>OX456986.1:88030864-88703364 GCA_949752695.1 Melanostoma scalare
TCCTTGGGGCACACCGGAGGTAGCCACAAATGGAACTGAAAGAGTAGAACGGAAACGAACTCTATATTGGCGCCTATCCAAATATGAAGCTATCCATTTGAGCAGGATAGGGCTGAATCCGAGGAAGGAAAGTTTAAAGAGGATTAAAGTGTGAGAGATTTTGTCGAAAGCTTTGCTGAAATCTGTGGTAATAACGTCTACTTTGTTTCCTTTTTCCATCGCAGAACGAGAGAAGGAAACAAATTCAACTAGATTAGTGGTTGTAGACCTTCCCTTACAGAAACCATGCTGCTTGGAGGATATCATTGATTTGCACTGGAAAGAAAGTATTTCATACAGAATGCTTTCGAAAAGCTTAGGGATATGAGAGAGTTTGGCTATGGGTCTATAGGTGAAATAACAGATATTTTCCATAAGTCCGGAAAAACACCACTTGAAAGGGATAGTTTGAAGAGGTTAGTGATAGGAAGGGGTAAACTCGAACAACATTTTTTAAGCAAAATAGCAGGAATGCCATCTGGACCTGGATTATACTTGTCTTTGAGTTTGAGGAGACCATTAAGAACAGTTGACTGATTAAAGCTAAGATTAGAAGGCCCAGTAGAGAAATGGCGAAGATGGGAAAAGTAAGTCTGGTCTAGATCTGGGGTTTTTTGGGCAAAAGACAGTTTAAAGTTACTTGCAAAAAAATTTGCGATTGTTGTTGGTTCGTTGGAAGATTGGCTTTCGTAGTGAAGAGAAGGAGGGAAACCATCATTTTTCTTTTTATAATAATATTGATAAACTTATAAAACGATTTTGGCTCCGGAATTAGATTAGCTTGGCTGGTGGATTTAAAGTCATTGTAAAGAGCTTCATTGAGGTTGGAAAATTTATAAAACACTCCAATGTAATCAGAGTAATCGAAAACTGAACGGGAGCGTAGAAATTTATTCCAGAGCTTATTTCTCTTGTTTCGTAGCTCACGTAGTCTATGATTGTACCAGGGAGGGGATGTTGATTAGGACTTATCACGCGAAAGGGGAACATAGAGATTTATGCAGTGCAACAATTTATCGTAAAACAGACTAGTTGCGTCATTCATTGAGAGATTATTAAAGTCGAATGAGGTATTAGAGAGGATTTCATTGATTTTCTTGAAGTTAGCTTTACGAAAGTTGAACGAATACTTACTTGGGCTAGGTAGAAGAAAAGGTAAGGTTATAAAAAAAGAGAGAGTGAGAGGCGGGTGAAAGTTGTCAATAGTAGATAATGGGGATGTGGTTTCTGAGACAGATGAGTTAATGGGGTCGGAAGTGAAAATAAGATCAAGCTGGCGGCCCATATAATTTTTAATACCACTCATTTGGGAAAGGCTTGAATCAGTAAGACCGTCCACGAAGACACATTCTTTGAGGGAAACGGGTGAGGGAGTGAAAGCAATTTGATCTACTGAAGTGTTCCATTGAAGATAGGAAAGATTGAAGTCACCGAAAATAATTATCTCACCTTGTGCTTCAGAGATGTCAAGCACTTTATCGATAGCAGCAACAACCAATTTGTACGAGCCTGTTGGTTCGCCGGGAAGGATGTAGAAACACATCAGGAAGATGGACTGATTAGAGAATGTTAGTTTGATAGAGATGTAGTCTAGTAGTTTGGAAGAGGAGGATGAAACAAAGGAAGATTCGTATTTATTATTTGGTCAGAAACACCGCATTTTGCCAACTTAGCTCATTTCCAAAGTTGCTATCCCAGGTCATGTGAACGCGTGCGAGCTCCAACCGCTGTTTGCTCTTATGGCGTTTAGTGGAGGCATTTTTTTTTTTGTTTTTTTTTAATTGAAGATGGTCTGCACCTGAAATAGCTCGACGAACAGTTAATGTGCTGGCTAATACCCTAGCTTTTTCCTTTATTTTGCTGGTAGAGAGAGCTGAATTTGATGCAGTTTTTAAAATTTTTCTCTTATCCTGAGGAGTTAAAGCCGTTTTTGTCCTTCCTTTGCAGTTTATATCGTATGAATCACTGGTTTTAATAAAATTCCTCACAACATGGTCACTTTGGCCTATTTTTTTTTGCAATTCTTCTCATTGAAAACTCTTCGGATTGCAACACGTCAATTTTCCCTTTTTCTTCTGCAGCTAAAACTTTTTTTTCCAACATTTTGGACTGAAATTAGTGGCAAACACTTTTTTACTGCTTAAACTTTGCAGCGTTCTGTAATCCACGTAACAGATCGCGACCAACTAACTAATTTTACAGGTGCGTTTAATCATGTGAACAAAAAAAAACTGTACTTTTTCTTGGAGCACAGACAAAAGTGAAAAAAAATGTCCGTTTACTTTCACTCACCTTCGACTTTTTAGTGTTATTTTGTTGAGAATTTAATAAGCTTTCAAATAAATGCAATGGTTTGACAACTGCTACCCACACTTACAAAAAAATTAGGTTTATGTAAAAAAAAATTTGTGCATCTAATTAAGTGAACAGCAGTGTAAGTATGGCAGCACTAAGTTTGGAGGTAAATGATCCAGTTACAGTTACTGAAGCTATGGGCAGAGCGGATGCAAACTTATGGCGTGCAGCAGTGAATGAGGAGTTCGAAGCTTTAAAGAATAACAAGACTTGGACGCTGGAGACGCTGCCACCAAACCGGAAAAGAATTGACTGCAAGTGGGTGTTTCGGACAAAAAGAGATGCTACAGGTAAAATTGTGAAATATAAAGCTCGTTTAGTAGTGAAGGGCTGCGCGCAAAGAAAAGGTCTCGATTATGGGGAAACATATTCGCCAGTGGTGCGCTATAGTTCCATAAGAGCCCTTTTGGCCCTGGCAGTTCGTTTTGATATGGACATTGATCAGATGGACGCAGTATCCGCATTTCTCCAAAGGGGAAATCAACGAAGATATCTACATGATTCCACCTGAAGGTTATGTGAGTGGCGATACAACTAAGGTGTGCAAGCTACATAAATCATAATATGGTTTGAAACAATCCAGCAGGGTTTGGAATATCAAATTAGATTCAGCATTAGCAGCCTTCGGAATGAAGAAAACTTCAGCTGATCAATGTGTTTATTACAAACTAGAAGATGATAAGAAATTATTTCTAGCGGTCTATGTAGATGATCTCTTGGTCATGTCAAACGATGCCGTTATGAAAAACCATTTAAAATCAAAGCTAATGGAAACTTTCCAAATGAAAGATCTAGGAGAAGCGCGTTTCATACTGGGTATGCAAGTACAGCGTGATCGGAACAAGGGTACCATTTCCATTGACCAGGAGCAGTATTTTAAGGAAATTCTTCAGCGCTTCGGAATGATGGATTCTAATCCAGTTTCAACTCCAGTTGATGTCAACCAGATTATTTCCAAAGAAATGTGTCCAAAAAATGAAGAAGAAACTACAGAGACGAAGAATGTGCCTTACCAAGAAGCCATTGGGTGCATAATGTTTTCTGCTCAGGTTACCCGTCCAGACTTGTCATTTCCTGTCAGCTGTTTGAGCCGATATAATCAAAATCCCGGTAAGTCACATTGGAATGCCATTAAAAGAATTTTTCGTTACTTGAAAGGTACCACAACACGAAGCTGGTGTTTACCAAAAGTGGTTACAAAGACCTACTGGGCTATTGCGATGCAGACGAAAGACGTTCAACAACCGGATATGTATTCAAACTGCTGGGTGGTGCGATTTCCTGGAGCACCAAAAGACAACCTACTGTTGCACTGTCAACCGCAGAAGCTGAGTATATATGTCGATGTCATCAGCGACTCAAGAAGCTTTGTGGTTGCAACGTTTCTAAGATGAACTACTCGAAGATTCAGCGTCAACAAAAATCTACTGCGACAACAAAAGTGCACTGGACCTAGCTGTTCTCAATGCATATAGAGCACGTACGAAACATATAGACGTACGTCATCATTTCGTGAGAGAACAGATCAACGCCAACAAAATCATTCCGCTATACATTGACACAGACAACATGTTGAAGGATATATCAACAAAAGCAGTCAAGAAATTAAAAATAGAATTTTGTTGTAAGGGTATGGGTTTAGAAATCCAGGTTGCCAAGTAAGTTTTTTTTATTATAATGGGGGTATTGTGAATATAACTTAAAACTTAGATTTGTGAATCTGGCAACACTGCAATGAAATGTACTTGTCAAACTATTAGAATAAATTCTTCCTTCTTTCTTTTGACACTCAACAAGTTCGGTCGTATTATTTCTTGTGCTCCGCTGATTTTCCAATATAAAGTATATATTATACTATATTTTAGCCTTTTGTTTTAATAATAATGTTCCCCTGAAGAAGGCAACAACCATTGCCGAAACGTCGGCGTCGGGAAAAAGCGAATGATCTTTTTTGTTTCTTTGCTACAATTAATGTGACCAAAAAAAGCGGAAGGAAATACATTTTCCACCAACAATTTACAAATTTAATTGGTCAATACATTACTAAAATTAAATAATAGAAAATAGACTATAAAGTATTTTGTGAAAATGAATCGCTCAATTTTAGCTGAAATTAATCAAAATATACAGGGTGTAATTCGTTTTACATACTTTGGGATGTGATTCTTGGTCATATTCTAAGAAAAAAATTGTTATACAGTAAAGTCCGTTTCTCAACTTTGACATCACTTTTTGACAATTTCAAAAAAGGCTAACTTTGGTGTACCCTGACCTGTGTTAAATTCGATATCTCTGTCAATACTGATGATAGAGACCTAGTCTTCGAATTAATTTTTTTGTAGAAATAACAACCTTTAAGACTGTATTTAAACTGACCTTCCATATGTTTAGGGTTACCAGATTTTAAATTTTAAATTGTGTTCAATTCTTCTTCCCGAAACAAAGTTTTGACTTTGAGGTCATTGTTTTTCAGAAAATGCCTGATAAACATAGAGTTTCTTTATTTTTTACAGATGAACAAAACACTAATAAAGCTACGAAAACATTTTTTCTATATAGTTTCGTCATTATTTTCGAGTTTCCCGGCAAACTGCCGATGTGATATCGCAGAGGCATTTTTATGGTTCAGTCAAAAGGTATTTCTACTAACATGAAAATAGTAATTACATTTTTACAGGTTCGCTGGAAATAATAATACATATTGAGAAGTTTCCAATTTATTTAATTTCTCGTTATTGAGCTCCTACAGAAGCCAGACCACCATTTTTATGGAGATGGCTCATTTTTCTATGGAGCCTGAGCCCAAGGCGTACACCAATAAGACTAGTACCAAATGAAAGCTTACGTTAAGCCCAATCTATCTGCCAAATATTTTTCAAATTGGCCTTGATGATTTGGAGATAATTGGACTTGAGATTGAGTGCCGGAAATCGGAAAAATCCGATACTTTTGCAAATTATTAAGTATATCTCAAAAAGTAAAGCAATGAAAGATCATAAAAATATATTTCATTCTATGTTTAAAAAACATAAGTATTGTATTAACAAGAAAGTCAACCATCTTAACACTTTGGCAAAAAATTAATCAATTGTAAGAATTCTAACGATTTCTGGAACAATGTGCCTGAATACTCTAATACTCTGAATACTCTCGATGCTGAGACTCTTGCTGCCCATTTTAAAACACTTCTGTCGGTGGATGAGAGCCAACTAACTATTTCCTACGCAATTCCCAATTTTTTCTCGAGTGAATTGGATGTCCCAATCTCAATGAATGAACTGGAATCTAGTCTGAGTAAAATTTCAAGCAAGAAAGTTCCACGTATAGATGGTATTCCGGTTGAGTTCTACAAATATAGTACTGATGGTTTAAAAACCTAAGTCTTAACTTACTTCAACAGGCTATTCAATGACCGTTTGTCTTTGTACCACATAGATTAAACAGATTTGTTATTTTTGCTATTCCCAAGAGAGGCGACTCAAGTAATCCTGAAAATTATAGAGGAATCTCAATCCTTTAAGGAAAATTTTTGCTTCAATTTTATACGAGAGACTCACGAAATGGATTGAAAGCACCAACAGTCTTAGTAAATCTCAAGCCGGTTTTCGTTCTGGTTTTTCAATGCTGGATCATATCTTCTTGTGGTACCCGTGGTGCGATGGATAGCATGTCCGCCTGTTAATCCAGAGGTTCGAGTTCGAGTCCCACCAGAGGCAAAAATGTTTTTTCTACGGGTATCGCCTTTCGCGAGGAATTGGCAAGTCCTCCGTTAGTATTCATTACCATGAAAAGCGCTTTCTTGATTAGCCGTTCGGAACCGGCAGAAAATTGTAGGTCCCCTCCATTTCCCTCACAAGGCATGGTTGTGAGAAATGCGCTAGGCCCAGGGGCTCCTCGCCACCCTATTTATTTATTTTATTTTGATCATATCTTCGCATTATTTAGTATTGCAAGAAAGTCCATTGATAAAAAGAAAAAAACTTGCATGCTTTGTGGACTTTAAAGCTGTTTTTGGCAAAGTAAATAGACAAGCCTTGATGTACAAGCTCTCGTCTCTAGGAACCTCCAGAAAATTTTTATTAATATACGCCGAGTTTTTGAAGTCATCTACCGCCGCAGTTTGGGATGGATCGCAACATTCTAATTAGTTTGATACGACAATGTGTCTTCCACAAGGCTGCATCTTAAGCCCAATTATGTTTTCCTTTCTTATTTATGACATATCTGAAGTACTTCCAGGACTCTTCGCCAATAATCTTGTTAAAGTTCTTCTTTATGCAGATGATCTAGTTCTATTAGCCGACAATCCGTTCACGCTTCAACTTCAAATTAACCGGCTGAATACATTTTGTGAGACATAGGGACTTCAGATGAACATAGATAAATCAAAAATAATGATCTTTGAAGCACGACAAAGAAGAAGACTGCCTGAAGAGACATGGTCAATCAATAATTTACGCATCGAAGTAGTGCAGGAGTTTGGCTCACCCACAACATCAATTACTCGAAACATGGTAAAGAAAAAGCCAAAGAAACTAAAATAGCGATAAGTATGATATGGCCAACTTTTTTTGGTAACTTACGAATAGACCGTGCATCCAAATACCGCGTATTCCACGCAACCGTTAACTCATGCTTGTGCTATGGTACTCAGATTTTTCGATACCACCATCTTGACGAATTCGAAAGCATTCAAAGACATTTTTTCAAACGTTTGTTTAAATTGCCTACTTCGACTGCGAATTATGCTATTTACGTGGAATCTGGCATCACACCATTATATATTCAAAACCATTTTCAGGAGCTACGAATATTTTATAAAAGTTATGGAAAGAGATGAAAGAAGTCTTCACAAATCCTTCATGCTAAGATTGCTCCAATCAAATTCGACCCCTTTTTAAGGAATGGAGACAGTAAGCTTCATCACTACACTTTGACGAAAGTTTCATTACTACGAGTAGACTCCACGATATACTAAATGGAACGGTTGATTGGTGTACTTTGTATAACTACTGCAAACACGCAATAACTTACCGAAATAGTTTTGAAATATAAAATTTTTCACTCAGCCAGTTATCTATTAGAATCTTTTTGTTTCAAATCATGCCAAAATGGAGACCTTTTCTTTTTGCTTCAAATCATATCAAAGCGTCATTTTCTATTGTTTTGTGTTTTAAATCACGTCAAAATTTTTTTTAATTTAGTTAAGTTTATTTTGTCAAAGTAAGACATTAAGTATAAAAAAAATATAAGAGAGTTTGAACAAAGATTGCACTACATAAAAAATAAATTAAAATAAATTTGTTGTACTAAGTATTATATAAGACCAATTTTTTTCATTGATAAAACGGATTTGCTTTATAAATTGGACATTGTTTATAGACATTGTTTATGTAGTTACATAATTATTTATGAAAGTTTGATTTAATACAAAAATACACAAAAGAAAGTCAAGAAGAGTCTTCAAACATCATTCTATTTAGGATTTTTCTCCGGAAGTATTCCCTATTTATATTTACATTGAACAGGTCAAAATATTTGTTAAATGTTTTTGAACACCTGTTGAAACATTCAAGAGAAGCATAATTAGTCTTTGAGTTGCTCTCCTTTAAAAATCTGGTATGTCGTAAAATACGAACGTTAGGATTTACAGATATTTTGGAACACAAAAATGGTGAGTTAATATTTCCATTTAAAAGATCGAACGCAAATAAAGCTTCGGACAACTCTCTACGATTTACAAGGCTGCACATATTAATAAGATTTTGTCGATGTGAATAACGAGGTAAGACAAAACTGTCGGGGTTCCATCCAAGACCTCTCAATGCGAACAACAAAAATCGCTTTTGGAGAGATTCAAGTTTCTTTATATTGTAACGTGCGCTTAGTTCACAAAATAAAACTTCACCTTTCAACTAATTTCTATCACTTTTATTCAGTATCTATACTTTATTCGAACTCAACTCGACTATTGGACTATCACTGGTTAACAACATTTCACTCTTTACTTTATCACTCTATAATCAAAACTGACTCCTCGTTGCGTCAGCAGTCCTATTTATATAGAACAACACTCATCTAGAGCGTTCCAGTTTATTCTCCATGGTTTCCACATTTGCTGTCAAAAATCTCTACACTCACACATGCCTGTCATTTTATACCATTCCATTATAGTGTTGCCAGTTGTGTTTTCGGTTAAACGTTTCGATTAGGAAATTGGTATAAATGTTGGGTGTTCATTACACTGCCCCCTCCTTAAGATTGTTCGTCCCGAATAATTCCATCTGCAGCCTCGCCACTATATCGATGCAGCCGGTCACAATGAACTACTTTTAACTTGCCTCTTAATCCTCTTTGGATGCGGTAAACCACGTCGTTAATCCTCGTGACAACAGTATAAGGACCTTCCCAGTTCTGCTGAAGTTTCGGTGACAATCCCTTTTGACGATGAGGATTATAAAGCCACACACGATCTCCTGCTTGGAATCCTGCCGTTGTCGCTTTTGTGTCGTACCGTGTCTTCATCCGGTCGCTGTAGGTTTTCATCCGTTCCCTTGTTCTTTTATGGATGTCAGCGAGTCTCTCCTTGAGGTCATCCACATACTCGTTCGTGTCCTGTGGCTCCTCTGTGGGGCATCCAAATTTAAGTTCGCTGGGCAGCCGCATGGTTTTCCCGAACAGGATGTCAGATGGTGTTTGTCCTGTCGAGCTGTGTACTGCACTTCTATAGGCCATCAGGAATAGCGGTACGTGCCTATCCCAGTCTCTTTGGTAGTCGCCTACGACCTTGGTGAGGTGTTCTTTCAAGATCCGGTTGAATCTTTCAACCTTCCCATCAGATTATGGATGAAGCGGTGTGGTTCTGGTCTTCTTGATGCCAAGTAGTCCGCACACTCCTTGGAAGATGTTTGACTCGAAGTTCCTCCCTTGGTCGGAATGGAGTTCCATAGGTACGCCAAACCTACTTACCCAGTTAAACACAATCTGGTCGACCACCGTTTTGGCTTCTTGATTTGGGATGGCATACGCCTCAGGCCATTTGCTAAAATAGTCCATTACAACCAGAATGTACTTGTTTCCAGCGTTGGTCTCTGGAAAAGGCCCAGCCACATCTACTGCAATCCTCTCAAAAGGCGATCCAACGTTGTACTGATGCATCTTACCTTGAATCTTCCTACCAGGTCCTTTGGTTGCAGCACACTTGTCACATGTTCGGCACCACTTCTCCACGTCGTCTCTAGCATGTAACCAGTAGAACCGATGTCGCACCTTCTCCAGTGTTTTGTTAACTCCCAGGTGACCTCCAGAAGGTCCGTCGTGCATCTCCCGAAGAACTTCACTGACTTTCGATTGCGGTACGATCAGCTGCATCACATATGATTTACCGTCAACGGACTCCCATCTTCGCCTGAGGACACCTTCTTGCACATATAGTGAGTCCCACTGTGCCCAATAGGCTTTGAGAACTGGACTCCGGTCAGAAATGTCTCCCCATTCAGGTTTCTCTTCATTTTCTTTCCATGCGAGAATGGGTTCGATATCTGGATCCTCCTGTTGAGCGGTCCTCACTTCCTCATTGCTCCATCCGTATATGGGGTCAGCTCTTAGTCGCTGAGCGGTAATATTTTCTTTGTTTTCTTGTCGCCTACAATGCTTGCAATCCTCTTTGCAAGGTCTTCGGGACAATGCGTCGGCGTTTGAGTGCAGCTTTCCTCTGCGGTGTTGAATCTGGTAGTCCTAAGTCTGCAGTCTTTCTATCCACCTTGCGACTTGACCTTCTGGATTTTTGAAGTTCAACAGCCAGTTCAGAGCACCATGGTCTGTCCGCAGAAGGAATTTCTGTCCATAGATGTACTTATGGAAGTGCTTTGTTGCCAAGATAAGAGCCAGCAGTTCCCTTCTGGTCACGCAGTAGTTTCTTTCAGGCTTCGAGAGGACCTTACTATAATATGCCACTACTTTCTCTTCGCCATCATGCACTTGGGATAGTACCGCCCCGATTCCAACGTTGCTTGCATCTGCGTCGATGATGAATGTTTTGCCAGGTGTTGGATGTGCCAGCACTGGAGCGTTACAGAGGCGGTATTTGAGTTCCTGAAAAGATTTTTCACACTCACCTGACCATTTGAACTGCTTCCCTTTTTCGGTGAGCTGATGCAAACTCTTTGCAACTCCAGCAAAGTTCTTAACGAAACGTCGGTAATATGTGGCAAGACCAAGAAAGCTTCGGAGTTGATGTTTGTCCTGTGGTGTTGGCCAATTTTTGACGGAGTCAACTTTTTCAGGATCAGTCTTCACTCCTTGGGAAGAGATGATGTGTCCCAAATACTTAACTTCGGTTTTGAAAAGTGCACATTTTTCCGGATTCAGTTTAAGGTTAGCCTCTCGAAGTCTCTGAAACACGGCTTTTAGATTCTTGCAATGTTGGTCAAATGTTTTCCCGTAAACAATGACATCGTCCAAGTAGACAAGGCACGCTTTCCACGTCAGTCCTTGAAGAACGCACTCCATCAAACGCTCGAATGTTGCCGGACCGTTGAATAGCCCAAACGGCATAACTTTGAACTGCCAGAGCCCATTACCTGTAGAAAACGCCGTCTTTTCCCGATCATCAGGGTGGATGTCAACTTGCCAATATCCACTCTTCAAGTCCAGCGTCGAAAACCACTGGGCTCCCTCCATAGCATCCAGGGTATCACTGATTCTCGGCAGGGGATAGCTGTCCTTTTTAGTCACATCATTCAGCCTTCGGTAGTCCACACAAAAACGAGTGCTTCCGTCTTTCTTTTTCACTAGCACCACTGGTGAAGCCCAAGGACTTTTGGAATTTTCAATAAGCCCGTCCTTCTTCATTGCTGTTATCATTTCCTCAACCTCACCTTGTTTGGCCAGTGGAAGGCGTCTTGCTGGTTGACGAATCGGTCTTGCATCTCCTGTGTTGATGTGATGCTGCACCAACTGTGTCCTACCATATTGCCCCTTTTGCGATGCGAAGATGTCAGTGTACTCTTGTAGGAGATTTTCAGCCATCCTTGTTTGTTGGTGATCAAGGTTGGATGAATACAGTATTTTAGCTCTGATGGTTTTGAGCTCCTCCGGAGTTATAGTTTTTCTCGGGGCTTCGTCTGTGATCTTCGTAATTGCTGCAACCGATTCGCAACGTCCAACGACTTCTCCTTTCTTCAACCTTGCATCGTACGGTCTGGTGTTTAGTAATCGTACGGGGACCATTTTGTTTTTCGGTGCTACTAGTGTTTTCCCAATGATGACGCTTTGGGAGGAACACTCTGGGTCTGGTTCCACCATTAGGTATCGAAGGCTTCCAAACTCACCTTCCAGTTTTGTCCAAACGAACACTTGAGAAGAAGGAGGCAGAATCAGATCTTCCGTGATGACAGTCCTCAGTGTCGACGTACTTTCGTTCGAATAGGTCATTGGAAGTTCCTTATTTTGGTACTTCAAAACCTGATTACCGATGTCCAAAATAACTCCGTGATGTTTCATAAAGTCGATTCCAATGATGCACTCGTCACATATATCTGCCACCAGGAATTGATGAGTAAACACTAGATCGGCCAGTCGGATCTTAAGACACACTTCTCCATATACTCTTGCTGCTTCTACCGTTACGGTTCTTAGACGGTAGCTATTGGTGTTATGAAGCCACGTCGTCTTTACCAGGTCTCGACGTACTATGGAGGCTGTGGCACCGGTGTCGATGGTAGCCACATGTTTGTTCCCGTTAATAGTAGTTTCCACAGTCAGACTTTTGTTGTCTCGTTTGATCTGAGAGACCTGGATGGTGGTTCTGTGGCCATCGATACAAGAAACCAGCCTCTGCCCCTCGAAGTTGGTTCTTACCTGATGGTAAACGGGCTGATACGTAACGCTGGTGTTGTTGTTACCTTGTTCTGGGTTGGATCTCTTGCTTCCACAATGTTGACAACCGGCTTTATTTGGTGGTAGTCGGCATTGACGCTGTAAGTGCCCGGTCTTGTTGCAGTTCCAACATCTTGCTAGTCCGCTCCGCTGGTTCTTTTGTATTTCAGCTCTTTGGCACGAGCACTCTTCGACTATGGCTTCTCTAAGTCGATGTACTCCATGAGAAGCTTGTTCTGCTGCTTCAATTGTCAATGCGAATGCTAAAGTTTCAGAAAGAGTACGTGTAGCAGTAGCAGTTCGCACAGACCTCTGAAGATTTATATCCGAAATGGCACGTGTTGTGTAGTATTGTATAATACAAGAAAATCCTAACCAACCCTAACTTCATTCCAGCTTCAAGGCCAAGGTCAACACTAAAGCATTCGAATTGTAAACAAACATTCGATCGCTAAGTGTATGACGCAACCTCTGGGTGACGATTCAGTTAATTCATATACTGAAGCGTCATCAGAAAAATGCGAACAAATTATTGCGGCCAAATAATGAACTGGAATGAACTTTCAGAAAACAAATAATGCTGACGAGTGGTAAAGGAAATGTGTGACGAATATTTTATAGGACAAATTGTTTTGATGACTGAGGAATAGGTATAGAAACATTTAAGAAATACCGATGTCGAAATGTCATGATTTCGACATCATGAATTTACCAACATTTCATGACATAGTTTAAGTCAATCTATGTAAGCTATTTTAAGGTATAAATAGTAAAGGAAAAATGAATGAGAGACATTTAGTAAAAAAGAAAACACTAAGTGAGTTAACCACAGAAGTTTTACTTGCTGATAAACTGTTGAAACAAGAAGAGGACTTTTGCTTTTGCTGAACAATTAAGGTGAGTATAATTAAATCTGGCTCTTTAGCCTAGTATTCCGGGATGGTGCGCCCTTAAAACCCACCAAACAAACCCCCTATCCCAATCCCCAGTTAAGGAAGACGACAAGACGCTACATTTGTAGTGTCCGTCTAAGTTAAGAACGAAAGTTCTTAACAATTTTCTAAAACTTTCTGTGTAATCAAAAAGAATACACAACATTTTGGCGCAGCCGGTAGGATGGTGCGTCACTTTGGAGTTTAAACTCCGACTTAAAATCCTGAGGACCACTCCACTTCAGGTACACCATTCGACCTCCCTTTGTAAACTCAAAAAAAAAAAATTTTTTTTTTTTAAGAATTTTTTTTTTTTTTTTTTATTAGATGTTAGAAGAAATAAAAAAGAAAATAGCTGAAGATAAAACAGCAGGCCCGAAGCCAATCTCCTTAGAGGAATATAGGAGAAGAAGGAGCAACCAGTCAACAACCCCCTCGCTCCCACCTCTGGAGACTGAACCCCCCCAGGTGCCAGGAGGACCACAGCCCTACGAAAATAAACGACGTAGGGGTGGTCACGTGGTAAGAGTAAGGAGGCAACTAGCCCAACTCCACCAACTGGCGGCCCTCTGTACTGGCGAGAAGAAAAGGCAGTACATAAGGGAAATTCGGGACCTGGTCAAAGAGGAAACAAAGAAAAAGAGGGATAAGCAGGAAAAAGCAAAATAAGTAAAATATATAATACAAATGTATTTTTCCAATAATAAAAATAAAGTCCAAATAATACAAATGTATTTTTCTTGTGGTTAAATTTTCGGATTTTTGGGTGGAAGTATTGTTCTCTTGTTTTGTTGTCGAAGTTTTAAAATCTGGTTGTTGCAGTTTTTTCCAAACAAATGTCAAATTCGGACTCAGAAGAGTCAAATAACGAGACATATCTTAACCTGAGGCAACGCAAAATCTACAAAGCGTCAACCTCAACAGCTGCTGCTCTCCTACCCGGCAAACAAAAGACCGTATTGGAGCAAGTTAAAGCACTTCATGAAAAGGCTCAATCCACGGGAAATATATCCCTACTGGCTTTAGACCAACTGCAAGTAATTTGGAGTTTTGTTTGGTGTTCCTTACCTTGACTTTTCTCGAAGTTTTTATCTACAGGAATCGTTTCCTCTGACAAGTATGGTTGAAACATTTGCTTCTGTGCCGCCCCTTTTTGCAGTTTTTCCATCATGAAAGCTTTCTGTAGCATGCCTTCAAAAGTGGGTTCGGATAACCCTAGTAAATACTGCCCTAGATGGGGATTTAGAACCCCACTAGCGAAAGAGGATATGGCAAAATCTTCCAACTGTGTTTTCACAGTGTCCGCATTTTTCAGATATTTTATTTCTGCTGCTTCGCGACACTGTGCCAACTTGTGGCGAAGTCTTGAAGCAAATTCTACGGTACTTTCTTGTCTTTCCTGTTTGCACGATATCAAACGTGTCACTAGCTCGTTATAGTTTTCCACTGGGAGGTATGTCCTACTGAGGAGATCCTCGGCTTCCCGGAAAGTTTCGGGTTTGGCTGTATCTATTAGGTCGTGGTGGAAGTATTGTTCTCTTGTTTTGTTGTCGAAGTTTTAAAATCTGGTTGTTGCAGTTTTTTCCAAACAAATGTCAAATTCGGACTCAGAAGAGTCAAATAACGAGACATATCTTAACCTGAGGCAACGCAAAATCTACAAAGCGTCAACCTCAACAGCTGCTGCTCTCCTACCCGGCAAACAAAAGACCGTATTGGAGCAAGTTAAAGCACTTCATGAAAAGGCTCAATCCACGGGAAATATATCCCTACTGGCTTTAGACCAACTGCAAGTAATTTGGAGTTTTGTTTGGTGTTCCTTACCTTGACTTTTCTCGAAGTTTTTATCTACAGGAATCGTTTCCTCTGACAAGTATGGTTGAAACATTTGCTTCTGTGCCGCCCCTTTTTGCAGTTTTTCCATCATGAAAGCTTTCTGTAGCATGCCTTCAAAAGTGGGTTCGGATAACCCTAGTAAATACTGCCCTAGATGGGGATTTAGAACCCCACTAGCGAAAGAGGATATGGCAAAATCTTCCAACTGTGTTTTCACAGTGTCCGCATTTTTCAGATATTTTATTTCTGCTGCTTCGCGACACTGTGCCAACTTGTGGCGAAGTCTTGAAGCAAATTCTACGGTACTTTCTTGTCTTTCCTGTTTGCACGATATCAAACGTGTCACTAGCTCGTTATAGTTTTCCACTGGGAGGTATGTCCTACTGAGGAGATCCTCGGCTTCCCGGAAAGTTTCGGGTTTGGCTGTATCTATTAGGTCGTATGCTTCACCTCGCAATCTAGTGGTGAATAAGCTTGCAAAAGCTTCCTTTTCTTCCTCTGAGAGGTTTTGATGACTGAGGAATAAGGTTTTTGCAAATTTAAAGGTCACACATATGAGGATTGTTTAAAAAGGAAAAATACACCCGTATGTGAAAACTGTAAAACCTACGGACATGAGACCCGACTCTGCCGTAGAAAAAATAATTCAAATTATCAGGGCACTAAATTCCAAGATAACAACTGGAACAGAAGCAATAGAGGCGAGTATGTTCCAAAGCAAAACCACACAAATCCATTTAGGAATACTCATAGCGAGCCTAACTTCAAACCCAACTTCTCAGCCCCAAATAGGAACGAATTAAATCCTAGGGCAAGGGTTTTTCAAATGAAGCTGGAATGAAGTTAGGGTTGGTTAGGATTTTCTTGTATTATACAATACTACACAACACACGGACGAAGGACTCAACAGCAAGCTGGTTGATGATTTCTTCTCCAGCATCCGGGTATGCCAGGTGAACCAGTCTTTCGACGTCTGCTTGGAGCTGCTGTAGACTTTCACCCCTTTTCTGGACTCTGTTATTGAGTTGGACTCGGAAGACTTCTTTCAAGTGGCTATCGCCAAAGCGTTTATCTATAGCTGCCACGAGAGAACTGAAATCGCCGCCCTTACCAGCTGGAACTGTTTGAAGTAATTCAGCTGCTGGTCCTCTAAGAGCAAGAGTCAGTGCAATGTACTTGTCTTCGTCATCCCAGCCATTTGTTGTCGCGGCTGCCTCAAATTGTCTCTTGTAAACTGGCCAAGACGACTGTCCATCAAAAGTTGGCGGTTTCATCTCCTTTTTCCTTGCAAACTCTCCAGCAGATTCTCGAACTCTGATTTTCCGGATCTGGTCCAATTCCTTGGTCAGAACATCACATCGGCTTTCTACGCCTTCGAAACGATTCTCTACAACAGAAAGTTGTTTTTCCACACCTTCAACGCGTTCGTCAATGGCACATACATTTTTCTCAATGTTGCCCAATTTACCTTCTAGAATGTTTTTCTGACCTTCCAAAACATTCTGTTGCGCCTCAAGTCTTCGAGAATATTCTGTTGTTCTTTCTTTTGTTCGTTTCGTTGTGCTTCCAGTTGCTCGAGAACATTCTGCTGTTCCTTCTTTTGCTCGTTTCGTCGTGCTTCAAGTTGTTCGAGAATATTCTGTTGTTCTTTCTTTTGCTCGTTTCGTTGTTCCTCAATCAGCTTCTTTTGTTCGTTTCTTTGTGTTTCAAGTTGCTCGAGAACATTCTGCTGTTCCTTCTTTTGCTCGTTTCGCTGTTCTAACAAAAGTTTCATCATACTAGAAAAATCTACAATTTCACTTACTTCCTCTTCCTCCACTTCTGTTTCAAAAACAAAAGTGTTTTCGTCTTCCCCCTGCTGTTCCAAATAGTTGCGCAAGCGCAGGACGAGCTCATTTTTCGATCCCGCTCTAGAAAGATTTCGCTTACCTAACTCACTTTTAAACTCAATGCAGTTGAGCTCTTCCAACAACTTACCCATTTTCACTGTATTTAACTTTTTTTTTTTTTTTTTACACTTTACTAGTCAAATAAGTTTTCTTTACACTTCTGACACCAATGTAACGTGCGCTTAGTTCGCAAAATAAAACTTCACCTTTCAACTTATTTCTATCACTTTTATTCAGTATCTGTACTTTATTCGAACTCAACTCGACTATTGGACTATCACTGGTTAACAACATTTCACTCTTAACTTTATCACTCTATAATCAAAACTGACTCCTCGTTGCGTCAGCAGTCCTATTTATATAGAACAACACTCATCTAGAGCGTTCCAGTTTATTCTCCATGGTTTACACATTTGCTGTCAAAAATCTCTACACTCACACACACTGGCTTACAAGCAATGCCTGTCATTTTATACCATTCCATTATAGTGTTGCCAGTTGTGTTTTCGGTTAAACGTTTCGATTAGGAAATTGGTATAAATGTTGGGTGTTCATTACAATATCAACAGCATACAACGGAGACCATATTACACTACAGTACTCTAACAGTGACCGGACCAATGAACAATATAAATCTTTAGTGATATAGGGGTGATTTAAAAAAATGGATACTACAAATATAGCTAAACATATTTATCTCAAAACCTATGTACATTGTACATATATCAAGTATGAACTAAAATTATATATTTCTTTTAAAATTTTTCACTTTTAATAACTTATTGTTTTTATGGAATGTCAAATCAGGCAGGCGACAGAATGCGAAGCCCTTAATCTTTGAGAAATGTATATGTGTATATAAATTATTTAAGAAAATAAAGATAAAAAAAAATCTTTTTTTAAAATGCCTTATATTTTGAAAAGAGAGACCTAGAACTTGTTTGAAAAGAAACATTTTCGTTGAGGCTTGCCAGCCAATATCTCCAAAAAATTAGTGATGACCTGTATCTTTTTTTGCACCACTGCAATCCTTTATTGATAACCTTTAATTTGATATATAACTATAACTATAAAAGCATTAAACATGGAAAGAAAAAGTGGCCCTTAAGGGGGAAAAATTTTGTAAAAAAAAAAAATTAATTAGGAAAAAAATATTTTCTTATTTTAAAATTTTGATTTTTAGGCTTGGGCCCTTATTGCGAGTGTCGTCTCACATTCGATGCGACAAGGGTCGAAAGCTTCGATAAATTTTCCTTTTGGTATTGCGTATCTCTATCGACAAGGATTTCTGTTAACTGTGAATAATAAAAGTAGTTATTGTGAATAGATTCTATAATTTGATATTTGAGTTAGTTTCAGTGATAGTCGTATAGTATATTATTATATAGCCACATGTTTGTTCCCGTTAATAGTAGTCTCCACAGTCAGACTTTTGTTGTCTCGTTTGGTCTGGGAGACCTGGATGGTGGTTCTGGGGCCATCGATACAAGAAACCAGCCTCTGCCCCTCGAAGTTGGTTCTTACTCGTTTCCCTGATGGGAAACTGATTGATAAGCAACGCTGGTGTTGTTGTTACCTTGCTCTGGGTTGGATCTCTTGCTTCCACAATGTTAACAACCAGCTTTATTTGGTGGTAGTCGGCATTGACGCTGTAAGTGCCCGGTCTTGTTGCAGTTCCAACATCTTGCAAGTCCGCTCCGCTGGTTCTTTTGTATTTCAGCTCTTTGGCACGAGCATTCTTCGACTATGGCTTCTCTAAGTCGATGTACTCCATGAGAAGCCTGTTCTGCTGCTTCAATTGTCAATGCGAATGCTAAAGTTTCAGAAAGAGTACGTGTAATGTGCTGCTTGTCTGATTTCCGATAACCGATTTTTATTTTTCACACCTAAACGAACTTTACCCCCAGTCCATCACTATCTTCATTTTTTTTCTCTCAAAGAGAAATAATCACCGTAACTTCTTTTTGAGTTCTGAGAAAAAAAAAATAAATAAAGTACCGCAAATTAACACACCACCTAATCAAATGCATTCTTTTCTTACGCACATGAGAATATTAAGAAACAGGTGCACGAAAAGAAAATGAAAGTGAACGGTTAAATGGTGTGATGCCTGTTAATGTGTTGGCAAAACCAAAATTCGAGATTTCAATGCCACACACTGGACAGTTGGTTAAGAACCTTTAAAAAGCTAACGTCGTGCTCTCGAGAAAAAACTATATAATTTTATAGTCAGAAAAAAAGAAATAAACCTACCATCGGGAAGTGTGAATCAATTTGATAATTTTATATAACATATAAAAACAAAAAAAAAATTAAAGCTATTATTCGTTTCATTGTGTCACAAAAAAAAAAAAATCATTGTGAAGAACTTTGAAAATTTGTATAAGCCAGTGGGAAAAAAAAAACAAAGCTACATTTCGTTTTCCCCTTGAAAAAAAAACCAATAAGGAGCTATACAGCTAAATTAAACCGAACTTAGAGAAAAAAGTCCAAGAACGGTATGTAATGCCTGATCAGAACCTCTCCAGAGTTTTTTTTCTAAGTGCTTCATATTTTTTATAGGAGACATCATATCTCCGTTCTAGGAACTGGATACCAGACTCCAGATTTTCGATCCACCGAACTCCACCACCACCAACGGAAACAGGATAACCAATCCCAGGCAACATTATATACAAATAATTTTTTTTTGATAAACCCAGATTTTTTTTCTATTTAAAGTTTTGCTTTTTTAGTTTTTTTTTTTGTTCAATAATTGTATAAACGAAAAGAAAAGCCTTTTCAAAGAATTTTTTTTCTTCTCGATTTTTTTTGGTTTTACGAATAGGTAAATAGGTTTGTTCTTCCGAGCATCGGAAATTAGTAGATTTTGTTAGGCGAACCATTTTTTTTAGATAATAGGCCTATTAGCTAGTGGTAGTTTTACGCCAGAAATTAGAAAAAAAAACTCTCAAAGATTTTTGATCTGATGCTTTGGAGAAAAATCATCTATAACCTCGTCGTGTCGCCGAATTTGGCCATTCTAGTCATATATAAATCTTTTGCTATGTCATATGGCCTTCTTCTCGTTTCTTTTGATAGAATTTTCATGAATTCGATGTTAACTCATTTTAAATAAAAATGAAATTTAACTTTAATAATTCCTCTTATATCTAAAAGAAAATGAATTTTAAATAAAACTTTTTTTTGAAGGGTATACACCAAAAGTTTAAGTTTCGTTATTTGGGCCATTCAATTGACTTTCGAATGTGCATGGTTGGGAGGGAAACGTGAGGCCTGAACAACACCTCGGTCTCAGACTCTTGCGAAGCCGATCCACGATAGTTTCCTTTCTTTGTTCTATATACCTTCCTATGTTTCCTTCGAGCACATAATTTTTTTGTATAATTTGGGGAAGCAGAATTCAAAAACCCACCCCGGACTGAAGCGGCCGTTGATTAAAAGTGCTCACCCGATTCTCTGCTTGGGGGAAAAATTTCAAATCCACCCAGACCCGAATATAACAAAAATGGCGCCCAACGTGGGGCTTTTTTCCTTAAAGAATTTCCACACACATACAAATCTTGAATTTAATTCGTTTGAATTACAAACGATCGTTTGAGTTTTCGAACAAATTTTGTCGAACGTTAAATTATTTTAGATTTTTTTCTCAGTTTTTGGAATTTCGATCATTGGTTATCGATGATCTTACCTGAACTTTTTTCAATATAAAACGCAATAAATTTTAAAAATTTCTTATCTAGTGTAACGATTCTATATAACATTTGGTATTACGAATATGTTCGTAGATAATTCTGCATAACCGTCCAATGAATCGTATAGATGAGTGCATTCGTCGATAATACAAATTGCGTGCATTAAGCATTTTTAGAATTCAGTGTGGTTTTTTAAGAAAAGGAACGACAATTCTTAAGATTTTTTTTTCTAGATTGTCCTTGTATTAAAATCCTTCACTATATAGATTATGTGATAAACTTTTCCAAGTTTATTTTTTTTCTTTTTTGCATCAAAGGATCTTATTTGCCTGAGTCAATTTATTAGAATTCGGAACTTATTTTGGATGTATACCCGAAACTTACTTCTCATGATATCAAGTTAAAAACAAAGAAACAAAAATATAGAAAAACTAATTAATAAATTACAAATTAATTATGGCTGTAACGCGTACCCCCGATAATATATCCGTGGATCTTGAGCAAATTAATTCATGTTCAATATGCAATGAACCTTTCATCGACAAAGATAGTATTGTTCGTAAAATTTGCAAACATATTTTTCATAAACCATGTATTGTTCAAACAATCACAAATTCCGCAACATGTCCCGAGTGTAACTCCAATCTTTCTCTGAAAGACTTGTCTAAAGTAGGAAAACAAAATTTTCCACCGTCATCAACTGGCGCCGTGCCCAAGCAAAGAGGACCTGCTAAAACTCGTCTGCAGAAAAGCTTGACGTACTACTCCCTTTAACTAATCAAAATCCCATAGATTGGTCTTTGAATCCATCTCCTTCCATACCGTCAGTTCGAAATATTGAAGAATCGATGCGAAGGTCGGTAACTATACAACAGGCATTTAATCAATCAGGATTATTCGAGAATTCGAGTTATGATTCTCAAATCAGGCAAAGCGTAGGAGAGTCTCAACATATAGGTTCAGAAACACCCCATCAGGCACTATCACAAGAACAAGACATCCCGAGTCAAATTGAAAGTTTGATAGAAAAAAAATTTGAGCAAAAATTTGATTCCATGATGAATCGTCTTGAAACTTTGGTTTTAAGTAAGAACAAAAATGGAAGCACTTACAACCGTTTTTCTGAAAACGTCTCGGTTCGCCAGGAACCTAATCCGATCCCCAACAGCAACAATCAAGTTCCGAGAGATTTGTATTCTCAGACACCACCACAAATAAACAACAACAACTCATTCCAAGGTCATTCAAGCAATTTCGTGCCTAGGATTGAGGTAAACCGTGTAGCAAATATACTCCAAAGCTGGAATTTGCGTTTTGACGGAATAAAATCCGATATTTCCGCTGATCAATTTATTGATCAGGTAACTGCACTTACTCAAGATTGCTTGAATGGTAATTTTAATCTTCTTTGTGAAAATCTTCACATTTTATTTACCGGGCGTGCCAGAGAATGGTACTGGAGGTATAGAAGAGTTGTTGATCGTATCAACTGGGAACCTTTCGGTTTTGCTTTTCGACAACAATTTCAGGATTATAAAACCGACACCGATATAAAAGAACTTATTTGGAAACGAAAACAAAGAGAAAAAGAACCTTTTGAAGAGTATTACAATGACGTTATGAAATTGTGCGATAAGCTCGGATCTCCTTTAATGGACTATGAACTTGTTGATATATTACATCGTAATCTTCGACCAGAAATTAGACAACAAACTTTTTATATGGCAATTGTTTCTGTTGAAACTGGAATCGATTTAGAGTCTGAACATTTCAACTCTGATGAATATCAAAGATTAAGAGAAAATATCCTCGAAAACGAATCTAAGCTACCGAATCTGAAAGTTATCGACCACTATGTTTATCGTCGTACTGAATCTTTAGAAGAGTCTGAAAATGGATCTACACCATGGAAGTTATGGATACCTTCTCAAATGACAAATGATTTAATGGACCGTTTCCATAGTCCTCCTATTCACAATCATGCTGGAATTCATAAATTGCTAGAGCTATTGAAAAGGCATTTTTATTGGCCCAAAATGAGTACTGATGTCCGCAATTTTGTGAATAGCTGTGAGACATGTAAACAGTCTAAGGCTCCCAATAAAGTCTTGCGTGCTCCAATAGGAGAAAAACCAAAATTCTATAGACCATTTCAGAAATTATATATGGATATAATAGGACCTTTTCCTAGGTCCAAATCTGGAAACAATGCTATATTTATAACGTTAGACCATTTTTCAAAATTTCCTCTTTTTATACCAATTAAAAGTATGACTTCGAAAAAAATCATTGATTATCTAGAAGAAAGTGTTTTTAGTATATTTGGTGTACCAGAAGATATTTTGACCGATAACGGGTCCCAATTTAAAAGTGATATTTTTAACAACTTTCTGAAAAAGTGTGGAATTCATCATACTTATACAGCTTTATATTCTCCCCAAAGTAATTCATCTGAAAGAGTGAACCGCTCGATAATTGCTGGTATTCGATCCTACTTAGGCAACGAACAAACCCGTTGGGATGAACACCTCCCTCTCATAGCGTCTGCTCTTCGTAGCTCATACCATCAATCACTTCGGCTTTCACCTTACTTCACCCTATTTGGCCAAGAAATGGTGACTCACGCTTCTGCTTATAAACTGTTGAGAAGACTTAATAATTTAAACTCCGGTGAAATTATTCTTGAACACAACGACCGACTCCAGATTATAAGAGAAGATGTGCAAGCCAACATCCAAAAAGCCTATGAAAACAGTGCAAAAAGATATAACCTTCGTAGTACTAAATCTCTATTTAACCCAGGTCAGACTGTATTTCGGCGTAACTTTGCCCAAAGCGATGCTTCAAAAAAGTTCAACGCGAAATTGGCACCAAAATTCATAAAGTGTAAAGTTATTCGGAAAGTCGGCAATACGTTATACGAACTTAAAGATGATAATGGCAAAACAGCTATATACCATACCAAAGATATTAGAAACTAACTTCCCAGCCTTTGTGTTCTGCGTATGAATTACCTTCCTAATACATGCGCACCCAAAGCCTGTTTTGTAATGTGCTGCTTGTCTGATTTCCGATAACCGATTTTTATTTTTCACACCTAAACGAACTTTACCCCCAGTCCATCACTATCTTCATTTTTTTTCTCTCAAAGAGAAATATTCACCGTAACTTCTTTTTGAGTTCTGAGAAAAAAAAAATAAATAAAGTACCGCAAATTAACACACCACCTAATCAAATGCATTCTTTTCTTACGCACATGAGAATATTAAGAAACAGGTGCACGAAAAGAAAATGAAAGTGAACGGTTAAATGGTGTGATGCCTGTTAATGTGTTGGCAAAACCAAAATTCGAGATTTCAATGCCACACACTGGACAGTTGGTTAAGAACCTTTAAAAAGCTAACGTCGTGCTCTCGAGAAAAAACTATATAATTTTATAGTCAGAAAAAAAGAAATAAACCTACCATCGGGAAGTGTGAATCAATTTGGTAATTTTATATAACATATAAAAACAAAAAAAAAATTAAAGCTATTATTCGTTTCATTGTGTCACAAAAAAAAAAAATCATTGTGAAGAACTTTGAAAATTTGTATAAACCAGTGGAAAAAAAAAACAAAGCTACATTTCGTTTTCCCCTTGAAAAAAAAACCAATAAAGAGCTATACAGCTAAATTAAACCGAACTTAGAGAAAAAAATCCAAGAACGGTATGAAATGCCTGATGAAAACCTCTCCAGAGTTTTTTTTCTAAGTGCTTCATATTTTTTATAGGAGACATCATATCTCCGTTCTAGGAACTGGATACCAGATTCCAGATTTTCGATCCACCGAACTCCACCACCACCAACGGAAACAGGATAACCAATCCCAGGCAACATTATTTACAAATAATTTTTTTTTGATAAACCCAGATTTTTTTTCTATTTAAAGTTTTGCTTTTTTAGTTTTTTTTTGTTCAATAATTGTATAAACGAAAAGAAAAGCCTTTTCAAAGAATTTTTTTTCTTCTCGATTTTTTTTGGTTTTACGAATAGGTAAATAGGTTTGTTCTTCCGAGCATCGGAAATTAGTAGATTTTGTTAGGCGAACCATTTTTTTAGATAATAGGCCTATTAGCTAGTGGTAGTTTTACGCCAGAAATTAGAAAAAAAACTCTCAAAGATTTTTGATCTGATGCTTTGGAGAAAAATCATCTATAACCTCGTCGTGTCGCCGAATTTGGCCATTCTAGTCATATATAAATCTTTTGCTTTGTCATATGGCCTTCTTCTCGTTTCTTTTGATAAAATTTTCATGAATTCGATGTTAACTCATTTTAAATAAAAATGAAATTTAACTTTAATAATTCCTCTTATATCTAAAAGAAAATGAATTTTAAATAAAACTTTTTTTTGAAGGGTATACACCAAAAGTTTAAGTTTCGTTATTTGGGCCATTCAATTGACTTTCGAATGTGCATGGTTGGGAGGGAAACGTGAGGCCTGAACAACACCTCGGTCTCAGACTCTTGCGAAGCCGATCCACGATAGTTTCCTTTCTTTGTTCTATATACCTTCCTATGTTTCCTTCGAGCACATATTTTTTTTGTATGATTTGGGGAAGCAGAATTCAAAAACCCACCCCGGACTGAAGCGGCCGTTGATTAAAAGTGCTCACCCGATTCTCTGCTTGGGGGAAAAATTTCAAATCCACCCAGTGTGTGTCGAAATCAACTATCGAACAAAAAACCACCTGGGTACGATCTAATAACTGCTCAGGTTATGAAAGAAATGCCATCAAAAGCCTTCATAAAGTCCAATTCATAATAAATGCATGCCTAAAGACCCAATATGTCCCACATCATTGGAAAATTGCTGAAGTAATTGTTATACCAAAGCAAGGTAAGCCACCAACAGAAGTGACGTCTTACAGACCAATATCGCTTATACCAATAATGGCAAAAGTCTTTGAAAAATTGCTACTGAAAAGACTGAGCAAGGTCATAGAAGAAAGAAATCTAATCCCAAATCATCAGTTTGGATTTAGAAATAAACATTCCACGATAGACCAAGTTCATAGAATAACGGATACAGTTGAAAAAGCATTAGAAGAAAAACAAGTATGTTCGGCTATATTTTTAGATGTTGCTCAAGCATTCGACAAGGTATGGCATGAGGGGCTAGCGTACAAACTGCAAAGGGACCTACCCAGGCAGTACTACGAAATACTAAAATCTTATATCTCAAACCGGCTCTTCAGAGTACGGTATGATCAAGAATATTCAAAGCTATGTAATATACAAGCCGGTGTTCCACAAGGAAGCGTCCTAGGACCTACCCTGTATTTGCTATATACAAGGGATATTCCAGTGGATAACAACACCATTATGGCGGATGATACCGCAATTTTGGCATCCAGTAAGTGCGTCGTCAAGGCTGCTGAGAAATTGCAAAATGCCGTCGACACCGTTAGTGATTGGACCAAAAAATGGCGTATCAAGCTCAATGAAGCTAAATCTGCACATATAAACTTTACAAATAAAAAGTTAAGCTACGTTCAAATATTCATCAACAATCAAGCTGTACCCTACGCCAATACGGCCAAATACCTTGGGATGAATTTGGATGCAAAGCTAAAATGGAAAGAGCATATCAAAAAGAAAAGGGAAGAGCTCAACTTGAAATATAGAAAAATGTACTGGTTACTCGGTAGAAATTCGGACTTATCTGTCGAAAATAAAATAATGCTTTATAAACAAGTACTTAGACCTGTTTGGACCTATGGAATCCAATTATGGGGCTGTTCAAAGAAAACAAATACTGAAATCATCCAAAAGTTCCAAAACAAAGTCCTTCGTGGAATAGTAAATGCACCATGGTATATAAGAAATAGCGATTTACATCGTGGCCTACAAATAGAAACGGTTACAGAAGTTGTAAGAAAACATGCTGTATCACACAATCAGCGACTGCATAGTCATATCAACTCTGAAATGGAGTCCGTATTAAATACGAGAGGCAATGTTCGGAGATTAAGAAGAACCAAGCCACACGAGCTAATGGCCTAAAAGTCATGGGAAGCATTAAAAGTTTAAGCTTCCCTTAAAGAGATAATATTATTGAGAAAGAAAAATCTGTTGTCGATCGTTATAGATTGGTTCTGATTATGAGGAGTTTTTAGTGGGTAAGAATCCCACACTACTTGGTATCGAATACTACTAAGTGTCTTTTGAAGATTTACTCCTGACAAAGAAAAAAAAAAAAAAAAAAAAAAATCCACCCAGACCCGAATATAACATACGTGTTCTAGCAGTTCGCACAGACCTCTGAAGATGTATATCGGAAATGGCAGGAACGAAGGACTCAACAGCAACTGGTTGAGGATTTCTTCTCCTGCATCCGGGTATGCCAGGTGAACCAGTCTTTCGACGTCTGCTTGGAGCTGCTGTAGACTTTCACCCCTTTTCTGGACTCTGTTATTAAGTTGGACTCGGAAGACTTCTTTCAAGTGGCTATCTCTAAAGCGTTTATCTATAGCTGCCACGAGAGAACTGAAATTACCGCTCTTACCAGCTGGAAAAGTTTGAAGTAATTCAGCTGCTGGTCCTCTAAGAGCAAGAGTCAGTGCTATGTACTTGTCTTCGTCATCCCAACCATTTGTTGTCTCGGCTGCCTCAAATTGTCTCTTGTAAACTGGCCAAGAAGAGGTGCTTTAGATTTGCTGCTCAACCAAATACTCATCAAATGGGGCTACTTCCAGCAGCAAGAGTGACACCATCGAGAATCTTTACACATACGGGTGTTGACTATGCTGGACCAATTCAAATACTGATCTCAAGAGGACGAGGAAACCGGTCAACTAAGGGCTACATCGCTATATTTGTCTGCTTTGCTACAAAAGCAGTTCACATCGAGCTTGTGAGTGACCTCACTCCAGCAGCATTCATAGCAGCATTGAAGCGATTCACATCAAGAAGAGGGATATGTTCACATTTCTACAGTGACAATGGAACTACATTCATTGGAGCTAACAAAGAAATCCAACAACAAGTGAGAGCAGCCATTAAGTACGGTGTAGTAGACGCATGATCAATTCTTACGAAACATGAAATACAATGGCATTTCATACCACCAGCAGCGCCGCACTTTGGCGGTTTGTGGGACTCAAGCGTTAAATCCACAAAATTTCACCTAAAACGAATAATTGGAGACACCATGCTAACATTTGAGGAACTTTCGACATTATACGGCAATCGAAAACGATATTGATAACACTACGATACTTACTCCGGGACATTTTCTAATCGGAAGTTCTCTGAATGCTGTACCCGAACAACTCATTGATGAAAAGAAAACGTTCCGTTCACGCTGGCAACTAATACAAAAAATGACTCAAGACTTTTGGAAAGTCTGGTCATCAGAATATTTGTCACAGCTTCAACAATTGCCTAAATGGAAACAAAAAGAAGACAACATTAAAACTGGCGATATAGTTCTTGTCAAGGAAGACCGGCCACCACCGACCACCTGGATGATGGGAAGGATATCAGAAGTTCATCCTGGGAGTGACAACGATGTTCGGGCTGCAACTGTATATAGTAACAATAAACATTTAAAGCGACCAATAGCCAAATTATGTAAACTTCCGATAGAAACGACAACACCAGTAAAACAAGTTCAGGTTAATACGTCAACAAATCGAGTACAACCATTTTCGTGGCTATGCATTTTGTTTGGTTTACTGAACCTAGCTGGCTCCGCTCCAATTCGTCAGATACACGATGTTGAAATACTTCCATTCGAAAGTCATCCTGGAATATATTTCGAAGATAAAGGACAAGCCAACTTAATTTCAAGCTCATGGAAGACAATTGTTTTCTTTAATTTGACGAACTATTGGCAGGAATACGAATCATACAAGGAAATTGTTTCAAAAATGGAGAGAGTATGTTCGTCATCGGGAATGGAGGAACTAAAGTCTATTAAGTGCGAAGGAATACTGAACCAATTTGAATATCAACTTCAACAAATAGAGCTCAACAATGAAATTCTCTTACACGCAAATGACGATTCATTAAAAAGGCAAAGACGATCACCATTTGACTTTATTGGAACAGTCACTAATGAATTGTTCGGAATACTTGATCAAACATTTGCTAAGAAATATGACCAACCAATAGAAGCTGTTCAAGAAAATGAAAAAAACTTGCTACAACTCATAAAAAATCAAACAACCATTGTTGATTCCAATATCAATATCTTCAAGAAAGAACAATCGAAAAATTTGAATCAAATTATGTTACTAAGTTCTATTGTCACGAAATTGGAAAACGAAACAAGTAGATTCGAGTACATGGAGAGATTTTCAGCAACTGCTCTTAACGGGATACTTATTATGATCAATTATAAGGCAACCCAGAGCATATTGCCTGATATTCTGCTATCAACGCATGCTGGAAGAATACACCCTCTTATCCTTTCAGTCCGACAATTCAAGGATGAGTTGACTAAGATTCATGAGAACATCCCTTAGTCTTTAATGATTCCTGGCGAAAGACATCACGAATCCATATTGCAGCTGTATAAAATTGTAAGCCCAAGAGCTAGAGTGACGAACAACAATATCATAATTGAGATCAGTCTCCCGTTGTTGTATAATGAAGAATTCAAACTATACAAAGTATTGTCAGTTCCAACAAACCACAATGGACACTTTACACGAATTGTTCCATCATCGGAATATTTAATGGTAAACTTACAAGGCAACCATGTTTATCCGATCAACAAAGATGAATTCTTACTTTGTAAAATAAGGCCTTCCGACATCTTCTGGTGCCCACTTCAGCATCCTCTGTATACAACCGGAGCATCAACTAGTGTTTGTGAAACAAACATTATACAACACAAGAAAATTATGGACTCATGCACGATTGAGGACATATCACCAAGGCAGTACTGGATTGAGATGCATCAACCAAACGCATTAATATTATTATATATATTTGTTAATATAAACTGTGATTACAATACTGAGCCCGTTACACTGCGAGGGAGTGGGCTGCATAAGCTACCAGCAAATTGTATAATTCATGACCAAACCACGACAATTGTTGGAAAGCAAACAATGTCAAGTCGACTAAAATCATCATTTTTACCAACATTCAATCTTTCTGAGACGTTAACTTCGTTTAACTTCAAAAGAGAGAAACAGTTGATGCTTCCATCAAACACTTCGATAGATTTTGCTACATTGGAAAATGTAATAAACCTTCAAAAAAAATCAGGAATATATATTGAATGAATTCAGTACCCATCGAGTTCACCAATATTCACTGTTTGGAGTCTTCATCAGTTCTTTTCATTTCATTTATGTATATATTGTTCGTCTATCTCGAATTATTTATTGCCTAGTTAGCAGTTAAGTTGTATCTTGGATAAAAAAAATAAATAGGGTGGTGTTGTGTAGTATTGTATAATACAAGAAAATCCTAACCAACTCTAACTTCATTCCAGCTTCAAGGCCAAGGTCAACACTAAAGCATTCGAATTGTAAACAAACATTCGATCGCTAAGTGTATGACGCAACCTCTGGGTGACGATTCAGTTAATTCATATACTGAAGCGTCATCAGAAAAATGCGAACAAATTATTGCGGCCAAATAATGAACTGGAATGAACTTTCAGAAAACAAATAATGCTGACGAGTGGTAAAGGAAATGTGTGACGAATATTTTATAGGACAAATTGTTTTGATGACTGAGGAATAGGTATAGAAACATTTAAGAAATACCGATGTCGAAATGTCATGATTTCGACATCATGAATTTACCAACATTTCATGACATAGTTTAAGTCAATCTATGTAAGCTATTTTAAGGTATAAATAGTAAAGGAAAAATGAATGAGAGATTAGTAATAAAGTAAACACTAAGTGAGTTAACCACAGAAGTTTTATTTGCTGATAAACTGTTGAAACAAGAAGAGGACTTTTGCTTTTGCTGAACAATTAAGGTGAGTATAATTAAATCTGGCTCTTTAGCCTAGTATTCCGGGATGGTGCGCCCTTAAAACCCACCAAACAAACCCCCTATCCCAATCCCCAGTTAAGGAAGACGACAAGACGCTACATTTGTAGTGTCCGTCTAAGTTAAGAACGAAAGTTCTTAACAATTTTCTAAAACTTTCTGTGTAATCAAAAAGAATACACAACATTTTGGCGCAGCCGGTAGGATGGTGCGTCACTTTGGAGTTTAAACTCCGACTTAAAATCCTGAGGACCACTCCACTTCAGGTACACCATTCGACCTCCCTTTGTAAACTCAAAAAAAAAATTTTTTTTTAAGAATTTTTTTTTTTTTTATTAGATGTTAGAAGAAATAAAAAAGAAAATAGCTGAAGATAAAACAGCAGGCCCGAAGCCAATCTCCTTAGAGGAATATAGGAGCAGGCCCGAAGCCAATCTCCTTAGAGGAATATAGGAGAAGAAGGAGCAACCAGTCAACAACCCCCTCGCTCCCACCTCTGGAGACTGAACCCCCCCAGGTGCCAGGAGGACCACAGCCCTACGAAAATAAACGACGTAGGGGTGGTCACGTGGTAAGAGTAAGGAGGCAACTAGCCCAACTCCACCAACTGGCGGCCCTCTGTACTGGCGAGAAGAAAAGGCAGTACATAAGGGAAATTCGGGACCTGGTGAAAGAGGAAACAAAGAAAAAGAGGGATAAGCAGGAAAAAGCAAAATAAGTAAAATATATAATACAAATGTATTTTTCCAATAATAAAAATAAAGTCCAAATAATACAAATGTATTTTTCTTGTGGTTAAATTTTCGGATTTTTGGGTGGAAGTATTGTTCTCTTGTTTTGTTGTCGAAGTTTTAAAATCTGGTTGTTGCAGTTTTTTCCAAACAAATGTCAAATTCGGACTCAGAAGAGTCAAATAACGAGACATATCTTAACCTGAGGCAACGCAAAATCTACAAAGCGTCAACCTCAACAGCTGCTGCTCTCCTACCCGGCAAACAAAAGACCGTATTGGAGCAAGTTAAAGCACTTCATGAAAAGGCTCAATCCACGGGAAATATATCCCTACTGGCTTTAGACCAACTCGAAGCATCCTCAGAAAAACAAAGGCTTGAACGGCTAAAACAGATAGAAAAGTTAAAGACAGATTCTCTGATTTTCCAGGGAATCCTCCTAAACCAAAGCAGTACTAAACTGACTGATCGTATAGCTCAAATAAAGACCCCACCCCAAATCTCCTTTTCGGAACAGACTCAAACTAACTTGGAATTCCAAGATTTTTCTGATTCAGAAAGTGAGACCATTAATTTAAACATGGCGGTGGATTACACGAAAATTATCAAGCTTACGGCTCAGGTCGTTCCTTTATTTTCCGGAGAGAGACACCCAAAAATCTCCCAAGAACTACAAACATTCATAGGATGTTGTAGGCAGGTGATGTTTTGTCTCTCAGAGGAAGAAAAGGAAGCTTTTGCAAGCTTATTCACCACTAGATTGCGAGGTGAAGCATACGACCTAATAGATACAGCCAAACCCGAAACTTTCCGGGAAGCCGAGGATCTCCTCAGTAGGACATACCTCCCAGTGGAAAACTATAACGAGCTAGTGACACGTTTGATATCGTGCAAACAGGAAAGACAAGAAAGTACCGTAGAATTTGCTTCAAGACTTCGCCACAAGTTGGCACAGTGTCGCGAAGCAGCAGAAATAAAATATCTGAAAAATGCGGACACTGTGAAAACACAGTTGGAAGATTTTGCCATATCCTCTTTCGCTAGTGGGGTTCTAAATCCCCATCTAGGGCAGTATTTACTAGGGTTATCCGAACCCACTTTTGAAGGCATGCTACAGAAAGCTTTCATGATGGAAAAACTGCAAAAAGGGGCGGCACAGAAGCAAATGTTTCAACCATACTTGTCAGAGGAAACGATTCCTGTAGATAAAAACTTCGAGAAAAGTCAAGGTAAGGAACACCAAACAAAACTCCAAATTACTTGCAGTTTTTGCAAATTTAAAGGTCACACATATGAGGATTGTTTAAAAAGGAAAAATACACCCGTATGTGAAAACTGTAAAACCTACGGACATGAGACCCGACTCTGCCGTAGAAAAAATAATTCAAATTATCAGGGCACTAAATTCCAAGATAACAACTGGAACAGAAGCAATAGAGGCGAGTATGTTCCAAAGCAAAACCACACAAATCCATTTAGGAATACTCATAGCGAGCCTAACTTCAAACCCAACTTCTCAGCCCCAAATAGGAACGAATTAAATCCTAGGGCAAGGGTTTTTCAAATGAACTCGGAATGTGATTTTTGCGGAAGAAACTCACACTCTATTAGTCAATGTAGTTTAAAACTCAGGTGGGAAAACAAAAATTCGGGAAACGCTTCATCGTCGACCGAAAAAACCCCGGCTCGACGATAAATAGAAAAAATTTTAAAGGGTATTCTGCAACACAACAGTTTTTCGAAAACTACGAATTGCCTTCTGTTGAAATCCCTACAGATTTTACTAAAAATAAAACCGTTCGTCTGTTAGTGGATACTGGATCTGAAGTCAGCCTCATTAGGAGGAAGGTGTTAAAACAAAACACAAAAATTGACAAAACCAGAAACGTATCCATAAATACTCCATTTGGTTCAGGTAAAACACTTGGACAATGTACTGGAAAATTCAAAATACCCACGGAACCTTCTTGCAACTTTCAAGTAGTTGAAGATGAATTACCCATTCCAGATGACGGAATATTGGGATATAATTTCATTGGGCCACACTGTAATGTGGAGGGTCCCAAAAAGATTTTAAAATTCATCACCACAAAGCAAGAATATATAACTCCACTGTTAGATTCAAAAACAGGGGTTCACGAATTACCAAGTACAAAATTTGGAGATAACTCCTATGGACCTCATTGTAACCATCAGGAAAAAGACACTTGTGGGAAGAGGAAAATAGACCTTGCAGAAAGATTTTCTGATATGGCTAAGACCTCTTCAATCGTTACACAAGATGAACCAAGTTTTACAAAATTAGTAATCAACAGAACAAAGAAACAAATGCCAACCCGTAGAGGCTCTGGTAATAATCTTGGCAATTCTCATAGTAAAGAAGACACTTGTGGAAAGAGGAAAATAGACCTTGCAGAAATTAATCATATTAATCATGGTTCCAATTCAAAAATCAAAAATAATAAGTCAACCCAAAGCGGATCTGACTCAAAAATAAATAATAAGTCAACCCAACGCGGCTCTGATCAAAAAATCAAAAATAAAAAATCAACCCAACGCGGCTTTGATTCAAACATTCATGTAAATGATAAGTCAACCCAAAGCGGATCTGACTGCAAAATTAAAAATGAAAAACCAGCCCTAGGAGGTTTGGTTAATAAAAATAAAAATGAAAAAACCTCTGAAGAAGCAAGTAGTAAAATAAAAATAATTTTAAAAGAAAAAATACAGATACCAGAAAGATCAAAAATGATCGTAGAACTACCGGTCAAACTCAACGAAGATATGATTTGTTTATCAAAGCATATCCAAAAGGGAGTCCTCCTTGGAAATTGCATAGTAGCAGGAGGACGAGAAAAGGTGTCTGTTCCAATCATTAACACTCTAGAACACAATGCAACTATCAAACAAGTTGTACTACATCTAATAGAGTTAAAAAATTACGTACCTTTGGAAAACACATCAACAAATAATATTACAAGTATCCCTGAACCGAAGTGTTACCATACTAACGTGGCAACGAACAATACCAGAGAACAGAATCTTAGAGAGCAACTCATTTTAGATGAAACACTAAATGACGAGGAAAGAAATTCCATCATTAACTTATGCATGGAATATAACGACATATTTTTTCTACCAGGTGATAAGCTAACGTATACTTCCACAATAAAACACAGTATACCTACCAAACAAGATCAACCACCTATCAACACCAAAATGTATAGGTTACCTGAAAAACAACGAGATATCATCAATGATCAATTAGCCGAAATGCTTGATAACGACATAGTGCAACCGAGTAAGAGCCCTTGGAATTCTCCACTTTTGGTAGTTCCAAAAAAGGCAGGCCCAAACGGTGAGGTACGATGGAGGGTAGTTGTAGATTTTAGAAAAATCAACGAAATTACAATAGGAGATGCTTTTCCTCTACCCCGAATCGAAGACATTCTCGACCAATTGGGACATGCCAGATATTTTTCCACGCTAGATTTGGCGAGTGGATATCATCAAGTGCTGGTCGACCCGAAGGACAGGGCAAAAACAGCATTTAGTACATCTTACGGGCACTATGAGTTCAAAAGGATGCCGTTCGGTCTAAAAGGTGCTCCTGCAACATTTCAACGTTTAATGAACTATATCTTAACCGGCCTGCAGGGTCTGGAATGCTTTGTTTACCTAGATGATATCGTGGTTTACGGAAAGAATTTGGTAGATCATAACAGAAAACTACAACTAGTTCTCGATAGGTTGCGAGAGCACAATTTAAAGGTACAGCTGGAGAAATGCCAATTCTTGCGCAAAGAAGTGGTATATTTGGGACATAAATGTTCCGCCGCTGGAGCACAGCCTGACCCCAGTAAAACCAGTTGTGTACAAGATTTTCCCGTACCAAAAACTGTTAGACAAATGCAATCCTTTTTGGGCCTAGCAAATTACTATCGAAAGTTCATTCCGAATTTCTCAAAAGTAGTCAAACCTTTGACAAATCTGTTAAGAAAAGACGTAAAATTCACCTGGACAGAAAAATGTCAAGAATCGTTTCAGAAAGTTAAAGACCTGCTCATTTCACCCCCTATACTTATATATCCCGATTTTAAACAACCTTTTAACCTAACCACTGATGCAAGTAATGACGCAATTGGTGCGGTTCTGTCTCAAGGAGAGGTTGGTAAAGACCATCCAATCGCATACGCAAGTAGAACCCTAAACAAAGCCGAAAGAAACTATTCGACAATCGAAAAAGAACTTTTAGCTATCGTTTGGGCAACCAAAAACTATAGGTACTACCTGCTAGGGAGACAAGTGACTATATATACCGATCACAAACCTTTAAAAGGCATTTTTAGCGTCAAAGACCCAACATCCCGATTGGTTAGGTTTCATCACAAACTTTCCGAGTTCGATTATAAAATCGAATACAAACCCGGAAAGTATAATACTAACGCTGACGCGCTTAGTAGAATTCCCAATAATTCGATCGAACACACGGTTGACAAAAAGACAGAAATAACTTTTAAATCCGGAAATAGTGAAGACAAAAAATCAAACAATATTGTTCTCGCTGTAACCCGAGCACAAACGCGAAAAAACGATGAAGAAGCGGAAAAACCCAATTTAGATACCCCTCCTATAATATACCCAGTAGAAGAAGCAACAAAGAAAAGATATGAAACCATAAGATCTCAAGAAGAAATTTCCACAATTCTCAGTGATTACCATAACTCTCCATTTGGCGGACACCAAGGTGTTATTAAGACCTACAAGAGAATCCGAGAAAAGTATAAATGGCCCAATATGATCAAAGATATAGCCAACTACATTAAAAAATGCAAAAAATGTCAGAAAATGAAGTCAAGTCTTGAAACCAAAATGCCAATGGTAATTACAGACATCTGTAATTTACCTTTTGACAAGGTATACCTCGACATTGTAGGACCACTTCCAGATTCTCAAATCGGAAACAAGTACATTCTAACTTTCCAAGATAATCTGACAAAATTCGTCGATTGGTATGCTATGCCCAACGCCGAAGCTGAAACAGTGGCACACATTTTTTTCGAACAAATAGTTACAAGATATAGAATACCTAAGCAGCTAGTAACCGACCAAGGTGCTAACTTCGTAGGGAAACTATTCAAAAAAGTGTGTAAACTCCTACAGATCGAGAAACTTCAGACTACTGCATATCACCCACAATCAAATGGTTCGCTTGAACGCGCTCATAGGCCTTTAGTGGAATATCTCCGCACTATATGTGACGACAGTCCAAGAACTTGGGATCAGTACCTCAGAACTGCAGCATTCGTATACAATAATAGTATACATGAGGGAACCAAATTAACCCCAATGGATTGCCTTTACGGTTTTACTTCTAGTGTACCTTCTAATCTAAAAAGAGATCCTGAACCCCTATACAACCACGAAAATTATTATTATGTTCTAAAACACAAACTCCAAAAAACTTACGCTACAGCTAGGAAAAACCTTCTCCAGAGCAAATTAACTTCCAAAAACTACCATGATGCAAAACTACGACCCAATATTTTCCATATAGGAGATAAAATCCTAATAAAGAATCCAAATAAAAACCACAAGTTGGACGAAGTTTGGAAAGGCCCATACACAATAATAAAAATCATCAATGACGTCAATAGTGTAGTTCAAATAAAGAAAAAACAGGTGACTGTTCATAATAACCGTTTAAAACATTTCTACGAATAAAAAAAAAAAAAAAAAAAAACCAACTTCACCTTGTTAAATTTCCAATCAGCAAAATTCATTCATATTCAACGATTACAAGACATCACCAAGGGTAATATTTTTTTTTTCATTCAGAATGAAGCAGCTCAAGTTCAAAACAAAAAAAAAAGCTTATGTTGTTCAACCTACTACAAAATAAACAAAAAAAAAAAAAAAAAATAATTGTTGACTAAATACTATTCATTTGACCCAAAACAATAGTGAAGCTCAAGTAACCAGAACATTTTTATCAAAGAAACCGCATTTAGGTCTTTGATTACTAGGGCACACGCCAAAAAACATTGACATTTCTTATGTCGGACATTTGAGTGTCATGGTGTCATATGAAATGTGATGCAACACCGCATTTAGGTTTTTGATTCCTAGGGCACACGCCAAATACGTTAACAGTTTTTATGTTCATGTTGTTATGTAATGCAATTAGAATTTGTATGACAAACAAATATTTTGAAATGAATTAGATACAGAGATATAGAAAGAAGAAAAGGGAAGCAGTATAGGATTCAACACATCTTACTTTCAAGTGATGCAAATTTTGTTCTCATTTTAGGATGGATAAAATTAACGTTATTATTTACGTGAGTCTACTCAACTCAATATTAATACAAGCCGAACAACCGATTGGATTCCGAGTGGAACAACTGAACAACACTGGAATCGTGTTTGAAACAATAGGGAAAATAATCTTATACCATGACACATGGAACGTAATAACGGAAATAAATATAGACGACATAACCCAACATACTAAAATAGTAAAATCTGCAGAAGAAAATTGGAATAGTTTATGCAAGAAATTTAAAAACGAAAGGTGTGTGAGTCACACACCAATAATCACAGGTTTAATTAACACCATAACCCAAAGAAACAAGGTGATAGAAGATATAATACACCCTCACCGAAATAAAAGATCTTTATTTGACGGTATTGGCAAAGGCATGCATTATTTATTTGGGACAATGGATATCGATGACGAAAAAAAGGTCTACAGCAAGTTAAGTAATTTGGAAAGTGATACGAAGACACTAGAAGAATTAGAAAAACAACAAATAAGTATCATAAAAACAACGTATCAAAGATTACAAAAACCGTTGAGTGAAATGGAGAACAACCAACAAAAGATAATGGCAGAAGTAAACCGGTTAGATGATAGACTAAATTCAGAAATTACACAAGAAAGGAACATACAAAGTCTTTTAGATACAATTCTACTACTAGTAATCGAAATACAAAGTAGACAGCAAGTAACACTAGATGTGATCTATTCAACTAAACAAAACCAGCTACATCCACTTCTATTAACCGCTCCCGAATTATCGAATTTATATAAGAAAATCTGTCCCCAAAACAACATAAAAGATAAAGAGACATTAACGAATATCTTGGAAAAATCTTTAAAAATCAAAACACAGACCATGGGAGGGAAGTTAGTAATAAGAATTATACTCCCAATATTTAATCTCGACGTATTCGTAATTGAGCAAATTCATATTTTTCCAATTCTAATAAAAGAGAGTAAATCTGCTGTATTAAACATAAAAGAGGAATTTATAGCAAAAAATATGAAAACCAAAGAATTCGTAATAATCAATAGAAAAGAGTTTACACAGCTAAAAATGATTGCAATACACATGTACGAAAATTGGTTTGTAGGTCCACTAGAATCACCCATTTTAAAAGGAACTGAATCACAACTATGTTCAATATCCCTAATATTTAATCCGTATGATGAAGAACATAAGTGTAATTTCAACTATGCAACCCGGAGACAAAATTACTTGATTAAGATGACACAGAAGAATGCTTGGCTGTTCTCTCTACCCATTCCGACCAGAGTGCAAATACAATGCAAACAGGAATTTCATGGAACATCTTTACAAGGGACAGGAATATTACATATAACGGAGCCCTGTCACGTGACGATAAATCACCAAATAATATATTACGAAGATACAGAAAACTCAAATATAAAGATACAACAGCCAGAGTTTACATTACCAGATCTATCATTGAACAAAACTGTTCAAAACATATTAGGGGAAGACAAAACATCCAACACAACAATAATACTAAAACACGGAATTGCCAAACAGATCATGGAAAACGCCGTTGTTGAAATCCACGAAATCGAAGATAAAATTAGAGAATATGAAACAAACCAACAAAATAGAAGAACTTACACTATAAACACAATCACATCAACATCTTTAGGTGCCATTACAATCTTGATTATAATAGGTCTAGCAATAAAACAATATATACAATGTCACACAAAAAACAAAAAAAAATCCTCCAGAAGACCATTCCATAAATACGAAACTCCTTTACCAGAATTACCAACAATATCACATCCTATTATTCAAATAACACCACAGCCAGAAAATATACCAAAACAAACTCCACCACCAATTCCAACAACTGCCCCTAAACAAATAACTCCTCTCAATAGAAAGAATTCCCAAAAAATAAGAAAACTCATATTGTCTGACTAATAAGAAATGTTTTGTATTATTACAGAAAATATAAAAAAAAAAAAAAAAAAAATTTTTAATATGGAATACGTAACTTCAGAAAAAATGCATTTTTTCTTGAAAAAACTTGAAAATGAAAAAATTAAGAACCTCCAACAACTCCTAATACCTATCCTGCAAGGAAAACACAGTGCGGACTGGTTAGGAGAATTAAACATTTTTAAATATGACTTACTGTTGTGTCCAATAGAAGTACCTGGATTTCATTGGATATTAATAGCAGTAGACAATAGAAATAGAACAATTAAACAATATAATACTCTTGGGGCATCTGGTTCATCAGCAATGTTGGCCATATATAAATTTCTGTGTAAAGAATGGAGGAGGATATACCAAACAACAATAGATCCACATTACACTATAAAAAACGTTAAGACGCCAGTATCTCTCTTGGGATTAGACAAGGGGTCAGTATGCGGTATGGTGGCCAATCAACTCTCCACCAATAGTCCGCTAATCGACCAATTACAAAAATTCGAAGTTATACTTACCAAAGAAATAAAAGACTACCCGGAGTTCAGATATAAAATTAAAAAACCTACCAGATAAAAAAAAAAAAAAAAAAAATTTCTGAAAAGAGGGAAATACCCCCACTTAAAAAAAAAAAAAAAAATAAAAAAAAAAAAAAAAAAAAAAAAAAAGGATAAATCCCTAACACAATAAAATAAAAAAAAAAAAAAAAAAAAAAAAGAAAAAAAAAAAACAAAGAGAGAGAGAAAAAATATAAAAATTTTCTGAAAAGAGGGAAATACCCCCACTTAACAAAAAAAAGAGGGATAAATCCCCACATCCTAATTATATTACTTTTTCAGGACAAACAAAAATTTAATTCAACTAGGACCCATGTTCCATGACACTCACCAAGGACGCACACCTATGACGAAATCCTGCAAAACGATAAATACAAATCATCTTGGAAAACATTGAATTGCCCAACTAAGGAGACACAAAAGATTACTACTGGAAACTCCAATCAACACTTTACAACAATATAAAAAAAAAAAGAGATCTTAATTCTAAATTTATAAAAAAAAAAAAAAAAAAAAAAAATTTAATATAAAATTGTACCTTATGATTTAATATTCAGTAAACTGGCATTTTTATTTTACACATATTGTTTTCAAGTACACAACATTATATAATTATTCTCTAGTTAATATTTTTCTTGTAAGTCATCAGAAAAACTTTTTTCAATAAAATTCTTATTCCCCAATCAATTTTATAACAACCGATTTTTAATCTAAATGAAAGTTGATATCAATTCCTAAAAAGTATATAGACATAACATATAGATATATGTAAAACTAATTTTAGAAATCAATAAACAAATAATTAGAGTATATAAGAAATACTAAAAATGTATATAAACATAGCAAAGTAACAAAATTAATGAAAAAAAAAAAAAAAAATATATATATATATGTAAAATTAATTAGAATACAAATTGATAAAACAATAACAATTGTATAAAATAATTAAAAAAAAAAAAAAAAAAAAAAAAATGTTGCTATTTAATTTAAAAAAAAAAAAAAAAAAAAAAAAAAATGTTCCTATAACCTATGACTGAGTCACCGACAGTTCCCAAGTTCCCAAACTTTAAACGCACAAAATAATAATTGGTCACCGCACATATTTTCAATCCCACTTGAAAGACGAACTTAGCATTTTTTGTCTCTTCCAAACAAAAAAAATTATCTCTTTTAAAGGGGGGAGGTGTTGTGTAGTATTGTATAATACAAGAAAATCCTAACCAACCCTAACTTCATTCCAGCTTCAAGGCCAAGGTCAACACTAAAGCATTCGAATTGTAAACAAACATTCGATCGCTAAGTGTATGACGCAACCTCTGGGTGACGATTCAGTTAATTCATATACTGAAGCGTCATCAGAAAAATGCGAACAAATTATTGCGGCCAAATAATGAACTGGAATGAACTTTCAGAAAACAAATAATGCTGACGAGTGGTAAAGGAAATGTGTGACGAATATTTTATAGGACAAATTGTTTTGATGACTGAGGAATAGGTATAGAAACATTTAAGAAATACCGATGTCGAAATGTCATGATTTCGACATCATGAATTTACCAACATTTCATGACATAGTTTAAGTCAATCTATGTAAGCTATTTTAAGGTATAAATAGTAAAGGAAAAATGAATGAGAGATTAGTAATAAAGTAAACACTAAGTGAGTTAACCACAGAAGTTTTATTTGCTGATAAACTGTTGAAACAAGAAGAGGACTTTTGCTTTTGCTGAACAATTAAGGTGAGTATAATTAAATCTGGCTCTTTAGCCTAGTATTCCGGGATGGTGCGCCCTTAAAACCCACCAAACAAACCCCCTATCCCAATCCCCAGTTAAGGAAGACGACAAGACGCTACATTTGTAGTGTCCGTCTAAGTTAAGAACGAAAGTTCTTAACAATTTTCTAAAACTTTCTGTGTAATCAAAAAGAATACACAACAGTGGCGCTACAGAGCGAGGAGCCCCTGGGCCTAGCGCATTTCTCACAAACATGCCTTGTGAGGGAATGGAGGGGACCTACAATTTTATGCCGGATCCGAACGGCTAATTGAGAAAGCGCTTTTCATGGCATGAATTTACTAACGGAGGACTTGCCAGTTCATCGCGAAAGGCGATACCCGGGAAAAAACATTTTTGCGCCTCTGCTGGGATTCGAACCTCGAACCTCTGGGTTAGCAGGTGGACATGCTAACCATCGCACCACGGGTACCAATTATCTTGGATAGGAAATAAATAATTCACTTGCTAGTAAACCAGCGAGCAAAAAGACATTTAAGTTTTCTTTCATTGACTTCCTCCCACCAGCGGCAAGGAGTTAATTAACAACTTATTTTGTCAATTAATCATTTTGTTAATTAAATCATCATTGCAAACCATACTGAAATAGCTCCCTTTGTAAAATTTGATACAACCTACATACAAAGGGATACGTACAACAGAGTAAAAGCATTGTACGAAAGTTTAAAACAAGATTTGGAAAATATAGATCCAAGTGTCGCACAAGCTTTGAAGGAAATGGGAAGGCCTGAAGTCCCTCACGAGGCTCCCACTTCAGAAACTTCAAAGAAAGTTGAAAAGACATCTAATGCCTCTGCCTACAAAGCCGCCACCGCAAAGCCGGACGAGAATTCAACTGCCGTACAAGGTCAACGGTTGACAAAGTTGAAACAGAGGATAACGGCCATTATCGAAAACAGAATAATTTGAACAAACATTCGATGACTACTCCAAGGACATTTACGACTTTCAACAAAAAATACTGCTGGAGCAGTTCACTGAATTACATGAAGACTTCATCTGCAATTCATCTGAAGAAGACCTTGAGAAACCTTATGTAACGAATAAGGAATATAAAAATGTCAAACAAGAGGTCATAAGATTTCTCAATACAATGGCATCAAAACTCTCCAGTAGTAACAACAAGCCGAGTGAACATAATACTGAATCAAGGCTTCCAAGGCTTAAAATACCGACATTTCAGGGTAATTATTTGGAGTGGCAGCAGTTTTATGACTTGTTCCTCAATATAATACACGCCAAAGCCAATTTAACAACGACTGAAAAAATGGAGTATTTAAAAACTCATTTGGAAGGAGAGCCCCTGCAACTCATAACGCATCTAACGTTTTCAAGTGAAAACTATAATAGCGCTTGGGAGATCTTAAAAAGTAGATACAACAATTAGCGAAAAATAGTGTCTATGCATATAGAGAAGATGCTCAAATCTGGACAGAATAGCGCTCCAACAGCGTCTTCCATCAAAAACAGCTTGGATGCCATTAAAGAGGGACTAGCGGCACTAAAAAATTTGGGCTATGACACTTCTTCATGGGGTCCTATGATTGTTCATATGACTACAAAGTCACTTGATACAGAATCAAGAAATTAGTTTGAACAAGGTTTAGAGGAGCCAAATAAAATGCCGAAAATGAAGACTCTTCTCGACTTTCTGGAAAGACGTTACCAAGCTCTTGAATAATGTCAACAAACAAAAAACAAAAGAACTCATTTGAGGAACCAAAATCTGGAGTCCGTAACTTCGTCATAGATGCAAGAGTTATTCAGTGTCCAATATGCAAAGGAGACCATAAAATATACGCATGTCAAAAGTTTTTAAAATTATCGCCAAAAGAAAGATGGACGCAGTGCCATCAGGCAAAGCTTTGCCTGAATTGTTTGAGGCATAACAAACAGATCCAATGTTTTAGCAAGAAAAATTGCCATTATTGCGACAAGAAACATCATTCACTTCTTCACATGGAATGGACTGATAGGCCAAAACAAACAGAATTGACAGAAGCTGCAAGATCATCCGCACAAATAAATCATAGCGAACAGAACCAGAATGTTTTAATCGCAACGGCAATCCTAAAAGTTAATAATGACAAAGGACAGTCCGTTATAGTCAGAGCACTTATCGATCCTGGATCCCAAGCCTCGCTAATCACCGAGTCGGTTGTACAGACACTGAAACTTAAGAAACAGGACGTTTGTGTTGAAGTCAGCGGACTAGGAGCAACAAAAGCAGGAATTGCCACCAATAAGGTAGATGTGACCATAATGCCACATTTTGCTTCGAGATTTAAGCTAAAAATAGAAGCTCTGGTGTTGTCAAAATTGACAAGGCAGTTACCTTTGAAGCAAACAAACACTAAACAAGTTGAAAAGTCCGATCTTCTAGAGCTTACTGATCCAACATTCAATATTCCTGGGCCAATTGATATGATAATTGGAGCCGATACCTATGGCGACATCATGTTAAGTGGTATTAAACGAGTCGCTGCTAGATCACTAATCGCTCAAAGATCAGAGTTAGGTTGGCTGATCTCTGGACGAACATCAAACGACATTCCCGACACATACAGTGTTACTGGACTAGTAGCACTTACATCAATTGATCAACAACTAGAAAAATTTTGGGAGATAGAAGAGGTTAATCAAACAAAATTCGAAAAGCCGGAAGATAAACGGTGCGAACAAATCTATAAGGATACACACTACCGAAAAGACAATGGGAGGTATGTTGTGAAGATCATATTCGACGAAGATTTAATCCAAACAAATCCACTTGGTGAGTCAAGAAGAAGAGCTAGATCTAGATTTCGCCAGCTGGAGTTGCAGCTTAACAAGAATCCTACCCTAAAAAACGATTATACACAAGTTATAAACGAGTTTCTCAACCTGGGGCACATGGTAGAAGTCAGTAACAACTCATTCAACAAAAACAATATTTTCTATATGCCACATCATGTCGTTATTAAACCTACGAGTACAACCAAACTTCGTGTTGTTTTTGACGGTTCAGCAAAATCAACGACTGGAGTAAGCTTAAATCAATTAATGCTGACAGGCCCTAAGCTCCAAGACGACATAACTACAATTTTGAAGCGTTGGAGAAAATATAAATATGTTTTTTCTTCGGATATTGAAAAAATGTACCGCCAAATTGTACACGAAGAACACCAAGATTACCAGAGGATATTATGGCGCAGTTCTAACAACCAACCTATTAAAGAGTACAAACTAACGACTGTCACGTATGGTACAGCTTCAGCACCTTATCTGGCTATTAGGACTCTTCAACAACTAGCTAAGAACGAACAATGCAACTATCCGACCGCTGCAGAAATAACTAACAATGACTTCTATGTTGATGATGTTATGTCTGGAGGAGATACCATCGCGGAGTGCAGGGCAGCTCAGAAAGAACTTGACGAGATGCTTAAGGGAGCAGGCTTTCAGCTTCGAAAATGGGCTGCAAACAACAGAAAACTACTACAACATATACCGATTGAGTTGAGCAAACAACAAAACAAAGACGTCCAAGGTAAACTGTATTTAATCTACAAGGAACCATGTTTGTAATCTGGTATATTATTTTACTTTAGGTTAAACGGTCCTTATTGATTACAACGAAAAAAAAATGTTTTCAAAAAACAAAAACAAACAAAAAACTTTGTATTTTTATTTTAAAAAAACTTTATTTGATGCATTTCGGCGACGGTTGACGTGCCATCATCTGCTTCACGCTCACAAACTGAAGTAACAGAAAAGTAAACAAACGTTAATATTCTTACATTTTTTGGTTTATATGGAAACAATTTAAAAAGAGAAGGTATATGAGTTTAATTTTAAAGTAAAACAAAAGTAAACACAAAGAAGAAGGAATGAGAGAGAAGGAAAAAGAGAGATTAGACAAACTCTAACTCCAAAAACTTTGCCAAAGAGGGCATGAAAATGGTATACAAAAACAACAACAAATTGAAAAATTTATTAGGCAGCACGAAAGATCCAACACCGATTCTCGAAATAAAGAAAAGTTTTAGAAAGTGGAAAGTTAAAAAGCAAACAGATTAGTGTGCCGTTTGAACACAAAGAAGAATAACTTATGGAAAGTTTCCGAAAGTAAAAAAAAGTAAAAGTAGAAATAGAGGAAAACGGTCGCGAGTCCCGCAATCTCGGGAAAGAAAACAAACGGTAGGACAACGAAGGCCTAGCGGATCTTAATTTTGCCTCAAATAAGGCGTCTCTAAAAGTACTCGAAAAATCCTTGGAAAAGAAGGATTTTCCGAAATGAACAATAAATAAAATCAAATACTTAGCTTTTCTATATCACTCTCCTGTAGCTCCTTAAGAAAATATCGTCTCCGCTCTAATCTCAATTATTCCCTTCCTAGGAATTCCCAATTGGAATTTTTTTCCGCAAAAATTGGCTTAGTAGGGTATCCCCCACTCCAAATCAAATCCAAAAATCTCGAATCTCAAAAAAAATCGTAATAATTCCTCAGAGGCTTTCTCCTAGATCTTTCTTCTTTTGCTGCCAAGAATCAAGAGCCATCAAGATGGCGGGTTTTTCTCATCCATGCGGCATCGGCCATCCGGCCATCCTCATCAGACCTTTAAGCGTGGTGTTGTTCGGTCTCACTTTTACTGCAGCATTCCGCCATTAGGCTAGAATGTCCGAGTGAGATGGCACGAATCAACTACCCGCGGTCCTTTGCGTTCAGGTGATGTGATCACCAGTAGCCTAGTGGACGAGTTCAACCCCTAAAGAAAGACTTACTCCGAAAAATTATTTCATTCGCGCAAAGTCCCCAGCCCAAACCGGCCCAAACTAAAATACGAAGAAGATATTTTCTCGGAGAACAAAGAACAGGAGAAGCTAAGTTTGAAAGTTCGAGGTACTGTCCGTAGACCTTCGTCCAGATCGTTAGTAAAGGGAAATGAGACTAAAGTCGGAAACACGTCTCTAAGTGATTCTTCTTTTATGTCAATATCATTCAGATTTTAATTAAAAGTTGATAGTAAGTTTAGGTTGGGCAGAAGGCCATACTAATTTTGTCAAAGTGACGTAAAACGTTGGGTGGGAGTTGATCATCTACCATGGATGTTTGTATCAAGTGTTGTTGTGTTGCCTTGGTTGTTTTGTCAGGTTCCATTAGGCAGTTTTTGTGTTTTTCGTGAGACCGCCCGTCTGCACGTTCTTCCATGTTCGTTGGGGACCGCCTGTCCCTTTTTTGGTCTAGCTTTGACCGATTTTGGCCACAGCAACCTACGCGGGATGTTTTTGCATAATGCTGGGTGAGTAAACCATAGGCTGATGGAACCTTGGTTGCCCCTAACTCTCCCAGAATTATGCAGCCACACCCAAAAACGAAGAAGAGGTCGGGATACGAGAAAGGATCCTAAGGATACTTTTTGTAGCGGTAAATTTTACCGTGACAAGTCCCACCCTCACCAGGAAATGTGCTTACATTTCAAAGAAATGTAAACCATTTCCTAAGGTGAAACTAGGTAAAAGGAACGAAGAATAGGAAGACAACACAAAACTAACGATTTTCCATCAATTTGACAGTTATTGAAAGTTACAAACTGAAGTTAAAGTTAGAATCAAAAGTTATGAAAGAAAAAGTTAAGAGTTAAAGAAGTTAAAAAAAAAATGAAAAAGTTAAAGTTATGATGTTCAATAGGAAAATGAGATATGGTCTTGTTAGATGCATTAACGTTACAAAAAAAACGGAAGTAAAGATACTTATATACTAATGGGGGGTCTTGATTTTAGACTAGGTGTCCGAATCATCGCAATAAGGTTTTAAATCCTTTGCGTGCCAAGTTCCGCGATCTTTGCCATTCTCATCGGTTAGGATATACGTCCAAGGTGGCGTCCGCTTCGATATGCGGTAGGGCCCAACAAATTTAGGTGTTACTTTAGCTGCAATATAGTTTGCGGCATCCGAAAGTGCGAAATTTCTTCGCCAAACCAAATCGACAGGCTGATATTGCACATCACGCCTGCGAAGGTTATACGTTTGCGCGGACTTTTTGGAAGCCGCGCCTATCTTCTTAGCTATCTCTTCCCGTAGCTTCCTAAATTGATTCTCTCTATCTATCACTCCTGTGTGGTCCCTATCGCTATCCCTATATCCTATGTCGCGACCACATGTGACCATGTTCCTACCAAAGCTAGCAAAATATGGCGAAACTCCTAAAACCTCATGCTGGGATGTCCTAATCGCACAGGCCACCTTTGCAAATTGCGAATCCCAGGATCGATGATTCTCAGATACATAGGCTCGAAGAGTAGTTTTTATAATTTGGTTAATGCGCTCCGCGGGATTTGCTTGCGGGTGGTAATGCGCTGTAAAACGGAGTTGTGACCCGTAGGTTGCGGTAAGCGCTTTCAGTTCCTTGCTACGGAACTGGGGACCGTTTTCACATACGATCCACTTGGGTACGCCGAAGAGTAGGAAGACGTTATCTTCCAACTCTTTGCACACTGCTTTCGCAGTTGCAGAACGAAGACAGAACAAGAGAGGGAATTTTGTAAAGTAGGCGACCACGGTAAGGATATACATGTAACCCCTCTAGGATTTAGGTAGTGGACCCACTAGGTCCACACATACCATTTCCCACGGTTTGGAGGTGCCTTCCCTTTCAGACATAAGACCAGCTGGCTTCTCGTTGATAGGTTTCACTGTTTGGCAAATTTTACAATTTTTCACATAACGCGTTATATCTACCCTCATTTTTGGCCAGTAATATTTTTCTAAAACCCTAGCATAAGTTTTCCTAACCCCCATGTGTCCCACTAGTGGACTATCGTTACACTGTTTCAAAATATCTAACCTATCCTTTTTCCCTACTACTAACTTCCATTCTTCACTACTCTCACAGACTACAACATGTTTCGGTTTCACATGTTTATATAGTCTCCTATTCTCTACTCTCCAAGATGGATAAACTAACGGTTGCGTTTCGACTAACAAGATCATTTTCTCAACCCAAGGGTCAGTATCCGCATCCGAGATACCAGCCACTACTGGAACTCCCCGCGACAACATGTCTGGAACAACATGTTCCTTCCCCTTCCTGTGGATGATCTTGAAGTCGAATTGCTGTAGGCGGATTGCCTATCTAGCCAATCTACCTTGCGGATCTTTCAGATTGTTCAGCCACACGAGCGAGTAATGATCCGTTACGACCGTAAACCGAACACCTTCGATATATGGTCGCAACTTCTCAACTGCCCACAAAACTGCCAAACATTCTTTTTCTGTCGTCGAATAATTCCTCTCACTTCTATTGAGAGACCTACTAATGTAGCAGACTGCCTCTTCTCCTTCCTCAAACTCTTGAGAAAGCACGGCTCCGATCCCGTAATCAGACGCGTCTGTTTGTACAACAAACGGTCGAGAAAAATCCGGGCACGTAAGAATCGGTGCCGTGACCAAGCACTCCTTGGCTTTCCTAAAACTTTCCTCGCATTCTAGGGTCCACTCAAATTTCTTACTTTTCTTGAGAAGATCCGTAAGAGGCCTAACTAAAATTGCAAAATTTGGAACAAACCTTCTGTACCAAGAAATAGTCCCTATAGAACTTCTAACTTCTTTGATATTTTTAGGGGCCGGAATTTTCAACATGCTTTCGACCTTTTCTGGGTCCACATGGAGTCCGTTTCTATCAACAACATACCCTAAAAATTTCAAAGAAGGCCTACAAAAATTACATTTTTCCCTACCTACTTTTAATCCCGCTCCTACTAATCTTTTAAAAACCTCCTGCAAAATTTCTAAGTATTTGTCAAAGGAATCGGTGACGATGATGATGTCGTCCAAGTACACAAAGATGTAAGGTTCAAGGTCGGGAACCAAAACGTCGTCTATAAACCTTTGCCACGTTGCCGGGGAGTTATGGAGACCAAACGGCATCCTCAAAAACTCAAAAAGACCTCGGCCAGGCACTGTAAAGGCTGTGTACTTGCGCGATTCCTCCTTCATGGGTATCTGCCAGTATGCAGACTTGATGTCAAGTGATGAAAAAAATTTTGCATTCCTAAGCTTATCCAAAATGGCTGAGATAAACGGAAGTGGAAAAGCGTCCCTATCAGAAACAGCGTTAAGCTTCCTATAATCGACGCAAAACCGAAAGCTTCCATCCTTTTTCTTGACGAGCAAAATCGGAGATGCCCAAGGGCTTGTAGATTTCTGGATAACTCCAGCATCTAACATCTCCTGAAGCTCCTTGTCAATACTCTTTTGGATTGCGGGTGACACAGGGTAATACCGCTGCTTAATCGGTTCTGCAGTCGTCCTAATCCTATGCTCAACTAAATTGGTACAGCCTAACCCCTCAGTCATTTCCTGAAATAACTGTTCTAAACAGCTATCTAACTTTTCGCTATCCTCACTACCTATATCTGATTTTTCCCTAATGGACCTTACATCTGTTACTGAGGCAACTGCTTCCTGTTCTGAAAAACTCCACACACCTGATCTCAAATCCGGGACTGTTCCCGATAGCGCCCAAAAGTCTGCGCCAAGGATCAATAAATGTGGGAGGTTTGGTATAACTAGACATTCTAGTAGTATGGATCTGCCCTCCACCTCCATTGGGAGCGACAATGATCCAACTACTCCTACTCCCGCCCCATCCGCTAACGCAACCGACCCTATACTACTTTTTCCTAATGCTAAGCCTAACCCCTTCAAAGTTTTCCACCCATCCCTACCTACTATTGTGCGAGAAGCACCAGAATCTAGAAGCCCTAAAAACCTAACGCCAAAAATGTTGACCTTCAAATAAGGTCGACTATCCCTACCATTTGCCGCGAGTGTAAAACCTAACTTAACCCTGTCAACCAGCTGATCGTCAGCAGACGACCTAACTAATTGCGACGGAGCTCTCGTCCTGCTGACCCGAGAGTCCGTTGCCCATTTCCCGAACCTGAACCCGAACATTTCTTACAATCCCTCCGATAAACATTCAACGCACCACAACCAAAACACTTTTTAGCAACCGGACACGAATTCAAAAAATTACCTTCTCTGTTACAATTGAAACACCTAACGACCCTTCGGAATGGGTTATCTGGTGCCGACTCAACAACCGCCACTCGGTGTTGACCTGCCGCACTCGGTTGATATCCACACTCCGGTTCTAACAAATTTTTCCCACGAGGGGGAGGGGTAAAGGAATCCACATTCACCTTCAATGTGTCCATCTCTCTTCCAAGCACCGCAAGCTCCTTCACCGTAGTCGGCTTAGCCCTAGCTATTTGCATTTGGAAGAATGGATCCACATTCTTCTTCAAAATACCAAGCATTCTACTTTCACTCAACGGCTCACCTAACCTCCTAAACAAAGTTCTCATCACGGCGAGGTATGCGCCGAAGGTTTCGTCCTTCCCTTGGGATCTACGATTAATCTCCTCCAAAAGAAGATCATCGTAGTTCGCAGGAAGGAACTCCGCCTTAATTTCCTGAACTAGCTCCTGACAGTTCCTCAGCTCACTCCTTACGGTCCTAAACCATAAGAGGGCTCTTCCACTCAACAACTCCGTCGCCGACTTAAACAAATGTGCCTCAGACACATTGTTCGCTACACGCAATTCCTCGACTCGTTCTAAAAATGAATTCACAGGCGAACCATCAGACTCCCCAGTACATTTTCCCACACTTTCCACTCTTCTTTCATACCTTTCGTACATGCTCTGATTCCCTACCATTCTATCCTCCCTTTCCAATCTACTTTCCCTATCCATTCTATGTTCTCGCTCAACTCTGTTTTCTCTGACCAGAGCGAGAACGAAGATCGAGTGAAGAGAGCTTCACTCGATCTTCGTTCTCGCTCTGTTCTGTTATCTCTTGCCATTCTCTCTTCCCTCGCCATTCGTTCTCGCTCTAACTCTCTTTCCAATTCCCTAATTCTTAACTCACTCGCACTTTCAACACTTCTTTGCTCATTCATACCCCTAGCAGCCAATCTCTCAACAAACACATTATTATCAACATCGTGTTCCCTTGCTCTTGAATTTCTCAAATTAGAGCAACCGGCAACTTGCAATGGACTTACGCTCACCGAGCGGCCACCTGAAACTCCTGGTCTTGCATTCTTCTTTGGAGATTCATCCTCCACATCACTCTCTCCACTATCACCTAAAAGCACTCCTAATAAAAGCAACAACTCATTTTTCAATTCACTCTGCACCTCTTCATCATCATCATTCTCACACACTGCCCTGCCAATACGACCTAACGCCCACTCAATCTTTGTTAAAATCTTCACACATTCAGAAGATTTCGGATCTTTCGGGGGATCCTTCAGTAACATCCTAATATCTTCTATTTTCATCTTAACAGCCTCACTATCTTCCTCAAAACTAAAAGGATAACTCTTTGAGTTTTCCAACGACCCACGCGATTCTAGTACTCTTGAGGATCTGAAGGCTTTCCTCATCCCCTCAACCGTACTAACTTTCAACCCAAGAATCTGCATCTCATACGCAAGTTCATCCTGAGCCAACCGACCAATATTCATCTTCACTCAATAATATATTTTTTCTCAATAGCAAAAAAAAGAAAACACCTTTTAATAATTACAACTTTTCAAGTAACGAAATCACAATACTCAACTTGAATCAAACCGATATCCACTAAGAAATACCACCAAAACAATTAACTCTTCAATTCTTTAACAACCTATTCAAAAATTCAATAGCTATTGCAAAACAAAATTTAAAAAAAACCTGGTTAAAACTTTTCCAAAAGAAAAACTTTACATCACAACTCACAATCTCAATTTCAAAATATCTGAATATCCTAGAAAAATTAACTTAACTACCGAAAATATCACTTAAAAAAAAAACACTCTTTTCAAAAAAAAAAATCTTTACAAAAATAAAAAAAAATATTCAGACTACAACTCACAATCTCAATTTCAAAACCCAATCGCTCGATTGCAAAACAATTTAAAAAAAAAACACCGTTTAAAACTTTTCCAACAAAAAAAATCACACCCACAACTCACAAAATTAAATTCTCACACAATCTCTGACTTCAAAAAAAATTACAAAGTACTAAAATGTACCGCACCACAAAATTGGTTTTTTAAAAAAAATTCAACCCCAGAAAAAAGTTTGAGAAGCACTGAATCTTGCTCACACAACAACTAATAAATAATAATGCACTGTATACTGGGTACTGGCATACACAAAGTAAGACAGAAAAGAAAAAAAAAACAAAACCGAAGGCCAAGTAACCGGCCGGCGCAATTAAATCGTATGTATGTAGGTATGTAAATATGATTGTACGCGAGAATGAAACTTTTCGTAAGTAGATAAAATTAAATGAAATAAATGAAGGAAAATAGGAAGGTACGACTATGATAGATATGTATAATGCATATGTATAAGCAGATAGTAAATAAAATCAATTCAGGAATGTATGATAGCTAGATAGCACAAGCAAAGATCAAAGAAATGCAAAAAAAAACAAAACAAAATCTTACTTGGAGTATACAACCGTATGTATGTATACTTAACCAAACTTCACTTTCCCGAAGCAAAAAAAAACCCACTTGTTGGAAGATGACTATTCACTATTGATGATGATGATTTTCTTGATAAGATTCCGATGTTGTAAGTGAAATAGAAATAGGGATAAAAAGAACCACAGCAGTAATAACAATTTAAGAAGAAGAACAAGTATCACAAACAAATTCACAGAACGATACACTTTTACAACACACTTTGTTTTTCACACGAATCTCAACCAGGCCCCACGCTGGGCGCCAATTTGTTGCACCTTTTTCTTTCTCCGACACTTCCTACTTGCTTGGAGGGTATTATTTAATATTATTATCTGATATTCTATTGAACAAACTAAATTTAGGATGAATGCGAAAACTTAAACACCGCGTACTATCAAATGAAAGAAAGCTAAAATTAATTTGCACAGCCGGCTGGTGTGCGAAAGGAATGTCAAATGTCAGATGGTTTTTCTTTGGTAGGAAGTGTTGGCATGAAAACAAAAGTGCATCCAGCAATGAATATATGCTGTCACCGCGGCTAGCTCAGCTGGGTGTGTTCGATAGGTTGATCAGAGGAAAATTAAATTAATCGAAAGAGAATTAAGGGGATGCTAATAAAGTTTATAAAGGTAATCAATTTATAGGATAGGGTGTCCTAAAAACTGTGGGCGCCAGAAAATTTTTGAAGGATTAAATTTTCAAACCTTGATGTAAAGAGGAAAAAAAAATATATATTGGAATTCCCAAAGGGAAGTTTAATTAATTTTATTGTAGTAAAAGGGTGTCTGGATAAAACCGTGGCCGAAGCCTGGACTAAAACCAGAATCTTTTCGAAATAAAAAAAAATACAGAATTTTTTCCGAGGTTGGCAGGGGGCAAATTCTTGAAATAAAGAAAAGTTTTAGAAAGTGGAAAGTTAAAAAGCAAACAGATTAGTGTGCCGTTTGAACACAAAGAAGAATAACTTATGGAAAGTTTCCGAAAGTAAAAAAAAGTAAAAGTAGAAATAGAGGAAAACGGTCGCGAGTCCCGCAATCTCGGGAAAGAAAACAAACGGTAGGACAACGAAGGCCTAGCGGATCTTAATTTTGCCTCAAATAAGGCGTCTCTAAAAGTACTCGAAAAATCCTTGGAAAAGAAGGATTTTCCGAAATTAACAATAAATAAAATCAAATACTTAGCTTTTCTATATCACTCTCCTGTAGCTCCTTAAGAAAATATCGTCTCCGCTCTAATCTCAATTATTCCCTTCCTAGGAATTCCCAATTGGAATTTTTTTCCGCAAAAATTGGCTTAGTAGGGTATCCCCCACTCCAAATCAAATCCAAAAATCTCGAATCTCAAAAAAAAATCGTAATAATTCATCAGAGGCTTTCTCCTAGATCTTTCTTCTTTTGCTGCCAAGAATCAAGAGCCATCAAGATGGCGGGTTTTTCTCATCCATGCGGCATCGGCCATCCGGCCATCCTCGTCAGACCTTTAAGCATGGTGTTGTTCGGTCTCACTTTTACTGCAGCATTCCGCCATTAGGCTAGAATGTGCGAGTGAGATGTCACGAATCAACTACCCGCGGTCCTTTGCGTTCAGGTGATGTGATCACCAGTAGCCTAGTGGACGAGTTCAACCCCTAAAGAAAGACTTACTCCGAAAAATTATTTCATTCGCGCAAAGTCCCCAGCCCAAACCGGCCCAAACTAAAATACGAAGAAGATATTTTCTCGGAGAACAAAGAACAGGAGAAGCTAAGTTTGAAAGTTCGAGGTACTGTCCGTAGACCTTCGTCCAGATCGTTAGTAAAGGTAAATGAGACTAAAGTCGGAAACACGTCTCTAAGTGATTCTTCTTTTATGTCAATATCATTTAGATTTTAATTAAAAGCTGATAGTAAGTTTAGGTTGGGCAGAAGGCCATACTAATTTTGTCAAAGTGACGTAAAACGTTGGGTAGGAATTGATCATCTACCATGGATGTTTGTATCAAGTGTTGTTGTGTTGCCTTGGTTGTTTTGTCAGGTTCCATTAGGCAGTTTTTGTGTTTTTCGTGAGACCGCCCGTCTGTACGTTCTTCCATGTTCGTTGGGGGACCGCCTGTCCCTTTTCCGGTCTAGCTTTGACCGATTTTGGCCACAGCAACCTACGTGGGATGTTTTTGCATAATGCTGGGTGAGTAAACCATAGGCTGATGGAACCTTGGTTGCCCCTAACTCTCCCAGAATTATGCAGCCACACCCAAAAACGAAGAAGAGGAAGGGATACGAGAAAGGATCCTAAGGATACTTTTTGTAGCGGTAAATTTTACCGCGACAAGGAAACTATTGCTTTTCAAATTATCGAATATTGGATTATCGACAAAATTTCTAAGAATTTATGAGCAACTTCTTACAAATACAACTGTTGTGGTGTCAAATGGCAAGGTCTCTTCAAGACAATTCAAGACAGAAATGGATCTCCCACATTCTGAGTCCTTTGATTTTTTCGCTCTTTATCACCGACATTGAAGATAGTGTGCCAGGGGGTGCCTATTATGGTGATCAAATCATTAAAATTCTTTTATATACGGATGACTTTGTTGTCCTTACTGATAATCCGGTAACATTACAACTTCAAATCAATAAACTATACAATTATTGTAAATTGTTATCCATGGGATCTCCAAATAAATAGTACAAAATCGAAGATTATGGTTTTTAGAACCCATAACCGTGGTGCCCGAAATGACCGTTCTTGGAACCTTAATGGAGAAACCTTAGAAGTTTTAAAAGAATTTAAGTACTTGGGTTTTACAATAACGAGTAATTTAAACCTAACAGCACATATAAAAGACAAATCAGCCATTGCGAAATCAGCTATTAACTGTATGTGGCCAAGGTTTTTCAAAAACAAAAATGTAGATCCGACGGTCAAATTGAAAGTATTTGATGCTACAGTTAAAAACTCACTTTGTTATGCTAATGAAGTGTATGGTTACACAATATGTGAAGATTTTGAAGTTATCCAACGATATTTCTTTAAACGTGTCTTTAGACTTTCAAACACCCCTAACTACGCGTTATATGTTGAATCTGGATTACCTCCGATTTCCTTAAAAACTTAAAGGCAAATGCGGACTATATTGTTAAAGTCTTAAATAGGGCTAATAACAATCTGCAAAAAAACATACTTATAACTGCATTTCACCGTAATTACACGCCGTTCAAAGATTGGCTAGAACTAGCGACTAAATATAATTGCACATTGAACTTATCCTGAACAGCATTGGATCTTGGAAGGATAGTGTGTACGATTGTATTTCAGTCATTGATGATAAAATGTTTCAAAGTTCTCATAGTCGTGCGAAAGCATCCATGTCTAGAACAGTGTACATCAAATTGAATTTCTGTTTGGGGGAGTTTAATTATTTTCGCAATACGTTCTCAGTCAGTGAGATGAGTTTTATATTTAAGGTCCGTACAGATATGCTTGAGTTAAATTATAGACCTCACAGAGATGATATTAATCATAATTGTACTCTGTGTATTCTGAACTTGATCGAAAACGCTTACCAATTCCTAGCCTGCTGTCCAATGCTTCAAGAAATTCGGCGTTTATGCTTCAACAAGAGCTTTTTTTTCGACAGAGGATTGTTATTCAATTTTAAATGGAGAGAGTTGATGGAAAGTTCTTATACGGTTTGTTTCAGAAGCTACCCCTTATAGAAACTTGTACGTGAACATGTAGACTCAATCTATTGTGGTTTTGTTTTAGCTAAACTAAAAGCCCACTTTTCAACAGATATTGAAACTCTTATTTTCTTTTTCTTTTTATGTTAATACTAGCTGAGCCGCCCGGCTTTGCTCGGGTCTGTTCCAGTTCTTGTTTTTCCTCTTCCGTTGGAATTTGGGGAAGAAATATAATCTGTCTTACTGTGGGACTAAGTGGTATCCTAATGCTGAAAGAATTTTTGAAATCTATCCAGCAGTTTCTAAGTTTCCGTTCGTACGGTGTTGGCACCGTTCCTGTGGGAATCTTCCGTTCCCATAGAAATATGTGAATGAAATGTATGTCTATGTCACTGAGGGATAATGTAACATCCCAGAGTTGAAAAATTTTTTGAAATCGGGCATGTAACTTTAGGTTTCCGTTCTCGTTCCCGTTTCTGTTCCTGTAAGATTATTAGGATGAAATAAAGTCTAAGTTACTAATGAAGGGAGATTATGTGGCACCCCAAGCGCTGAAAGAATTTTTGAAATCTATATTCACTGGCCTGCAAGATCTCCCGATCTCACTGTACTGGATTTTTTTATATGGGGACGAATGAAAGAAATTGTTTACTCTTCTGAAATAACAACTTTAACCGAATTAGAACAACGTATTTCCGAAGGATCACTACAAGTAAGACAAGAGCTATCGAGAGCAAACATCCACAATGAAATCCAAAAACGGGCTCTGGCATGCGTTCAAAACGAAGGAGGGCACTTTGAGCACTTCTTATAATTGTATTTGTATAAAATACATAAGAAACTACTAAAAGTTCTTGGAAAACTGCTCCCTTTGCAAGTTGTTGCAATGAAAAACCGTAAAAAAGACAAAATTAGATGTTTTAGTTTTTTCCAAGTATCATAAAATGTATGGGTTTTTGAGTGCACTAATTACTAAGTTTTTTTTTATTATTGTTTTGTTCATCTGTAAGAAATAAAGAAACTCTTCTGCGAAAAAATGACCTCAAAGTCAAAACTTTGTTTGGGGAAGAAAATTTGGACACCACTTAAAATTGAAAATCTGGCAACCCTTAACCTATGAAAGCTCAACTTAAATACAGTCTTAAAGATTGTTATTTCTACAAAAAATTAAGTCTATGATAAGGTCTCTATCATCTGTATTGACAGAGATATCGAATTTAACACAGGTTAGGGTACACCAAAGTTAGACTTTTTTTAAATTGCCAAAAAGTGATGTCAAACTTGAGAAACGGACTTTACTGTATAACAATTTTTTTCTAAGAATATGACCAAGAATCATATCCCAAAGTATGTAAAACGAATTACGGGACACCCTGTATATTACATAGCATAAGATATGAATATGATTGTTAGTTCAGTTGTCGAAATAAACATCCTGAAGTAAAGTTGAGTTCGTTTCAATTAGGTTCCAACAGTTTCGCCGATTTGCTCTACGAATACAGCTGCACGTGTTAGACGCCCCTTAGCATTACCGCGCTTAGTTTTTAAATCAGTTGCCATTGAACCAGAGCGAGATTGTCTATTTTCACGCAAATTCAATTCCGACTAAAATCGCAAAGTCACGAACTCCGTGTGCCCTAGCACGGATTAATGTAACTGATTAATCACCCAAATTTTAATAAAACGTTTGTTAATTAATAAAACCGCTCGATAGTTGAGCCACTGTTTAAATTGAACCCCCGATTCTGTTCATTTATTAGATACTAGCAAAACCCCGCCCGCTTCGCAGGGCGAAAATAAAAAGCAAAATATTCCTTTTTTTTTTTGTTTGTAAGGTGTTTTATTGAATATTTTTGTTTTCAATACTTTTCGATAAGAAATATTTTTGGTTTTTCCATAGTTGGTCGTATAAATGAACAAAGCGTATGATTTTCCAACACGTGAATAACCAACATAAAGTTGGCCATGAGAAAAAACTGGATGTTCCAAATGTATACCACAGATTTCAAGCGTTTGACATAGAGACTTATTAATTGCCATGCCAAAAGCAATACGAAAAGGCAGCTGCAAACGCTTAAATTCAAATGGTAGATCAGGTGGAATCAATGGTATACGTGGTATTAAGACATCTTCGACTTTAAGTTTACCAGTTAAAATTGTAGCTTCAATAACATACCTATTAATTAATCGTTTAACTACTAATCGGGTGCCATTACATAATCTTGGATGATTTAGATTTCTTAACATTATAACTTGATACACAAGGCTACGCCGATGACCTAGTCATCTCTATTCAAGGCAATCAAGAAGCACAGGTCACAAACCGTATGCAAAGTGCCCTGAACAAAGTTAATGACTGGTGCAATAAAGAAGGGCTTAAGGTCAACCCCACCAAAACAGTCATCATTCCATTCACCAGGAGACGTAAAATCGATCTCCAAACACTATCCCTAAATAATGTTCAAATTAATTTTTCCAAAGAGGTCAAATATCTAGGAGTAACCCCGGATAATAAACTCAATTGGAAACCACATCTAGACAAAACCATAGCAAAAGCAACAAATGCTTTCTGGGCCTGTTCTAGACTCTTTGGTAAAAAGTGGGGACTTAGGCCAAAAATGATTTACTGGACTTACCTCACTATTATCACACCCATCATAACCTATGCTTCGTTGATCTGGTGGCAAAAAACAGAGCAAGTTTATGCCCGCAAATCTTTGCAAAAGTTACAAAGACTAACCTGTGTAGGTATCACAGGCGCAATGCGCACCTGCCCAACTTTAGCGTTAGAAAGTTTATTAAATTTTCCTCCGCTACATCAAAGAGTAAAGAAGACTGCTGCACTAAGCGGACTAAGGCTTCATCTCACTAACCACTCGAAAAAGGAAAACTTACAAGGACATATGAGTATTCTGCAGGTGCTTCCAATACTGAAATCGCCTGCAGCCCACTCCTCGGACTTTATGCCTAAACGCATACTGTTACACCACCCCTTTGAAGTAATCTTTCCAAACCGCTCAGCATGGAAGAACCCTGTAACTCTTACAAATAACTTCCAATACATCTGGTATACTGACGGTTCAAAAACAAACAACGGTGTAGGTGCAGGGATTTATGGTCGCAACTTTAAATCATCTACATCCCTTGGTAACACAACTACTATCTTTCAGGCAGAGGTAATGGCTATAGAATTCTGTATTAGGGAATTCATTAGAAGAAACCTCCGAAGATCAAGCATCCTAATCTGCTCTGACAGTCAGGCAGCACTAAAGGCTCTGTCCTCGACAAATATCGAATCCAAACTAGTTTGGAACTGCCTGACATGTATAGTTCAATTAGCTACTTACAATAAAATAACTCTTTCATGGGTGCCTGGTCATGAAGGCGTACCGGGTAACGAAGAGGCTGACCGACTTGCTATACTTGGCTCTCAGTCCCAATTCAAAGGCCCTGAACCCTACTGTGGTCTCCCAATCAGTAGCCTTAAAAACGAATTAGCTACCTGGGAACGACAGAACATGATCAGCACCTGGAACAACTCAAATGGCCATCGTCAGTCAAAACTATTCATTGACTTATCCCACAAACGTATGAAAGAAATTCTTGACATGAGCAAACGTGACGCAAAGTTACTTACGGACTTCTTCACTGGACACTGCTCTCTCAAGTATCATCTTAAAAACATGGGCATCAGCCAAGATGACACCTGTCGTCTCTGTCTTGAAGACATAGAAACAGCTGAACACATTTTATGTGAATGCCCTGCCTTAGTTAGATCCAGGCTTAAAATATTCAATAAAGGGTTCCCCTGTCCCCTTGATATCAGAAACACCTCTTCCTCGAAGATTCTTAGGTTCTTACATGACCTCAGCTTCGAATGAACAAACCTATACACTACGTGTTTTTAAACCTAAGGGAAAAGCACAAAAGGTCTTTCAGGTCGACGTTCTTGTAAAGGTAATTTTCACCTTCACCCTATATAATTCAAAAAAAAAAAAAAAAAAGATCTTCGCTCGATCGCTTTGTTTGTGTTAACGTCAAACCAAAAAACAAAAAATGTGGTTTACCAAAAAGCACTTCAATGAAACGGAAAATTTGTGGACACGTATAACGCTTCGATTCAGTATTTACTTTGGATTCACTTTCATTTTTTACTTAGAGAAGTTCAACTAAATTACACTCCATTTTTGTAATCAAAATGAATTCATTACTATATTGTAAAATGAAATAAAAGCTTTCCTTTTCAAATATAAAACAAAAAAATCAGTTCTCTTCATCTTTTAATCCCCAAACGAAATGTTACAAAAAACGAAGCCATCTGGTGGCGAAACGGAGTTTGCCGGGTTTGCTAGTATGTTATATTTTGGATTTTACATATTTGAAATTTTTCTTAATACATAATAGTGTAATATAATTATCAATAGCTTTATGTGTTACATTTTGGATTTTTTATATATTTAAAATTTTTCTTAATATACAGGGTGTCCCGTAATTCGTTTTACATACTTTGGGATATGATTCTTGGTCATATTCTAAGAAAAAAATTGCTTTACAGTAAAGTCCGTTTCTCAAGTTTGACATCAATTTTTGACAATTTAAAAAAAGTCTAATTTTGGTGTACCCTAACCTGTGTTAAATTCGATATCTCTGTCAATACAGATGATAGAGACCTTATCTTAGACTAAATTTTCTGTAGAAATAACAATCTTTAAGACTGTATTTAAGTTGAGCTTTCATAGGTTAAGGGTTGCCAGATTTTCAGTTTTAAGTGGTGTCCAAATTTTCTTCCCCAAACAAAGTTTTGACTTTGAGGTCATTTTTTCGCAGAAAATACCTGATAAACATAGAGTTTCTTTATTTTTTACAGATGAACAAAGCAATAATAAAAAAAAACTTAGTTATAAGTGCACTCAAAAACCCATACATTTTATGATACTAGGAAAAAACTAAAACAGGTAAAAATTCTAATTTTGTCTTTTTTACGGTTTTTTATTGCAACAATTTGCAAAGGGAGCAGTTTTCCAAGAATTGATTCTTTTAAGACAATTTTTACGGTTTTTTATTGCAACAACTTGCAAAGGGGGCAGTTTTCCAAGAATTGATTGTTTTAAGACAATTTTTATGACTTTGCACTGATGAAATGGGTTGAAAGTGTATTTGACCTGCTACCAAAACACTAATTGACTTACCTCTTCTCAGGGAAATTTTTGGGGCATGAATGTTCAATGGGTCGTATAAAAGGATAAGAAAACAAATTTGTTCATCAGTTTATCAAAACAAGTCACGATTGCAGTTTGACCAGAGAATTTTTTGAAATGGCTTCATTTACGAAAGAAGAATACGCAGACATTTTATTCGTATACGGGTTTTGCAATGGAAATTCAAGAAGAGCACAACGAAGATACCAGGAACTTTATCCCAACAGACGACTTCCTTCTCCATATGTTTTTGGAAATACCTTTCGGAGGCTTCGAGAAACTGGATCAGTATTAACTGAAAGACCTAACGCAGGAGCAGGAGTCATAAGAAGAGTTTCGGTTGATGAAAGAATACTGGCAGCTGTTGAAATCGATCCTTCCACTAGCATAAGACGCTTGGCTCTACAGTATAATGTTTCCAGACAAAGAATCTCCAGAATACTGCATGGCGAAAATATGCATCCATATCACCATACACCTGTACAGGAACTACTTCCGAATGATTTTGTAATGAGAATCGAATTTTGTAACTGGTTGCTAGAGAGAAGCTTGGATGACAACCACTTTATAAACAGAATTCTTTGGACAGACGAATCCCAGTTCACAAGAGACGGTATCACGAATTTTCATAACCTCCATACATGGGCCTCAAGCAATCCACATTCAAGACGGCAAAGATCGTTTCAGCGCAGATTAATCGGACCTTTCAAATTACCACCCCGACTTAATTCTACAAATTACCTGGAGTTTTTACAAAATGATCTACCAGGCCTATTGGAGTATGTTCCACTGCATCAGCGAGTTTCATCATATTTCCAACAAGATGGTGCTCCCGCCCACTATGGTCGTGAAGTTAAGGATTGGCTGGATGAAAAATACGGTGGTAGATGGATAGGCGGAAATGGACCAATTCACTGGCCTGCAAGATCTCCCGACCTCACTGTACTGGATTTTTTTATATGGGGACGAATGAAAGAAATTGTTTACTCTTCTGAAATAACAACTTTAACCGAATTAGAACAACGTGTTTCCGAAGGATCACTACAAGTAAGACAAGAGCTATCGAGAGCAAACATCCACAATGAAATCCAAAAACGGGCTCTGGCATGCGTTCAAAACGAAGGAGGGCACTTTGAGCAATTCTTATAATTGTATTTGTATAAAATACATAAGAAACTACTAAAAGTTCTTGGAAAGCTGCTCCCTTTGCAAGTTGTTGCAATGAAAAACCGTAAAAAAGACAAAATTAGAATTTTTACCTGTTTTAGTTTTTTCCAAGTATCATAAAATGTATGGGTTTTTGAGTGCACTAATTACTAAGTTTTTTTTTTATTATTGTTTTGTTCATCTGTAAAAAATAAAGAAACTCTTCTGCGAAAAAATGACCTCAAAGTCAAAACTTTGTTTGGGGAAGAAAATTTGGACACCACTTAAAATTGAAAATCTGGCAACCCTTAACCTATGAAAGCTCAACTTAAATACAATCTTAAAGATTGTTATTTCTACAAAAAATTAAGTCTATGATAAGGTCTCTATCATCTGTATTGACAGAGATATCGAATTTAACACAGGTTAGGGTACACCAAAGTTAGACTTTTTTTAAATTGTCAAAAAGTGATGTCAAACTTGAGAAACGGACTTTACTGTATAACAATTTTTTTCTTAGAATATGACCAAGAATCATATCCCAAAGTATGTAAAACGAATTACGGGACACCCTGTATATTACTTAGCATAAGATATGAATATGATTGTTAGTTCAGTTGTCGAAATAAACATCCTGAAGTAAAGTTGAGTTCGTTTCAATTAGGTTCCAACAGTTTCGCCGATTTTCTCTACGAATACCGCTGCACGTGTTTCACGCCCCTTAGCATTGCCGCGCTTAATTTTTAAATCAGTTGCCATTGAACCAGAACGAGATAGTCTATTTTCACGCAAATTCAATTCCGACTAAAATCGCAAAGTCACGAACTCCGTGTGCCCTAGCACGGATTAATGTAACTGATTAATCACCCAAATTTTAATAAAACGTTTGTTAATTAATAAAACCGTTCGATAGTTGAGCCACTGTTTAAATTGAACCCCCGATTCTGTTCATTTATTAGATACTAGCAAAACCCCGCCCGCTTCGCAGGGCGAAAATAAAAAGCAAAATATTCCTTTTTTTTTTTGTTTGTAAGGTGTTTTATTGAATATTTTTGTTTTCAATACTTTTCGATAAGAAATATTTTTGGTTTTTCCATAGTTGGTCGTATAAATGAACAAAGCGTATGATTTTCCAACACGTGAATAACCAACATAAAGTTGGCCATGAGAAAAAACTGGATGTTCCAAATGTATACCACAGATTTCAAGCGTTTGACATAGAGACTTATTAATTGCCATGCCAAAAGCAATACGAAAAGGCAGCTGCAAACGCTTAAATTCAAATGGTAGATCAGGTGGAATCAATGGTATACGTGGTATTAAGACATCTTCGACTTTAAGTTTACCAGTTAAAATTGTAGCTTCAATAACATACCTATTAATTAATCGTTTAACTACTAATCGGGTGCCATTACATAATCTTGGATGATTTAGATTTCTTAACATTATAACTTGATACACAAGGCTACGCCGATGACCTAGTCATCTCTATTCAAGGCAATCAAGAAGCACAGGTCACAAACCGTATGCAAAGTGCCCTGAACAAAGTTAATGACTGGTGCAATAAAGAAGGGCTTAAGGTCAACCCCACCAAAACAGTCATCATTCCATTCACCAGGAGACGTAAAATCGATCTCCAAACACTATCCCTAAATAATGTTCAAATTAATTTTTCCAAAGAGGTCAAATATCTAGGAGTAACCCTGGATAATAAACTCAATTGGAAACCACATCTAGACAAAACCATAGCAAAAGCAACAAATGCTTTCTGGGCCTGTTCTAGACTCTTTGGTAAAAAGTGGGGACTTAGGCCAAAAATGATTTACTGGACTTACCTCACTATTATCACACCCATCATAACCTATGCTTCGTTGATCTGGTGGCAAAAAACAGAGCAAGTTTATGCCCGCAAATCTTTGCAAAAGTTACAAAGACTAACCTGTGTAGGTATCACAGGCGCAATGCGCACCTGCCCAACTTTAGCGTTAGAAAGTTTATTAAATTTTCCTCCGCTACATCAAAGAGTAAAGAAGACTGCTGCACTAAGCGGACTAAAGCTTCATCTCACTAACCACTCGAGAAAGGAAAACTTACAAGGACATATGAGTATTCTGCAGGTGCTTCCAATACTGAAATCGCCTGCAGCCCACTACTCGGACTTTATGCCTAAACGCATACTGTTACACCACCCCTTTGAAGTAATCTTTGCAAACCGCTCAGCATGGAAGAACCCTGTAACTCTTACAAATAACTTCCAATACATCTGGTATACTGACGGTTCAAAAACAAACAACGGTGTAGGTGCAGGGATTTATGGTCGCAACTTTAAATCATCTACATCCCTTGGTAACACAACTACTATCTTTCAGGCAGAGGTAATGGCTATAGAATTCTGTATTAGGGAATTCATTAGAAGAAACCTCCGAAGATCAAGCATCCTAATCTGCTCTGACAGTCAGGCAGCACTAAAGGCTCTGTCCTCGACAAATATCGAATCCAAACTAGTTTGGAACTGCCTGACATGTATAGTTCAATTAGCTACTCACAATAAAATAACTCTTTCATGGGTGCCTGGTCATGAAGGCGTACCGGGTAACGAAGAGGCTGACCGACTTGCTATACTTGGCTCTCAGTCCCAATTCAAAGGCCCTGAACCCTACTGTGGTCTCCCAATCAGTAGCCTTAAAAACGAATTAGCTACCTGGGAACGACAGAACATGATCAGCACCTGGAACAACTCAAATGGCCATCGTCAGTCAAAACTATTCATTGACTTATCCCACAAACGTATGAAAGAAATTCTTGACATGAGCAAACGTGACGCAAAGTTACTTACGGCCATATTATTCACCCAATAAACCCAGGTTTAAATTTACATCCGGATGTAAAATCGCATAAGCCCGATTGTCAAACGCAAATCCATATTATTCACTCAAAATAAACCCGATGGATTTAAACCGCATTGCGTTGTCGGGTTTAAATTTTTACATCCGGATGTATTTTCGGTTCGTTCGCATACTATAGGGAAATTTCAAATATTGCAGCCAAATCAAGCAAACTTACCTAGATTTTGACATAAAAAGTGTGCTTTATATATGTTACGCGAACAAACCCAACCCAATCTGTCAAAAGTAAAAGGTGAAGTAAAAGAAATTATTTGTATTTTGTTCTCAAATTATTTATTGTAAATTATTTTACTTCTTTTAGCTTACAACTGTGACCACACCTATGTACAGGTCTCCAGAAAGATGTGTGGGCATTAGGATGCATTCTTTACTGTCTGTGTTTTCAAAAACATCCATTCGAGGACTCCGCTAAACTTCGTATTGTAAATGGAAATTTTACAATACCCTCGGATTCTAGATTCAATTGTTTCCATGATGTAATCAAGGGATGTCTCACAGTCAACCCATCAAGTAGATTCAATGTATCTACAATATTGGACCGACTTGCAGCGATAGCTGAGACAAGGAATTGGTCTCTAAAAGGTCCAATTTAATTGGTGGTAGGTTGTGTGGTGTTGTAAATTTATATGGCACATTAATATTAAATATCTTATTTTCTTGACTATTTTCTCAAGGGCAAATCGATAGTGACACCTCCAAGCGAATCGCCACAACACAGTCCAGCAACTACGAATGGTCCGGTACAAAGTACACTTCCAACGCGACCACCACCACCACAATCACAACCCCGACCCACAAACTCACCCAATCTAGGAGTCTATTCAGACAACGATAATACTTCGGATAACTTTCCTCAACAGCACCAACAACAACATCCGGCAAAACCTCCACCGCCAATGCCAAATAATATGCAGTACAATCAAGCTCAAATGCCAATCGCTGGTTGTGCACAATCTTGTAGTTTGTTTTCATCAATTCGTGGTGGTGCTGGAAGTTTCCTCAAAAATCTGAAAGACACTTCGTCAAAAGTAATGCAGACCATGCAGCAAACAAATGCTAGAGCCGATATCGACATTAGTTACATAACTTCGCGGATATTGGTGATGCCATGTCCATCTGAAGGTTTCGAATCAGCATACAAGACGAATAACATTGAAGAATCACCATGCAATCTTGTCGGTCTTAGATCCAAGTAACTCAAATATTTTCAGGCGCTCGAATGCAAAATCAATGCAAAGCATCAGATGAATGAAGACGATCGATGGTTCCATTTTCGTTGCGACAATATATAAACATTGTGTCTACATAATATGTATATTTTATTACAAAGTAGTGTAAAGAAGTAAACAAACTAGAAATAAATTGCCTTTTGGATTTCCAGAAATTTTGTTTCTTTCGTTGGTTTCAGTGGAAATTTTAGGTATATTTTGCTCGGAAAGTGATAGTATTGTTGTAGTGAATCTGCATGAGATTTAAGTAATGCGTGCCTCGTTTGATAGCATATTAATGGTTTGGTAAAATTTTAAATAGCACTCCAAAAGTTTAGCTATTGATTATTCACACCTAGCCTGTTAACAGAGAGAACACGATATCAAGAATCGTCGTTAGATAACAGGTACCTACAAACTGAACTCTTTCATTTTCAAATGAAAAAATGTTTAAATCTTAGAACCACCCACTGGACAATGCCAAATGTATACGAGCAGTAAAGGTACAAATTCATTTTTTTCAAGTTACATAGATCCGCCTTGGAAAAAGAAAATGTTGTGTTGGGAATATATTAAAACAAAGTTTACTGACACAAATATATTTTACTCATTTCGATAATTACGAATATGTAGTAGCGAATGTGTTTCGAATAATCCTAATCCGCGAAGAACTTTCAGCAAATCTAATTCTCATAACCATCGGGCAAAGCGTTTACGGCAGGGTTGTGGAAAAGACTTTTGTTTCCGTCTCCCCATGGGAAGCGCTTGTTACGGATACGCAAGTAATCGTACTTCACGAATTCTGGTCAAGGGTGGTGGGCGTGTTCCTGGTGCTTAAGATATGCGTTCAACATGCACAAACCAATTGATGGTGCGGCAACGAAAAAAGACAATCGCTTCCATAGCAAGTACCCACCTAAGACAAGACGAAGTGATTTAGATCAATCCAATTGGAAATTTATGTTACATACACCTGAAGTAGCTGGTGGAGTTTCCATTTCTTGAACCTGCAACACCATGGAAAAGATAGTATATAAATTAAATCGACAATGCAAAATATAAATGAAAATTATTACATACAATTTCTTCAAATTTAAATCTTGGTTGGTTGTTGGTTGAACCTGCAACATCATGAAAAAGATAGAATATAAATTTAATCGAGAATGCAAGATATAAATGAAAAGTATTGCTTACAATTTCTTCAAACAAAAATCTATTTACCAGCAGCACTTTCAACGATTTGACGTTTGTCACTTTGACAACTGGGTTTATTTTAAATCCGGGATCAAAATATAAACCTGGGATCAAATTTTGACAACTGGGTTTATTTCTATTGGGTTTAAATTTATTGAGTGAATAATATGGCCGTTACGGACTTCTTCACTGGACACTGCTCTCTCAAGTATCATCTTAAAAACATGGGCATCAGCCAAGATGACACCTGTCGTCTCTGTCTTGAAGACATAGAAACAGCTGAACACATTTTATGTGAATGCCCTGCCTTAGTTAGATCCAGGCTTAAAATATTCAATAAAGGGTTCCCCTGTCCCCTAGATATCAGAAACACCTCTTCCTCGAAGATTCTTAGGTTCTTACATGACCTCAGCTTCGAATGAACAAACCTATACACTACGTGTTTTTAAACCTAAGGGAAAAGCACAAAAGATCTTTCAGGTCGACGTGCTTGTAAAGGTAATTTTCACCTTCACCCTATATAATTCAAAAAAAAAAAAAAAAAGATCTTCGCTTTGACTTCAAACGATTGCAACTTCCGGTTCGCCTTGCGTTCGCAATGACAATTAACAAGTCGCAAGGCCAATCGCTAAGTGTTGGAGGGATAAATTTAGAAAATCATTGTTTTTCACATGGGCAGCTATACGTTGCGTGTTGAGTTGGGAAACCATCCGCTTTGTTTGTGTAAACGTCAAACAAAAAAACAAAAAATGTGGTTTACCAAAGAGCACTTCAATGAAACGGAAAATTTGTGGACACGTATAACGCTTCGATTCAGTATTTACTTTGGATTCACTTTCATTTTTTACTTAGAGAAGTTCAACTAAATTACACTCCATTCTTGTAATCAAAATGAATTCATTACTATATTGTAAAATGAAATAAAAGCTTTCCTTTTCAAATATAAAACCAAAAAATCAGTTCTCTTCATCTTTTAATCCCCAAACGAATGTTACAAAAAACGAAGCCATCTGGTGGCGAAACGGAGTTTGCCGGGTTTGCTAGTATGTTATATTTTGGATTTTACATATTTGAAATTTTTCTTAATATATAATAGTGTAATATAATTATCAATAGCTTTATGTGTTACATTTTGGATTTTTTATATATTTAAAATTTTTCTTAATATACAGGGTGTCCCGTAATTCGTTTTACATACTTTTGGATATGATTCTTGGTCATATTCTAAGAAAAAAATTGCTTTACAGTAAAGTCCGTTTCTCAAGTTTGACATCACTTTTTGACAATTTAAAAAAAGTCTAATTTTGGTGTACCCTAACCTGTGTTAAATTCGATATCTCTGTCAATACAGATGATAGAGACCTTATCTTAGACTTAATTTTTTGTAGAAATAACAATCTTTAAGACTGTATTTAAGTTGAGCTTTCATAGGTTAAGGGTTGCCAGATTTTCAATTTTAAGTTGTGTCCAAATTTTCTTCCCCAAACAAAGTTTTGACTTTGAGATCATTTTTTCGCAGAAAATACCTGATAAACATACAGTTTCTTTATTTTTTACAGATGAACAAAACAATAATAAAAAAAATGAAGGAGCGCACTTTGAGCACTTCTTATAATTGTATTTGTATAAAATACATAAGAAACTACTAAAAGTTCTTGGAAAACTGCACCCTTTGCAAATTGTTGCAATAAAAAACCGTAAAAAAGACAAAATTTGAATTTGTACCTGTTTTAGTTTTTTCCAAGTATCATAAAATGTATGGGTTTTTGAGTGCACTTATTACTAAGTTTTTTTTTTTATTATAGTTTTGTTCATCTGTAAAAAATAAAGAAACTCTGTTTATCAGGTATTTTCTGCGAAAAAATGACCTCAAAGTCAAAACTTTGTTTGGGGAAGAAAATTTGGACACCACTTAAAATTGAAAATCTGGCAACCCTTAACCTATGAAAGCTCAACTTAAATACAGTCTTAAAGATTGTTATTTTTACAAAAAATTAAGTCTAAGATAAGGTCTCTATCATCTGTATTGACAGAGATATCGAATTTAACACAGGTTAGGGTACACCAAAGTTAGACTTTTTTTAAATTGTCAAAAAGTGATGTCAAACTTGAGAAACGGACTTTACTGTATAACAATTTTTTTCTTAGAATATGACCAATCCCACTTAAAATTGAAAATCTGGCAACCCTTAACCTATGAAAGCTCAACTTAAATACAGTCTTAAAGATTGTTATTTTTACAAAAAATTAAGTCTAAGATAAGGTCTCTATCATCTGTATTGACAGAGATATCGAATTTAACACAGGTTAGGGTACACCAAAGTTAGACTTTTTTTAAATTGTCAAAAAGTGATGTCAAACTTGAGAAACGGACTTTACTGTATAACAATTTTTTTCTTAGAATATGACCAAGAATCATATCCCAAAGTATGTAAATCGAATTACGGGACACCCTGTATAATAGTGTAACAGTGGCGAAGCGTCCATATAAGTCGATTATTTCCGACTTACCTTTTGAAATTCACATCCGAAACATCTTAGACTTCTGGCAACATGAATCAAACTTAATCACATGAACTCGCTGCCAACAGTTTTTTAACAACTACCACTCTGCTTTCCGTTTTATTCTACACACATGTTGGCTCTTCAATTCACTCCATAAACAAACACAAAACTTTAGCAACATACAAGGTAACCCCAAATATTACGTCTTATAAAACTTGTTGCTAGACAGAACAAATTTGTGTTCTCTCCTCTTTTTTCTTTTACCAAAAAATATGACGGTAGAACATCGTCTTATTTTCTTCCATAAGAAAGCATGCATTGAACAGAGAGAGGCACTTCTCTGTTCAAAACATGCTTTCTTATGGAAGAAAATAACCCGGTGTTCTAGCCAGCGTTGCCGCCAAAAAAAAAATTTTCGTGCCACACTCTTTGAAAAAACGTGTCATTTGTGACATTTTCGTGCCATATGAAGAAAACTTAAATTATTCTTTAAAAATAAATTTTAATTCAATAATTTAATTCAAAAAATAAACAAAAAATCTATTCGTGTAGTTATTTTTCAGAAACAGGAGTTTTTGACAAGTTCATACTATGTATTATGTAAACTACCTATTTCACATCACATGATGAGTATTATTATTATTTAAAAATAGTAATAAAGCTTTGTTATTATAAGTTAAATAAATAAATTAGCTTTAGGTTTGAAATTTTGACAATTATTAGGCTTAATAATTTCATTATATGACATTATAGCATTAATTGTCTTGCATGAAAGTCTTTTTTTGTTGTTTGTTTTAATATTAATTAGCCTTGAAAACACTCGCTCTGCTGATGCACTTCCGTGAGGTAAACGAAGGAGAATCAACATACATTTTGAAATATTAATGAACATTCCTTCGTCAATATTGTTTTTTAATAATAACTTAAGCCAGAACGTTTTTGAATCTTCGAGAAAAATACTTTCGGTTAGTCCAATCTCAAAAATTTGTGTTATTTCGCCAAAAAGAACATCTTTCTCGCACTCTAATAGATGAGAAAATTCTGATACCAAAATATTGAAGTGTGGCAAAATACTTTGTATATTTGGATTATTTTTTAAAAAGGTTGGGTCAATTATCTTAAACGCATTTAAGACATTGTCCTTTGAATTAAGACTTCTTTCAAATTCTTGTGAAAGTTTTTTTTAGAATATTTGACAATCTTTCAAGACATTCAATTTTTCGTTAGTCTCTAAATTTTCAAGCTCTTCTGTGCCCTCAAGTCCCAAAAAAATATCATCTATTGGCTTACAGTTAAGGTAAAATAATGAAAAAAAAACGTGCCATATTGAAACTTTTCGTGCCACCGTGCCACGAGAAAATTTCCGTGTCAAAATGGCACGATCGTGCCACATCGGCAACGCTGGTTCTAGCGTCATATTTTTTGGTAAAGCTGTTGTTTGTTATCTCTTTGTGCTCTGAGCACGTGAATATAGCGCCGGCGCAGTAGCCCTCTTCTCATTTGCAGCATTGCTACTCAGTGCTGCCGTTTCTACTGTCATGACAGTAGACTACTGTTTTTTCACTCTAAAAAAGTCCAATCTCCTGTCTCATGTTACCAAAGCATTTTTTTCAAAATTCTGACTTTTCTAACTTTTACATTGAGTAACTCAGTAGTCAAACATTTTATTACTTTTTACAAATATTTATCATAAGTTCATAAGAATTCTTTTTATCTTCGTACCACAATATAATAACCATAATAATAATAATCTTCAAGAAAAGATATTATAAAAGAACATACCTGTTCAAGTTCTACCTCGAGTTCTGTTGGTATTTCAGATGCTGATAATTATAAAAATTTGTCTCAGATTTATTTGGGAGCCGAATGTGAGGAATTTTTAAGAAAATCAGTTTTTTTGATTGAAGATGTTGAAAATATTCGGGAAAATGCTTTAAATTTCTACATTAAAGGATGCAGTGAAATAAAAAATCGTTTTCCAATAGATAGTTTACTTTTTCAACAGTTTCAATTTGCAGATCCTTGTATAGCTCTTAATTTAAACAGAACACAAAACTTGAATTCTTTGCAAATACTTTGTAATCATTTTTCAAAATTGATAAATACAGTTGATCTTTTAAACGAGTGGCATAGTTTGCCTACGTACTTTAAAGAAGAAGAAAGACAAAATGTAAAAGACGCAGGTATTGAAGAATTTTGGAACATGATTGCAGGTATCAAAGATTACAACGATGAACTAATTTTTAAAAATATCTTTAAATTGGCTGAGATTGTTTTAAGTTTGCCACACTCAAATGCAGAATGTGAGCGAATTTTCAGCATTGTTACCGATGCAAAAACAAAAAAAAAACCAAACTGTTTAGGGAATAAGACTCTCAATGCAATTGCTGTCATAATCTCGCACTTAAAAGAAGATGATTTGAATTGTACGGCATTCCAAATTACGGAAACACATTTGAATTTAATGAAAAATCAATGAGAAAATATGTGATTATATTTTAAATAATAATTTCTACTAAAAGACTGATATATTGTCCTATTTTATTTTAGTTTTTAGTTCTTTTTTGATTAGTAAGCCATACATTTAAAAATATGTAATTGTGAACATGAAATTTTTTTGTTTAGTTTTTGGATAATATTATAAGTTTTTATTTTGTTTGCTTTGAATAATAATTAAGTTTTGTTTTGAAAAAATAAATAAAAAATAAATAAATGAATTTCCAGTTTAGTTTGGTGAGACCAAACAGAAACCTTAGAATTTTGTTAATTTTGTAAGGTTGATGTATCGAGTTTTCAACTCTCTGCATAGCATTCTTATACAATTTAGAAGAAACATTGCTAAATCTTGTTTGACTTAAGGTGATGCCAGCACGTTATTGATAAATACTGACGTAAACGAGGTTCACTAACACATTCGAGTCCAGTTGGACGTTCTATTCGAAAAAAATTAAATCTCCTGTTTTTGCAACCCGTTGAACAGGAAATCTCCTGTTTTTGTCAATTCATCGAACGGCAGCACTGTTGCTACTGCACACTTCGGTGTTTGCATGATATTGGTTTTATAAAAGAAAAAAACGCTTTCCTTCGTATTTCTTCCCATGGACACATGCTTATAAACAAAAATGTATATCGCAGATTTGCAGGTTGAGGTAGGTCTCTGCTTGAAGAACAAGAAAATAACACGCTGGTCTCCGACTTATTTCATGAATTTGTATGTGTTTCTGCACTAGACTCATGTGTCCAAGCTCAAAGGTTGCCACTTTGATAACAAATATGCGAGGATATTAGATCTCATAGCATAAAGCATATTTTTGGGAGAAAATGCAAACTATAATTGGAATTTTTCTAAAGTGGCACAACTGGCCTAAATGAATTTAGTTCCCAATGAGCCGTATTTTATTTGAAAAACAAAGTTTACCAGCAGAACGCAGTGCAATACTTATTTAAATTGATTTAGTGCTTTTCGTGATTTTTTTAAATATTACAATTTTAGGCTTTAAAAATTGAAAAGTGCAAAATGTCTGAAAATTTTTCCGATAGTAAGTTTCAGTGGTTTGACTTTGGCCTTAATATCTGTTGACTGTTGCTTAACTGATTTCCACTTAGAGGAAACAAATAGTTTTAATTAGCTTAGTTCTATAAAAAAAAAAGTTATGACGCTCTACCTAATAGCTGGTTGGTTAGAAATACTTGACATTTTGGCTTGATGCGAAGACAAACATTGCACAAAAAAAAATTTAAGTAAACTTTTGTTTTGGTGACTAAGTTTCGTTCGAGTTACCTTTTGGAATTATTCACCCTTCGCCACTGTAGTGTAATATAATATATAATGAGTTTTGTGACCTTTTTAAGTCTTAATAGATATTGGTGTGTTTTTGTGGGCTATAGGTCATTTTTTTTTTTTTTTTTTTTTTTTTTTTTTTTTTTTTTTTTTTTTTTTTTTTTTTTTTTTTTTTTTTACGTATCAATGTCATAATTGTTTTTAATATAATTGTAGAAATCCATTTCTCTGTTAACACGGCGTGCCCTCCGTTCTATTATTATATATAATTATATAATGAGTTTTGTGACCTTTTTAAATCTTAATAGATATTGGTGTGTTTTTGTGGGCTATAGGTCAATATAGCCCACAAAAACACACCAATATCTAGTAGTGTAATATAATTATCAATAGCTTTATGTGTTACATTTTGGATTTTTTATATAGGTATTTAAAATTGTTCTTACTATACAGGGTGATTTGCATAAGGTGTGACAAAAAAATAGGGTGTGTAGGTTGGACCTACACAATCAAAAAATCGTATGGAAGGGGGGGTCCAATTTCCCCCGTTTAGGCGGGAGGGGCAATTTAAGAAAAAAATCACTTAAAACGGAAAAAAAATTATTTAAAAGTAACGGTAATGTCTACAGAGTCGTGCTATAGCATTTTGAAAAGCCAAAAACCTATACATTAATTTAAGGAAAACCGTATAGTGGCCACCGATGCAATACTTTTTGGAGTCCCGCACTCAATTGATGAAAATCTCTCATAGATCTTAAGTTCACTCTGCACTTCAATAGGTATGGAGCCACCAAATCTCACTAATATTTTTCGCTTAAAACCGAAGGGCAAATCTAAAGACACTGGTTTAATAATAAAATTTAAATCACCGTATGAACGCAACAATATTCTTAAAACTATTGCACTATTTCGCAAGAACACCAAAAAAGAACTTTGTTTACAACACGTTGGCATTAACTCAAATAAGCCTATACACCTGCTCGAGTGCTTGACTTACAACAATCAACAAAAATTCTACAAGCAGCATTGAAGTTGAAAAAGAATAAACAAATAGCATCTGTTTATACCTCACGTGGATTTGTAAATGTCAAAAGTAAACTGGACGAAACTGCGGAAGTAATAGAATCAATTGGAGACTTGCACAGCATTGCCAGCTTAACTGATGAAATTTGAATTTAAGCTATCAATTTTTATTTTGAATTTTCTCCACTAAAATCATATTATTTTTCATTACTATTATTCTTTTTTCTTTATTATCTTACATTTTTTTTTTCTCTTGCTTTTCCTAATTGTATAATTTTGTAGTGCTTACTTTTCGTTGCTCCTTTTATTAATAAATTAATTAAATGGCATCTAGCTTAAAAACTATCATCAAGGTTTTCAGACGTCGGTATTCTGGATTTCACGTATGCCACATAAATGCACAAAGTTTTTTAACCAAAATTTATGAGTTTCGCGATCTCTTTAATAACTCTTTGGTTGATGTGATCAGTGTACCTGAGACATGGTTCACCGACGATATTAATGATGTAATGGTTCGTCTTAGTGGGTACCGTATTTTTCGTTGTGACAGGGTTGGTCGCATTGGTGGTGGAGCAGAATTGTATGTAAGGAATGGCATTGCTTGTAAGTTTTGGAAGCATCTCCCGCAAGTTCTGAAATAGAATATTTGTTTGTTGAGCTCTCTAACAGGGATACTAAAATGCTTATCGGTACTGCTTATCGACCCAACAGGAACGTTAACTTCTTGCCATTCGTTGCTGAACTTGAACATTTGTCCCTCCTGTGCCCTAATCTTATCTTGTGTGGTGATTTTAATAGCGATCTTTTAACAGAAAGCTCTTTTGTCGATGAAATGCGCTCTTTAGACCTATTCTCTGTCAACACTACCGTTGCAACTCATTTTACTGAGTATTCTTCTTCGTTAATAGACTTATTTCTTGTTAATTCTAAAAGCAAAATTCTTTTCTACAATCAATTATCTGCACCTGCATTTTCGAGACACGATCTCTTATATCTTACGTTTGATTTTGATGTTCATCTATCGCCGCAATCGTTTAAATTTAGAGATTTCAGGAATATCAATTACCAACTTCTTGAAGAACAAATAAGGAACATTCATTGGAATACTCTGTATTACCTGGCTTGTCCTAATGAGCAAGTTATTTTTCTTAACTCTAAGATTTTGCAACTTTACAATTCGCACGTTCTGTTAAAAACCAAAACAATTGCAAACAATAGTATACCATGGCTGACACATAATATACGCTTTCTTATGAAGCAACGTGATTTAGCGTATAACCGTTGGAAACGCTTTCGATTGGATGAGCACCGAAAAATATATTGCTCCTTTCGGAACAAAGTGGTTTCTGAGATACGTTCCGCTAAAGTACAGACGTACTCTAACCGATTAAATACATCCCTCGATGGTAAAACTCTGCGGCATAATGTGAGGAATAAAGGCATTGGTAAAACAAAGAATATCATTCTCGACACACAGGACCCTAATGTTCTTAATCGAAAGTTTACGTCTTCACATTCTGCTAATAACATCCGACTAATTTATCAAGAAATTGAAACTCATTCCTCTCCTCCTCGCTGTCTCATCTTTTGTTTTTCTGCGGTAAACTCATCTGATGTACTTGAAAGTATATTATGTATTAAATCCAACACGGTCGGTCTTGATGAAATTCATCCTACGTTTTTGAAAATAATTTTACCTATACTTCTTCCATATATTACCTATATTTTTAATTCAATACTGACCACAGGTGTGTTTCCCTCACTTTAGAAGTCAGCCAAAATAATTCCCGTTCCAAAAACTTCTAAAGGTAATGAGTTCAGACCTATTTCTATTCTCTCCTATCTATCTAAGGTATTTGAAAAGGTTTTACAAAAGCAAATCAATCACCGTCTGTATAGACATCGCCTTTTATCACCTAAGCAGTCCGGTTTCCGACAAAAACACAGCTGTACTACTGCTGTATTGGGTTGTATGGAGGAAATACGTAAGGCTCTTGATGCAGATGAAATCTCATTTTTAGTACTACTAGACTTTTCAAAGGCCTTTGATCTTGTTGATCATTCTCTACTATGTCATAAGCTTTCCGTTTTATACAATTGTTCACCCTTTACAGTTAAGTTGATTTCATCCTATCTTACAGATAGGAAGCAAGCAGTTTCTTCCTGTAAAGACTGGTGTCCCTCAAGGATCTATATTGGGGCCCATCCTTTTTCATTATATATTAATGAGCTTCCAACCCTTATTAAGCAATGTTCCATTAACATGTATGCTGATGATGTTCAGCTTGTGTTGAGTTGTCCATTGGGTTTGATAGAACACGGTGCTTATTGCTTAAATGTTGACCTTGCTTGTGTCCATTTACTGATTCATCCATGGGACCTACTAAGTCTAGGTAAATTTTATCAAAGCTTGATTCAGCGGTTGTCGTTATTTCCATAGGCTGTTTTTTGGGTGAAATATATTTGTTTTTCTGACAAACTGGGTAATGTTTTACATAGGTAGCTATATCATTTTGCATTCCAGTACAGAAATATTTTTGTTTAATCGTTTTAAGCATGCAGTTTATTCCTGCATGTCCACTTGTTGGTAATATGTGGTAATCATTGAGTATTAGTTTCTTCTTGTGAGGATCTGTTATTTCAATAGATTTGTTTATGAGGTGCACCTTTACATTACTATTTTTAAACATTTCTCCTAAGACTTTCTGTAACTCGTGAATTGTGTATTCTCGACGGCCGTCTGTGAGTTTCTTAATTTCTTCTTTTGTAATGTATAATTTATTAATTGATAATAGTCCGCAGATTTTATGCACGTCCCTCGACAACAAATTGCAAAATGATGTCAATCGGGCGGTAGTTAGGAGTATACAATTCATCTCTGGTATGTATGCCAACACTTTGTTTGGTGCCAGGATTATATCTATATCTTTTTGATATTCGTCGTCCTCGAAACTGTTACATATTTTAAACTCAATTATTTTATGCTCATTTTCTGGTGGCTTAAGCAATTCAGTGATTATACGATTATTTTCTTCCGTTTCTGTTTCTTGTCTCTTATTTTCTTGAACCGATTTTTCTGCCTGTGTTTGTGATCTTGTTACTACGCCTATTTGGAGTTGTTTTAGGTTGACGGAGTCTCATTTTATTCTACTTAACTGGCTGAACACAATGCAGACGGAGCTGCAACTGGAACAGCTGTCAAATTATTGAATACACACAAATTCAATAGCGCGAACACAATGCGACGGAGCTGCATACGCAACAGGAATCGGAACTGGACAAGTTGACGAACTTTTAACTTTTGCTGTACAGCAAATTTGACGTTTATGATTTTGAAGGAAAAAAAAAACATTTTGTGTGTAAATTATTGTGTGACAGCCAAGTGTTACTTTAGTTTTTTGTTTTTTACTTTTAATTTATAACAATTTTGTGGTGAGTGATAATTAATGAAAGGTTTGAGTGGTTGGTGTACTTTAAATACAAATAAAACATTCTGATAATTGGAACAAGCAACACAACATCATTTATTTCCTCATCCATAGTAACAATATCAAATTTGTTTTGTTTATAAAATACTCAAACCGACTTTAGAAAATACAAAATAATGTGTCAAATGATGGAAATGTCAAAAGCTGTACAGCTGCATTGTGGGCCGATTAAAATCGAAACGTACAGCAATTTTGACAGCTCATCCAGTTCCGATTTTGCAGTCCAGCTCCGTTTTTGCATTGTGTTCAGCCAGTAAGGCGTCAGCTACGCAATTATCTTTTCCTGGTGTATATTCAACATAAAAATTGTATTCTTCAAGTAGTAATCTGAATTTGGTTAGTCTACTAGAAGGTTCTTTTAGGGAAAAAAGGTATACAAGGGGTCTGTGATCAGTTATTATTTTAAATTTTCTTCCAAAGAGGTATGGTCGAAAATGCTTTACTGCCCATACATTGGCTAGTAACTCTTTTTCAATTGTACTATAATTCTTTTCGGCTTTATTTAGGGTCTTGCTAGCATAAGCTATGTTTTTCATCGAAATTTGAAAGTACCGCCCCTAAGGCAAAGCCTGAGGCATCTGTACGTAATATGAATTCTTCTTCGAAATTTGGGAACTGTAGAATTTGTGGGCTAGTAAGTATTGTTTTTAAGAGTTGGAAGGATTTTTCACAGTTTTGGTCAAAATTGAAATCTACATTTTTTCTAAGTAATCTATTGAGAGGAATGGCTATTGTAGCAAAGTTGGGTATAAACTTTCGATAATAATTTGCGAAGGCTACGAATCTTCTTACTTCGTCAGCGTTCGTGGGGGTTGGATAATTTTGCATAGCAGCTGATTTTTCGGGGTCTGGATGTATTCCCTTGCTGGAAATTACATGTCCTATATAAAGAACTTCTTTTCTTAGAAAAGCACATTTACCGGGGTGAATTTTTAAATTTACTTCCCTTAATCGATTAAATACATCGATCAGATATTTGTTGTGATCGGTAAGGCTTTTGCCAAAAACTATTAGGTCATCTAGGTAGACAAAGCAGCGTGAGTAAGTGAGTCCAGCCATGGCAATGGACATCATTCTTGAAAATTTACTGGGAGATATTTTAAGTCCCATCAATTAAAAATTCGCGCGAATTTTTAATTTTCAGAACACAAACCCATACTCCCCTTGCCTAATTTTTTTCCGCTTCGCTTTTAGCTTCCTTTTCTGTACTTAAGGCGGCGGCTGCAGATTTTTTTTTTAAGTTCATCACTAATATCTTAAAATTGAACTAAGTAAGAACACATCTTTTACACACACAGGCGAATTTCTTACTATTACTTTATCTTATGCTCAAAACCTATACTTTCGATTGTTTCAAATTAATTTTTTAGTTTCTTAATCAAGTCTTTAGTTTATGATTAGTCAGTTATTTACTTTTTTTATTAACAAGAGATCTGAATTTTCATAGACTTACCAGACAACCTGAAAAATACCGTATCACTTACCAGAGCTAAGAAAATATTGAGCGAAATAAATTTCGACTTTGATACAAGCCGCGTTTTATTGAAAATTTTCTATGTGCACTTATGTACACTTTCAATAAAACGATTTTTTGGTTTATATTCACTTCGGACGTCACTTTCAATTTTCACTTTCAGTGTTGGCACCCTTTGCAATTGTTCTAAGGATAAGAAACATTAAAAATTTGCATTCTAAGGATATAAATGCATACTTTTTACTTTCCATTTGTATTTTTCTCTATTTAATTCTCGATTCTCAATTTATTTGCCGCATTTCAACTTTTTACTTTCGAGGTAAACAAACAAATGTCACTTTAATTTTTTTTCGCAATGGCTGTGTTCAATTAGATTCATTTTGTGACTCATGTTTTTGGTTGCCTTGGTTCTGATGTTCTTATGTGTTCTGTCTAATGTTCTTTTTTTCTGACCGATTGCGAAACTTCCCTTGTGTGTGTGTGTGTGTGTGTGTGTGTGTGTGTGTGTGTGTGTGTGTGTGTGTTAGTAACTGCGTGTCTATTTATGTCCCCACTAAGTCACCACCTGACTCTTCTATTAGCCATTAGGTGTGTTTCTTTACTGAAAATTCGCACGAAATGCACCGAAATTCGGCGAAAGTCAGTCTAATCCCGTTCCGATTTTTCGTAGCAGTGCACAAAAAAGAGAGTGCTCTCGAGAGAATAAAAAAATTTCCCCGTCCTGCGAATTTCCGGCACCAAAATTTCTGTGGACAGAAATCGTGCACAGCCAAAACAAATACAAAAACTGTCAAACAGACGTTTTTCCAAGTGTTGCGTTGCTGCGAATGGTTTGTTCAAGGCGTTTCTTTACTTTTAAGACAATTACGCTCTTTAATAGATTTTCTGAAAGAACTTTACAACCACTCCTTAAAAAAAAAATTTCTGTGCACAAAAAGTAAAGAAACAGACTTATTCAATCTGTTGTCGAAAATCAGAAATATGAACGAACACAACCCAAAGACTGCCAACCTCTGGGTGCCAAAAAAAGAAATTTACCAACCATCCCTGTGTGCAGTTAGCTTACTGCGATATTTATGTGCACTTAGGCTATTGACATAAGGAGTTGTTGTTTTCCCATGAGCGATGTTTTACTGAAGTGTACATAAGTGCACATAGAATTTCGATAAAACGCGCCTACAGTAGCCATTCCTCTCAATAGATTACGTAGAAAAAATGTAGATTTCAATTTTGACCAAAACTGTGAAAAATCCCTCCAACTTTTAAAAACGATACTTACTAGCCCACAAATTCTACAGTTCCCAAATTTCGAAGAAGAATTCATATTACGTACAGATGCCTCAGGCTTTGCCTTAGGGGCGGTACTTTCAAATTTCGATGAAAAACCTATAGCTTATGCTAGCAAGACCCTAAATAAAGCCGAAAAGAATTATAGTACAATTGAAAAAGAGTTACTAGCCAATGTATGGGCAGTAAAGCATTTTCGACCATGCGAAAAAAATTTGGCAAGCGGTATGGGTTTGTGTTCTGAAAATTAAAAATTCGCGCGAATTTTTAATTTTCAGAACACAAACCCATACTCCCCTTGCCAAATTTTTTTCCGCTTCGCTTTTAGCTTCCTTTTCTGTACTTAAGGCGGCGGCTGCAGATTTTTTTTTAAATTCATCACTAATATCTTAAAATTGAACTAAGTAAGAACACATCTTTTACACACACAGGCGAATTTCTTACTATTACTTTATTTTATGCTCAAAAACAAAACATTTGAATACATCAGACCTTCACGCTACATCAGACCCTTCACCTACGCGCGAATTTTTAATTTTCAGAACACAAACCCATACTCCCCTTGCCAAATTTTTTTCCGCTTCGCTTTTAGCTTCCTTTTCTGTACTAAAGGCGGCGGCTGCTGATTTTTTTTTAAATTCATCACTAATATCTTAAAATTGAACTAAGTAAGAACACATCTTTTACACACACAGGCGAATTTCTTACTTTTACTTTATCTTATGCTCAAAAACAAAACATTTGAATACATCAGACCTTCACGCTAACGCTATGAATGATAAGGTGCAGTGCATTAAGGCCCGGGGCAATAAGACCCGTGGGTCTTAATTCCTCTTTGTTTTGGAAGTAAGGCCCACGGGGGTTATTTCCATGATGAAATGGTAGTAAGAGCCGCGGGCTTTAGTTCCTTTTTCTGCGAAATCAAATCGGAAAGTAGTCTCACCGTTTGCATTTTAACTTATTTTCAATGTGAATAAACTGGCACAGGGACGCAACTCCACTAGACATATAAGTTTATGCTCTGATTGTGGATTATGTATGACATATCATAGAGGAACACAAGGCCATAAGAAATATCTATGGAACTATGCATCATACAGTATATGTTTAGTGCGGTCAGTTCGCGCGAATTTCTTAAGTTCAACCACAAGCTCTTATTACCCAGAGGCAAATTTTGTTCGCTTTGCTTTTAACTCACGGATAGAATAATGAAGCTAAAAGCGAAGCTGAAAAATTTTTCTCAAGGGAATATGGATGTGTGGTGTAAAAATAAAAATTCGCGCGAATTTTTTCCGCTTCGCTTTTAGCTTTTATTATTTTATCCATGAGTAAAAAGCGAATCGAAGCTAACGAAATTTCACTTCGGGTTGTACGGGCATGGTGTTGAACATTAGAGGTCTGCATGAATACATTCACTTACCTTTTCGATTCAAGCACAGTAGTTCAGTGTATTCTGTTCGTAGAATGCTTAGAAATTAGTGTACACTAAAAATGAATACACTATTCTAAAAAAGCAAATACTGCACACCATTCGATCTCTTCGTAATAGAACGAATACACTGTTTGGTTTCTCTCCTAGGCTTGAATGCTTGATTTAAACAGAACAGAACAAGCCTAACCGCCTGTTAATCCAGAGGTTCGAGTTCGAATCCCACCAGAGGCAAAAATGTTTTTTGCTACGGGTATCGCCTTTCGCGAGGAATTGGCAAGTCCTCCGTTAGTATTCATTACCATGAAAAGCGCTTTCTCGATTAGCCGTTCGGAACCGGCAGAAAATTGTAGGTCCCCTCCATTCCCTCACAAGGGATGGTTGTGAGAAATGCGCTAGGCCCAGGGGCTCATCGCTCTGTTGCGCCACCATATTTATTTTTACTTGCGATTATAGGTACTATAAGGCAAGTCTTGCATTCGTGCGGAAAAAAAATTTTGAAAAAACAATTAAACATGACATTACGATGATAGAGAATACGAAAAAAGTGGGTCCTACAATTCTGTCTGTCTGTCTGTCTGTCTGTCTGTGTGTCTGTCTGTATGTCCGTATATGGATCTACAGCCTGAACCGCTTGACCTATTTTCTTCAAAATTTGCAGTCAGAGTCTATTTGGCATCCTACAGAGGGGTTTTTGGAATTGGGTCTCTAGGTCTTGAAGTAACGGTACCAGCCATACAACCTATATGATAATACTTAGTTTTCTCGAAAACGGCTCTAACGATTTTGATAAAATTTTATTTGAGGGATTATTTTTCAATTGTCTTTCCTATGATGCAAAAATTTTTTTTGGGAAAAGTCTAAAAACGGTACCCCCCATAGTACCGTTTTTTTCAAAACCGACTTCCTCGTTAATGTCTCACACGATTTTGATGAAATTTCATATTTAAGAAGTCGTAGATAACATTAAAAAGATTGCATATTAACATTTGGAAAATTCGAAATTTTGAAATTTTTATTAATTTTTTTAAAAAAATATGGTTTTTTTGAATATTTTCAAAACGGTATTGCTGATTTATTTCAATTTTCTTGTCAAAACATCTTCTGGCAAGATCTTAAGACTTGCATACCTAACTTTTAAAAAACTTTTTTTATTAAAAAATGAAAAATAAAAAACCGATTTTTTAGAAAACTGCACGAACGATTTTGGTTAAATATTCAACGGTTATAAGTACTAGCAGTTGCAAAAGAATGGCGTTTTTGGATTTTCGATTGAAACTTTTGGAATATTTAATTTTAATTTTTTTCAATATTTTGCGTGATTTAATTCAATTTTCATTATTAAAATGTAGTTGGCAAACCTGAGCCCACCAAAAATATTTAGAGCGAATACTAAAACCTTTTACTCAGCCTTAATTTTTTGGTATTGGTATTGTGCAAACAATCGCAAGTTCGTGCGACCCAGTCGTGCCCATTTTTTATTTTAGAACAAGCCTAACAGTTATCAAAACACCGAATACAACAATTCAAAAAATACAAATAGAACATTTACAAGCACACTGAGTGCAGCGAGTGGCTTGAACTGATGCAAATGAATTATGTGATGCTCTTTTTGTTTCTAGCTTTAACCTGAAAGTTTTAAATTTCTCATTGCCGATCCCGTGGGCATATGCGGATGAGTTAGAGTTTTTTACTCGTGGATAGTGTAGCATTCTAACGGTGAAAGAATTTTTCCCATTTGCGTTTCCGTTCACGTGGGAATATAGGGATAACATATTTAGCCTATGCTCTTCCTCAGGTTCTAGACTATCTCTGTACCAAATTTAATTTAAATCGGTTCAGTGGTTTGGGCGGGAGATGGATACAAAAAAAGAAGCGAACAGACAGAGTTACATTTGCATTTATAACATTAGTAAAAATTTTGAATAGCAAAACCGATAATAACTTATAAATTTTTCTTACATATTGTAATGAACACCCAACATTTATACCAATTTCCTAATCGAACACGTTTTACCGAAAACACAACTGGCAACACTATAATGAAATGGTATAAATGACAGGCATTGCTTGTAAGCCAGTGTGTGTGAGTGTAGAGATGCTTGACAGCAAATGTGGAAACCATGGAGAAGAAACTGGAACGCTCTAGATGAGTGTTGTTCTATATAAATAGGCCGCTGACGCAACGAGCAGTCAGTTTTGATTATAGAGTGATAAAGTGAAGAGTAAATTGTTTACAAGTGATAGTCCAAAAGTCGAGTTGAGATCGAATAAAGTATAGATACTGAATAAAAGTGGTAGAAATAAATTGAAAAGTGAAGTTTTATTTTTCGAACTAAGCGCACGTTACATTGGTGTCAGAAGTGTAAATAAAACTTATTTGACTAGTAAAGTGTAAAAAAAAAAAAAGTTAAATACAGTGAAAATGGGTAAGTTGTTGGAAGAGCTCAACTGCATTGAGCTTAAAAGTGAGTTAGGTAAGCGAAATCTTTCTAGAGCGGGATCGAAAAATGAGCTCGTCCTGCGCTTGCGCAACTATTTGGAACAGCAAGGGGAAGACGTAAACACTTTTGTTTTTGAAACAGAAGTGAAGGACATATTGAACGGTGAAAATTAATAGTATCGGAATATATATAAATCCAAAAAACTTCAATTATTACCATTGCTTTAATATGTCATGTTTCATACTCTGCTCTTCATTGCTTTATGTATACTTATAACACAATAAAAAAAAAAAAAATATTCTCGTTTTAGCTGAGCTAAAAACCAACGAACTTTTTTGTACATTCAAGAATCAAGTTATAAATTATGAAAATGTTAAAAAAAAAAAAAAAAAAAATACTAACGTATCCTATTTTCGTTTTGACTAAACTAAAAGTCCCTATTATTTACATTCCTTATTTTCGTTTTAGCTAAACTCAAAGTCCAAAACATTTTTAAATCAAAAATATTAGATCTTTCGTAAATCAAATTTTGAATAACTGAAATGTCTATAAAAAATACCAATGTATACTTTTTCCGTTTTGACTAAACTCAAAGTCCTACTCCTTAATATATTTTAATTTAGGAAAAATTTACACTTAAAAATGTCTTAATTTACTAATTTCAAGAAAAAAAAAATTTATTATGATTATGTATCACTTTTTATTATATTATTAAATACAGTTTCAAAAGTCAATCAGGCAGACGGTAACACCACAGCCTATTATTTTATTTTTATCTTTTATTTCTTATTATAAAACAAAACAAAATTGTAATTTGTAATGATTTTAAGAAAAAAAAAATAAAATCTAAATCTAAAAAAAAAAATCAGAAGTGAAGGAAGAGGAAGTAAGTGAAACTGTAGATTTTTCTAGTATGATGAAACTTTTGTTAGAACAGCGAAACGAGCAAAAGAAGGAACAGTAGAATGTTCTCGAACAACTTGAAACACAAAGAAACGAACAAAAGAAGCTGATTGAAGAACAACGAAACGAGCAAAAGAAAGAACAACAAAATATTCTCGAACAACTTGAAGCACAACGAAACGAGCAAAAGAAGGAACAGCAGAATGTTCTCGAACAACTTGAAACACAAAGAAACGAACAAAAGAAGCTGATTGAAGAACAACGAAACGAGCAAAAGGTGGAACAACAGAATATTCTCGAAAGACTTGAGTCGCAACAGAATGTTTTGGAAGGTCAGAAAAACATTCTAGAAGGCAAATTGGGTAACATTGAGAAAAATGTATGTGCCCTAGACGAACGCGTTGAAGGTGTGGAAAAACAGCTTTCTGTTGTAGAGAATCGTTTGGAAAGCCGATGCGATAAACAGTTCTCTGTTCTGACCAAGGAATTGGACCAGATCCGGAAAATCAAAGTTCGAGAATCTGCTGGAGAGTTTGCAAGGAAAAAGAAGATGAAACCGCCAACATTTGATGGACAGTCTTCTTGGCCAGTTTACAAGAGACAATTTGAGGCAGCCGAGACAACAAATGGGTGGGATGACGAAGACAAGTACATTGCACTGACTCTTGCTCTTAGAGGACCAGCAGCTGAATTACTTCAAACAGTTCCAGCTGGTAAGGGCGGCGATTTCAGTTCTCTCGTGGCAGCTATAGATAAACGCTTTGGCGATAGCCACTTGAAAGAAGTCTTCCGAGTCCAACTCAAAAACAGAGTCCAGAAAAGGGGTGAAAGTCTACAGCAGCTCCAAGCAGACGTCGAAAGACTGGTTCACCTGGCATACCCGGATGCTGGAGAAGAAATCATCAACCAGCTTGCTGTTGAGTCCTTCGTTCGGGCCATTTCGGATATAAATCTTCAGAGGTCTGTGCGAACTGCTAGAACACGTACTCTTTCTGAAACTTTAGCATTTGCATTGACAATTGAAGCAGCAGAACAAGCTTCTCATGGAGTACATCGACTTAGAGAAGCCATAGTCGAAGAGTGCCTCGTGCCAAAGAGCTGAAATACAAAAGAACCAGCGGAGCGGACTAGCAAGATGTTGGAACTGCAACAAGACCGGGCACTTACAGCGTCAATGCCGACTACCACCAAATAAAGCCGCTTGTCAACATTGTGGAAGCAAGAGATCCAACCCAGAACAAGGTAACAACAACACCAGCGTTACGTATCAGCCCTTTTCCCATCAGGGAAACGAGTAAGAACCAACTTCGAGGGGCAGAGGCTGGTTTCTTGTATCGATGGCCCCAGAACCACCATCCAGGTCTCTCAGACCAAACGAGACAACAAAAGTCTGACTGTGGAAACTACTATTAACGTGAACAAACATGTGGCTACCATCGACACCGGTGCCACAGCCTCCATAGTAAGTCGAGACCTGGTAAAGACGACGTGGCTTCATAACACCAATAGCTACCGTCTAAGAACCGCAACGGGAGAAGTAGCAAGAGCATATGGAGAAGTGTGTCTTAAGATCCGACAGGCCGATCTAGTGTTTACTCATCAATTCCTGGTGGCAGATATATGTGACGAGTGCATCATTGGAATCGACTTTATGAAACAGCACGGAGTTATTTTGGACATCGGTAATCAGGTTTTGAAGTACCAAAATAAGGAACTTCCAATGACCTATTCGAACGAAAGTACGTCGACACTGAGGACTGTCATCACGGAAGATCTGATTCTGCCTCCTTCTTCTGAAGTGTTCGTTTGGACAAAACTGGAAGGTGAGTTTGGAAGCCTTCGATACCTCATTGTGGAACCAGACCCAGAGTGTTCCTCCCAAAGCGTCATCATTTAGAAAACACTAGTAGCACCGAAAAACAAAATGGTTCCCGTACGATTACTAAACACCAGACCGTACGATGTAAGGTTGAAGAAAAGAGAAGTAGTTGGACGTTGCGAATCGGTTGCAGCAATTACGAAGATCACAGACGAAGCCCCGAGAAAAACTATAACTCCGGAGGAGCTCAAAACCATCAGAGCTAAAATACTGTATTCACCCAACCTTGATCACCAACAAACAAGGATGGCTGAAAATCTCCTACAAGAGTACACTGACATCTTCGCATCGCAAAAGGGACAGTATGGTAGGACACAGTTGGTGCAGCATCGCATCAACACAGGAGATGCAAGACCGATTCGTCAACCCGCAAGACGCCTTCCACTGGCCAAACAAGGTGAGGTTGAGGAAATGAAAACGGCAATGAAGAAGGACGGTCTTATTGAAAATTCCAAAAGTCCTTGGGCTTCACCAGTGGTGCTAGTGAAAAAGAAAGACGGAAGCACTCGTCTTTGTGTGGACTACCGAAGGCTGAATGATGTGACTAAAAAGGACAGCTATCCCCTGCCGAGAATCAGTGATACCCTGGATGCTGTGGAGGGAGCCCAGTGGTTTTCGACGCTGGACTTGAAGAGTGGATATTGGCAAGTTGACATCCACCCTGATGATCGGGAAAAGACGGCGTTTTCTACAGGTAATGGGCTCTGGCAGTTCAAAGTTATGCCGTTTGGGCTATGCAACGCTCCGGCAACATTCGAGCGTTTGATGGAGTGCGTTCTTCAAGGACTGACGTGGAAAGCGTGCCTTGTCTACTTGGACGATGTCATTGTTTACGGGAAAACATTTGACCAACATTGCAAGAATCTAAAAGCCGTGTTTCAGAGACTTCGAGAGGCTAACCTTAAACTGAATCCAGAAAAATGTGCACTTTTCAAAACCGAAGTTAAGTATTTGGGACACATCATCTCTTCCCAAAAAGTGAAGACTGATCCTGAAAAAGTTGACTCCGTCAAAAATTGGCCAACACCACAGGACAAACATCAACTCCAAAGCTTTCTTGGTCTTGCCACATATTACCGACGTTTTGTAAAGAACTTTGCTGGAGTTGCAAAAAGTTTGCATCAGCTGACCGAAAAAGGGAAGCAGTTCAAATGGTCAGGTGATTGTGAAAAATCTTTTCAGGAACTCAAATACCGCCTCTGTAACGCTCCAGTGCTGGCACATCCAACACCTGGCAAAACATTCATCATCGACGCAGATGCAAGCAACGTTGGAATCGGGGCGGTACTATCCCAAGTGCATGATGGCGAAGAGAAAGTGGTGGCATATTATAGTAAGGTCCTCTCGAAGCCTGAAAGAAACTACTGCGTGACCAGAAGGGAACTGCTGGCTCTTATCTTGGCAACAAAGCACTTCCATAAGTACATCTATGGACAGAAATTCCTTCTGCGGACAGACCATGGTGCTCTGAACTGGCTGTTGAACTTCAAAAATCCAGAAGGTCAAGTCGCAAGGTGGATAGAAAGACTGCAGACTTTTGACTACCAGATTCAACACCGCAGAGGAAAGCTGCACTCAAACGCCGACGCATTGTCCCGAAGACCTTGCAAAGAGGATTGCAAGCATTTTAGGCGACAAGAAAACAAAGAAAATATTACCGCTCAGTGACTAAGAGCTGACCCCATATGTGGATGGAGCAATGAGGAAGTGAGGACCGCTCAACAGGAGGATCCAGATATCGAACCCATTCTCGCATGGAAAGAAAATGAAGAGAAACCTGAATGGGGAGACATTTCTGACCGGAGTCCAGTTCTCAAAGCCTATTGGGCACAGTGGGACTCACTATATGTGCAAGAAGGTGTCCTCAGGCGAAGATGGGAGGCCGCTGACGGTAAATCATATGTGATGCAGCTGATCGTGCCGCAATCGAAAGTCAGTGAAGTTCTTCGGGAGATGCACGACGGACCTTCTGGAGGTCACCTGGGAGTTAACAAAACACTGGAGAAGGTGCGACATCGGTTCTACTGGTTACATGCTAGAGATGACGTGGAGAAGTGGTGCCGAACATGTGACAAGTGTGCTGCAACCAAAGGACCTGGTAGGAAGATTCAAGGTAAGATGCATCAGTACAACGTTGGATCGCCTTTTGAGAGGATTGCAGTAGATGTGGCTGGGCCTTTTCCAGAGACCAACGCTGGAAACAAGTACATTCTGGTTGTAATGGACTATTTTAGCAAATGGCCTGAGGCATATGCCATCCCAAATCTAGAAGCCAAAACGGTGGTCGACCAGATTGTGTTTAACTGGGTGAGTAGGTTTGGCGTGCCTATGGAACTCCATTCCGACCAAGGGAGGAACTTCGAGTCAAACATCTTCCAAGGAGTGTGCGGACTACTTGGCATCAAGAAGACCAGAACCAAACCGCTTCATCCATAATCTGATGGGAAGGTTGAAAGATTCAACCGGATCTTGAAAGAACACCTCACCAAGGTCGTAGGCGACTACCAAAGAGACTGGGATAGGCACGTACCGCTATTCCTGATGGCCTATAGAAGTGCAGTACACAGCTCGACAGGACAAACACCATCTGACATCCTGTTCGGGAAAACCATGCGGCTGCCCAGCGAACTTAAATTTGGATGCCCCACAGAGGAGCCACAGGACACGAACGAGTATGTGGATGACCTCAAGGAGAGACTCGCTGACATCCATAAAAGAACAAGGGAACGGATGAAAACCTACAGCGACCGGATGAAGACACGGTACGACACAAAAGTGACAACGGCAGGATTCCAAGCAGGAGATCGTGTGTGGCTTTATAATCCTCATCGTCAAAAGGGATTGTCACCGAAACTTCAGCAGAACTGGGAAGGTCCTTATACTGTTGTCACGAGGATTAACGACGTGGTTTACCGCATCCAAAGAGGATTAAGAGGCAAGTTAAAAGTAGTTCATTGTGACCGGCTGCATCGATATAGTGGCGAGGCTGCAGATGGAATTATTCGGGACGAACAATCTTAAGGAGGGGGCAGTGTAATGAACACCCAACATTTATACCAATTTCCTAATCGAACACGTTTAACCGAAAACACAACTGGCAACACTATATAATGGAATGGTATTAATGACTGGCATTGCTTGTAAGCCAGTGTGTGTGAGTGTAGAGATTTTTGACAGCAAATGTGGAAACCATGGAGAAGAAACTGGAACGCTCTAGATGAGTGTTGTTCTATATAAATAGGCCGCTGACGCAACGAGCAGTCAGTTTTGATTATAGAGTGATAAAGTGAAGAGTAAATTGTTTACAAGTGATAGTCCAAAAGTCGAGTTGAGATCGAATAAAGTATAGATACTGAATAAAAGTGGTAGAAATAAATTGAAAAGTTAAGTTTTATTTTTCGAACTAAGCGCACGTTGTATGTACATATTCCTTGAAAATGAAATATGTTCAAGGAAAATGTAATAAGACTCTCTTTATTGATTGTTCACTCTTTCATTTCTTAGTAATTGAAAATTCTCAGTTCGCTTGGTGTGTATAGTGCATTATTTGGTGTATTCGATGTGTTCGATATAAACTCGGTGTATTCGATGCATTTGAGAAAAAAACCAAATGGTGTATTCATTTGGAATGAATACACGATTCTATTGTTTTGGTTTGGGGTAATGTGTCCTTTGTTTTGTTTTGAAATAACCAAAACCAGTGAGTAGTGTATTTGAAAAAATATAGAATGGCTTGGAATTGGTTTCAAGCCACTCGTTGCAGATGTCTATTGAACATGAAAGATTCACACGAACAGACCAGGAGCAAGTAGCTAAGAGCGAAACAAACATTAAGAATGTGGATTCAGTTATTATATGCGCATAAGAAAGTGGACTGAGTTTCCATCATCCTATGTCACGAAGTGGGAGAAAACGTGAGCTATGAATTCATATCCATTGACAGCTGAAATAAGTGCCCAAATTTTGGAGCTTTGTTTTTCGGTACCTCAAAATGTTTTTCCTTCGAATAAAAGGACTCTAGAAAATATATATTTAGTGCATCCACTATGTTCTTAATCCTTTCTAAGAACGAAAACTAGTTTTAAGATCCCATGTGCATCAAACCCATATTGATGCAGTTTCAAAATGGCAACAAAAGACATGGGCCTAAATTCTTTACTTTGGTGGGTCTTATTGCCTCTGCAAAGTGGAAACAAAGCCCGTGGGTGTTATTTCCATTTTTTTTGAGCAATAAGGCCCGCGGGTCTTATTGCCGCGGGGCTTATTGCACTGCACCGAATGATAAGCGTGGGAGTTTCTTAGATGTCATTAAGCCAATAATCCCTTTAGTCATGCCGCAAAGGTCTGTAAACACAGATGACAATGATGATGCAAATTTCTACATTTGGCCCAATGTCACTAGCTAATTTGGCCCTATGGCACTTCTACAAAGCGTCATTATACCAAACCCTAATGTTTGGCCCAATGTCACTTTGCAAAAGCGTCATTGTGCCAGGTTTCTACATTTGGCATAATGTCGCTTGGCACAATGTCACGGCACCGTTCCGCCCACTTAAGGCTTACGCTTGTTTCATGGGTATTTAGAATTTGGATGGGAATTTTCCCTTCTTTGGCCTGTGATATTGATCCGGCAATGAAAACGCCTTCACACAACTCTTGGGGGTGAAATATTCTAGATTCAGTGTGTTTTGTTTCTAACCAGTAGGTTGCTTCGCATCTTAGAGAAATGGTTATGGTGTTCAAGCTATGGTGTGACAGTATTGGTATGGATATTTGTCTATGGGGTATATTTAATTTCAAAAATAAATTTTCAAGACCGATTACTGCTCCGAATTCAGATAAACAGTTTGCTCCGAGGATTCCGTCAACGTGTATTGGAAATGAATCAGGTACTACATGAAATTCGAACTTAATGCTGTTACCTCCGAGGTCCAATGTGTTAATGCATGTGCCTTTTGATGTTAGGTCTCCGGATATGCCTATGATGGTGGTAATGTTTTTCTTGTCTATTGAAATGTTTCCCTCAATTACAGAGTTTTTTATTACGCAGATAGATGCACCTGTATCTATTAAGCATCGTACGGGTTTGTTATTGTTGAGTAATATTTGTACATAAATGCCGTTTTCTATCCCCGCTGTGAATATGGTGTTTGGTAAGGGATATTTTATAGGCTCCCCTCCGACGGGTCGGCTATCCCCTCGGTGGGTTGCTCGTTTCCCAATGCTCGTACCCTGGGGTAGTTTGTTTGCTGTGGCTTGGTTATTACGTGGCTGGTAATTAGTTATAGGACGGTTGTTGTTTGGTACATCGTTTCTGTTGTTCCGGCTGGTTTGATTTTGGTGTTCATTTTGATTGTAGCTGACTCGGTAACCTTGTCTGAAATTGTTATTTGAATTGTTTTGGTGGCCTGGGCGATAATTAGTACGAAACTGGTTATTTTGGCTATATTGTGAGCTGGTTCTGTATTGGTTTTGTGTAAGTTGAGAACCAAATCTAAAATTACTATTTGGGTTGGGTTGGCTGTTTTGGTAACCTGATTGGTTGTTTTGGTAACCTGATTGGTAGTTGTAATTATTAGGCCGGTTGTCTCTTCCTCTAGAGTTCGATCCTCTAAAAGGTTTATAACGGAACCGAGGTGTTGTCGGCAAGGACTCTCGGCATAAAGTTTCACTTGTCTCACTTTCAGGTGAGGTGCTATAACCATGAACCAAAAAACACAAAGCACCCGATTCAAACGTGTATACCAGAGAGTCCTAAACCTCTCTCTCCGTTACCACCGTTACAACCGCCTGCTTATAGGTACAGTCGGCTGATCCCGGTAGCCGGAAAGAAAGGGTGTTCAGCTTACGTAGGCTTGGCATGCTAGCTTATGCACGTCCTAGCTCGTCGGATGGGGGGGTTCTTGCCAACGTAAAACTGAACGGTCGTTACGTATTTACATGCCGGAAGAGATTTACAAATAATAGTTCGGGTTCAAAAGAAAACACAGGAGCCCAAATACGTCCTAACAAAAATAAACCTGCAATTTTACATACAAAATTTCCAAGAGAGGAGAGCACCAGGTAGTATTGGCTCTCAGAGGGAATATCCCGCCCACATATCACAAAGATACGACCTTGGCTGTTATGTCCTCTAATTTTTATAACAACCCCTAATTTGGTTGAGAGTGTTGCTAAAATCTTACATGGATTTTAGAACGCCGCTCACTTTTCCACTGTCATGGTTCCATCGCCACATCCACCTTTAATCTCACTTAGCACATGCTCATATTCCTATGCATATCAATAGAAAAACCTGAAATTTCCGGAAAAGAACTGACTTCCCACAAAACTAAAACCGATCTTGGTTCTCAGCCAATGAATAGATTAAGAAAAAAAATAATTCAAATTTTCCTTGTGTCAACATCGGATACAAAAATTTTTATTGCGGATCTATATCTAACAAAATTCAAAAAAATCAATAAAGTGAAGTCTAAGAAAAATTTAATCCAACAATCGATAGTATCTACTTGAAATACCTTAACCGCCGCCGCCGTATTAATAAACGCGGAATAACTGGGAAATACTTATTCCATGGATTAAGTTACCATTATACCATTTTCCATTTAATTAAAGCCACCATTATACCATTTTCCACTTAATCCATGGAATAAGGCTTAGCCCAGCTATTCCGCGTTTATTAATACGGCGGTAAGTGTTTTCAAAGTTCTAATTCAAATTCAAAATTTAAGGTGATATTACTTCATTACTGGATTTGGTCTTGGTTAGATCTGTTATATATATATATGTATATTTTTTTTTTTTTATTATTTCTTTATAATTATCAGGGTCACCCTTTTTCACTAACATTACTAAAAGCAGATTATTACAAATAAAATGTAAACCAAAATTAATGACTATTCCTTTTTCACCACCGTACTCACATAGGAAAATAAAACAAATGCCTAGGTCAAGATCAAACCAGGCAATAAATACTATTACGTTCAATTAATAATCGGCAAATGGGAGACAAAACTCTCTCGTCATATTAATGTGAGTGTAAATTTATTTACAAGGCACAATAAAATGTTCTTACTTTTTTTGTATTTTTCGTTCAAATATATCTTGTTTATAAACAATACTTATCACGACTTGATTTCTTCCTGTGAGGGGGTGCACCGCTTCATAGGTTGATGATAGTACTTTTGGATCTAGATGTAATTTCGAAATATAAAAAAAGGTAATTCACTACACCTTGGTTTCACACACACATTTTAGCCGGTAGACATTCCGATACAACTTTTTTTTTTTTTTTTACTGGGAAAAATACTTCAGGGATATTAAAATTCCTTGTGGTGAATAGGGAAGAAAGAATGAACAAAAAGAAACAATAAAAAGTGACTATAATTTCCTAATGAATTTTATCAGGTCTTTAATTAAAAGCACAAACTAATTGATACATATGATGATGTCGTGGCTGGTGGTACTCGATGAAGTTAAGGACGGGCTGATCAAACGATACAGGTAGCGGGTGGTAGGGGAGCTTTTAAAGGCATCAAATCCCGAGTGATATGCTACTGCTCGTAGGTCACTGTGGGACACATCGGGTTGTTGGGAAGATCTCGTCTGTGTGATTTCTGACGGATAAATTTGACGCCAGGTAAACTTATGATCATTGGGGGGATTTCGCGATGGTGCACTTCGTCGATTTCGCCAGGAATAATGGGGTTTTCGAGTTTTGCTTTCATTTGTTTTTTTTTGTTTTTGATCTGTTTTGGAGGTTTTTTTTTATGTAAAACTTTTTTTTGATAGTTTTTTTTCTACGTTTATATTTTCGTTGTGAGTTCAAAAGCGTGCGCGTATCGTTTTTGTATGGTTTTTTTTTGTTTTTCTTTTTATTTTTTTGTTGGGACCGCGATTACGTGTTTGGTTTAGTTTAGTTCATTTCACTTTATTGGTACGAATTGTTTTATTTTATTTTCCTGAATCGCATGTGATTTGGGAGTTCTTAAATTGATTCTCGAGGAAATTTGACTCGATTTGAGGGTTTGCGATTTTTGTCTTTATTTTTTCCTATCGCTTTTCGTTTCGTTTTAATTCTTTTTTTTTTTAAGTAAAATGCCGGACAAAAAAAAACTTGGGAAAAAAAACCGAACTAAAAATTTGCACAATTTGCAAAATCTCCGAGTCCAACTCCAAATTAAATCGTCCGAATATGACTAGGTCAAAAAGAAAAAGGGCCGAGTTCTCGCATACCACGGGCTTTTATACCTGACTGGCAACGCTGAACATCTTCGAAAGTTCGCGAGAGAGCATTTCCTCGATGTGGCGTGGGATGTGATTCCGGAAGCATTATTTCTGGCCGTATTTTTAACCAGAAAATTTAAAAGTTCATTTTAAAAATCATTTTGATGTTTTTCAAAAATAGGTGTGACAAAAGTTTCGTCTTTTGGTTAAAAACACCCAAGAAAAAACCTCCCGGAAACACTGTCATATTTGTGTGAGTGCGGCTTGGGTTTGCTCTTTGTTCGAAAAAAAATAACATAAGATGAAAGATGGTACCAATTTTTTTGCTTTTGCTCTCTTACATTCTCTCTTCCATTTTCCGGTTAGGCAAATGGATGTTGTCAGCCATATATCGATCTTTAAAAAAAACCAGAACTCACCACAGAAGAGAACTTCCTCACCATCATCATCCGTACCTACAGCTGCACAAATGTTGATAAACATTTGACTGACAGAAATGGTATAAAAAGGTTTGTGTTCCTACTAAGCCTCTACCAGATATCCTCAAACTGTATCGACTGTTGGATTTAAATTTTTCATATAAAATAATATAACGAAGAAAAAAAAATATTGATGCCGTTTCCTACAACACTTATACATTTCTTAGTTCTAACGACAGAAATGGAGAAGGAATGAAACGCAGCAAACAGTTCACCATCGAACTACGCCCGAGAAAGTCTCATGTTCAGACTGTCACTAGCCGGGTGCAAAAAAAACTACTTCTTAATGTCCTTGGAATGAAACACCCCTTACTTCTTCCCGTTTACATCTTCCAATTCGTAGAGGGTATTTCCTATGATGTTTGTTATTTTGGTCTTTATAAATTTTGGACACAATTTGGCGTTTAACCTTTTCGTTGCGTCACTCACTACAAAATTTCTTTTATATGATAAAAGATATTTATATGATAAGAGATATCACTATATCTCCAACGTTGTAGCTTGTAGGTCTTATCGGCCTCAAGCGATGTCATGAATTTTTATGACTTAGGTCCTCGGAAACTGATTGATGTTTAGCCAAAATTTTTAAACTCAGAAAGGAATTGTATGCATACAAAATAGGGTATATTATACATACATCGAAAAATTTATCGAAAAATTAGTAAACTAGTTGGGGAAAATAAGGAAGGTAGAAAATGTGCAATACTTGCACTTATACGTGTCGGATACTATATCTTTTCAAAAAAAAAATTCATTCATAGGTTTGGTGGATATGACGAATGGAAACTACAGCACATGAAAACAAACTAAAATTTACTCTCTTGAAAATCTCATGGGAGTTGACAAATGTATTCACAAAACTACACCATCTTCTCCTCAACTCAGTTGAATGTAAAAAAAAATTTTTTTTTTCGGAAGAAAAATTGGCAACTCGCTTCTGACATAGTACGTAGCTTCTTGAGCTTATACTATCGGTCGACATTGCTTTTCCTCTGAATACAGATTTCAAAAGAAAGGTTTGAACAGCTATTATTCCATATAATGTACGAAAATTCGGATTCAAAACAATCAATTGAAGAATTTTCGAGTTCGCTATTGATTTTGATTGGAATAGGTGATTCTCGCAACAGACTAAACAGGGAAATTACTTCAAACCCATTTACTGGACGTCGTATCACCGATTCCGGTCGCACAACACTAAAGAAAAACTTTTTCTTGGTTTACACAACAGAGTGAAAAAAAAGCATAATAAAATGAAGTGTAAGTTAAATGGAAGCAAAAGCATTTTTCAAAATTAAAGGATTTAACCTTTTAGCTGGTATTTATGAAGGACGATTCGGGCCCCACGTTGGGCGCCACCTATAACGGAACCGAGGTGTTGTCGGCAAGGACTCTCGGCATAAAGTTTCACTTGTCTCACTTTCAGGTGAGGTGCTATAACCATGAACCAAAAAACACAAAGCACCCGATTCAAACGTGTATACCAGAGAGTCCTAAACCTCTCTCTCCGTTACCACCGTTACAACCGCCTGCTTATAGGTACAGTCGGCTGATCCCGGTAGCCGGAAAGAAAGGGTGTTCAGCTTACGTAGGCTTGGCATGCTAGCTTATGCACGTCCTAGCTCGTCGGATGGGGGGGTTCTTGCCCACGTAAAACTGAACGGTCGTTACGTATTTACATGCCGGAAGAGATTTACAAATAACAGTTCGGGTTCAAAAGAAAACACAGGAGCCCAAATACGTCCTAACAAAAATAAACCTGCAATTTTACATACAAAATTTCCAAGAGAGGAGAGCACCAGGTAGTATTGGCTCTCAGAGGGAATATCCCGCCCACATATCACAAAGATACGACCTTGGCTGTTATGTCCTCTAATTTTTATAACAACCCCTAATTTGGTTGAGAGTGTTGCTAAAATCTTACATGGATTTTAGAACGCCGCTCACTTTTCCATTGTCATGGTTCCATCGCCACATCCACCTTTAATCTCACTTAGCACATGCTCATATTCCTATGCATATCAATAAAAAAAACCTGAAATTTCCGGAAAAGAACTGACTTCCCACAAAACTAAAACCGATCTTGGTTCTCAGCCAATGAATAGATTAAGAAAAAAAAATAATTAAAATTTTCCTTGTGTCAACATCGGATACAAAAATTTTTATTGCTAATTCTAACAAAATTCAAAAAAATCAATAAAGTGAAGTCTAAGAAAAATTTAATCCAACAATCGATAGTATCTACTTGAAATACCTTAAGTGTTTTCAAATTCTAATTCAAATTCAAAATTTAAGGTGATATTACTTTATTACTGGATTTGGTCTGTTAGATCTGTTATATATATATATGTATATTTTTTTTTTTTTTTTATTATTTCTTTATAATTATCAGGGTCACCCTTTTTCACTAACATTACTAAAAGCAGATTATTACAAATAAAATGTAAACCAAAATTAATGACTATTCCTTTTTCACCACCGTACTCACATAGGAAAATAAAACAAATGCCTAGGTCAAGATCAAACCAGGCAATAAATACTATTACGTTCAATTAATAATAATCGGCAAATGGGAGACAAAACTCTCTCGTCATATTAATGTGAGTGTAAATTTATTTACAAGGCACAATAAAATTCTTAATTTAATTCTTACTTTTTTTGTATTTTTCGTTCAATTATATCTTGTTTATAAACAAAACTTACCACGACTTGATTTCTTCCTGTGAGGGGGTGCACCGCTTCATAGGTTGATGATAGTACTTTTGGATCTAGATGTATTTTCGAAATATAAAAAAAGGTAATTCACTACACCTTGGTTTCACACACACATTTTAGCCGGTAGACATTCCGATACAACTTTTTTTTTTTTTACTGGGAAAAATACTTCAGGGATATTAAATTTCCTTGTGGTGAATAGGGAAGAAAGAATGAACAAAAAGAAACAATAAAAAGTGACTATAATTTCCTAATGAATTTTATCAGGTCTTTAATTAAAAGCACAAACTAATTGATACATATGATGATGTCGTGGCTGGTGGTACTCGATGAAGTTAAGGACGGGCTGATCAAACGATACAGGTAGCGGGTGGTAGGGGAGCTTTTAAAGGCATCAAATCCCGAGTGATATGCTACTGCTCGTAGGTCACTGTGGGACACATCGGGTTGTTGGGAAGATCTTGTCTGTGTGATTTCTGACGGATAAATTTGACGCCAGGTAAACTTATGATCATTGGGGGGATTTCGCGATGGTGCACTTCGTCGATTTCGCCAGGAATAATGGGGTTTTCGAGTTTTGCTTTCATTTTTTTTTTTTTGTTTTTGATCTGTTTTGGAGGTTTTTTTTTATGTAAAACTTTTTTTTGCTAGTTTTTTTTCTACGTTTATATTTTCGTTGTGAGTTCAAAAGCGTGCGCGTATCGTTTTTGTATGGTTTTTTTTTTGTTTTTCTTTTTATTTTTTTGTTGGGACCGCAATTACGTGTTTGGTTTAGTTTCGTTCATTTCAATTTATTGGTACGAATTGTTTTATTTTATTTTCCTGAATCGCATGTGATTTGGGAGTTCTTAAATTGATTCTCGAGGAAATTTGACTCGATTTGAGGGTTTGCGTTTCTTGTCTTTATTTTTTCCTATCGCTTTTCGTTTCGTTTTAATTCTTTTTTTTTTTAAGTAAAATGCCGGACAAAAAAAAGCTTGGGAAAAAAAACCGAACTAAAAATTTGCACAATTTGCAAAATCTCCGAGTCCAACTCCAAATTAAATTGTCCGAATATGACTAGGTCAAAAAGAAAAAGGGCCGAGTTCTCGCATACCACGGGCTTTTATACCTGACTGGCAACGCTGAACATCTTTGAAAGTTCGCGAGAGAGCATTTCCTCGATGTGGCGTGGGATGTGATTCCGGAAGCATTATTTCTGGCCGTATTTTTAACCAGAAAATTTAAAAGTTCATTTTAAAAATCATTTTGATTTTTTTCAAAAATAGGTGTGACAAAAGTTTCGTCTTTTGGTTAAAAACACCCAAGAAAAAACCTCCCGGAAACACTGTCATATTTGTGTGAGTGCGGCTTGGGTTTGCTCTTTGTTCGAAAAAAAATAACATAAGATGAAAGATGGTACCAATTTTTTTGCTTTTGCTCTCTTACATTCTCTCTTCCATTTTCCGGTTAGGCAAATGGATGTTGTCAGCCATATATCGATCTTTAAAAAAAACCAGAACTCACCACAGAAGAGAACTTCCTCACCATCATCATCCGTACCTACAGCTGCACAAATGTTGATAAACATTTGACTGACAGAAATGGTATAAAAAGGTTTGTGTTCCTACTAAGCCTCTACCAGATATCCTCAAACTGTATCGACTGTTGGATTTAAATTTTTCATATAAAATAATATAACGAAGAAAAAAAAATATTGATGTCGTTTCCTACAACACTTATACATTTCTTAGTTCTAACGACAGAAATGGAGAAGGAATGAAACGCAGCAAACAGTTCACCATCGAACCACGCCCGAGAAAGTCTCATGTTCAGACTGTCACTAGCCGGGTGCAAAAAAAACTACTTCTTAATGTCCTTGGAATGAAACAGCCCTAACTTCTTCCCGTTTACATCTTCCAATTCGTAGAGGGTATTTCCTATGATGTTTGTTATTTTGGTCTTTATAAATTTTGGACACAATTTGGCGTTTAACCTTTTCGTTGCGTCACTCACTACAAAATTTCTTTTATATGATAAAAGATATTTATATGATAAGAGATATCACTATATCTCCAACGTTGTAGCTTGTAGGTCTTATCGGCCTCAAGCGATGTCATGAATTTTTATGACTTAGGTCCTCGGAAACTGATTGATGTTTAGCCAAAATTTTTAAACTCAGAAAGGAATTGTATGCATACAAAATAGGGTATATTATACATACATCGAAAAATTTATCGAAAAATTAGTAAACTAGTTGGGGAAAATAAGGAAGGTAGAAAATGTGCAATACTTGCACTTATACGTGTCGGATACTATATCTTTTCAAAAAAAAAAATTCATTCATAGGTTTGGTGGATATGACGAATGGAAACTACAGCACATGAAAACAAACTAAAATTTACTCTCTTGAAAATCTCATGGGAGTTGACAAATGTATTCACAAAACTACACCATCTTCTCCTCAACTCAGTTGAATGTAAAAAAAAAAATTTTTTTTTTTCGGAAGAAAAATTGGCAACTCGCTTCTGACATAGTACGTAGCTTCTTGAGCTTATACTATCGGTCGACATTGCTTTTCCTCTGAATACAGATTTCAAAAGAAAGGTTTGAACAACTATTATTCCATATAATGTACGAAAATTCGGATTCAAAACAATCAATTGAAGAATTTTCGAGTTCGCTATTGATTTTGATTGGAATAGGTGATTCTCGCAACAGACTAAACAGGGAAACTACTTCAAACCCATTTACTGGACGTCGTATCACCGATTCCGGTCGCACAACACTAAAGAAAAACTTTTTCTTGGTTTACACAACAGAGTGAAAAAAAAGCATAATAAAATGAAGTGTAAGTTAAATGGAAGCAAAAGCATTTTTCAAAATTAGAGGATTTAACCTTTTAGCTGGTATTTATGAAGGACGATTCGGGCCCCACGTTGGGCGCCACCTATAACGAAACCGAGGTGTTGTCGGCAAGGACTCTCGGCATAAAGTTTCACTTGTCTAACTTTCAGGTGAGGTGCTATAACCATGAACCAAAAAACACAAAGCACCCGATTCAAACGTGTATACCAGAGAGTCCTAAACCTCTCTCTCCGTTACCACCGTTACAACCGCCTGCTTATAGGTACAGTCGGCTGATCCCGGTAGCCGGAAAGAAAGGGTGTTCAGCTTACGTAGGCTTGGCATGCTAGCTTATGCACGTCCTAGCTCGTCGGATGGGGGGGTTCTTGCCCACGTAAAACTGAACGGTCGTTACGTATTTACATGCCGGAAGAGATTTACAAATAATAGTTCGGGTTCAAAGTAAGTAATTTTACATACAAAATTTCCAAGAGAGGAGAGCACCAGGTAGTATTGGCTCTCAGAGGGAATATCCCGCCCACATATCACAAAGATACGACCTTGGCTGTTATGTCCTCTAATTTTTATAACAACCCCTAATTTGGTTGAGAGTGTTGCTAAAATCTTACATGGATTTTAGAACGCCGCTCACTTTTCCATTGTCATGGTTCCATCGCCACATCCACCTTTAATCTCACTTAGCACATGGTCATATTCCTATGCATATCAATAAAAAAAACCTGAAATTTCCGGAAAAGAACTGACTTCCCACAAAACTAAAACCGATCTTGGTTCTCAGCCAATGAATAGATTAAGAACAAAAAAATAATTCAAATTTTCCTTGTGTCAACATCGGATACAAAAATTTTTATTGCTAATTCTAACAAAATTCAAAAAAATCAATAAAGTGAAGTCTAAGAAAAATTTAATCCAACAATCGATAGTATCTACTTGAAATACCTTAAGTGTTTTCAAAATTCTAATTCAAATTCAAAATTTAAGGTGATATTACTTTATTACTGGATTTGGTCTGTTAGATCTGTTATATATATATATGTATATTTTTTTTTTTTTTATTATTTCTTTATAATTATCAGGGTCACCCTTTTTCACTAACATTACTAAAAGCAGATTATTACAAATAAAATGTAAACCAAAATTAATGACTATTCCTTTTTCACCACCGTACTCACATAGGAAAATAAAACAAATGCCTAGGTCAAGATCAAACCAGGCAATAAATACTATTACGTTCAATTAATAATAATCGGCAAATGGGAGACAAAACTCTCTCGTCATATTAATGTGAGTGTAAATTTATTTACAAGGCACAATAAAATTCTTAATTTAATTCTTACTTTTTTTGTATTTTTCGTTCAATTATATCTTGTTTATAAACAAAACTTACCACGACTTGATTTCTTCCTGTGAGGGGGTGCACCGCTTCATAGGTTGATGATAGTACTTTTGGATCTAGATGTAATTTCGAAATATAAAAAAAGGTAATTCACTACACCTTGGTTTCACACACACATTTTAGCCGGTAGACATTCCGATACAACTTTTTTTTTTTTTTTTTTACTGGGAAAAATACTTCAGGGATATTAAATTTCCTTGTGGTGAATAGGGAAGAAAGAATGAACAAAAAGAAACAATAAAAAGTGACTATAATTTCCTAATGAATTTTATCAGGTCTTTAATTAAAAGCACAAACTAATTGATACATATGATGATGTCGTGGCTGGTGGTACTCGATGAAGTTAAGGACGGGCTGATCAAACGATACAGGTAGCGGGTGGTAGGGGAGCTTTTAAAGGCATCAAATCCCGAGTGATATGCTACTGCTCGTAGGTCACACATCGGGTTGTTGGGAAGATCTCGTCTGTGTGATTTCTGACGGATAAATTTAACGCCAGGTAAACTTATGATCATTGGGGGGATTTCGCGATGGTGCACTTCGTCGATTTCGCCAGGAATAATGGGGTTTTCGAGTTTTTTTTTTTTTTTATCTGTTTTGGAGGTTTTTTTTTATGTAAAACTTTTTTTTTGCTAGTTTTTTTTCTACGTTTATATTTTCGTTGTTACTTCACGGAACTTAATTTTTGGAATCCCGCGTGAGTTCAAAAGCGTGCGCGTATCGTTTTTGTATGGTTTTTTTTTTGTTTTTCTTTTTATTTTTTTGTTGGGACCGCGATTACGTGTTTGGTTTAGTTTAGTTCATTTCACTTTTTTGGTACGAATTGTTTTATTCTATTTTCCTGAATCGTATGTGATTTGGGAGTTCTTAAATTGATTCTAGAGGAAATTTGACTCGATTTGAGGGTTTTGCGTTTTTTGTCTTTATTTTTTCCTATCGCTTTTCGTTTCGTTTTAATTCTTTTTTTTTTAAGTAAAATGCCGGACAAAAAAAAACTTGGGAAAAAAAACCGAACTAAAAATTTGCACAATTTGCAAAATCTCCGAGTCCAACTCCAAATTAAATCGTCCGAATATGACTAGGTCAACAAGAAAAAGGGCCGAGTTCTCGCATACCACGGGCTTTTATACCTGACTGGCAACGCTGAACATCTTCGAAAGTTCGCGAGAGAGCATTTCCTCGATGTGGCGTGTTATGTGATTCCGGAAGCATTATTTCTGGCCGTATTTTTAACCAGAAAATTTAAAAGTTCATTTTAAAAATCATTTTGATGTTTTTCAAAAATAGGTGTGACAAAAGTTTCGTCTTTTGGTTAAAAACACCCAAAAAAAAACCTCCCGGAAACACTGTCATATTTGTGTGAGTGCGGCTTGGGTTTGCTCTTTGTTCGAAAAAAAATAACATAAGATGAAAGATGGTACCAATTTTTTTGCTTTTGCTCTCTTACATTCTCTCTTCCATTTTCCGGTTAGGCAAATGGATGTTGTCAGCCATATATCGATCTTTAAAAAAAACCAGAACTCACCACAGAAGAGAACTTCCTCACCATCATCATCCGTACCTACAGCTGCACAAATGTTGATAAACATTTGACTGACAGAAATGGTATAAAAAGGTTTGTGTTCCTACTAAGGCTCTACCAGATATCCTCAAACTGTATCGACTGTTGGATTTAAATTTTTCATTTAAAATAATATAACGAAGAAAAAAAAATATTGATGTCGTTTCCTACAACACTTATACATTTCTTAGTTCTAACGACAGAAATGGAGAAGGAATGAAACGCAGCAAACAGTTCACCATCGAACTACGCCCGAGAAAGTCTCATGTTCAGACTGTCACTAGCCGGGTGCAAAAAAAACTACTTCTTAATGTCCTTGGAATGAAACACCCCTAACTTCTTCCCGTTTACATCTTCCAATTCGTAGAGGGTATTTCCTATGATGTTTGTTATTTTGGTCTTTATAAATTTTGGACACAATTTGGCGTTTAACCTTTTCGTTGCGTCACTCACTACAAAATTTCTTTTATATGATAAAAGATATTTATATGATAAGAGATATCACTATATCTCCAACGTTGTAGCTTGTAGGTCTTATCGGCCTCAAGCGATGTCATGAATTTTTATGACTTAGGTCCTCGGAAACTGATTGATGTTTAGCCAAAATTTTTAAACTCAGAAAGGAATTGTATGCATACAAAATAGGGTATATTATACATACATCGAAAAATTTATCGAAAAATTAGTAAACTAGTTGGGGAAAATAAGGAAGGTAGAAAATGTGCAATACTTGCACTTATACGTGTCGGATACTATATCTTTTCAAAAAAAAAATTCATTCATAGGTTTGGTGGATATGACGAATGGAAACTACAGCACATGAAAACAAACTAAAATTTACTCTCTTGAAAATCTCATGGGAGTTGACAAATGTATTCACAAAACTACACCATCTTCTCCTCAACTCAGTTGAATGTAAAAAAAAAATTTTTTTTTTCGGAAGAAAAATTGGCAACTCGCTTCTGACATAGTACGTAGCTTCTTGAGCTTATACTATCGGTCGACATTGCTTTTCCTCTGAATACAGATTTCAAAAGAAAGGTTTGAACAGCTATTATTCCATATAATGTACGAAAATTCGGATTCAAAACAATCAATTGAAGAATTTTCGAGTTCGCTATTGATTTTGATTGGAATAGGTGATTCTCGCAACAGACTAAACAGGGAAATTACTTCAAACCCATTTACTGGACGTCGTATCACCGATTCCGGTCGCACAACACTAAAGAAAAACTTTTTCTTGGTTTACACAACAGAGTGAAAAAAAAGCATAATAAAATGAAGTGTAAGTTAAATGGAAGCAAAAGCATTTTTCAAAATTAAAGGATTTAACCTTTTAGCTGGTATTTATGAAGGACGATTCGGGCCCCACGTTGGGCGCCACCTATAACGGAACCGAGGTGTTGTCGGCAAGGACTCTCGGCATAAAGTTTCACTTGTCTCACTTTCAGGTGAGGTGCTATAACCATGAACCCAAAAACACAAAGCACCCGATTCAAACGTGTATACCAGAGAGTCCTAAACCTCTCTCTCCGTTACCACCGTTACAACCGCCTGCTTATAGGTACAGTCGGCTGATCCCGGTAGCCGGAAAGAAAGGGTGTTCAGCTTACGTAGGCTTGGCATGCTAGCTTATGCACGTCCTAGCTCGTCGGATGGGGGGGTTCGTGCCCACGTAAAACTGAACGGTCGTTACGTATTTACATGCCGGAAGAGATTTACAAATAATAGTTCGGGTTCAAAAGAAAACACAGGAGCCCAAATACGTCCTAACAAAAATAAACCTGCAATTTTACATACAAAATTTCCAAGAGAGGAGAGCACCAGGTAGTATTGGCTCTCAGAGGGAATATCCCGCCCACATATCACAAAGATACGACCTTGGCTGTTATGTCCTCTAATTTTTATAACAACCCCTAATTTGGTTGAGAGTGTTGCTAAAATCTTACATGGATTTTAGAACGCCGCTCACTTTTCCATTGTCATGGTTCCATCGCCACATCCACCTTTAATCTCACTTAGCACAGCATGTGCTATGCATATCAATCCTATGCATATCAATAAAAAAAACCTGAAATTTCCGGAAAAGAACTGACTTCCCGCAAAACTAAAACCGATCTTGGTTCTCAGCCAATGAATAGATTAAGAAAAAAAAATAATTCAAATTTTCCTTGTGTCAACATCGGATACAAAAATTTTTATTGCTAATTCTAACAAAATTCAAAAAAATCAATAAAGTGAAGTCTAAGAAAAATTTAATCCAACAATCGATAGTATCTACTTGAAATACCTTAAGTGTTTTCAAAATTCTAATTCAAATTCAAAATTTAAGGTGATATTACTTTATTACTGGATTTGGTCTGTTAGATCTGTTATATATATATATGTATATTTTTTTTTTTTTTATTATTTCTTTATAATTATCAGGGTCACCCTTTTTCACTAACATTACTAAAAGCAGATTATTACAAATAAAATGTAAACCAAAATTAATGACTATTCCTTTTTCACCACCGTACTCACATAGGAAAATAAAACAAATGCCTAGGTCAAGATCAAACCAGGCAATAAATACTATTACGTTCAATTAATAATAATCGGCAAATGGGAGACAAAACTCTCTCGTCATATTAATGTGAGTGTAAATTTATTTACAAGGCACAATAAAATTCTTAATTTAATTCTTACTTTTTTTGTATTTTTCGTTCAATTATATCTTGTTTATAAACAAAACTTATAGTGCAGTCAATGAAGCGAAAAATAGGGCCCAACCTCCGAATTTTTTTACTGTGAACCGATTTGCATGAAATTTTTTAATTAGGCTGATCTTACCCTTAAATTCAAAAGTGAAAATGATTTGCACACCGCCACCACCCTGGGGGTGGTTGCCACCCCTTCTCGGGGGTGAAATTTTTTTTTTTTGAAATAACCTCGGATATCGATAGAAGGCCTAATTTGAAGCAAAAAAACAAATATAAAGTTTTTTGTTAAGTCCAATACTTTTCGAGTTATTGGCAATTGAAAATTCGCAATTTGTTCACGTTTTTCATCTATTTATTGCAAATATCTCCAAAACTATACGTTTTATAGAAAATTTTATAAAGAACAAAATTGTAGCAGGTAAAACAATGAACAATTTGGTTTTTTATAAAGTATTCTAAGAACAATATTAAGCTAGATATAAAAGATCAAAACCATTTTTTATTTTGTCTGAAATTTAATGGTTGTAGTCAATGCCATTTAGCGGCGAGCAGATGCATTTTATGCATTCTAATACAAGAGAATGTTTTGTAGTGCTTGAAATAAGCTTTAAAATGAGCACTATTAAAAGTCTTTTGCAAGTAAAATAAGTGAGCTGTAGTGCAAATAAGGAGAGCATTTAATGTTTTTTTCTTTTAAATCAATGAGTTTTTGGACCATAACTCCTTCAATTTTTATGCTATCACAATTTGTAAGAAACCATTGTAAAAGTAATTAAGAGAGCTTAAACATCCTTGATTGCAATATATAGTAAACAATTTTTCGCTTAAACGGTGAAGGGTTAAAGGACTTAAGAGAGGCTGTGATTGCGCTGCCACGCGCTCTTTAAACAATCATATCTCCGTCAATTTTTGTTTGACAGAAAAAACTAAAAGACCAAATTGTTTGACAAAAAAATACCAACATTTTTTATTCTTACACTATTATACGTTTCTGTCGTCATTTTTGAGATATTATGAAAAAAAGTAGGGTTTTTAAAAATTTGAAAATTTGTTGTTTTTTTTTTAATCGTGACTTTTTGAAAAATATGTCTCCAAAAGCAGCCAAACTGATACTATCTATCAAACTCTTCATAACAAACTTAATTTTAGGCGGAATACGATTAAATTTAATTTTGGTGGAAATGGCACTTATGAAAGCCATTGATTTAAAAGAAAAAAACATTAGATGCTCCCCTTATTTGCACTACAGCTCACTTATTTTACGTGCAAAAGACTTTTAATAGTGCTCATTTTAAAGCTTATTTCAAGCACTACAAAACATTCTCTTGTATTAGAATGCATAAAATGCATCTGCTCGCCGCTAAATGGCATTGACTACAACCATTAAATTTCAGACAAAATAAAAAATGGTTTTGATCTTTTATATCTAGCTTAATATTGTTCTTAGAATACTTTATAAAAAACCAGATTGTTCATTGTTTTACCTGCTACAATTTTGTTCTTTATAAAATTTTCTATAAAACGTATAGTTTTGGAGATATTTGCAATAAATAGATGAAAAACGTGAACGAATTGCGAATTTTCAATTGCCAATAACTCGAAAAGTATTGGACTTAACAAAAAACTTTATATTTGTTTTTTTGCTTCAAATTAGGCCTTCTATCGATATCCGAGGTTATTTAAAAAAAAAAAATTCACCCCCGAGAAGGGGTGGCAACCATCCCCAGGGTGGTGGCGGTGTGCAAATCATTTTCACTTTTGAATTTAAGGGTAAGATCAGCCTAATTCCAAAATTTCATGCAAATCGGCTCACAGTAAAAAAATTCCGACCTAAAATGCTTCATTGACTGTACTATTACCACGACTTGATTTCTTCCTGTGAGGGGGTGCACCGCTTCATAGGTTGATGATAGTACTTTTGGATCTAGATGTAATTTCGAAATATAAAAAAAGGTAATTCACTACACCTTGGTTTCACACACACATTTTAGCTGGTAGACATTCCGATACAACTTTTTTTTTTTTACTGGGAAAAATACTTCAGGGATATTAAATTTCCTTGTGGTGAATAGGGAAGAAAGAATGAACAAAAAGAAACAATAAAAAGTGACTATAATTTCCTAATGAATTTTATCAGGTCTTTAATTAAAAGCACAAACTAATTGATACATATGATGATGTCGTGGCTGGTGGTACTCGATGAAGTTAAGGACGGGCTGATCAAACGATACAGGTAGCGGGTGGTAGGGGAGCTTTTAAAGGCATCAAATCCCGAGTGATATGCTACTGCTCGTAGGTCACTGTGGGACACATCGGGTTGTTGGGAAGATCTCGTCTGTGTGATTTCTGACGGATAAATTTGACGCCAGGTAAACTTATGATCACTGGGGGGATTTCGCGATGGTGCACTTCGTCGATTTCGCCAGGAATAATGGGGTTTTCGAGTTTTGCTTTCATTTTTTTTTTTTTGTTTTTGATCTGTTTTGGAGGTTTTTTTTTATGTAAAACTTTTTTTTGCTAGTTTTTTTTCTACGTTTATATTTTCGTTGTGAGTTCAAAAGCGTGCGCGTATCGTTTTTGTATGGTTTTTTTTTTGTTTTTCTTTTTATTTTTTTGTTGGGACCGCGATTACGTGTTTGGTTTAGTTTAGTTCATTTCACTTTATAGGTACGAATTGTTTTATTTTATTTTCCTGAATCGCATGTGATTTGGGAGTTCTTAAATTGATTCTCGAGGAAATTTGACTCGATTTGAGGGTTTGCGTTTTTTGTCTTTATTTTTTCCTATCGCTTTTCGTTTCGTTTTAATTCTTTTTTTTTTAAGTAAAATGCCGGACAAAAAAAAACTTGGGAAAAAAAACCGAACTAAAAATTTGCACAATTTGCAAAATCTCCGAGTCCAACTCCAAATTAAATCGTCCGAATATGACTAGGTCAACAAGAAAAAGGGCCGAGTTCTCGCATACCACGGGCTTTTATACCTGACTGGCAACGCTGAACATCTTCGAAAGTTCGCGAGAGAGCATTTCCTCGATGTGGCGTGTTATGTGATTCCGGAAGCATTATTTCTGGCCGTATTTTTAACCAGAAAATTTAAAAGTTCATTTTAAAAATCATTTTGATGTTTTTCAAAAATAGGTGTGACAAAAGTTTCGTCTTTTGGTTAAAAACACCCAAGAAAAAACCTCCCGGAAACACTGTCATATTTGGGTGAGTGCGGCTTGGGTTTGCTCTTTGTTCGAAAAAAAAATAACATAAGATGAAAGATGGTACCAATTTTTTTGCTTTTGCTCTCTTACATTCTCTCTTCCATTTTCCGGTTAGGCAAATGGATGTTGTCAGCCATATATCGATCTTTAAAAAAAAACCAGAACTCACCACAGAAGAGAACTTCCTCACCATCATCATCCGTACCTACAGCTGCACAAATGTTGATAAACATTTGACTGACAGAAATGGTATAAAAAGGTTTGTGTTCCTACTAAGCCTCTACCAGATATCCTCAAACTGTATCGACTGTTGGATTTAAATTTTTCATTTAAAATAATATAACGAAGAAAAAAAAATATTGATGTCGTTTCCTACAACACTTATACATTTCTTAGTTCTAACGACAGAAATGGAGAAGGAATGAAACGCAGCAAACAGTTCACCATCGAACTACGCCCGAGAAAGTCTCATGTTCAGACTGTCACTAGCCGGGTGCAAAAAAAACTACTTCTTAATGTCCTTGGAATGAAACACCCCTAACTTCTTCCCGTTTACATCTTCCAATTCGTAGAGGGTATTTCCTATGATGTTTGTTATTTTGGTCTTTATAAATATTGGACACAATTTGGCGTTTAACCTTTTCGTTGCGTCACTCACTACAAAATTTCTTTTATATGATAAAAGATATTTATATGATAAGAGATATCACTATATCTCCAACGTTGTAGCTTGTAGGTCTTATCGGCCTCAAGCGATGTCATGAATTTTTATGACTTAGGTCCTCGGAAACTGATTGATGTTTAGCCAAAATTTTTAAACTCAGAAAGGAATTGTATGCATACAAAATAGGGTATATTATACATACATCGAAAAATTTATCGAAAAATTAGTAAACTAGTTGGGGAAAATAAGGAAGGTAGAAAATGTGCAATACTTGCACTTATACGTGTCGGATACTATATCTTTTCAAAAAAAAAATTCATTCATAGGTTTGGTGGATATGACGAATGGAAACTACAGCACATGAAAACAAACTAAAATTTACTCTCTTGAAAATCTCATGGGAGTTGACAAATGTATTCACAAAACTACACCATCTTCTCCTCAACTCAGTTGAATGTAAAAAAAAAATTTTTTTTTTCGGAAGAAAAATTGGCAACTCGCTTCTGACATAGTACGTAGCTTCTTGAGCTTATACTATCGGTCGACATTGCTTTTCCTCTGAATACAGATTTCAAAAGAAAGGTTTGAACAGCTATTATTCCATATAATGTACGAAAATTCGGATTCAAAACAATCAATTGAAGAATTTTCGAGTTCGCTATTGATTTTGATTGGAATAGGTGATTCTCGCAACAGACTAAACAGGGAAATTACTTCAAACCCATTTACTGGACGTCGTATCACCGATTCCGGTCGCACAACACTAAAGAAAAACTTTTTCTTGGTTTACACAACAGAGTGAAAAAAAAGCATAATAAAATGAAGTGTAAGTTAAATGGAAGCAAAAGCATTTTTCAAAATTAAAGGATTTAACCTTTTAGCTGGTATTTATGAAGGACGATTCGGGCCCCACGTTGGGCGCCACCTATAACGGAACCGAGGTGTTGTCGGCAAGGACTCTCGGCATAAAGTTTCACTTGTCTCACTTTCAGGTGAGGTGCTATAACCATGAACCAAAAAACACAAAGCACCCGATTCAAACGTGTATACCAGAGAGTCCTAAACCTCTCTCTCCGTTACCTCCGTTACAACCGCCTGCTTATAGGTACAGTCGGCTGATCCCGGTAGCCGGAAAGAAAGGGTGTTCAGCTAACGTAGGCTTGGCATGCTAGCTTATGCACGTCCTAGCTCGTCGGATGGGGGTTCTTGCCCACGTAAAACTGAACGGTCGTTACGTATTTACATGCCGGAAGAGATTTACAAATAATAGTTCGGGTTCAAAAGAAAACACAGGAGCCCAAATACGTCCTAACAAAAATAAACCTGCAATTTTACATACAAAATTTCCAAGAGAGGAGAGCACCAGGTAGTATTGGCTCTCAGAGAGAATATCCCGCCCACATATCACAAAGATACGACCTTGGCTGTTATGTCCTCTAATTTTTATAACAACCCCTAATTTGGTTGAGAGTGTTGCTAAAATCTTACATGGATTTTAGAACGCCGCTCACTTTTCCATTGTCATGGTTCCATCGCCACATCCACCTTTAATCTCACTTAGCACATGCTCATATTCCTATGCATATCAATAAAAAAACCTGAAATTTCCGGAAAAGAACTGACTTCCCACAAAACTAAAACCGATCTTGGTTCTCAGCCAATGAATAGATTAAGAAAAAAAAATAATTCAAATTTTCCTTGTGTCAACATCGGATACAAAAATTTTTATTGCTAATTCTAACAAAATTCAAAAAAATCAATAAAGTGAAGTCTAAGAAAAATTTAATCCAACAATCGATAGTATCTACTTGAAATACCTTAAGTGTTTTCAAAATTCTAATTCAAATTCAAAATTTAAGGTGATATTACTTTATTACTGGATTTGGTCTGTTAGATCTGTTATATATATATATGTATATTTTTTTTTTTTTATTATTTCTTTATAATTATCAGGGTCACCCTTTTTCACTAACATTACTAAAAGCAGATTATTACAAATAAAATGTAAACCAAAATTAATGACTATTCCTTTTTCACCACCGTACTCACATAGGAAAATAAAACAAATGCCTAGGTCAAGATCAAACCAGGCAATAAATACTATTACGTTCAATTAATAATAATCGGCAAATGGGAGACAAAACTCTCTCGTCATATTAATGTGAGTGTAAATTTATTTACAAGGCACAATAAAATTCTTAATTTAATTCTTACTTTTTTTGTATTTTTCGTTCAATTATATCTTGTTTATAAACAAAACTTACCACGACTTGATTTCTTCCTGTGAGGGGGTGCACCGCTTCATAGGTTGATGATAGTACTTTTGGATCTAGATGTAATTTCGAAATATAAAAAAAGGTAATTCACTACACCTTGGTTTCACACACACATTTTAGCCGGTAGACATTCCGATACAACTTTTTTTTTTTTTTACTGGGAAAAATACTTCAGGGATATTAAATTTCCTTGTGGTGAAAAGGGAAGAAGGAATGAACAAAAAGAAACAATAAAAAGTGACTATAATTTCCTAATGAATTTTATCAGGTCTTTAATTAAAAGCACAAACTAATTGATACATATGATGATGTCGTGGCTGGTGGTACTCGATGAAGTTAAGGACGGGCTGATCAAACGATACAGGTAGCGGGTGGTAGGGGAGCTTTTAAAGGCATCAGATCCCGAGTGATATGCTACTGCTCGTAGGTCACTGTGGGACACATCGGGTTGTTGGGAAGATCTCGTCTGTGTGATTTCTGACGGATAAATTTGACGCCAGGTAAACTTATGATCATTGGGGGGATTTCGCGATGGTGCACTTCGTCGATTTCGCCAGGAATAATGGGGTTTTCGAGTTTTTTTTTTTTTTATCTGTTTTGGAGGTTTTTTTTTATGTAAAACTTTTTTTTTTGCTAGTTTTTTTTCTACGTTTATATTTTCGTTGTTACTTAACGGAACTTAATTTTTGGAATCCCGCGTGAGTTCAAAAGCGTGCGCGTATCGTTTTTGTATGGTTTTTTTTTTTGTTTTTCTTTTTATTTTTTTTGTTGGGACCGCGATTACGTGTTTGGTTTAGTTTAGTTCATTTCACTTTTTTGGTACGAATTGTTTTATTTTATTTTCCTGAATCGTATGTGATTTGGGAGTTCTTAAATTGATTCTAGAGGAAATTTGACTCGATTTGAGGGTTTTGCGTTTTTTGTCTTTATTTTTTCCTATCGCTTTTCGTTTCGTTTTAATTCTTTTTTTTTTTTAAGTAAAATGCCGGACAAAAAAAAACTTGGGAAAAAAAACCGAACTAAAAATTTGCACAATTTGCAAAATCTCCGAGTCCAACTCCAAATTAAATCGTCCGAATATGACTAGGTCAAAAAGAAAAAGGGCCGAGTTCTCGCATACCACGGGCTTTTATACCTGACTGGCAACGCTGAACATCTTCGAAAATTCGCGAGAGAGCATTTCCTCGATGTGGCGTGGGATGTGATTCCGGAAGCATTATTTCTGGCCGTATTTTTAACCAGAAAATTTAAAAGTTCATTTTAAAAATCATTTTGATTTTTTTCAAAAATAGGTGTGACAAAAGTTTCATCTTTTGGTTAAAAACACCCAAGAAAAAACCTCCCGGAAACACTGTCATATTTGTGTGAGTGCGGCTTGGGCTTGCTCTTTGTTCGAAAAAAAATAACATAAGATGAAAGATGGTACCAATTTTTTTGCTTTTGCTCTCTTACATTCTCTCTTCCATTTTCCGGTTAGGCAAATGGATGTTGTCAGCCATATATCGATCTTTAAAAAATAACATAATTCACCACACAAGAGAACTTCCTCACCATCATCATCCGTGCCTAGAGCTGCACAAATGTTGATAAACATTTGACTGACAGAAATGGTATAAAAAGGTTTGTGTTCCTACTAAGGCTCTACCAGATATCCTCAAACTGTATCGACTGTTGGATTAAAATTTTTCATTTAAAATAATATAACGAAGAAAAAAAAATATTGATGTCGTTTCCTACAGGTTGTCCTCTGGAATTCGGTTGGGTTCCTTGGTCTATTTCGAGTAGGTGCTTTGAAGCGCTTTGGAGAGTTGTATGTCTGGCGCTGTCTAGTACCAATCGAAACCGGTCATTAACTCCTTTTTTTAGAAAGGCTAGTCCTCTACGATGGGCGGTGTACTATTCGGCTAGGCTCTGACTGGTGCCAACTTGGCGGCGCCCAGATGCTGCAACTTGTAGTACACGTCAATTGTGCTTACTATACCTCCAAGCGGTATCCACTGGGACCTGGGGTGCTCCGTCCAGAGCTGACCTGCTAGACTAGTAAGTGCGAGTGTTGACAAAGGAATCCGGAACAAAAGAATAGTGATCGATCAACACTATAATTGCTCTGCGAACAATGACTGACTGCACGAATCTCAGTGGTCTACGAGAGCTTTCGCGTAAATGTCCCAGCGGATGAATTCCAATTCCAATGTCAGAATCAACGGTGGACTTCAGCAGTCAAAAAAGCAGAAACCCCTGAAGGAGCTACTCCAACATATTTGGTTTAAAGGTCTTTCAGGGTCTTTCAATACTAGGACAGGGTATTGAAGTAGAGATGGTGGCGGATGAGCTCCTGGTGAGCCAACGGCAGCACTCACACCCCTGCAGCAGGGTACTGACACTGGATATTCCAGCCCTTTATGTCCGAAGGGATCCAAAAGGACTTGGCCCTCCAGGTTGGGGGTTGCGCGTAGGGTTAACTATCCAACCACGTAAAAAAATATTAGTTCCGAAACAACTAATAGCCTCGGATAACGATAATGATTTCAGAGTTGACGACCCAAGCAAACGAAAAAGACAATGACCTCCGGATTTGCACGTGGAACGTAAGATCTCTTAACGGACTACGTGCAGCTGGAGAATTAGCGGATGCCCTGGACTGCTGCAAAGAAGACATAACCGCCATCCAAGAAGTGCGATGGAGTGGACCGGGCATAAAGAAGATGAAAAACTGTGACATCTACTATGGCGACTGCTACAGACAAAAGAAACAGCGCTTATTTGGGTGCGGATTTGTCGTTAGAGAAGATAAAGATGACGATTCCAAAGACTGTTTTTACGAGCTCCTCGAAGAAACGTATGAACAGTGCCCTAGACACGACGTGAAATCGTCCTTGGCGATTTTAACGCAAAGCTAGGGAAGGTGGACATCTTTGGAAACACAATCGGTAAGCATAGCCTCCACGACAAAACCTCCGAAAACGGACTGAGGCTAATCGATTTTGCTGCGGGGCTAAATCTTGTTGTAAGTAGTACACGCTTCCCGCATCTCAAAATTCATAAAGGTACATGGCGATCTCCAGATCAATTAACCGTCAACCAAATTTACCATGTCGCGATCGACGCAAGGCACTCTTCCAGTGTGCTAGATGTCCAAACTTTCCGAGGGGCCAACTTTGACTCGGACCACTACCTTGTTGTAGCCAAGGTACGAATGAGGATATCTTGTTCACGACCAGCACGAACTAACGCTGTGAAGAGATAAATGACGTCGGAAAGCTACAATCGCAAGAGATTGCCAATGCCTTTTCCAATCGAGTGTCCCTTCAATTATCCTTGAATCCCATGCCGCCAGCATTAAGCATTGAAGACCAGTGGCAGCAATGCCAAGAAGCCATCAGAACCGCTGCCTCTGAGGTTCTGGGTTTCACTCGGCCACCAAAACGAAACCCATGATTCGATGAAGAATGCAGGCAGGCAAATGCAGCCAAACAAAAAGCACGACAAATGCTGATGCAAAAACGAACAAAGGCTGCTCACGACCAGTATAACGAGATCTACAAGGAGAAAAGAAGGGAAGAACACCAACTTCTCAAAAAGAAAAAGAAGCAGCATGAGAAGCGCTCGTTTGAGGAAATAGAGAGGTGCCATGACAGTAATGAGATTCGGAAGTTTTACGAAAAGGTAAAAAGATCCTGCCAGGGTGGCAAACCCCGAACTCAAGCCTGTAAATACCAGCAGGGAAACATGGTTGTAGAGTCACAGTCGCTACTGAGGATCTGGAAAGATCATTTCTGCAGACTGCTTAACGGCGATGAGGACACGAATTCCGCTGTCAGGCAGATTGCCCCATTCAGCTTGGACGATGATCAAGAATGCCATCCTCCCGACCTAGAAGAGGTTAAGCTTGCCATATGCAAACTTAAATCAAATAAGACTGCAGGTGCAGACGGCCTTGATGCCGAACTCTTCAAGGCAGCTGGAGACCAGTTGGAAAGGAGCATGCACCAGCTGATCTGCATGATATGGTCGGAAAAAAGCATGCCCGATTAATGGAACCTCAGTATCGTATGCCCGATCCTAAAGAAGGGAGACCCTCACAATTGCGCCAATTATAGAGGCATAAACCTCCTTAACGTCGCTTATAAGATCTTGTCTGCTGTAATATGTGAACGTCTGAAACCCCACGTCAACAACTTGATAGGTCCTTATCAATGTGGTTTTATACCAGAGAAGTCCACAGTAGACCAAATTTTCACATTACGGCAGATATTGGAATAAACCCGAGAACATAATATCGATATTCACCACCTTTTTATCGATTTCAAGGCCCTGTATGACAGTATTTACAGAGACGAGCTGTACAGAGCCATGTCTAGTTTCGGCATCCCTGCAAAACTCGTACGACTATGCAGGATGACTTTGGAGAATTCACGCTGCTCCGTCAAGGTCGGTAAAGAACTCACCGAGACCTTTGATGTCGAAAAAGGTTTTAGGCAAGGGGATAAACTGTCATGCGATTTCTTCAACATCATACTTGAACAGATTGTAAGAAACTCAAACGTCAACACCAGAGGAACAATCTTTCAAAAGTCTGTACAATTACTCGCCTACGCAGACGATATTGACGTAATGGGAAGAAGAAAGCGTGATGTCATAGGTGCTTTTGCGAGTATTGAAACAGAAGCGGCAAAAATGGGTTTGATGATTAATGAGGGCAAAACGATATGCTGTCATCAAACAGGGACACAGAACATCGACGAATTGGACAAAACGTCACAATAGACAGACATAACTATGAGGTAGTACAGGAGTTCGTCTACCTAGGATCATTTTGATAATTGATAATTGAACTTCAATCACTTCAACCTCAATCTTCACGCCAGCATATCGCCATAATGTTACTCAGGAACAGTTAAGCACTCTAACGATGACATAGTTTTTGGAATCGGCCCAGTACTGTAAAAGTGAAATACGCATTGAAATCGGTACAGTTGGTTTTTTTTTTTTTTTTAATTCGCGTTCCCGTTCCTGTGGGAAAATGGTGATGAAATATGGTATAGATTGCTCAGGGACAATGAAGCATTCTAACAGTGAAAGAATTTTTGAAATCGGTTCAGTATTTTCCAGTTTCCTAGTTATTTCGCCATTCCCTTTTCCGTTCCCGAAAGAATATGGGTAGGAAATCTAGTCTTAAATACTCAGGAGCAATGAAGCACTTTTACATTGAAAAATTTTTGGGAATTGGTCCACTATTTTCCAAGTTCCCGCTAATGTTGTTGTTCCCGTATCGTTGCTGAAGCTCTTGACACTTGTTGAGTACATCAAAGTGTCAGCATCTGCACCGTTCAACATGGTCACAGAGACCACCACGTGGTTTTACAATACTGTAACGCGAACCCAATATTTAATACCAATTTTCTAATCGAACATGTTCAACCGAAAACACAAGCGGCAACACTAGTGTAAGTGTAGAAATATACTAGGAGAGAAAATGTTTGACAGCCGAGTGGAGAGTGGAGACCATGTGGAAATTACTATAGAGTTCTAGTTGAAATGTCATTCGATATAAATAGGCCGCCCGAGGCAACCAATTCAATTTCAATGACATTATTTATTTAGTAGCAGTATACATATTTTTCTTTTTGACTATTTACATTCTTTTTAGAGATTAAGGATATTCAATTATTCCTTTACAGCTATAATATATAATATGTATAACAATAATTTTATAAAAAGATATTTTACATCTTAAGGGAAAGCTACAAACAAAAACCCTTATACAACACTTAAAACTACTATTGCAACAATCCCTAACCAACAATTTTTTGCATTTTTACTATTTTGTTTAACTTGGTAAAACATTTAAAGTGGAAAGCTTTTTAACAAGTTGATTTTCGGATAAGAAACTATTTACATCAAATTTTTGTTTAGAAATATCAATGAGATTATCCAAAAAGTCGATATTGGCTAGTTCATGAAGTCTTCGGGTTGAGTAATAACGTGGTAAATTTAGCATAATTTTGAGTATTTTATTCTGGCACCTTTGTAATTTCAATCTATGCGACTTAGCGCAATCATACCAAACAGGGGCACCGTACAAGAGGATAGCTTGAAATATGGTTTTGAACATTATAAGTTTATTATCTTTGCTGAGTTTAGAGCTTCTGCAGATAATGAGATCGAATAAAGTATAGATACTGAATAAAAGTGGTAGAAATAAATTGAAAAGTGAAGTTTTATTTTGCGAACTAAGCGCACGTTACATTGGTGTCAGAAGTGTAAATAAAACTTATTTGACTAGTAAAGTGTAAAAAAAAAAAAAAAGGTTAAATACAGTGAAAAAGGGTAAGTTGTTGGAAGAGCTCAACTGCATTGAGCTTAAAAGTTAGTTAGGTAAGCGAAATCTTTCTAGAGCGGGATCGAAAAATGAGCTCGTCCTGCGTTTGCGCAACTATTTGGAACAGCAAGGGGAAGACGCAAACACTTTTGTTTTTGAAACAGAAGTGGAGGAAGAGGAAGTAAGTGAAACTGTAGACTTTTCTAGTATGATGAAGCTTTTATTAGAACAACAAAAGAAGCTGATTGAAGAGCAACAGCAGATTATTCTCGGACGTCTGGAAGAGCAACGAAACGATCAAAAGAAGGAACAGCTGAATGTTCTCGAACAACTTGAAACACAACGAAGCGAGCAAAAGAAGCTGGTTGAAGAACAACGAAGCGAACAAAAGAAGGAACAGCAGAATGTTTTCGAAAAACTCGAAGTACAACAAAAGAAGCTAGAAGAGCAACGAAATGAGCAAAAGAAGGAACAGCAGAATGTTCTCGAACAACTGGAAGCACAACGAAACGAAGAAAAGATGGAACAACAGAATATTCTCGAAAGACTTGAGGCGCAACAGAATGTTTTGGAAGGTCAGAAAAACATTCTAGAAGGTAAATTGGGTAACATTGAGAAAAATGTATGTGCCCTAGACGAACGCTCTGAAGGTATGGAGAAACAGCTTTCTGTTGAAGAGAATCGTTTCGAAATCGTAGAAAGCCGATGTGATAAACAGTTCTCTGTTCTGACCAAGGAATTGGACCAGATCCGCAAAATCAAAATTCGAGAATCTGCTGGAGAGTTTGCAAGGAAAAAGGAGATGAAACCCCCAACATTTGATGGACAGTCTTCTTGGCCAGTCTACAAGAGACAATTTGAGGCAGCCACGACAACAAATGGCTGGGATGACGAAGACAAGTACATTGCACTGACTCTTGCTCTTAGAGGACCAGCAGCTGAATTACTTCAAACAGTTCCAGCTGGTAAGGGCGGCGATTTCAGTTCTCTCGTGGCAGCTATAGATAAACGCTTTGGCGATAGCCACTTGAAAGAAGTCTTCCGAGTCCAACTCAAAAACAGAGTCCAGAAAAGGGGTGAAAGTCTACAGCAGCTCCAAGCAGACGTCGAAAGACTGGTTCACCTGGCATACCCGGATGCTGGAGAAGAAATCATCAACCAGCTTGCTGTTGAGTCCTTCGTTCGTGCCATTTCCGATATACATCTTCAGAGGTCTGTGCGAACTGCTAGAACACGTACTCTTTCTGAAACTTTAGCATTCGCATTGACAATTGAAGCAGCAGAACAAGCTTCTCATGGAGTACATCGACTTAGAGAAGCCATAGTCGAAGAGTGCTCGTGCCAAAGAGCTGAAATACAAAAGAACCAGCGGAGCGGACTAGCAAGATTGCAACAAGACCGGTCACTTACAGCGTCAATGCCGACTACCACCAAATAAAGCCGCTTGTCAACATTGTGGAAGCAAAAGATCCAACCCAGAGCAAGGTTACAACAACACCAGCGTTGTATTAGCCCATTTTCTATCAGGGAAACGAGTAAGAACCAACTTCGAGGGGCAGAGGCTGGTTTCTTGTATCGATGGCCCCAGAACCACCATCCAGGTATCTCAGACCAAACGAGACAACAAAATTCTGACTGTGGAGACTACTATTAACGGGAACAACATGTGGCTACCATCGACACCGGTGCCACAGCCTCCATAGTACGTCGAGACCTGGTAAAGACGACGTGGCTTCATAACACCAATAGCTACCGTCTAAGAACCGCAACGGTAGAAGCAGCAAGAGTATATGGAGAAGTGTGTCTTAGGATCCGACAGGCCGTACTAGTGTTTACTCATCAATTCCTGGTGGCAGATATATGTGACGAGTGCATCATTGGAATCGACTTTATGAAACAGCACGGAGTTATCTTGGACATCGGTAATCAGGTTTTGAAGTACCAAAATAAGGAACTTCCAATGACCTATTCGAACGAAAGTACGTCGACATTGAGGACTGTCATCACGGAAGATCTGATTCTGTCTCCTTTTTCTGAAGTCTTCGTTTGGACAAAACTGGAAGGTGAGTTTGGAAGCCTTCGATACCTCATGGTGGAACCAGACCCAGAGTGTTCCTCCCAAAGCGTCATCATTGGGAAAATTGGGAAGCCCCGAGAAAAACCATAACTCCGGAGGAGCTCAAAACCATCAGAGCTAAAATACTGAATTCATCCAACCTTGATCACCAACAAACAAGGATGGCTGAAAATCTCCTACAAGAGTACACTGACATCTTCGCATCCAAAGAGACTAAGAGGCAAGTTAAAGGTAGTTCATTGTGACCGCCTGCATCGATATAGGGGCGAGGCTGCAGACGGAATTATTCGGGACGAACAATCTTAAGGAGGGGGCAGTGTAACGCGAACCCAATATTTAATACCAATTTTCTAATCGAACATGTTCAACCGAAAACACAAGCGGCAACACTAGTGTAAGTGTAGAAATATACTAGGAGAGAAAATGTTTGACAGCCGAGTGGAGAGTGGAGACCATGTGGAAATTACTGGAGAGTTCTAGTTGAAATGTCATTCGATATAAATAGGCCGCCCGAGGCAACCAGATGGCAGTTTTGATTATAGAGTGATAAAGTTAAGAGTGAATTGTTGTTAACAAGTGGTAGTCCAAAAGTCGAGTTGAGATCGAATAAAGTATAGATACTGAATAAAAGTGGTAGAAATAAATTGAAAAGTGAAGTTTTATTTTGCGAACTAAGCGCTCGTTACAATACCCTTATTGCGTCTGAGCTAAAATCAAAATTTTCTTCGAGTCTTTATTACTTTATTCATTTCTTCTTGTCTACATAATAACCAAAGAACTTCTACTTCATTTGCATTCGAACCCAATATCCCTTCGAGATCCTTATCTCTACCAAAGGCCTAGAAGACACTGTCATAGCTTAGGTCAAAGTGTATAGTATCACTTTAAATCAATTCCTTTTGTTTTGGGAATATAGATTAAGTTCAATATGCAGTCATTTCATATGAAAAAATAGCTTGGATTATTGTAAAAGTAACACTTTAAACTAAAAAAAATTTAAATGTCTATTCTTGCCAGTCGAAAATCAAAAGAGTTCTTAAAAACAAACAATCCAATAATCTTTTTATTTTTTGTTATTTAATTAGCTGAGCCGCCCGGCGCGTCGTACCCTTGGCCGATCAAAAAAGAAATGTCCAGATCACAATTTCGAAGATTTTCCACAATAAGGTTGGCAAGAACATCACCTGGATTGTTAATACTGTAATGTTTGGTAAACTGCTGTATTAGAGATTTTAAGACAAAAGATTTTATTCATATCTGTCGTGGAAAATCGATATAAAAAATTAAATTCAAAAGATTAGGTGATTTGCCGAAATAATAATTTCTTTCAAATGAAATTGACTTTGTATTTTCCCTGTAGAATGAAAGTCTAGAATGTACAATCCTGTGAGTACTAATAAGACTTAATTCACGTTGGAAGTAGCTACTAAACTTCACATTGTGTTTCTTTAACTTTTTGGTTCATGACTGGTTATGTTGAACAATTATCGATCCCCCTATCTACGCCACTGAATACGACCATGTTCTTGATCTGTCTCTCTCTCTGTTCATCAGTGCGGTTAGCAAGTGAGGTAGCTCTTTGTACATTTAAAATTGATTGTACATTTGAGATTGACTGCGACGACCTAAGTCAGGTCGTTTTCTCCTCGGCATCGTTAATTGCTAAACAAGTAGTAAATTGTCACTATCACAGAATATCAAAAAAATTTATTGGAAAAGCACATTACCTGGAATGTCACTACCACAAAGAATCACAAAAGTAAAGAAAGTTCTCGCGCACGTAACGGTATATCAGATTTAGATTAGATTTATTCATTATAAATTATATATAAACAATTTTTCTTTTTTAAATATTTACATCATGAACAGCTAGAGGCATGACAAAAATGATGTCGTCTGCCTGAATGGCATTAATTAAGCTTGAAAATTGCTCAGTAGTTTTGTTAAGATTCAATCAAACAATATAATAAAATCAATTTCAAAAGATAAATTAAATATAAAGAGTTTCTTTATGATATCAACAAATTTAAACAAAAAAGAAAAAAATATAGGACTTTGAGAACGAAAAAAGTTGTGCGGATCGCTTAAAATGACTATTTGTATTTCTTTTTTTTACTTTTGCTTAGTTTTTAGGCTTTGAGTTTAGCTAAAACGAAAACAATTGTGTGGTCCACTGAGAAATTCGGGGTGAAGTAGTTCCGTTCATTCAGGTTGTAAGTGAGTTTCGAGTAAAACGAACTTTACGTTGGTGCTCGTGCTCTTTCTTTGAAAGCATACCTTTCATCTTCATCTGTTAGCTGAATAATTTCGTAAAGTGATTTCTTCAGTGCTAAATTATTCAATCCTGCCTGGTTGAAGGTAATACCACAGTCCGCTACCAGTTTTTCCTATCTTGGTACCAACATTTCTGGAACTGCACCGCATACTGCCAGAACAACTTTGGAAGTCTTGTATTTTTCATATTAGTTATTCTAATCAGGCAATCGGCATTAAGCTTGAGGATTGATATGGATAGCGTAGGCAGACCACTTTCAAGGTAGAACATATATTTTGGTAACGTAATTGGCAGCGAGAAGATTTTCCTAAGAAAAAACATAGCATCGAATTTATAGGCCCCCCTGACTTGTGCTCCATAAAATAAGACTGATTGTGCTGTTGCATTGATATATTTGATGAGTTTTTTAGTTGAGATATTCCACCCTATATTTGGAACTTAGAGCAATATTTTTATTATAAAAAATCATTTGCCAATTTGCACATATAGCAGTTTTAGCTTTGTCAGCTTTCGATTTGAAGTGTTTTTCCACATTAAGATTAAAAGTTAACTCCATGCCTAAATAACTGTACTGCTTAACAACTTCTAGATCTCTTCCATCGAACTTCCATTGTTCTGGTCTTGAAGCTTTACCACTTCCATTTTGAAAGATCATAACCTTTGACTTGTCAGTGTTCACTTCTAAGCTCCGTCTCTTACAATAATCTGCTTACCTATTTATCATCAGCTTTAGTGAGGCTATAGATTCTGCTAATATGACAATATCATCTGCGTACATTATAACTTTAATTGTTGCCGCACCAATTTAACCACCACAGGATAACCACTGTATCAGGTCGTCCAGATATAGCAAAAAAGCAACGGACTAAGATTGCAGCCTTGCTTAAGACCACGGTTTGTTTCCAGTTTCTCTGATTTTTCCTTCCCGTCATATACCTGTGCAAATGATTGTTGGTACAGTTTATCCAATGCATTAATAAATTTAGTTGACGATCCTAAATTATACAATTTATAGAACAGCGCATTTCTGTCAATTGTGTCAAAGGCTGCTCTAAAATCGACGAAAAAGGCGTAAAGTTTTTTGTTGTGGCTGATTTTGATTCTAGCCAGACCAGTCAGAACGAATATGTTGTCTACCATTGAATAACCCTTGCGAAATCCAGCTTCGTACTCGCTTAAAATGTTATGGTTTTCTACCCAGTTTGTAATAACTCACATAAAAGAGAAGTGTATATTTTCAGTGATGCATTAAGAAAAGAAATGCCTCTGTAGTTTTTGGGATCGGAATTATCTCCCTTTTTTAGAATGGTCCATATCAGAGCTTCGTAAAAGTGATCTGGAGGAATTCCAAAGTTAAATATTGTATTCAAAGCTTCTGCTAACTTTTCTTTAAAATCAAGCGAGTTATATTTAAAGAATTCGACAGGAATGTTATTTGAGCCAGCCGCTTTGCCATCTTTCATTGACTTCAAGACTACTTAAAGTTCCTCTTTGTTTATATCCGCGTCTAAATAGTTATTTCGCTGATAGGGACGTGCATATTGACAAATACAACTTTCCTCCGTCAATGGTTTATTTAAAAGTTTGTTAAAATGTTCTCTTAAAGCATCCACGTTTATTAATGAATCCTGTTTTATTGCATTACTAGCTGAGCCACCCGGCGTTGCTCGGGTCTGTAGTTTTAAGAATCCCGTTCTCGTTTTTCCGCTTAAGCCTAGTACGCTGCTGATGCGAAGCGGAATTTTTCGTTGATCTCCACGAGCACGACGAAATCGTGAACGAACACTCAGCGGAAAATATTTGTGTAGAGTATAATCAGCTGTTTAGAAAAGTGACAATCAAATTCAAGTCAAAAGTGTCACAAGAAGCAATTAAACAAATTAATAAGTTTATCATAAAATGTGTTAACAAAACTAACTAAGACCCATATGCGGGAACTACACTTTGGAAAACTCTGCTTTAACATTATTTGTGTGGGTGAATCCGGTGATAGATTGACTCGTGCCGCTAAGTTAAGCTCAGGACTATAAAGTGCATCAGTTGCATACTTGACGAATAAACATTTTTTGTCAACTTTCAGGCATAGGAACAATTGACGTTCGTTCGTTCGGTGTGAAAAAATCACTGTTCACTGCACAGTTCGTGGCGCTAAGGTCGAAGAGATTTTGGAGCGCGGCCTAGGTCCGTGAGTACGAGTTGAGGAAGACAACTTCTCATCCAAAGGAAACTTCGGTTTCGGTATCCAGGAGCATATCGATTTGGGTATCAACGTTGAATTCCAACATCGTTTGACAAAGGAATAAACCTTGAAGTGGTTCCAACAAAATACTACGGAATCATCTTGAGCAGCAAGAAGAAAATTTCCCAGTTTTCAACTATTTTATAAAAGATAAACAATCCAAAAGTAAATAAAAAATTTTACTCAGTTTTCTTTAATTCGTTCGATGTTTCGACTACAATGGGTGTTGGTGTGCTGAAAAAATTGTTGCTGGTTGGGTGCGTTCTTTAAAGTATTCGCCACCTTGTTCTTCATAATTGGTTTTTGTTGCAACAAACTTGTCCAGATTCTTACTGCGGGCGCTGTCTCTTTCTCCAAACCAGGCATCCAAACTTGCTGAATCAGCCATAAAAATTTTGTGCGGTGATCGGAAAGGCCTCATCTCTAGTAATTCCTTAGAAGTCCGTTCTTTGAGTACTGGAAAATAATTTTTTGCCTTCTTAGAAAGAATACCTTGCAATTGAACGCATCCACCGGTCATAAGAACATTTTGTTCTAATAGAAGCCGCTCATCGGCATCGGGGTGAAACATTTTGAAAAAGTAGTCAATCGATTCGGCAAGGCAAGATTCAAAGCTTTCTATCATACTTGGTTAGAATAGCAATTCGGTTGCTCGTATTGATTTCACTCCGACGTGTAGCTAAAATATTCACAAGCTTTTTCAAAGACCATGTTCACAGCCAATTCAAAATTCCTTTATCGATTTATTTCAAACTTTGTCTGAATAAAATTCTTCTATTTACTATTTTATAAAACTCCATTCGAATGGCACAGCAAATAGACTAAACAAAAAAAAAATAGAACTGTCAAAATTTTGCAGGCACTTATTGTCCCAGGAGATAAATGATGGACGGAAAAGTGTGGAGAACTATAAAAATTGTAGTAAAAAGATCTACTACAATTATCCACCTATAAAACCCTTTTCGCAGAGCAGCAGCGTACTGCACGAAGAAAAGGTGAGCGAAATTTTTCGTTAACCATTCCGTCCTGTCATTTTTGTGTGGGATTTTTCTTTTCATTTCAACAGTGTACTAGGCTTTAAGTGGGAACTTGGGGATGAAAAATAATGGTTTTTACTTTGGGATTATGTGACATCCCAATCACGAAAGAATTTTTGAAAACTGTCCAGTAGTTTCTAGGTTTCCGTTCCTAGCCCCGTTATTGTGGGAATCTTCGTTACCGTGGAAATATGTGAAATATAAGTCTATGTCACTGAGGGATAATGTAACATCCTTGAGTTGAAAGAATTTTTGAAATCGGTCAAGTAAATTTAAGGATTCGGTTCTCGTTCCCGTTTCTGTTCCCGTGGGACTATAGGGATGAAATATTATCTAAATTACTAATTGAGGTGGATAATGTAGCAATCCTAATGCAGGAAGGGTTATAGAAATCTGTCTAGTAGTTTCTAAGTTTCCATTCACAAACCCGTTCCTGTCGGAATATCCGCGCAATTTTTTAAATTCCGTTCCTGTTGGAATATGGGGAACAGAACTTGACAGGAACCATTTATAAGTCCATGTCACTGAGGGATAATGTAACATCATAGAGTTGAAAGATTTTTGGATATCGGTCAAGTAACTTTAAGGTTCCCGTTTCTGTTCCCGTAGGATTATTGGGATGAAATATAGTCTATGTTACTGACGGAGGGGGATAATGTAGCACTTCTAATACCGAAAGAATTTTAGAAATCTGTCCAGTAGTTTCTAAGTTTCCGTTCCGAACCCCGTTCCTGTGGGAGTATGGGGATCAAACCATGACAGGAACCATTTATAAGTCTATGTCACTGAGCGATAATGTAACATCCAAGAGTTGAAAGAATTTTGGAAATTGGTCAAGTAACTTTAAGGTTAACGTTTCTGTTCCCGTGGGATTATAGGGATGAAATATAGTCTAGGTTACTGATGAAGGGGGATAATGAAGCACTAATAATGCCGAAAGAATTTTAGAAATTAGTGATCAAACCTTGACAGGAACAATTTATAAGTCTATGTCACTGAGGGATAATGTAACATCCTAGAGTTGAAAGAATTTTTGAAATCGGTCAAGTAACTTTAAGGTTAACGTTTCTGTTCCCGTGGGATTATAGGGATGAAATATAGTCTAGGTTACTGATGAAGGGGGATAATGAAGCACTAATAATGCCGAAAGAATTTTAGAAATTAGTGATCAAACCTTGACAGGAACAATTTATAAGTCTATGTCACTGAGGGATAATGTAACATCCTAGAGTTGAAAGAATTTTTGAAATCGGTCAAGTAACTTTAAAGTTCCCGTTTCTGTTCCCGTAGGATTATTGGGATGAAATATAGTCTATGTTACTGACGGAGGGGGATAATGTAGCACTCCTAATGCCGAAAGAATTTTAGAAATCTGTCCAGTAGTTTCTAAGTTTCCGTTCTCAACCCCATTCCTGTGGGAATATGGGGATCAAACCTTGACAGGAACCATTTGTAAGTCCATGTCACTGAGGGATAATGTAATATCCTAGAGTTGAAAGAATTTTGGAAATTGGTCAAGTAACTTTAAGGTTAACGTTTCTGTTCCCGTGGGATTATAGGGATGAGATATAGTCTAGGTTACTGATGAAGGGGGATAATGAAGCACTAATAATGCCGAAAGAATTTTAGAAATTAGTGATCAAACCTTGACAGGAACAATTTATAAGTCTATGTCACTGAGGGATAATGTAACATCCTAGAGTTGAAAGAATTTTTGAAATCGGTCAAGTTACTTTAAGGTTCCCGTTCTCGTTCCCGTTTCTGTTCTTGTTGGATTATAGGGATGAAATATAATCTAAATTATTAATGGAGAGGAATAATGTACCACCCCTAATGGGTGTTGGTGTGCTGAAAAAATTGTTGCTGGTTGGGTGCGTTCTTTAAAGTATTCGCCACCTTGTTCTTCATAATTGGTTTTTGTTGTAACAAACTTGTCCAGATTCTTACTGCGGGCGCTGTCTCTTTCTCCAAACCAGGCATCCAAACTTGCTGAATCAGCCATAAAAATTTTGTGCGGTGATCGGAAAGGCCTCATCTCTAGTAATTCCTTAGAAGTCCGTTCTTTGAGTACTGGAAAATAATTTTTTGCCTTCTTAGAAAGAATACCTTGCAATTGAACGCATCCACCGGTCATAAGAACATTTTGTTCTAATAGAAGCCGCTCATCGGCATCGGGGTGAAACATTTTGAAAAAGTAGTCAATCGATTCGGCAAGGCAAGATTCAAAGCTTTCTATCATTCTTGGTTAGAATAGCAATTCGGTTGCTCGTATTGATTTCACTCCGACGTGTAGCTAAAATATTCACAAGCTTTTTCAAAGACCATGTTCACAGCCAATTCAAAATTCCTTTATCGATTTATTTCGAATTAATCGAATTTTAGAAATCTGTCCAGTAGTTTCTAAGTTTCCGTTCTCAACCCCATTCCTGTGGGAATATGGGGATCAAACCTTGACAGGAACAATTTATAAGTCTATGTCACTGAGGGATAATGTAACATCCTAGAGTTGAAAGAATTTTTGAAATCGGTCAAGTAACTTTAAGGTTAACGTTTCTGTTCCCGTGGGATTATAGGGATGAAATATAGTCTAGGTTACTGATGAAGGGGGATAATGAAGCACTAATAATGCCGAAAGAATTTTAGAAATTAGTGATCAAACCTTGACAGGAACAATTTATAAGTTTATGTCACTGAGGGATAATGTAACATCCTAGAGTTGAAAGAATTTTTGAAATCGGTCAAGTAACTTTAAAGTTCCCGTTTCTGTTCCCGTAGGATTATTGGGATGAAATATAGTCTATGTTACTGACGGAGGGGGATAATGTAGCACTCCTAATGCCGAAAGAATTTTAGAAATCTGTCCAGTAGTTTCTAAGTTTCCGTTCTCAACCCCATTCCTGTGGGAATATGGGGATCAAACCTTGACAGGAACCATTTGTAAGTCCATGTCACTGAGGGATAATGTAATATCCTAGAGTTGAAAGAATTTTGGAAATTGGTCAAGTAACTTTAAGGTTAACGTTTCTGTTCCCGTGGGATTATAGGGATGAGATATAGTCTAGGTTACTGATGAAGGGGGATAATGAAGCACTAATAATGCCGAAAGAATTTTAGAAATTAGTGATCAAACCTTGACAGGAACAATTTATAAGTCTATGTCACTGAGGGATAATGTAACATCCTAGAGTTGAAAGAATTTTTGAAATCGGTCAAGTTACTTTAAGGTTCCCGTTCTCGTTCCCGTTTCTGTTCTTGTTGGATTATAGGGATGAAATATAATCTAAATTATTAATGGAGAGGAATAATGTACCACCCCTAATGGGTGTTGGTGTGCTGAAAAAATTGTTGCTGGTTGGGTGCGTTCTTTAAAGTATTCGCCACCTTGTTCTTCATAATTGGTTTTTGTTGTAACAAACTTGTCCAGATTCTTACTGCGGGCGCTGTCTCTTTCTCCAAACCAGGCATCCAAACTTGCTGAATCAGCCATAAAAATTTTGTGCGGTGATCGGAAAGGCCTCATCTCTAGTAATTCCTTAGAAGTCCGTTCTTTGAGTACTGGAAAATAATTTTTTGCCTTCTTAGAAAGAATACCTTGCAATTGAACGCATCCACCGGTCATAAGAACATTTTGTTCTAATAGAAGCCGCTCATCGGCATCGGGGTGAAACATTTTGAAAAAGTAGTCAATCGATTCGGCAAGGCAAGATTCAAAGCTTTCTATCATACTTGGTTAGAATAGCAATTCGGTTGCTCGTATTGATTTCACTCCGACGTGTAGCTAAAATATTCACAAGCTTTTTCAAAGACCATGTTCACAGCCAATTCAAAATTCCTTTATCGATTTATTTCAAACTTTGTCTGAATAAAATTCTTCTATTTCCTATTTTATAAAACTCCATTCGAATGGCACAGCAAATAGACTAAACAAAAAAAAAATAGAACTGTCAAAATTTTGCAGGCACTTATTGTCCCAGGAGATAAATGATGGACGGAAAAGTGTGGAGAACTATAAAAATTGTAGTAAAAAGATCTACTACAATTATCCACCTATAAAACCCTTTTCGCAGAGCAGCAGCGTACTGCACGAAGAAAAGGTGAGCGAAATTTTTCGTTAACCATTCCGTCCTGTCATTTTTGTGTGGGATTTTTCTTTTCATTTCAACAGCGTACTAGGCTTTAAGTGGGAACTTGGGGATGAAAAATAATGGTTTTTACTTTGGGATTATGTGACATCCCAATCACGAAAGAATTTTTGAAAACTGTCCAGTAGTTTCTAGGATTCCGTTCCTAGCCCCGTTATTGTGGGAATCTTCGTTACCGTGGAAATATGTGAAATATAAGTCTATGTCACTGAGGGATAATGTAACATCCTTGAGTTGAAAGAATTTTTGAAATCGGTCAAGTAAATTTAAGGATTCGGTTCTCGTTCCCGTTTCTGTTCCCGTGGGACTATAGGGATGAAATATTATCTAAATTACTAATTGAGGTGGATAATGTAGCAATCCTAATGCAGGAAGGGTTATAGAAATCTGTCTAGTAGTTTCTAAGTTTCCATTCACAAACCCGTTCCTGTCGGAATATCCGCGCAATTTTTTAAATTCCGTTCCTGTTGGAATATGGGGAACAGAACTTGACAGGAACCATTTATAAGTCCATGTCACTGAGGGATAATGTAACATCATAGAGTTGAAAGATTTTTGGATATCGGTCAAGTAACTTTAAGGTTCCCGTTTCTGTTCCCGTAGGATTATTGGGATGAAATATAGTCTATGTTACTGACGGAGGGGGATAATGTAGCACTTCTAATACCGAAAGAATTTTAGAAATCTGTCCAGTAGTTTCTAAGTTTCCGTTCCGAACCCCGTTCCTGTGGGAGTATGGGGATCAAACCATGACAGGAACCATTTATAAGTCTATGTCACTGAGCGATAATGTAACATCCAAGAGTTGAAAGATTGAAAGAATTTTTGAAATCGGTAACTTTAAGGTTTAGGTTCTCGTTCCCGTTTCTGTTCCCGTGGGATTATAGGGATGAAATATAGACTAGGTTACTGATGGAGGGGGATAATGAAGCACTAATAATGCCGAAAGAATTTTAGAAATTAGTGATCAAACCTTGACAGTGACAATTTATAAGTCTATGTCACTGAGGGATAATGTAATATCCTAGAGTTGAAAGAATTTTGGAAATTGGTCAAGTAACTTTAAGGTTAACGTTTCTGTTCCCGTGGGATTATAGGGATGAAATATAGTCTAGGTTACTGATGAAGGGCGATAATGAAGCACTAATAATGCCGAAAGAATTTTAGAAATTAGTGATCAAACCTTGACAGGAACAATTTATAAGTCTATGTCACTGAGGGATAATGTAACATCCTAGAGTTGAAAGAATTTTTGAAATCGGTCAAGTAACTTTAAGGTTAACGTTTCTGTTCCCGTGGGATTATAGGGATGAAATATAGTCTAGGTTACTGATGAAGGGGGATAATGAAGCACTAATAATGCCGAAAGAATTTTAGAAATTAGTGATCAAACCTTGACAGGAACAATTTATAAGTCTATGTCACTGAGGGATAATGTAACATCCTAGAGTTGAAAGAATTTTTGAAATCGGTCAAGTAACTTTAAAGTTCCCGTTTCTGTTCCCGTAGGATTATTGGGATGAAATATAGTCTATGTTACTGACGGAGGGGGATAATGTAGCACTCCTAATGCCGAAAGAATTTTAGAAATCTGTCCAGTAGTTTCTAAGTTTCCGTTCTCAACCCCATTCCTGTGGGAATATGGGGATCAAACCTTGACAGGAACCATTTGTAAGTCCATGTCACTGAGGGATAATGTAATATCCTAGAGTTGAAAGAATTTTGGAAATTGGTCAAGTAACTTTAAGGTTAACGTTTCTGTTCCCGTGGGATTATAGGGATGAGATATAGTCTAGGTTACTGATGAAGGGGGATAATGAAGCACTAATAATGCCGAAAGAATTTTAGAAATTAGTGATCAAACCTTGACAGGAACAATTTATAAGTCTATGTCACTGAGGGATAATGTAACATCCTAGAGTTGAAAGAATTTTTGAAATCGGTCAAGTTACTTTAAGGTTCCCGTTCTCGTTCCCGTTTCTGTTCTTGTTGGATTATAGGGATGAAATATAATCTAAATTATTAATGGAGAGGAATAATGTACCACCCCTAATGGGTGTTGGTGTGCTGAAAAAATTGTTGCTGGTTGGGTGCGTTCTTTAAAGTATTCGCCACCTTGTTCTTCATAATTGGTTTTTGTTGTAACAAACTTGTCCAGATTCTTACTGCGGGCGCTGTCTCTTTCTCCAAACCAGGCATCCAAACTTGCTGAACCAGCCATAAAAATTTTGTGCGGTGATCGGAAAGGCCTCATCTCTAGTAATTCCTTAGAAGTCCGTTCTTTGAGTACTGGAAAATAATTTTTTGCCTTCTTAGAAAGAATACCTTGCAATTGAACGCATCCACCGGTCATAAGAACATTTTGTTCTAATAGAAGCCGCTCATCGGCATCGGGGTGAAACATTTTGAAAAAGTAGTCAATCGATTCGGCAAGGCAAGATTCAAAGCTTTCTATCATACTTGGTTAGAATAGCAATTCGGTTGCTCGTATTGATTTCACTCCGACGTGTAGCTAAAATATTCACAAGCTTTTTCAAAGACCATGTTCACAGCCAATTCAAAATTCCTTTATCGATTTATTTCGAATTAATCGAATTTTAGAAATCTGTCCAGTAGTTTCTAAGTTTCCGTTCTCAACCCCATTCCTGTGGGAATATGGGGATCAAACCTTGACAGGAACCATTTGTAAGTCTATGTCACTGAGGGATATTGTAATATCCTAGAGTTGAAAGAACTTTGGAAATTGGTCAAGTAACTTTAAGGTTAACGTTTCTGTTCCCGTGGGATTATAGGGATGAAATATAGTCTAGGTTACTGATGAAGGGGGATAATGAAGCACTAATAATGCCGAAAGAATTTTAGAAATTAGTGATCAAACCTTGACAGGAACAATTTATAAGTCTATGTCACTGAGGGATAATGTAACATCCTAGAGTTGAAAGAATTTTTGAAATCGGTCAAGTAACTTTAAGGTTCCCGTTCTCGTTCCCGTTTCTGTTCCCGTGGGGTTTATAGGGATGAAATATAATTTAAATTACTAATGGAGGGGGATAATGTAGCAATCCTAATGCAGGAAGGGTTAAAGAAATCTGTCTAGTAGTTTCTAAGTTTCCATTCACAAACCCGTTCCTGTCGGAATATCCGCGCAATTTTTTAAATTTCTTTCCTGAGGGAATATGGGGAACAAACCTTGACAGGAACCACTTATAAGTCCATATCACTGAGGGATAATGTAACATCCTAGAGTTGAAAGAATTTTGGAAATCGGTCAAGTAACTTTAACGTTTCGGTTCTCGTTCCCGTTTCTGTTCTTGTTGGATTATAGGGATGAAATATAATCAAAATTATTAATGGAGAGGAATAATGTACCACCCCTAATGGGTGTTGGTGTGCTGAAAAAATTGTTGCTGGTTGGGTGCGTTCTTTAAAGTATTTGCCACCTTGTTCTTCATAATTGGTTTTTGTTGCAACAAACTTGTCCAGATTCTTACTGCGGGCGCTGTCTCTTTCTCCAAACCAGGCATCCAAACTTGCTTAATCAGCCATAAAAATTTTGTGCGGTGATCGGAAAGGCCTCATCTCTAGTAATTCCTTAGAAGTCCGTTCTTTGAGTACTGGAAAATAATTTTTTGCCTTCTTAGAAAGAATACCTTGCAATTGAACGCATCCACCGGTCATAAGAACATTTTGTTCTAATAGAAGCCGCTCATCGGCATCGGGGTGAAACATTTTGTAAAAGTAGTCAATCGATTCGGCAAGGCAAGATTCAAAGCTTTCTATCATACTTGGTTAGAATAGCAATTCGGTTGCTCGTATTGATTTCACTCCGACGTGTAGCTAAAATATTCACAAGCTTTTTCAAAGACCACGTTCACAGCCAATTCAAAATTCCTTTATCGATTTATTTCAAACTTTGTCTGAATAAAATTCTTCTATTTACTATTTTATAAAACTCCATTCGAATGGCACAGCAAATAGACTAAAAAAAAAAAAATAGAACTGTCAAAATTTTGCAGGCACTTTTTGTCCCAGGAGATAAATGATGGACGGAAAAGTGTGGAGAACTATAAAAATTGTAGTAAAAAGATCTACTACAATTATCCACCTATAAAACCCTTTTCGCAGAGCAGCAGCGTACTGCACGAAGAAAAGGTGAGCGAAATTTTTCGTTAACCATTCCGTCCTGTCATTTTTGTGTGGGATTTTTCTTTTCATTTCAACAGCGTACTAGGCTTTAAGTGGGAACTTGGGGATGAAAAATAATCGATTTTACTTTGGGATTATGTGACATCCCAATCACGAAAGAATTTTTGAAAACTGTCCAGTAGTTTCTAGGTTTCCGTTCCTAGCCTCGTTCCTGTGGGAATCTTCGTTACCGTGGAAATATGTGAAATATAAGTCTATGTCACTGAGGGATAATGTAACATCCTTGAGTTGAAAGAATTTTTGAAATCGGTCAAGTAAATTTAAGGATTCGGTTCTCGTTCCCGTTTCTGTTCCCGTGGGACTATAGGGATGAAATATTATCTAAATTACTAATTGAGGTGGATAATGTAGCAATCCTAATGCAGGAAGGGTTATAGAAATCTGTCTAGTAGTTTCTCAGTTTCCATTCACAAACCCGTTCCTGTCGGAATATCCGCGCAATTTTTTAAATTCCGTTCCTGTTGGAATATGGGGAACAGACCTTGACAGGAACCATTTATAAGTCCATGTCACTGAGGGATAATGTAACATCATAGAGTTGAAAGATTTTTGGATATCGGTCAAGTAACTTTAAGGTTCCCGTTTCTGTTCCCGTAGGATTATTGGGATGAAATATAGTCTATGTTACTGACGGAGGGGGATAATGTAGCACTTCTAATACCGAAAGAATTTAAGAAATCTGTCCAGTAGCTTCTAAGTTTCCGTTCCGAACCCCGTTCCTGTGGGAGTATGGGGATCAAACCATGACAGGAACCATTTATAAGTCTATGTCACTGAGCGATAATGTAACATCCAAGAGTTGAAATATTGAAACAATTTTTGAAATCGGTAACTTTAAGGTTTAGGTTCTCGTTCCCGTTTCTGTTCCCATGGGATTATAGGGATGAAATATAGTCTAGGTTACTGATAAAGGGGGATAATGAAGCACTAATAATGCCGAAAGAATTTTAGAAATTAGTGATCAAACCTTGACAGGAACAATTTATAAGTTTTTGTCACTGAGGGATAATTCTGATAATCCTTGAGTTGAAAGAATTTTTGAAATCGGTCAAGTAACTTTAAGGTTCCCGTTCTCGTTCCCGTTTCTGTTCCCGTGGGGTTATAGGGATGAAATATAATTTAAATTACTAATGGAGGGGGATAATGTAGCAATCCTAATGCAGGAAGGGTTAAAGAAATCTGTCTAGTAGTTTCTAAGTTTCCATTCACAAACCCGTTCCTGTCGGAATATCCGCGCAATTTTTTAAATTTCTTTCCTGAGGGAAAATGGGGAACAAACCTTGACAGGAACCACTTATAAGTCCATATCACTGAGGGATAATGTAACATCCTAGAGTTGAAAGAATTTTGGAAATCGGTCAAGTAACTTTAACGTTTCGGTTCTCGTTCCCGTTTCTGTTCTTGTTGGATTATAGGGATGAAATATAATCTAAATTATTAATGGAGAGGAATAATGTACCACCCCTAATGCTGGAATCGTTTTAGAAACCTTTCTAGTAGTTTCTAATTTTCCGTTCCCAAACCCGTTCCTGTGGGAATATCAATTTTTAAATTTTTTATGTCATAAGAACCTTCTCCTGACAATAACAAACACACCAAAAAAAGAATTGGCCAAATTGGTCCAGGCGTCGTTGAGTTATGCGCTTACCAACACATTTTGCGATTCGTTTTTATATGTATACTAGCTGAGCCACCCGGCGGCGGCGTTGCTCTGTAGCTTTAAGGTTGTCTGTAGCTTTAAGGTTCCCGTTCTCGTTTTTCCGCTTATGTGGGAACTTGGGGAAGAAATATAATGGTTTTTACTTTGGGATTATGTGGCATCCCAACGATGAAAGAATTTTTGAAATCTGTCCAGTAGTTTCTACGTTTCCATTCCCAGCCCCGTTCCTGTGGGAATCTTCCGTTACCGTGGAAATATGTGAAATATAAGTCTATGTCACTGAGGGACAATGTAACATCCTAGAGTTGAAAGAATTTTTGAAATCGGTCAAGTAACTTTAAGGTTTCGGTTCTCGAGGATGAAATATAATCTAAATTACTAATTGAGGGGGATAATGTAGCAATCCTAATGCAGGAAGGGTTATAGAAATCTGTCCAGTAGTTTCTAAGTTTCCTTTGCCAAACCCGTTCCTGTAGGAATATCCGCGCTTTTTTGACCTTGACAGGAACCATTTATAAGTCATTGCCACTGAGGGATAATGTAACATCCTGGAGTTGAAAGAATTTTTGAAATCGTTCAAGTAACGTTAAGCTTTCGGTTCTCGTTCCCGTGTGATTATAGGGATAAAATATAGTCTAGGTTACTAATGGAGGGGGGTTTCTGTTCCCAACCCCGTTCCTGTGATAATATGTTCAAACCTTGACAGGAACCATTTATAAGTCATTGTCACTTAGGGATAATGTAACATCCTAGAGTTGAAAGAATTTTTGATATCGGTCAAGTAACTTTAAGGTTTCGGTTCTCGTTCCCGTTTCTGTTCCCGTCGGATTAAAGGGATAAAATATAGTCTAGGTTACTGATAGAGGGGGATAATGTAGCACTCCTAATGCCGAAAGAGTTTTAGAAATCTGTCCAGTAGTTTCTAAGTTTGCATTCCCAAACCCGTTTCTGTGGGAATATAGGGATCAAGCCTTGACAGGAATAATTCATAAGTCTATGTCACTAAGGGATGAATGTAACATCCAAGAGTTGAAAGAATTTTTAAAATCTTTCAAGCAACTTTAAGGTTTCGGTTCTTGTTCCCGTTTCTGTTTCCGTTGGATAATAGGGATGAAATATAATCTAAATTACTGATGGAGGGGGATAATGTAGCACCTCTAATGCTGGAATCGTCTTAGAAACCTGTCTAGTAGTTTCTAAGTTTCCGTTCCCAAACCCGTTCCTGTGGGAGTATCAATTTTTAAATTTTGTATGTCATAAAAACCTTCTCCTGACAATAACAAACACAACAAAAAAAGAATTGGCCAAATTGGTCCAGGCGTTGTTGAGTTATGCGCTTACCAACACATTTTGCGATTCATTTTTATATATAAGATAAGATTTCCATTGATTTTTTTAGTGAGAGTCCAAAACTCCTTCGAATCCTTGCACTCACCCAGCGATTTAGCTAAGTTTTCTTCAAACTTCAATTTTTTGACTTTGCAAACTCGTTTATAATCCTTATTAGCCTCCACATATGCCGACTTAAAGCTCGATGTATTATATTTCCGTAGCAAATTCAATAAGGATAAGGAATTTTTTCGAAGTTTTTCGCAGGAGAAATCATACCAATCATTTCTTTTTTTGCAGGTGGTGGGTTTTTTCATTTGACTAGCAACATCCATAATAATTTTTTCAAGTTCTAGAATTGGAAAGTATTTGATCCTTAATATTGACTCCTTTCTTAGTAAAATGTCATTTGGTTTCATATGTATCTGATCTGTGTATTTATTATTCCATTTTAAGATTATGCTGTTATTATGTAATATTGTCGGGGAGTTATCGTTGATATCTAATCCAATTTCGATCGAAATTGGAAGATGATCGGATAGATTAAGATCCCACACTCGAAAATCTTTAATGGTGGAATACCAGTCTCCACTAGCAAGACAATAGTCTATTTTAGAACCACCCTGCTTCCCAATAAAAGTTAATTCACCCTCTGTATCTCCAAAGCAACATCCGTTTAACATACTTAGCCCAAAATCATTGCAAAGTTCCAATAAATTTTTTCCTTCAGAGCTGACTTTCTGGTCTTTTGCCTTTCTTTGCTGAGCTGTCTCATTGAAAGTTGGCTCAAAATTACTGGTTCTGGCGTTTAAGTCATCAATTTGTATTAAATTATGCGTCCGTAAAGTGCTTAACATATCGTATAAGCTGTTGAAATCCAAAGTCCAATTAGAACAATTTACATATAAGGGTATAATATACATTTTACCGTTAACTTTTTCTTTGTTTTCTATATAAAAGTAATAATCATTATATTGGTGGATTTTATATTTCCAAGATAAATGTCTTTTAATAGCAAGCATTGTTCCTCCGCTTCCTCTTCCCCATTTTGCAGTTTTTTTTTGCTGGTACCCAAAAGCATTTATATGTACTAAAGTATTTTTCAAATCCTACACATTTGTCTTCAATAATATGTGTTTCAAAAAGAAATATTAATTCGTAATTCAACAAATAGTTAATAAAAGTGGGAAAAATCTATTTATTATTTAGACTACCCACATTGTATGCGACAATACGTAAATTATAAACATTTATTTTGTTTTTTTATTTTTTCCTCACTGAAATGCCAGTGGCGGATCCAGGATTTGGGCATGGGGGGGTCCATTACTCAAAATTTTATTTATATATACGAGGTTTAGCAGATTCAATCAAAAATTATTTACATGATGTTGGCGTCGATTGCTCATATATGTATGGCCAAAAATTCGATGGAGCTCCGGCAATGAGTGTCCAATTCATTGGTGCACAGGCTCATCTGAGATCGTATTTCCCCCTGGCAATTTATGTACATTGCGCTGCACATAGCTTTAGTTTGGCAGTCAATGCAGCGTGCGAAGTGTCAGGAATCAAAAATGCGTTAGGAGCTATCGGAGCGATTGAAGCATTTTTTTCACTGGCCTTAAAGACAAGACGTTCTACACCAAGAAATTTCAAAAATGACAAACAAAAGTGAGAAAAAAAAAAAACAAAAGTTGAAGTCTGTTTGTCCTACCAAGTGGGCTCAGTCTCATGAAGTAGTTGGAACGTACGTTGAATTGCAACCGGCTGTTATTGAATCTTTGGAAGAAATCAAAACGTGGAAATATCGAGATACTTCGCAAAATGCATTGCATCTTTTGACAGCGATTTCGACTGTTGAATTCCAAATCGCCTGTCACATTATGGAATCAGTTAATGAAATTGCCACGCCGCGCCGCCGCCGCACCGTTGCAATCAACAAAAAAATCGTTGCAACGTTCAAGCACAAAGTATTGAAGACAACTACAGAATTTCTTCCTACATTCCGTTTCTTGATACGTTCATTTCTTAACTCAAAAGTCGGTTCTCGGAACACAAATCCATTTTCCAAAGTTTCGGGCAACTGTTTTTTAAACAAGAATTTAACGAAAAGAAATGCGCTGACTTCTACACATTTTACGAAAATATATCGGATTGATCGAAAGAAAATTTTCTGTCAGAAAAGATGTGGAGGCAACGAATCCAGATCCAACGGCCAGAACATCCAAAATGCGCTTAATGCTTTACTGGTTAGTATCTTTCGATCAAAAATTTACATGTAAAAAAGTTTATATGTGACGCGATCCGAGAACCTGTTAGGCAAAAGTGAAAGCTTACACGGCACGCTCTGAAAGGCGTTGATGTACCATTCAAACCAATGTGAAAAATCGTTTCTCTGAATTTATATTTTGTGAAAAAATAGCGATGTTACAATTTCTGATTGCGCTTCATGAATACTCAGTAAAAGAACTTGTGTAAGCAATCATGATCCAACAACCGATTTTTTGCCAAGTAAGTCACTTTTATCGGATCGATACACATATGCAAACATCAATCTGACGATATTTTTCGGGTTATCAATAGCAAGTCGTTCAAAAATGTCGATATATTTTGCGAGTCTTGGCAGTTGGCAGTAACTACCTGTAACTACAGCAACTCCAGACCATTTTCGACGTTGAGGAGAATCAAAACTTACCTGAGAAATACGATGGGACAGGAACGACTAAATGGTCTTGCTTCTTTAAATATCCATACCCATATTGAATTTGCCGTGGACGAAATTCTAGCGAAATTTTTCAAAAAACCTTGAAAATTTACTAGTGTTTGAGGTAGCATGTTCTTCAGTTTTTTATGAAATGTAATAATGATCAATAAAGTTCTTAAATTTTTTAAATAATAATAATATTACTTCTCCTTTACTTTTTTGTCTTGCTCATGCTATATTTTTCCGTCCCGTAACTAAATTTGAACATTAGGAGCCGATAAATGTTACAAATAACATCCTTTATTTTCCCGATTGGGGGGGGGGGGGGGGTCCGGACCCGCAAATGTCAGCCACTTGTTGTTTTTGTTCAATTTGATTGTTTGCTATGATTTTCACAATTAGATTTTTATCTGTGGTTAGTTTATGAACGTTTTCCATTTCCATTTCTAAATTGTTAACTTTCGATTGAAGTGCTTTAACTTTAGTTTTAAGCTCATTATTTTCTATTCCTAGAGCGCCTAAGTCATCGCGAAGCTCATCAATGTCAGTTTTTTTGGCCAAGTCTTTTTGTTTGAAGTCGAAAATAAATCCGAGTTGTTCGATGGTCAAATCGGATTTCTTGATAAAATCGTTCATTTTAATTGGCGAAAGTTCAGATGCAGGACGTTTATTCATTCCTTGTGAACAATGACAGTTGACTTTTCTTTGTTTCCCTCAGTGATTTTTGTTTCAATGTTCAACGAAAATTATTTAATTAAATTAATACCTTTTCGCAACGTTATAAAATTTTATTTGTTGGGCGTTTTGAACAAAGCTCTATTTTGTAAGCAACGTTCTATAATTTATTAATATTTAAATTTATTTTAAATTCAAAAATACTATCTACGAGCTTAATTTGACTAAACCAATCACTTATGCACCAGTGTTGCCACTCTACGGTAATCTTCACTCACAAAGATTGGTTGTCAAATCTCAAATACTATGGTTGCGTTCAGAAATTTGATTTGATAAATTGACTATTTGACGTTAGGAACACACGTAAATTGAATTCCCGATCCATGTTCCCGTGGGAATTTGAGGATGAAATATAGTCTATGAAAGAGAGTGAGAGTGAGTAAAGCAAGTCGTATTATTAAAGGCTCCTGAAAAAGTATTAAATTTTGTCGTTTTTTAAACGAAATATAAGCTAAAAAGCACTTTTAATAACCGCTGTGAACACTTGTGGGTGAGTCTTTTAAAAATTTAATCTTAAGAAAAAGAGGTTTGAGCTGAAAAAAGGTTTAAAGGATTTGCAGAATTTTCACTGACGGCTATTATTATTATTATTATATTACTAGCTGAGCCGCCCGGCGTTGCTCGGGTCTGTAGTTTTAAGGTTCCCGTTCTCGTTCCTGTTTTGTTCCTATGGGATTATAGGGATGAAATCTTTGCTTAGTTACTGAGGAATTATGTGGCATCCCAGTGCTGAAAGAATTTTTGAAATCAGTCTAGTAGTCTCTAAGTTTCCGTTCCCAACCCCGTATCTGTGAGAATTTTCCATTCCCATGGAAATATGTGAATAAATTATAAGTCTATGTCACTGAGAAATAATGTTACATCCTAGAGTTGAAAGAATTTTTGAAATCGGTCTAGTAACTTTAAAATTCCCGTTCTCGTTCTTGTTTCTGTTCCCGTGGGACTATAGGGATGAAGTCTATGCTAAGTTACTGAGGGATTATGTGGCATCCCAGATCTGAAAGAATTTTAGAAATCTGTTAGAATGCTTCATTATCCCCGAGTAACATAAAAACTAATTCATCCCCATATTCCTACGGTTCCCCATATTCCCACGGGAGCAGGAACGTATACGGGAACTTTGACACTACAGCACCGATTTAAAAATTCTTTCACCATTAGAATGCTACACTATCCCCGATTAACATAAAAACTAATTCATCCCCATATTCCTACGGTTCCCAACATTCCCACGGGAGCAGGAACGTATACGGGAACTTTGACACTACAGCACCGATTTCAAAAATTCTTTCACCGTTAGAATGCTACACTATCCCCGAGTAACATAAAAACTAATTCATCCCCATATTCCTACGGCTCCCTATATACAACACCGATTTCAAAAATTCTTCCACCGTTAGAATGCTACACTATCCCTGTGTAACATTAACTTTAATTCATCCACATATTCCTACGGGAACGGGAGTCCTTACTAATATAATAAGTGTGAAAGGATCTCTGTCTGTCCGTCGTTCTATGTTACCATCTCCCGCCCAAACTAATAAACCGATTTAAATGAAATTTTAAACAAAGATTGTTCAGAACCTGAGGAAAGACATAGACTATATATTTTTACCCTATATTCCCACGGGAGCAGGAACGTATACGGGAACTTTTACACTACAGCACCGATTTCAAAAATTCTTCCACCGTTGGAATGCTCCATAATCCTGGAGTAACATTAACTTTAACTTATCCACATATTCCCACGAAAACGGTCACGATATTCCCACGGGAACGGGAGTCTTTACTAATATTGAAAATGCGAATGTAGCTATGTCGGTATGTTTTTCGTATGTCTCCCGTTCAAACTGCTAAACAGATTTTATTAAATTAGCTACAGAGATGGTCTAGAACATGCGGAAGGATAAAGGCTATATATCTATCCTTATATTCCCACGGGAACGGAAATGGGAATTCAAAAACTACGGTCTCAAAAGTATTTTTAACAGGGCTACAAGGTGTTGAAATAGGGGTTGAATGTTTTTTTTGGAAATACCGCCATTTTTAAGGCTAGAAGTTTTATTTCCTAAAAAGTTAAAAATGCTGCTGAAAGTCACTATTCCACGCGGACGAAGTCGCGGGCACAGCTAGTGTACTATATTTTATCCGCATATTCCCACGGGAACAGAAGGATGGGAACCTTAAAAATACAGACCTCAACAACGCCGTGAATGTCGAGGGAAAAGGGGTATATGAGTATGTTTTTAGCAGCCCATGATGTTGAGCGAAGATCTCCGCTGACTCATTAACTTGCATTTGGACTATGCATGTTTAGTCTGACACGATATGTCAGCTTTTTTTTTGTTTTTTTTTTTTATAGAACAGTGTTTTGTTTATAACGAAAGCTAACGCATTGCATTGATGTCGTCTCTGTTGCACGCTGGACGCTGCTCTATTTTTATTTGAGTCAATGAAACGATAGTCAATGCCCAATGTCTGTTTTTTTACTGCTTACTTTTCCTTTTCTGATTTTAAGCATTCCGTTTACATTTTATGTCTGTGGCGTGATAAAAATGTTTTAGACGTGGTCGTCTCCTTGTCCTTCGAAATTGGTCAAATAGTTATATAAGATTGCTTTCCCAATCACGTTCGCGTATGATCCTTAGTTCGAAAGAATTTTTGAAATCGGTCGAGAAGTTTTGGGGTTCATGTTTTCGTTCCCGTAGAAATATAGGGATGAATTATAATCTTACTTACTGAAGGATAATGTATCATCCCAGTTCTGAAAGATTTTGTGAAATCTTTCCAGTAGTATCTAGGTTTCCGATTCCAATCCTGTTCCTAGCCTTCTGGCGTTGCCCGGGTCCCGTGGGAATATGAGGATGAAATATTTTATGTAAATGTGGGATATTGATAATGTACCATCTTAAAGTTGAAAACATTTTTGAAATCGGTCATGCGGTTTTAAGGTTCCCGTTCTAGTTCCCGTTTCTGTATATATGGTATATATGGATGAAATATAGTCTATGTTACTGAGGGATAATGTAGCATCCTATAGCAGAAAGAATTTTTAAAATCTGTCCAGTAGTTTCGTAGTTTGCATTCCTAACCCCGTTCCCGTGGGAATATGGGGATGAATTAAAGTTTATTATTACTCGGTGGTAGTGTAGCATTCTAACGGTTAAAGAAATTTTTAAATCGGTTCATTAGTTTCTAGGTTCCCGTTTACATTTCCGTTCCCATAGGAATATAGGGATAAAAAGATATCCTTAGTCCGTCTCCTGGTCATAAGCTACCTCCCCACCAATTTTCAGACAAATCCGTTCAGCCGTTCTTGAGTTATAAAAAGTGTAACTAACACGACTTTCTTAGATATATAGATTAAGTATTCATTACACATATCGAGTTTTCATTGTTTTTAAGATGTATTATGCTATTCGAGGCGGAGACAAATCCAACGAATCAATAACCATGAATATTGGTTTAGCAGATCTCGAGTTATAAGTGTTGTAACAAACCCGTCTTTGTTTTATATATTAAGATATGCTAAAAATGCCTCTTAACCGAACACCACCAAAGGTTACCGAACAGGACAACAACACAACACCGTCTTGTTCTAGTAAGAGAGGTTTAGATAAAACCTCACCGGAATATTTCCCCCACAGAAAATAACCACTGACAGGGATAAAACTAATATGTCCGTGTGCAATATGCTAATTCCGGATCTTTTAAACCTTGTAAAAGGCACGATGGCTTCGCTTCTGGATGAGATAATGAAAGATCTACCCACCAAATCTGATATGGACATACTTGGAACAGAATTAGCATCTCTGAAACAAGATAATCTTTTGCTTCAAGTTCAGCTTAACAAAATGGAGACCAGATGCCTCTCTCTTGAACGACAAGTAGAATCTCTGTCAAAGAGGGTAAATGAAAAAAATATAATTTTACATTTTCCGGCTCAAATGGGTGTTCAACCGGTGGATTGTGGAGTTACAAAACAGAGAAGATGTCGGACGTATTCTAAGATCAGCAAAAAAAACTGAGAGGTACCGGTATTTCACTCCATAAAGATTATCCCGCTGCGGCGAGAGAAAGAAGACGAAAACTTATGGAAATTAAAACAAAAATAACAGCTAAAAACAAAAATATAAAAACATTTATTCGAGGAGAAACGCTACAAATCGAGGGTAAAATATTTTATTACAACCTAAACAATGTTTTGGCATGTGACAAAGACGGAGGAATGACGTTTCTGGAGCAGCTGTTGGATGAGATGTTAATAAACGAAAATCATACCAGAGCTTCTCAAACAGCAGGACAAGGAGTGCTGCCAAATTGATTTTAACATAAATGCCGTCAGCCACGTTCAAAATAATAGTCTTTTAAATGAAGTAAAAAACAATAATGTTCCTTGTAAAATTATTTCATATAATATATCAGGTTTAGGTAGTAAACTAGTGTTTAAGAATTTCTTCGATAAAATAAGAGAAAGCGACATTTTTCTACTATTTGAAACTTTCATCTATGGTGGCACAACACAATATGAAAACTATTTCCCAGAATTTATATTACACTGGACCCCAGCCACGAGAACTCATGTATATGGAAGAGCTAGTGAAGGAGGCCTATTTGGGATCAAAAAATTGGTGCGGGGACATAAGGCCACGGGAAATAACCCCACTGATGGTTTTACTTCCCTCTGTGTGGGAAATAAGCACACTTTCATGAAGTGGACTTAATTCCCATGCAAGGTGGGAAATAAGTCCCAAAATATCTGTGTGGTTTTATTTCCCATCTAGTTTGAAGAAATTTTAACCCATGAACAAAAAAACTAACATTTAAGCATGTTTTTAATTTTATTATATATACAAATAATAATAATTAAATTGCAAGAAAAAATAGATAAATGATACCAAATTTAATCAACAAAATTATAAACATTTCGGATCAAAGGTATAAATATGAACACAAACATTTCCATTATGCAATGACAAAAACTATTGGAAACTTAAATAATTCAAAACAACGAAAATATAAACCATGAAACCATGTCTAAGAGTTCTACAAATTGTTTTTATATTAAAAAAAAGTTCTTCAAGAGCTTTAATTAAAATTGTGAAAAATAGGAACAAATAAAAAATTGATAATAAGTTTTTTAGTAGTTTATAAAACTATAGTGTGCGCGAATTTTCAATTTTCACATCACAAATCCATATTCCCCTGACCAAAACTTTTTTCCGCTTCGCTTTTTGCTTTATCTCCGGTACAAAATACAATGTCGCACGCAAAGAAAATCCAAAGTCCGTAACGCGAATTTCACACTATAGTTTTATAAACTACTAGATCAGCTCTTGGACGACTCAATAAGCTGGGCCTTGATACACAAGGTTAAGCTGATGACCTAGTCATCTCTATTCAAGGCAATCAAGAAGCACAGGTCACAAACCGTATGCAAAGTGCCCTGAACAAAGTTAATGACTGGTGCAATAAAGAAGGGCTTAAGGTCAACCCCACCAAAACAGTCATCATTCCATTCACCAGGAGACGTAAAATCGATCTCCAAACACTATCCCTAAATAATGTTCAAATTAATTTTTCCAAAGAGGTCAAATATCTAGGAGTAACCCCTGGATAATAAACTCAATTGGAAACCACATCTAGACAAAACCATAGCAAAAGCAACAAATGCTTTCTGGGCCTGTTCTAGACTCTTTGGTAAAAAGTGGGGACTTAGGCCAAAAATGATTTACTGGACTTACCTCACTATTATCACACCCATTATAACCTATACTTCGCTGATCTGGTGGCAAAAAACAGAACAAGTTTATGCCCGCAAATCTTTGCAAAAGTTACAAAGACTAACCTGTGTAGGTATCACAGGTGCAATGCGCACCTGCCCAACTTTAGCGTTAGAAAGTTAATTAAATTTTCCTCCGCTACATCAAAGAGTAAAGAAGACCGCTTCACTAAGCGGACTAAAGCTTCATCTCACTAACTAATCGAAAAAGGAAAACATACAAGGACATATGAGTATTCTGCAGGTGCTCCCAATACTGAAATCGCCTGCAGCCCACGCCTCGGACTTTATGCCTAAACGCATAATGTTACACCACCTCTTTGAAGTAATCTTTCCAAACCGCTCAGCATGGAAGAACCCTGTAATTCTTACAAATAACTTCCAATACATCTGGTATACTGACGGTTCAAAAACAAACAACGGTGTAGGTGCAGGGATTTACGGTCCCAACTTTAAATCATCTACATCCCTTGGTAACACAACTACTATCTTTCAGGCAGAGGTAATGGCTATAGAATTCTGTATTAGGGAACGCATTAGAAGAAACCTCCGAAGATCAAGCATCCTAATCTGCTCTGACAGTCAGGCAGCACTAAAGGCTCTTTCCTCGACAAAAATCGAATCCAAACTAGTTTGGAACTGCCTGACATGTATAGTTCAATTAGCTACTCACAATAAAATAACTCTTTCATGGGTGCCTGGTCATGAAGGCGTACCGGGTAACGAAGAGGCTGACCGACTTGCTATACTTGGCTCTCAGTCCCAATTCAAAGGCCCTGAACCCTACTGTGGTCTCCCAATCAGTAGCCTTAAAAACGAATTAGCTACCTGGGAACGACAGAACATGATCAGCACCTGAAACAACTCAAATGGCCATCGTCAGTCAAAACTATTCATTGACTTATCCCACAAACGTATGAAAGAAATTCTTGACATGAGCAAACGTGACGCAAAGTTACTTACGGACTTCTTCACTGGACACTGCTCTCTCAAGCAGCGTTGCCGCTGAGCCACTTTAGTGTCAGATTGACACTTTTTTTTAGGCTGTGCCACCGAGCCACCACCTTTCAGTCTGTGCTACTTTTTTAGCATTCCCCACAAGTAAAACTAAAGTTAGCAATTCACCATGCCATTTTACCATACCTTTTCATATCTTTCATGCGTACAAAAGTTACTCAAAGTACTCATAGTTTTAAAGTTCACCATAACACACACATTGAACAAAACTCATTTAAAAAAACGAGTCCCGAATATTTGGCACATAGGCTGTGTAAGTCACTCCTTAGCTTAAGTCAACGAATCAGCGACCGAGGTTTTGCCACGAAATATATAGGAATTTCGTCGAAGTGTTTCTGAAGGTTTTAGGCAAGGTGACAAACTGTTATGCGATTTCTTCAACATCATACTTGAAAAGATTGTAAGAAACTCAAACGTCAACACCACAGGAACAATCTTTCAAAAGTCTGTACAATTACTCGCCTACGCAGACGATATTGACGTAATGTGAAAAAGAAGCGTGATGTTATAGATGCTTTTGTGAGTATTGAAACAGAAGCGGCAAAAATGGGTTTGATGGTCAAAGAGGGCAAAACGATGTTTATGTTGTCATCAAACAAGGACACTGAACATCGACGAATTGGACAGATCGTCACAACAGACAGACATAACTTCGAGGTAGTACAGGACTTCGTCTACCTAGGATCCGCTATAGACACGGAAAACAATATCAATGCGGAGATCAAATAACTCTTGCCAACCGATGCTTCTTTGGGTTAAGAAGGCAATTGAGAAACAAAACCCTCTCCAGAAAAATCAAGGTAACCCTGTATAAGACCTTAATCATCCCAGTCCTGCTTTACTGCACGGAAGCTTGGACCTTATCGAAAGCGGGATAAAGTCCATGCTTCCACGCCGTAAAGCCGTAAACCCTTGGTCGTTTCGAAAGAAAAATTCTGCGAATGATCTTTGGTCCCGTATGCGAGGACAATGTGTGGAGAAGAAGATACAACAAGCTGTATGAGCTGTACCGCGACGCGACATGGGCATAGCCAGAAGAGTACGCATCGTGAGGCTACGATGGTTGGCCCATGTAGAGCAGATGAACCCAAACGCTTCGGCTCGACGGGTTTTCGAAAGATTATTGCAGGGAAATCGCGGAAGGGGAAGACCTCGTCTTAGGTGGCGCAATCAAGTGGATGAAGACCTCAACCGACTTGGAGTGCGAAACTCGAGAGAGCTCGCCCGAAATCGAAGTCGTTATAGAAGGATGTTGGTTGAGGCCCAGGTTCACCCCGAATTGTAATGGCCGCCTAAGTAAGTAAGTAAGTAAATCGCGGAAGGGGAAGACCTCGTATAACTTTGGTTCTGAAGTTGACAATTGTGTTGTAAGTCAAAGATTAACGGAAAGCGAATTTGTTGAAATTAAGAAAAATATTCTAAGCTATTATAAAATACTTTGGGATGAAATATTTAATCGATTTGACACCAAAAATGAAAAACTTTCTATTTGGAGGCATTAAGACCCCAAAGTAATCAAGTCGAAATAAGAGTTCACTTACTTTAAACTAGTTTCTGTTCTTAGTGATTCTACCATAAGTCACGAAAAGGTAATCGAACAATATAAATTTTTTGGTTTGAAATGGGTAACATTAAAAATAGTTTGAATGAATACCTATTTTCCGACTTATATGTATTGGTGTTAAAAATATGAACCTTGTGCCTGCGCTGAGAAGGTTTTTTCCAAGATAGCTTTGGTGAAAAGTAAACTCACCAATAGATTAAAAACTAAAACTTGCGAAAACATGTTGGATTCCTTAAATTTAGTAAGCAAATGTGACACAGCTGAATGGAGTCCTGATGTGCTTCTTATAAAAAATATAGGGAAACAACCATCACAAGAAAGTAAAGTGTAATACGAATTCTTTTAAATAAATTATTATTTATCTCTTTTTTATTATTTATTCAAACTTTTATTTATTTATTTGTGTTGAATTATCAATAAAAAATTAGCTGTTAAATTTTTAGTTTTTATCTTACGTTGCAATGAACCTTAAAATGATTGTTAGGGTTTTGTGTTTTCTTCAACTTCTATGAATTCGTTGAGATGTGTGTAATTTTTTCAAACATTATATGGTGTTGTTTCGTTTTTAATTTCAAGTGCCACCTTTTTTTCTCGAGTGCCACTTTTTTTGCTACTTTTCCAAAATATCCAACGGTAACGCTGCTCTCAAGTATCATCTTAAAAACATGGGCATCAGCCAAGATGACAACTGTCGTCTCTGTCTTGAAGACATATAAACAGCTGAACACATTTTATGTGAATGCCCTGCCTTAGCTAGATCCAGGCTTAAAATATTCAATAAAGGGTTCCCCTGTCCCCTTGATATCAGAAACACCTCTTCCTCGAAGATTCTTAGGTTCGTTCATGACCTCAGCTTCGAATGAACAAACCTACACACTACGTGTTTTTATACCTAAGGGAACAGCACAAAAGATCTTTCAGGTCGACGTGCTTGTAAAGGTAATTTTCACCTTCACCCTATATAATTTAAAAAAAAAAAAAAAAAAGTGCTCCACCAATACCGAATCAAATGTTATATGCTAGTCCTTTAGTAGAAAATGGAGGCCTCGACCGTGAATTCTCAGTTCAAGAAGTATTGAGAGTCCTTCACAGATGCAAACTTAACAAGGCTCCAGGGGATGATCGTGTTCCGTGCGAGTTTTACAAATACGCTACAGAAACTTTTGTGATTAAGCTTACCGAAAGTTATAATTATATTTTCAATTCTGGTGAAATCCCAGAAAGCTTTAGAAGGAATATTATCTTCCCAATGTTTAAAAAAGGCGATGCGAACGACCCTAACAATTATAGAGGCATATCCTTCATGAACTCTGTTATGAAAATTTTTACTGGTGTCATTCAAAACAGACTGTTAAACTGGATACAACAAAATAATCTTCTAAGCGAGTTTCAAGCCGGCTTCAGGAAAGAATATTCAACAGTCGATAACATATTTTCACTAACTTGCATTGCTAGAACATACTTAGACACGGGGAAAAAGTTATATGCTTTCTTCGTAGATTTCAAGGCTGCCTTCGACTCAATCGACAGAAATGCCCTTTTCTACAAACTTTGTAGTCTAGGCTTATCGTCAAAAATACTTAAAACATAACGAGGACTTTATGAGCAAAACCTCACAGCAGTATGGGATGGAAATGAAGGATCTTCCTGGTTTCATACTACTTCCGGGGTCAAACAGGGTTGTCTTTTGAGCCCACTTCTGTTTTCGCTATTCTTGGATGACCTTACATCTTTTTTGCCTGGAGGTATTAGTTTTGCTGGTACAGTTATAAAAACCTTGATGTATGCGGACGACATTGTCATTTTTGCGGAAACTCCAAATATGATGCAAATAATGATTAATAAATTGCAATTGTACTGCCGCAATTGGGGTCTTACAATATATATAATGATATTTCGGAATGGCACAGGGCGATATGTAAGGGAGGAGAAATGGATGTGGGAAAATGTGGAGCTTGAGCTGGTGAGGGAATATAAATATCTTGGAGTCGTCATTACGCCTCAGATGTCGTTCAAAAAGCATTTGCAGGAAAAGCTTATAGAAGCAAAAAAAGCCATTAACTGCAACTGGGAGGGGGTCCTTGGGAAAAAAACACATAAGCCCGAGTGCTAAATATAAACTTTTCGAAGCAGTTATGAGGTCAGTGATGTACTATGCTGGTCAAGTATGGGGGTTTCTTCAATATGAGGAAGTAGAAAAATTACTGAGGTATTTTTTGAAAAAGATCTTTTGGCTCCCCCAAAACACCCCTACATATATGCTACATTTGGAGACCGGGGTGTCTCCGCTCTACGTCTTTTCGCTCAAATTGCTTTTGTTCTACATTGCAAAGGTTATGGCTCTTCCAAATCATCGTCTGCCTAATATTATCGCAAAATATCTGCTATCACGAAAATCACAGTTCTTCGAAGAATGGTCACGACTTGGAGTTCAGCACGACATCCAGTTGGTGGAAAGAAATACTAGTACCTGGAAAGACATCTTTCCAGAATTATTGGGAAGGATTGAAAATTCTTTCTTTGTTAAATTTACGGAGTCAGCCCAACTGAGTTGTACCCGAAACATGTATAAGCTCCTGAGATACGACCTCGGACCTAACAATTACTTCAACGACCGATATGCAATAGAAACAATCTCTTTAATTTTCAAAACCAGAGGAGAATTACTACGACTGTACTACATACCATACGGACCGGAAGTAAGTACGGAATGCAGTTTATGCAATCTTCGTGCGACGGAAAATGTTCTCGACTTTATAGGAACATGTCCAATCCTGCAAGCAATACGGAGACAACACTTGGGGAAAAACTATTTAACTGTTGATAAGGCTGCAAATGTCTTGAATGGTCAGGATGGGATAATGTTGTCAAGCTACGTTAAAACAGCCCTTAACTACAGAAATCAAATTTTAAATGAAGCTTTTTAATTAGAAAAACAAAATATTTACATTATTTTTTGTTGTGATCATCTTAAAGGAGTCTAATCTTTTCATTCGCTTGACGTCTGTCGACAGTGTAGCACGCGTTTACAAGTGATTAGCTAAAATTACTCTCAAAAGACCTAGAAACAATATGGAGGATGAAGATGAATTCATCCTCCAAAGCAAAAACAATATAAACAAAATGACTAAAAAAGGTCACGGTTCTGCTAAAAGTGCTAAAAAAACTGAAATCATTAACAATGAAAACTATTATCAGCCGCTACAAACCCTGTGTGCGGAAAGCATGGAAAGTGCAAGCATTGAAGAAAGTGAACCTGTCAAACAAAAAGAAAATGTTCCCCCTATTATAGTTTTGAAAACCAATAGTGAAACCCTCCGATCTCTTATTCATAATATTAACATTGATGATTATTTACTCAAAAATATTTCTTTGGGACAAAAAATCTTGTGTTCAAGTACCGAATCGTACAATAGAATTATAAATGAACTTAAAACCGAATCTTATGAATTCTACACTCATGAAAAGAAAGGGAATCGCCCATTCAAGGTTGTTCTTGCTGGCCTAGATCTTCACAATCATATAAAAATAAAAAATGAACTTATCTCATTGGGAATCAAGTGTTTAGATGTCAAACCAGTTACTATTAAAAATAACTCAAGTTATACAAATTACAAAAATGTTTTTAAAACTGTTGTCAGATGGGAATTTAAGAAACATCAACCTAATAAAATAACTCAATGTCATAATTGCCAAATGTATGGCCATGGAGCTATGCACTGTCAAGTAAAAACTTTTTGTTCCACATGTTCTGGGAACCACAATACAACTGATTGCACTACAGAATCAATTATCAAGTGTGCAAACTGTAACGGACCCCACAAGTCTACAGATCCAACTTGTTTAAGTAGAAAGCGATATATAGAAGTCAGACAAAAAACCACGCAGCGTTATCAGAAACACGATCTCGCCCCAAAACCGGTTATGCATAGTCGCCCAAAGACTATTAATTTCACCATGGAAGACTTTCCCCCACTACGGACAGGTCCCCCCAATCAACGTGTTAACCACACTCAATCCAATGATTTTCGTGAAACCAAGGTACGTGTGCAGAAGCCATATGTACCAACTCCCACTGCTAAAGCAAATTCACATGTAAGCAATAATGCATCTGCAAACGATTTCTTATTTACTATGGATGAAATCTCTTCTCTCCTTAACGAAATTGTATTAAAATTAAGCTCTTGTCGTTCTAAAGTTGAACAATTTAATGTTATCACCACTCTAGCAGTGAAATACATTTACTCATTATGATGGACACAAACCCAAAAATGATTACTTGGAATGCTACAAGCATTCAAAATAAGAAACTTGAATTTTTTGAATTTTTGAAACTTAACCATATTGACATCGCTTTATTGACTGAAACCTGGTTGAAAGATGAACATAATTTCTCAGACAGTAGTTTTGCATGCTATAGGCTTGATCGGCAGAATACAAGAGGAGGTGGAGTTGCCATTTTAATTAATAAGGCAATTAAACATTCTGTTTTACCTCCTGCTAGGCTGGAAATAATTGAAGCAATTGGTGTGGAAATTTTCTTACTGGATTCTTCTAAATTAAGTATCTTTTCCGTCTATTTTCCGGGTGGAAATAGTTGTGCTGAGAAGAAAACTAAGTTTAAAAAAGATATTCAAAAAATTTTTAGGACAAGCAACAATTTTATCATAGGTGGAGACTTGAATTCTAGACATCGGTCGTGGGGATGCCTGAGAGCTAACTGCTGGGGAAACATTCTGCATGACACTGTTGCTGTGTACAGATCACTTTCACTATTACATCCTCTAGAACCAACATTTATACCTAGCTCTCCCAATACAAGTCCTTCGACTCTTGATTTTTTTATTACTAACAATACTAGCCGCTTCTCACAACCTATCACAATAAATGCGCTTAGTTCAAATCACTTACCAGTCTCCATTACGCTTAACCAAACTGTCAATATCAACCAGTTTAATGGTCAGTTTAAATTCTCCTCTGCAAACTGGAACAGATATTCCTCCTTTATATCTGAAAACCTGAATCCAGATGAGTTATCTTTGAATAATGTCACATCTGTGGAAACTATCGATACTTATTTAAACTCTTTCATGTATACAATAAACTCTGCGGCTAATATTGCCATACCAAAGACTCGTTTCCCAAACACGAATACAACTTCACTTCCTGAACCAATATTGCAGCTGATTCGAACGCGTAACTCCGAAAGAAGAAAGTGGATTCGCTATAGGCTTGACATTTTTAAGAATAATGTATTGATATTGAATCAACAAATCAAAGATCAAATATCTAAATTTAGAAATCGTAAATGGAACACTCTACTTTCTAGTTTTGATAAGGGCTCCAGACCATTCTGGAAAATAACAAAAATTATTAAAAAAAGGGGATCAAACGTTCCTCCTCTCCAATCCAACGACGAATCATATGTTACGCAAGTGGAAAAAGCAAATCTGCTGGCTGCAACTTTTAGCCAAAACCACACAACATCAGCTCATCTCAGTGATATCCGAACTGAAAATATAGTCAGTGAAAAACTAAGTGAATTAGCAAATACTCCTTCAGATTTTTATGACCATTTACTTATTAGCACCTCAACTGTTAAAGAACTTGTCAAACAACTCAAACCAAACAAGTCTCCTGGTCCTGATGGAACTAACAATAGACTACTTAAACCCTTACCTAATAAAGGCATTAAGTTTCTAACGTTTATTTTCAATTCTTGTTTAAAACTTTGCTACTTTCCCAAAGATTGGAAAACAGCTAAAATTATACCTATCTGTAAACCTGGCAAGATCAAAAACAATCCGCAGAGTTATAGGCCTATTAGCTTACTATGCACTCTCAGTAAAGTGTTCGAAAAAATTATAAAACAACGTCTTTTACTGCACATTGAAGACTCACATGTGTATCCAAAGGAGCAGTTTGGTTTCAGACAGGGTTACTCTACCAACCACCAGATCCTTAGAATTAAAAACCACATCAGGAATAGTTTTCATGAAAAGCTATCAACTGGCCTTGTGCTTATGGACATAGAAAAAGCATTCGACACTGTCTGGCATGATGGCCTTATATATAAGCTTATCTATTTTAATTTTCCTATTTATCTCATCAAACTAGTCTCTAGCTTCCTGAGAAACAGAAAATACAGTGTTTACATAGGAAACACACGATCATTATCACATGATATTATGTCTGGTGTTCCGCAGGGATCTGTGCTGGGCCCAATTTTATTCAATGTTTACATGTCTGACATCCCAAATATAAATCCTAACGCTCATATTGCAATGTTTGCGGATGACACAGCCGTTTTTGCATCAAGCATTAACCCAGAACATGCTCTTAACTCAATACAGGACTCAATAAATATAATTCATAACTTTTTTCGAAAATGGAAAATCAAGGCCAACGCTACAAAATCAACGGCAATATGGTTCACTCGCCGTAGAAAACAGAATTTTTTCCCTCAGACAATGCTTCAACTAAACTCTGAAAGTATAGAATGGTGTCAAAACTGTAAATACTTAGGTATCACTTTTGATAAAAGATTAACATTCGAAAAACATATTTCAAAGACAATAAATAAAGTAGATATTGTACTCAAAATACTGTACCCCTTTATTAATCGCAAATCAAGGCTTAGTATGCATAACAAAATAATAATATTTAAAACAATTTTTCAACCAATCCTTACTTATGGTGCACCAGTCTGGAAAGACTGTGCTGAGACCCATCTAAAAAAATTACAAGTAAAACAAAATAAAATATTGAAGTTAATGCTTAACCTTCCGTGGCATTTTTCAACAGCAAGGCTTCACGATAAAGCAAATGTTCAACCTATAAAATCCCTTTTAAACAAACTTGAAGAAAACTTTATTACAAAATGTTCGTATTCGGACAATGACTTAATTCTAAGTCTAATAAACTAGCTTTTTCTATTATTCTCGAGATTTGGGTTTATGTGCAATTTTTAGTTATTTAAGTGTCATATAAGGGTTTTTCCTAGTAGCTTTTCCCTTGAATTCGAAATTGTATTTGGCATCATACTTTTTATTATACCTATAAATTTATTAAAGTTGTAAAGAATTATTTTTCTGTAACTCTTAAGAAACCAAAACTAATTATAAAAATTGTAAAGAAATATTATACTACTAATAAAATGAAATGAAATGAAATGAGTCTAATCTTTTCAATTTTACTTTAATCTTGATTATACATAATGTTTGAATAGGTAGTACTCTTTTTTTCTGGCTGACGGCAAAAGCCAATGCTATACTTGTGAATTTGTAAATATGTATATATGTAATATACTAACTTCAACTTTTCAGTTTTAGTCTATGGTACTCTGAGGCAGTAATTTAAAAAAAATTAAATCTTTATTCTTACCAGTCAAAATATTAAAACAATTTTTTAAAACAAACAATCTAATAATCTTATTATTTGTTATTTATTATTTTAATATTTTGTTGTGAAAAACGTTAAAAAAAAACAAAAGTATTTTTTGAATCTAATTTTTTATTCATTACAGCTAAGAATAAAGAAATTGTTGCTTTTACTATCTTCCAATTCTTTTTTTTTTTCATACTTACTTACCTTTTAAACCTTCCCTGGAGCTCAACGAACATTTCAAGCCCAAGATAAAATAAGCCCGTTCAGCTGTTCTCGAGTTTTAGCCAGACTATCGATGAGCAATTCATTTTTATATATAGGGTGTCCCGTAATTCGTTTTAATAATTTCGGGATGTAATTATTTCAATTGTGATCGATCAACACTATAATTGCTCTGCGAACATTGACTGACTGCACGAATCTCAGTAGTCTGCGAGAGCTTTCGCGTAAATGTCCCAGCGGATGAATTCAAATGTCAGAATCAACGGTGGACTTCAGCAGACAAAAAAGCAGAAACCCCTAAAGGAGCTACTCCAACATATTTGGTTTAAAGGTCTTTCAGGGTCTTTCAATACTAGGGCAGGGTATTGAAGTAGAGATGGTGGCGGATGAGCTCCTGGTGAGCCAACGGCAGCCCTCACACCCCTGCAGCAGGGTACTCACACTGGATATTCCAGCCTTTTATGTCCGAAGGGATCCAAAAGGACCTGGCCCTCCAGGTTGGGGGTTGCGCATAAGGTTAATTACCCAATCACGTTAAAAAATATTAGTTCCGAAACAACTAATAGCCTCGGATAACGATAATGATTTCAAAGTTGACGACCCAAGCAAACGAAAAAAGGACAATGACCTCCGGATCTGCACGTGGAACGTAAGATCTCTTAACGGACTAGGTGCAGCTGGAGAATTAGCGGACGCCCTGGACTGCTGTAAAGCAGACATAACCGCCATCCAAGAAGTGCGATGGAGTGGACCGGGCATAAAGAAGATGAAAAACTGTGACATCTATACAGGCAACAGAAACAGCGCTTGTTTGGGTGCGGATTTGTCGTTAGAGGAAGACTCAGGGATAAGGTGATCAGCCAAAATCCAGTCAATGAGCGTATAATGACCATCCGCATCAGGGCTCAATTCGCCAACATTAGCCTTATATGCGCCCACGCCCCCACAGAAGAGAAAGATGACGATTCCAAAGACTGTTTCTACGAGCTCCTCGAAGAAACGTATGAGCAGTGCCCTAGACACGACGTGAAATCGTCCTTGGCGATTTTAACGCAAAGCTAGGGAAGGAGGACATCTTTGGAAACACAATCGGTAAGCATAGCCTCCATGACAAAACCTCCGAAAACGGACTGAGGCTAATCGATTTTGCTGCGGGGCTAAATCTTGTTGTAAGTAGTACACGCTTCCCGCATCTCAAAATTCATAAAGGTACATGGCGATCTCCAGATCAATTAACCGTCAACCAAATTTACCATGTTGCGATCGACGCAAGGCACTCTTCCAGTGTGCTAGATGTCCAAACTTTCCGAGGGGCCAACTTTGACTCGGACCACTACCTTGTTGTAGCCAAGGTACGAATGAGGATATCTTGTTCACGACCAGCACGAACTAACGCTGTGAAGAGATAAATGACGTCGGAAAGCTACAATCGCAAGAGATTGCCAATGCCTTTTCCAATCGAGTGTCCGTTCAATTATCCTTGAATCCCATGCCGCCAGCATTAAGCATTGAAGACCAGTGGCAGCAATGCCAAGAAGCCATCAGAACCGCTGCCTCTGAGGTTCTGGGTTTCACTCGGCCACCAAAACGAAACCCATGGTTCGATGAAGAATGCAGGCAGGCAAATGCAGCCAAACAAAAAGCACGAAAAAAGCTGATGCAAAAACGAACAAGGGCTGCTTACGATCAGTATAACGAGATCTACAAGGAGAAAAGAAGGGAAGAGCACCGACTTCTCAAAAAGAAAGAGAAGCAACATGAGAAGCGCTCGTTTGAGGAAATAGAGAGGTGCCATGACAGGAACGAGATTCGGAAGTTTTACGAAAATGTAAAAAGATCCTGCCAGGGTGGCAAGCCCCGAACTCAAGCCTATAAAGACCAGCAGGGAAACATAGTTATAGAGTCACAGTCGCTACTGAGGATCTGGAAAGATCATTTCTGCAGACTGCTTAACGGCGATGAGGACACAAATTCCGCTGTCAGGCAGATTGCCCCATTCAGCTTGGACGATGATCAAGAATGCCTTCCTCCCGACCTAGAGGAAGTTAAGCTTGCCATATGCAAACTTAAGTCAAATAAGACTGCAGGTGCAGATGGCCTTGATGCCGAACTCTAAAAGGCAGCTGGAGACCAGTTGGAAAGGAGCATGCACCAGCTGATCTGCATGATATGGTCGGAAGAAAGCATGCCCGATGAATGGAACCTCAGTATCGTATGCCCGATCCTAAAGAAGGGAGACCCTCACAATTGCGCCAATTACAGAGGGATAAGCCTCCTTAACGTCGCTTATAAGATCTTGTCTGCTGTAATATGTGAACGTCTGAAACCCCACGTCAACAACTTGATAGGTCCTTATCAATGTGGTTTTAGACCAGAGAAGTCCACAATAGACCAAATTTTCACATTACGGCAGATCTTGGAAAAAACCCGAGAACATAATATCGATATTCACCACCTCTTTATCGATTTCTAGGCCGCGTATGACAGTATTTACAGAGATGAGCTGTACAGAGCCATGTCTAGTTTCGGCATCCCTGCAAAACTTGTACGACTATGCAGGATGACTTTGGAGAATTCACGCTGCTCCGTCAAGGTCGGTAAAGAACTCACCGAGACCTTTGATGTCGAAAAAGGTTTTAGGCAAGGCGACAAACTGTCATGCGATTTCTTCAACACCATACTTGAACAGATTGTAAGAAACTCAAACGTCAACACCAGAGGAACAATCTTTCAAAAGTCTGTACAATTACTCGCCTACGCAGACGAATTGGACAATTCGTCACAATAGACAGACATAACTTCGAGGTAGTACAGGACTTCGTCTACCTAGGATCCGCTGTAGACACGGACAACAACATCAGTGCGGAGATCAAACGGAGAATAATTCTTGCCAACCGTTGCTTCTTTGGGTTAAGAAGGCAATTGAGAAACAAAACCCTCTCTAGAAAAACCAAGGTGACCTTGTATAAGACCTTGATCATCCCAGTCCTGCTGTACGGTGCGGAATCATGGACCTTATCGAAAGCGGATGAGGAAACCCTTGGTGGCTTCGAAAGAAAAATTCTCCGAATGATCTTTGGTCCCGTATGCGAAAACAATGTGTGGAGAAGAAGATACAACAACGAGCTGTATGAGCTGTACCGCGACATGGGCATAGCCAGAAGAGTACGCATCGCGAGGCTACGACGGTTGGGCCATGTAGAGCGGATGGACCCAAACGCTCCGGCTCGTCGGGTGTTCGAAAGCACATTGCAGGGATATCGCGGAAGGGGAAGACCTCGTCTTAGGTGGCGCAATCAAGTGGATGAAGACCTCAACCGACTTGGAGTGCGAAACTGGAGAGAGCTCGCCCGAGATCGGAATCGTTATAGAAGGATGTTGGTTGAGGCCCAGGTTCACCCCGAACTGTAATGCCCACTTAAGTAAGTAAGTATGTAATTATTTCATATTCTAAGAAAAAAATTGTTTTACAGCAAAATGCGTTTCTCTATTTTGACATCACTTTTTGACATTTTTAAAATAGGCGATAATGCTAATGGTAGAGAGAGACCTAATTTTAGACTTATTTTTTTGGAGAAATGAAAATCTTTAAAACCGTATATAAATTGAACTCTTACATGTTGTCAGATTTTAAATTTTAAATGGTGTGCAAGTTTTCTACCCCAAGCAAAGTTTAGACTTTGAGGTCATCTTTTTTCAGAAATTGCCTAGCAAATATAGAGTTTCTTTATTTTTTACAGATGAAAAAAACAATAATAAGAAGAAAACTCATTAGTAAGTGTATTCAAAAACCCATAAATTTTGTGATACTTGAAAAAATACAAAATGGGTAAAATTTGAGGTTTGTTTGAATAAACCAATAATATGGGTACTTTTAGTAGTTTTTTAAGTATTTTATACAAATACAATTATAACAAGTGCTCAAAGTGCCCTCTTTCGTTTTGAATGCATGCCAGAGCCCGTTTTTGGATTTCATTGTGGGTGTTTGCTTTAAATTTGGGGTATGAATGTTCAATAGTTCAATAAGTCGTATAAAATAATAAGAAAACAAAGTTGTTCAATGAACAATGTTCAGCAGTTTACCAAAATATGTCACGATTGCAGTTTGATCAGAGAGCTTTTGAAATGCCTTCATTTACGAAAGAAGAATACGCAGACATTTTATTAGTATATGAGTTTTGCAATGAAAATTCAGGAAGAGCACAACGAAGACACCACTAGCAGACGACTTCCTTCTCAAAATGTTTTTGGAATTTCCTTTCGAAGGCAACGTATATCCGAAGGATCACTACTAGTAAGACAAGAGAAAGAGTTATCGAGAGCAAACATCCACAATGAAATGCGAAAATGGGCATGCATTCAAAACGAAAGAGGGTACTTTGAGCACTTGTTATAATTGTATTTGTTTAAATATGTACATAAAAAACATTATGCAGATAAGTAGGAGGTCATCAATAAAATTTTTCAATATCAAAATCGATGGAAATTTCCTAATTTCGAAAATCTGGGATTCCCGCTATCCCTTTGTTATGTACTTCCGGTCATCAAAGTAAACCTGCAATGATACTGGATTATAACCGCACCAAAGGTTTAGTTTAGTTTTTTTAGTTTGAAAATAATGACAAACTAAAAAGTTATGAGTGTTCAAACGTTCTCTGAGGTCCAAATGGACCCCAGGTAGTAAAGGAGGGTTAAAGATTATCATTCCACCAAAAATAAGTCTAAAATTAGGTCTCTAGGTACCATCAGTATTGACAGAGAAATCGAATTTAGCACAGGTACACCAAAGTTAGCCTTTTTTAAAAATGTTCACAAGTGATGTAAAAGTTGAGAAACGGACTTTACTGTAAAACAATTTTTTTTGTAGAATATGGCCAAGAACCACATCCCGAATTATGTAAAACGAATTACGGGACACCCTCTATATAGATAATAGGACCTAGCTTTTTTACTACAATTAATTAATATTAACCACCTAGTTTTACCTCAACTAACTCAAGTATGGACTGTTCACCAATAATTACGTAAGGAGATAATGAGCAAATATGGAGTTCGACCAAACGGAAATATTTACAGCAATGTTATTATTCTTTACAATTCCTGTCACTTCTGCAGCAGCTGAAAGGTCTATGACCTATGTACCTATATGAAAATCAAAATAAATAAATAATTTAAAAACTAGTACGGGCCAAAATCGACTCCGTCATTTATCGCTAATAGCAGTTGAAAACAAAACCGCATCAAGCCAGGATTTAAACTAAGTCATTGATACTTTTGCGTATAGGAAAAAGTTGTAAGTATAATTGTTATTTAGTCATTTGGTAGGCCCGACCTTTCGTCCCGAAACTTTCGTTTTATTACCCAAAAGGTCTTCCGGGGAGACACTTTACCATCCCCCTTCCGCTTATGAAAATTGTACTCGACTTTTAAATCTTCAACCACTTTCTCAACGACGGATAAGCAGCTTATAACAGGTTCAATTGATGCCCCCGCAAAAGATATCACCAACTACCTATGTACGTAATCTCGAGTTTTTACATTGCGAGCTAACTATGAGATGCATGAGCCGTTAGATCGAATGAGTAGGTTAAACAACTCCAACCATATTACTTCCGTTTCAACCTTAGTAGAGGTAGCTTAAAATAATGATTAAAAACCAATGCTCCATGGCGGTTTTGTGTTTTGCATTGAATTGATAGTTACTGATAGGTAACTCATTTCGAGTTTAATTTTGTCGAAATTTTAATTCGTGTCAATTGTAATGTCCTTTTACCTATAGGTACCTATGTTCTTTACTGATACCCATGGCGTAATGGTTAGCATGTCAGCCTGTTAACCCATAGGTTCGCGCTTCGAATCCCAACACTGGCAAAAATGTTTTTCCACGAGTATCGCATTTCGCGAGGAATTGACTAGTCCTCCGTTAGTAGACTCAATGCTATGAAAGGCGCTTTCTCGATTCACCGTTCGGAACCGGCAGAAAATTGTAGGTTCCCTCCATTCCCTCACAAGGCATGGTTGTGAGAAATGCGCTAGAACCAGGGGCTCCTCGCTCTGTTGCACCACAATGTTTATTTTTAATTTATTTTTTTAACTACCTTCTTTTGTGCGTCATTCACTATAGCCACTAAACTGCATTGATAATTATTAAGAGCTTAGATAAGTGCATACGCGTATATATGAGGATGGTCTAAAGATACTCTCAGTATCGCAGTATAGAAGATAATAGACTAAATTCATTTTTTTCATTTATCTAGAATCTTGAGACATTTGGAATTAATTTGGGACAAAATTCTTGGATTATTTATAAGATGAAGCGTTTTTGAGCGGTCATACAAGAAACATCAGCTAAAAAATATTAATAATTTACAAAGATCATAAGATTTAGCGCACTTGAAAGAAAATTCTGAGATTATAATACCAAATAACATTTTATTGGTTTCCGAAAGAGGAAATATATACCTAGGTAAAAATAGGAACACGGACATCACATAAATGCCACAAAAAAAATAGTTTCGCGCGAAATTTGTGAACATGTGGTAGAGTAAAAACCAAGCAAATTAAAAACAAAAAGTAATAAAAATATTTTGCCAAATAACACGAAGCGAAAAACCACCCACTTAAATGAAATAATGAGCAGTAATTTTCGATTTTTATGTACAACACTATTTTATTTACAAAAAGGAAAACATATCGAAACAAATAATCGTCATTAACATTATTATTAAACAAGTGGATTAGTAGCGGGTGGCGATTTAACTGTTTGCGAGATAAGGGAATTCGAAAGTATTATCAGCAAGTTGATTGGAATGCAAAAGAAAAATTAAATTAAATTAAAAAGTTAATGTTTCAGCGAGATCAGTGCAAGACGAAATGACAATTTGCGAGCTGACGAAAAAAATTTTTGACATCAGCGAGATCATCGGTTAGCCAAGTGAAATCCGCGAGTTGTTCAGCAGCCTAATTACCTACATATACCCATAGGTATATTTATTTATGTACCTATTTATAATCGCATTCCAAAGTAGGTAGGTACCTATATGTCTAATTGATGAGTTTTTTAGTTTAGATAATCCACGTTGAGATAATCCACTTTTTATATTTCATCAGATGCGCATTTCGGAAGCAATGATTCCATCGTTTAAATTATTTGTCAAAAAATTAATAAAAAACAAAAGTGTTTCTCAACAAAATTACAATTGAGTTGAGTTGAATCTAGGTATTAAAAAAAATTATTTTTTTTGAATATTGAATCTTTGATTGGTCCATCGTCACTATTTTAGGATTAGATTATTTTTAAATATATAAAATGATTCAAAAGCATCTAATTCATAATTACTATTTACATTTTTTACTAATTTTAAACTTTGCGAACTAAAGCTATGATTTTTTTTTAGCATAGGTACCTATGTTCGGCAGCACTTGACTTTTCTTTTTCATTATACCTATTTAAGATGTGCAAAATGTTCTTTAAATCTTTTTAGAATAGAGATCTTGTCTGTCCTATACAGTGGCGTAGATAGGGGGGTGGGTGGGGGGATCAGGGGGATAGATCCCCCCCCCCCCCCCCCATTGGAATCGATAACTGTTCAACATAACCAGTCATGAACCAAAAAAGTTAAAGAAACATAATGTGCAATTTAGTACCTACTTCCTACGTGAATTAAGTCTTATTAGTACTCACAGGATTGTACATTCTATACTTTCATTCTACAGGGAAAATACAAAGTAATTTTCATCTGAAAGAAATAATTATTTCGGCAAATCACCTAATCTATTGAATTTAATTTTTTATATCGATTTTCCACGACTGGTATGAATAAAATCTCTTCTCTTCAAATCTCTAATACAGCAGTTTACCAAACATTACAGTATTAACAATCCAGGTGATGTTCTTGCCAACTTTATAGTGGAAAATCTTCGAAATTGTAATCTGGACATTTCTTTTTTGATCGGCCAAGTGTACGACAACGTTCCCAACAGAGACAAAAACGTTTTTTCCACGGGTATCGCCTTTCGCGAGGAATTGGAAAGTCCTCCGTTAGTATTCATTGCCATGAAAAGCGCTTTCTCGATTAGCCGTTCGGAACCGGCAGAAAATTGTAGGTCCCCTCCATTTCCTCACAAGACATGGCTGTGAGAAATGCGCTAGGCCCAAGGGCTCCTCGCTCTGTTGCGCCAACCTATTTATTATTATTTTATTTTAAGGGTACGACGGAGCAAGCAATATGTTTGATCGATACAATGGTGTTCTGGCAATTTATTCGCCATCAATTTGCTTCGGATGCTCTGTGAGTCCATTGTGCAGCACATTCTTTGAATCCTTGCTGTATCTATTTCCAGCAAAATACCAGCCATTAGAAACTGCCTAACCACAATTGAAGCAGTTGACAATTATTTCAATCTCCACAAAAAAGACATTAAAAAGGCTGAATCTGACGCGATGGATCTCAAAATATAAAGCAGTTGAACATTTTGAGAAGCTATTTCCGTTTGTGGTCGAGACTCTTGACCAAATAAGAACATTGGAAAGTGACGCAAAGAACTTAAAAAACGCTATGGATTTCGAGTTTTTGATTAGCTTAAAGGTTAAATGTATGGTTTACCAACTCTCGTTGTCAATAAGTCGTGAGATTCATAGAGTGAATTTAGACTTGGTCCAAGCTATGAATCTCGCCAAAGATTTAAGGGATCAACTAAAAATTAAACGGGCAGAAGATGACTCATTTTCGAAAGTGTTTGAAGATGCAAAAAAAAAGAGCTGAAGTCCTTGATATTGAAGTTAAACATAAGAGAATAGTGAACCGACAAAAGAATAGTTCGAACCCTTCGGTTCCAAGTACAGAAGAATATATTCGTTTTATGAAAACAATCCTTTTCTTGATTTCTATGTAATGAACCTTGGAGAAAAATTTACAAACCATGAAAACAAACTAGAAGGGTTTTCGTTTCTTTTCAAGGATTCTTCGTCTTAAATATACAAAGCAGCTGAAAAGTTTAATGAAAATGTTGAGCTCATCTTCTGTTCTTGAAGAATTAAAAACTTGGAAGAGATATTTGATCCGAAGGAATAATACCTACCTATGTAGGTACTTCCTCTAAGAATTCATTGGAAGCGCTCGATAGCTGCCCCAAAGAAAACTTTCCTAACATACCTATATATATATATATATCTTCTAACAGGATATAAGCTACACTGCACGTTTCAACGTCAACTCCCGAAAGAAATTTCTCCTATTTAAAGAGAGTAAAAACAACACAAAGAAACGTGGCCAACGAAGTGAGATTCTTAAAATAGGTACCTATACATATATGTCTTTTTTAATAACAATAAAAAGGACAGAATTAAAAGGATTTCATTCTACGTATGATAAATTTTAATTTTAAAATTAATATTATTTCACCCTACTACCTACTTCAATATTTATTTGAGTTCACATTCAAATTAATACGCATAATAAATCTTTAAAAAGTACACAATTTTTTATGACATAGGTACCTACCTACATAATGAACTCAATGAAGTTCTTATTAACTATATGTTTTTTTTTAATTATTAAATCTTTTTAAAAAATAAGCGAACTAGGTTCATACCCCCCCCCCACCCCCCCCCCCCCCCCACCCCTTAGCCAAAAGCTATCTACGCCACTGGTCCTATACTTATACTCTTTTCTACAATCATGACATCCAATAGAATAAATTCCTGATTTTTGAAGTTGTTCAATTTTATCTTTAGATCCTCCATCCTCCAATCAGATTTTTTATTTTTATTTCGCTGCACTCGCTCACACAGATATTAGATATGTTTATTAAAGATTTGTTTTAGCTTAGATGTTATTTCTGGATAGAAATAAATTTTGAATATTTCTTTTCTTCATTTCTTTCATTCCTTATTAGATCTAAATTTGAACAAGTTTCTCAATTCCAGTTTTCTTCTATGTGCAATTGTTAAATCTTTAATCAACTCTTCAATATATCCATTAATTTTGGGTATATGTATTTGTATACCTATCTTGTCATTGAGTGAAACGCTGACGTCTAATGTTCAAAGGTATGGAACGAGTCTGATGTAATGTATCTCAGAGTATTCGTTGGTTTTCTGGTATATCAAATTCGAAATTGTCTCCATTCCAAGTTATACCTATTTAAATTCAGAAAATTTGGTTTCCCTTCAATTTCTTCTTATGTAAATTTTATTGATGTGTACCTACTTAGTTCTATTTAATTTGTAAATGAACTGACGGAGTTCATGTTTTTTGATTATCGCCCACATAGGTATATCTATACATATTATCTTAACCAAACTCACAAAATTTACTTGACTTTTCATTTCAGTTTCTATATGCCGACATAAATAAATTTGCTCAAAACGGGCGCATATGTGATCCCAAATCCCATACTACAACCAAATTTTTGTCTGTAAAACTTTTCATTAAACTAGAACCAATTTTCATCCAAGCACAGATTAGTAAGAATTACAAATTCATTTAGGTAGGTACTTCTAAAAAGTTTTAAATAAAATTTTGCACGTCTTAAATATACCTATCTAATGAAAAATAAAAGTTAAGCGTTGCAGAACATTTATTATGCTAGAAAATAGTCATAGTTTTAGTTGCTAAAATTTAAAATTAATAAGAATTGTAAGTACCTAGCAATTATGAATTAAATGCTTTTGAATCATTTTATATATCTAAAAACAAAAATAATCTAATGAATAGTGATGATGGACCAATCAAAGAGTCAATATTCCCATAAATTTTTAATAGATTCAACTCAACTCAAGAGAAATTTTTGTTTTTATTAATTTTTTGACAAATAATTTAAACGATGGAAGTGTGCTCATGAGGTGTTTTAGTTGTTAAAATTTTTACTAATCTTTTCATTTTCCTATGTCTAACTAAAAGATAGGGCTTAGAACAGTGCCCCCTTTAAAACGATTTTACAAACACTCCCATCGCTGCGCTGTCTTGAGAGTGACAGTTAAATGATGTTAAAATCGAAAAAATTAAATTGGTAGATGGTAGGTAGGTATTTCGAGTTGATAAAAAGCTATTTTCAATAAATTCTCTTATAAATTATAGCCAAGTTTGATTATTTTTTTATCTAAACTTGGAAAAGTTATTGCCATTAAGTCAAATCAGCAGTTGTGCGCTTAGCTAGTTTAAGTTTTATTCCACACTGTTTTAAAGGGTTTTAGTTATTATTATTATACCTACTCGTATGTATGTCGTAACCTATCAAAATACAAATAATGGTTGGTAGGTAGGCACTGTACGTGTACAAGTGTACATCATGAACGCCACTAGGTGCCTATTCAGTTTTTCATTCGAACCTGACTGATACGTCTTGAATATGTTAGGCTTATTTAGACAGCTGTTGGAATGAGTTAAGCTAGGGCTTGTAGAGCTTCTTAGAAGCCGCCAAACTGGGCAGCTGTCCTAAAGTATTCTAAGCTAATTTTATAAATAGGACTGAAAGTGTTCCGCAAGATACGTAGGTACCTATATACCTAATAATATGTTACTAAATTCAAGAAAAAGGGAGAAAACCAAAAAAAGCATTAATTTCATTATAAAATGAGGCATACGATTGCTCATTGAAATGCATACAGTTTATGCAAATAAGATCATCTTTCCAGCCTATATTAAGTACATACATATGTTCAATTCTCTCAGTGGTCGTGTTTTATAATACTCTTAATTTTTTCTTGGACGTTCTAGCTTCTAGGTAGCTATTCTCATTTGCGAACATCGATTCTTTGTTTAAACGAAGGGTGTTTTAAAATCCTGCCTATAGGCACTTATATCGTTTCTATGGAAACCATCAAAACGAGCATGAGAAATAATGAAGAGAGAAAGGTAAGTACTTTCCATGCGCACAAAGTGTTGCAAATTTGGCCACGCCTCTGCTACTTATCAACGAATCAAATTCTAGAGGCGGGCTAACCAAACGAAATTTTTATGAATGAATGAATGAATTCCGTTGTCAGCTAAGAATATAAAATTTAAGCGGTTCCATTTGTCTGATTCTAGTTGATTGAACCACCAATCAGAGTGCGATACGTATATACTTCTTGTGAACTTCTTTTTTACATTTTAACTTTTTTGACACTCTTGAGTTAATTTAAATCGATATTCAATATTAATCATTTAATTTCTAAAAAAGAGATTGTTGAATAAATAAACCTACATAGGTTTGTAAATTGGTAGGTAAGGTACCTGCTTACTTCCTATACAGCAATTGAAAACTCTAAAATAAGATTTTACCTAGTTGTATTAAGGTAGACAGGTAGTTATTGACTTTCATTCGTAAATGTTCTTATTCTTATGTCAATCGATTAAATCTTACCTTGTTCAAATGTACCTACGTACCTATGTATGTAAATATGTATTTTGAAGTAGGTAGGCATGCGTATATAAAAAATAAGTGTGATATGAATTCGCTTGTAGGAATCTATGCCAGCGGCTTAAAATACCTTCTATATGCGTTAATAGAGGTCTAAGGTCAGTGGCGGCGCTAGACCAAAATGAGGGAAGTGTAAGATTTAATTTGCGGGGCCCTTGAGAAAATAATTTCAGATTGCATTATTGTGAAAAAAGTATATCTATCTCACAGTCTTCACACAAACTTAGGACAATATTTTGATATCAAACTTCTTAGTTTTTTTTTAATTTGCATGTACCTATTAATAACACTACCTATAACCTCACTTCCTGAATACTGAACGAGGAAACAATTTATTTCTTCGGCGGACACGTTGATGCATCAGCTGTTATGATATCTATCTTACGTAATTGTTAACGGCTTGAAAAACTTTGTTTCTCACAGAACAAAACGGGAGAGAGCAAGAAGTTTTCGAATATTTAAAGATGACCCTACAGTAGAAACCCGAGATTTATTATGTTCAAAAGGTCCAGAAATATGTGTAATGCTTGTATATAGGTACAATCTACAATAGCACAAGATTTTGCATGACCAAAAAGTATACTTTTACCTTACCTATAAGGTAAAAAATATTGTTGTGTCCAAAAGGAAATAAAAGCTTTTGTTGTAAGGAACATTATGAACGCCATCGGCACCATTCCTTATCTTCAATGACTCTCCATATGTCAACTCCATCGATAAAGCCAATTTGATGAGGCAGCTTAATTTGCTGCTAACTTGAAACTTTCTTAAAGCACATGCCAACGTAAAGTGGAACTTAAAAGCTGCTTTCCCAAATTCTTTCAAAATTAGAATGCTTCAATATTCCTCAATACCACTACCCCATAAATCAATTTCATCTAAATATTGCAAGTATAGAGTCGATGCTATATACTAGGTCACCGTAGGACAGCGGGAGGGTCAGCTAGTTTCGATTATTATGAGTGAAGGAAGAAGACATCATTTGTTATACATATTTTATGATTTTAAGATTCGGAGACTTTTAGTGAGGCGTGCGGGGCCTCTCTAAGAGCGGAGCAGTGGGCGATGGCACGCTCTGCACACCCCTTCTGACACCTCTGTCTAAGAAAGGCACCATCTGAACTGTTTTTTAGGACACCTACTCAATACTCAATACATTTGAAAGCATTTGTCCGGGCCCACCCCCCCCCCCCCCCCCCCCCCAATCGGCAAAATAAAAGATGTTATTTGTAATATTTATCGGCTCCTAATGTTCAAATTTAGTAACGGGACGGAAAAATATAGCATGAGCAAGACAATAAAGGAAAGGAGAAGTAATATTATTATTATTATTATTATTTAAAAAATTTAAGAACTTTATTGATCATTATTACATTTCATAAAAAACTGAAGAACATGCTACCTCAAACACTAGTAAATTTTCGAGGTTTTTTGAAAAATTTCTCTAGAATTTCGTCCACGGCAAATTCAATATGGGTAGATATGGATATTTAAAGAAGCAAGACCATTTAGTCGTTCCTGTCCCATCGTATTTCTCAGGTAAGTTTTGATTCTCCTCAACGTCGAAAATGGTCTGGAGTTGCTGATGTAGTTATAGGTAAGGTAGTACTGCCAACTGCCAAGACTCGCAAAATATACCTATCGACATTCTTGAACGACTTGCTACTGATAACCTGAAAAATATCGTCAGATTGATGTTTGCATATGTGTCTCGATCCGATAAAAGCGACTTACTTGGCAAAAAATCGGTTGTTGGATCATGATTGCTTACACAAGTTCTTTTACTGAATATTCATGAAGCGCAATCAGAAATTGTAACATCACTATTTTTTCACAAAATATAAATTCAGAGAAACGATTTTTCACATTGGTTTGAATGGTACATCAACGCCTTTCAGAGCGTAAGCTTTCACTTTTGCCTAAAAGGTGCCTTTTCTCGGATCGCGTCACATAAAAAACTTTTTACATGTAAATTTTTGATCGAAAGATACTAACCAGTAAAGCATTAAGCGCATTTTGGATTTTCTGGCCGTTGGATCTGGATTCGTTGCCTCCACATCTTTTCTGACAGAAAATTTTCTTTCGATCAATCCGATATATTTTCGTAAAATGTGTAGAAGTCAGCGCATTTCTTTTCGTTAAGTTCTTGTTTACAAAACAGTTGCCCGAAACTTTGAAAAATTTATTTGTGTTCCGAGAACCGACCTTTGAGTTGAGAAATGAACGTATCAAGAAACGGAATGTAGGAAGAAATTCTGTAATAGTCTTCAATACTTTGTGCTTGAACGTTGCAACGATTTTTTTGTTGATTGCAACGGCGGCGGCGGCGTGGCAATTTCATTAACTGATTCCATAATGTGACAGGTGATTTGGAATTCAACAGTCGAAATCGCTGTCAAAAGATGCAATGCATTTTGCGAAGTATCTCGATATTTCCACCTTTTGATTTCTTCCAAAGATTCAATAACAGCCGGTTGCAATTCAACGTACGTTCCAACTACTTCATGAGACTGAGCCAACTTGGTAGGACAAACAGACTTCAACTTTTGTTTTTTTTTCTCACTTTTGTTTGTCATTTTTAAAATTTCTTGGTGTAGAACGTCTTGTCTTTAAAGCCAGTGAAAAAAGTGCTTCAATCGCTTCGATATTTCCTAACGCATTTTTGATTCCTGACACTTCGCACGCTGCATTGACTGCCAAACTAAAGCTATGTGCAGCGCAATGTACATAAATTGCCAGGGGGAAATACGATCTCAGATGAGCCTGTGCACCAGCCACCAATGAATTGGACACTCATTGCCGGAGCTCCATCGAATCCTTGGCCATACATATATGGGCGCAGGGACATAAGTCCCCGGGACATAAGTCCCAAATTTTATTTTTGGGACTTATGTCCCATCTAAGTGAGACATAAGTCCCAACTTCGATTTGGGAGTTATGTCTCACTTAGATGGGACATAAGTCCCAAAAATAAACGTTGGGACTTTTGTCCCTCCGAATATAATTTTTACAAGCTAAGACATTTTTTTCAGAAGCCCTTCTGAAAAATTGTCTGTGTTTTTCTCAAATTATTGAAGCTTCTTTTTTCAAAAAGCAAACTTACTACTCATTAGAAAGTAGAGATATGGTTTTCCGGAATTAGGAGATGTTATTTTACTTTTAGAATTTAGTAAAAAAATTTTAGTTTAAAAAAGAAACTTAAAAAATTTTGATTTCCGTTTCGAAGGCTCTGTTTGAAATATGTTGTAAGGGCAGCGGGCAATGGAAAATGTTTACTTTAATTATAGCTGAGGTATTTGCACATATAGTTCCTCCAACTTTCTACTCATTAGAAAGTAGAGATATGGTTTTCCGGAATTAGGAGATAATATTTTACTTGTAGAAGTTAGTAAAATTTTTTTAATTTAAAAAAGAAACTTAAAAAATTAGAATTTTTGAGTATTTGAGAAAATAAAATTAAAAAATCGCGCGATTTTTTAATTTTATTTTCTCAAATACTCAAAAATTCTAATTTTTTAAGTTTCTTTTTTAAATTAAAAAAATTTTACTAACTTCTACAAGTAAAATATTATCTCCTAATTCCGGAAAACCATATCTCTACTTTCTAATGAGTAGAAAGTTGGAGGAACTATATGTGCAAATACCTCAGCTATAATTAAAGTAAACATTTTCCATTGCCCGCTGGATGGAATATAATATTTCTAACAGAGCCTTCCAATCGGTATTCAAAGAGTATATAACGATTCTGAGATTATCTAGAGGTTATTTGTTCCATTACCTAAAATCACTTGAGAGAAAGGTGTCAAGGACCAACAACTTTATGGCAAGCAAAAATTGTTTGGTTGCCTAGTAGAAATGTACAACGATTTACTAAGCTCTATTCCTGAAAAGTTGGGACTTATGTCCCATCTTCAACGGAAAAAAGTTGGCACTTATGCCCCGATGGCGTGGGACATAACTCCCAAATCGAAGTTGGGACTTATGTCTCTCTTAGATGGGACATAAGTCCCAAAAATAAAAGTTGGGACTTATGTCCCGGGGACTTATGTCCCTGCGCCACATATATGAGCAATCGACGCCAACATCATGTAAATAATTTCTGATTGAATCTGCTAAACCTCGTATATATAAATAAAATTTTGAGTAATGGACCCCCCCCCCATGCCCAAATCCTGGATCCGCCACTGAGTGCATTTGTTTAGGTAGGTACACCAAAAGTTTTTTAATAATAATCGCCGGATCATTGGATTCCATGGATCTCTCCTTACAACTCAACACTTCCATCTGTTGGGGTCTTATACCATATTTTTGAAAAATGATATATTTGACGTGACCACATCATCTTCATCACATAAACATAACATCGCACAGCATCTTCATCACACAAACAATCAAAAAACGTTATAAGCATTTTCCTCGTATTTGAATTTAAAGAGGGTATAAATATAAATATTTATTGTAGATAGGTATTCCCGAAGGCATGAAATGAAAAAATGAAAATCAAGCTCAACAGAATCGAGGTTGGTGAATGTGAGTTATTCCTTTCGTCAATCATTCTAAGGCTTTCTTCCCTTTATTTTTTAAACTCGATTCTGATCAGGTCAAAGTGACGACTTTAAAAGTCCTGGCAATCCAGAATTGGACGTATTTTTTATCCAAACAGGTAAAAATTTCATTTTAAGGATGTTATAAAATAAACAACAGGTATTTTATTCTTGACATGTCATCAGAAATAAAAAACAACTTTATTAAAGTGGCTGCCTCGGCTAGCTTCGCAGTATAGCGCATTCTCCAATTTTTCAACAAATTGTCAACGGTTTCGGGCAGCAGCTCACGGATTGGATTGCTTGGATGACATTGGCCTTGAATGTTAAACATTTTTTTTTTTTTGATAAATATAACTATACCTACTGTCTTTAGCAGCTAATGACCAGACTAGTATCTAAAGGGTCCGCCAAATTTTTTTTTTTTTTTTTTGTTAAAATGCTAAAAAAAAAACTGCTGAATATTTTCTCAAATTTTTTTTTTATTTGAAAGTACAATCCTTCCGGTTGATAACAGAAAATAATTTCATTCAAATGGCTGACTTTTAAGCACATTATCGATTGTGTGCAGATGTATTTTACAAATGGCTTCACGAATATTGTCCTTTAAAGCGTCAATTGTCTCTGGCTTGTCGGTGTAACACTTAATTTTTACGGCACCCCACAAATAATAGTCCAACGGTGTTAAATCGCAGCTCCGAGGTGGCCAAACGACATCAGCTCTGCGGCTGATAAAACAGGGCGCAAAACATCGAGTGTAGCTTCGGCTGTGTGGCACGTAGCGCCATCCTGTTGAAACCAAATGTTGCCAATATCCTCCTCTTCTATTTTTGTGAACAAAAATTCGTTCAACATGACACGATAACGATCGCCATTGATTGTAACGGCGCCACTCCTTGCTCATTTTCGAAGAAAAATGGCCCAATTATGCCTCTGGACCAAAATCCGAACCAAACAGTGGCTCGTTTTGGGTGTATCGGCTTTTCACTGTAAGCGTGCGGATTTTGTGTGGCCCAGATGCGACAATTTTGCTTGTTTACATACGCTGACGCCTGACGGTGCTTCTCTTTTCCAAAATCCGTACGCAATTTTCGCACACATTCTGCAGCATTACCATGATTTTCAAAGTAATGTCGCAATATTTCCCAGCGTTGTTCAAGCGTATACACAACAATATTCGTTCAGCGGAAGGATAAAACAAATTATACGCCAAATCAGACATGAACTAAGTGTTACCATTCACAAAATAAGCACTAGTTGAAAAAAAAAAACGTTATATGGCGGACCCTTTACAGGCTGCCTACACCTGCAATAATTTTTGTTATGTCGACTCAACATGGAGGCGGGTCATTTGATGTTATGTCGTGTATTATGTTTTTTAGGTTATAATATGAGCTACCGATACGAACCGACACTGATAAGAGACGAAAAATTATGAGAAAAAATGACATTTTCCACTAACACGCACAAAAAACAAGGCATCTTTCAAAAGTTGATGTTAAGCTTTCTTCTACGTTACATCCAAAATTATTTCAAAAAACTTTGCGGTTTAGATTTCAACAGCCACACATCTAGCATCTACTAAATACATCCTCATCAGTGTTATTTACACATTTCTCACACACACTACGTCCTACTAAAAGGGAATTTACATTAAAAAAAATTATACTCTTCTCTCAGATATTTCAGTTTAACAGATGTGTTCTTCATCACAGTATTGCACTGTGAAGTATTCGTTGCCTTATGAAATATTCGTTTCACTGTAGATGATTCGTTGCCTAAGACACTATGTGCACAAGTTCATACGCATACACATATTGTCATTGGGGGCGTTCGAGAATCGTATCCGGATAGCTTGTTGTTGTTGTTTACGTGTTAAACTTTTAGCAGAGTCACACACCTATTTCAACTAAAAAGCTATCTAAAGGTATCCGAGTATTTTTGGTATACCTTTCTATTCAAGTGATCAGCTGATAGAAAATTTATTTTTATTTCTTTTCATGTTGATTTTTTGTTTTGGTGTGCATTTATTTCAGCGTAAGAGTCTTTTAAAACGCATGGGAAATCGAAAAAAATAAGTTATAATCGTCTAGCAATGATATTTTGAATGTTTTTCTATTTTCAAAAGTCGAATTTTAATATTTCACAGCTGTTGTCTGCAGCAATCTGGAAAAAGATATCTGGATCGTTCAAAAAGGTATCCAAGATACGGCTATCCGATAGGTTCTCAAGGACAAGGCTTCTGAACTTATCAAGGGACTGATAAGCCAGATACAAAGTATTCGCGAGACTGTAGACATTGTTTTCGAAAAGGCAAAAAGAATTTGTGAACAATGTGACATTGAAGACAATTTTCCTGAAAAGCGACGAAAGCTAGTAAAAAGACAAGATTTAAGTGAAAGTTCAGACACCGGCTACGACATTACTCAGCAACTAAGTTTCAAAATTCAGATAAATAAAGCAATAGACAGAATTATTTCTGAATTAAAATGGCGATTCGAAAAACTACGCGATATACAAAACTCTTTCGGTTTTTTGACCTTACAACACATTAATACATATTCGGCTGAAGAACTAAAAAAACATGCAGCTGATCTGAGTATCAAATATTCTGCAGATATAAATTTTGGTCCGAAATAGAAACTTTGAAGAGTCAAGTTGAAGCGACTACATTATTTGATAAATGTGAATGTCAGTCAAGTATGGGTGTTCTCAAAGCTGTAGTGGAACTGGATTTGAAGGAAATGTTTCCCAATCTAGTAGTCGCTATAAAGATATTTTTAGCGATGCCAGTGACTAGCCTCTTGCGAGAGATCGTTCAGTGAGCTCAAATTAATAAAAACTTACCTCCGCTCGACAATGGGTCAAGAAAGATTGTCTGGCCTAGCGATTCTGTCGATAGAACGCGACATAGCACGGCTCCTGTCATATGAAAATATAATCAAGGACTTCGCAATGAGAAAAGCGCGGAAAGTAAATCTTTAAGTAATCTAAAAGTAAGGTCAGCCTTGGGTTACTATCGAGTACTTTGTTCCATTTTGAGCAAAAAATTTTGAATAAACAGTTATCTAAGTAGCTACTTATATACTTCGGTAAACAATAAAAAGATAGATTTATTTGTACGCACATTTTTCCATTTTATTCTCAGAGCCTGGTTAGAACATTTTTCAGGGGCGCAGTTTTGAAAGCTCGCACCGGGCGCATAAGAGGCTAGTTACGGCACTGATTATGTATTATAATAAGTTAGTCTGTAATAAAGAATTGAAGTTATAAGACGTGTGCATTTTATCTTGAGACATTACAACGAGGATGGGATTATCCAAATTTTCCAAGTGAATTGAGAAAGTTTCAAAGTAAAACAATTACATAAAAGTAAAACAACATATAAAAAAAAGTCTCAGTGCACGTGGATTTTTCATATTTTAATATTCCCTTACTAAGATCTGGAACGTCCAAAAACTCTGTAGATAAACGCATCGTAAGTGCCTCAACCCCAGTGTGTGATCTTTCCAGTGGATTAATTGCTAATAGACCACTAGATAGCCCAACAGCTTCCATTGTGGATGAGGGGTTTTCTAACACATTAGCTATACCACCCTCTGATAATAATCCAGCGTTGAACGTATATTACATGGAAGAACTCATTGCCTTGCCACCTGCCAAGAGCATTTTTATTTCTCGGCTTTCCCAAGCCACTTCAGTGGATCTGATAAAAAATTATATTTCAAAAAAACTTCCATCAACTGCAAATTTATCAAACATCAACATAAGGAAGTTTAATATGTCTCCTGATAAGGATTATTCTTCTTTCGAGATTAAAGTTGGAAGGGATCTCGATTTATATAATATGCTAAATGACAGCTCGCTTTGGCCCTTACATACGGTTGTCCACGATTTTTTTCGTAGCAAGAAACGAAGACCCCACCTTAACTGAAGGGGAATCATACGATGCTCTACATGCGGTTTCATTAAAACCGTCGTCTCCTCAAAATCTTCGTTTTTCATCATTAAAGATTTATTACCATAACGCTTGTGGTCTCAGAACTAAAGTATCTGATCCTTTTAAAAATACAAGCAATATCTATTATGATATAATCTTCATTGTCGAGTCCTGGCTGTACCATGGAATTGCTTCAACAGAACTCTTTGATTGTAGACTTTACAATACTTATCGTCGTGATCGTTGTCAATCAGCGAGTGATAGAGGAGGTGGGATAATTGTTGCTGTGCGCTTGCATTTGTGTTGTACAGAAGTAACCTTGCCATCTGTAGACATTGAACAGGTTTGCATCTCTCTCAAAGTAAATATGCCTCATAAGTCAAATCTATTCTTTATTGTAAGTTATGTGCCTCCAAGTAGCTCTATAGAATTGTATGAAAAACATATATCCAATATTGATTTTATCAACAGTATTTGCACTGACTCAGACAATATTTGTGTCTTAGGTGACTTTAACTTATCTGAATTAAAGTGGAAATATTCAGAATCTGAGAAAATGCTACTGCCGTTTAACATGAAACAAAATTTTGAAATTATTTTTATAGACTATCTTTATTCTTTAAATTTGATGCAATTTAATCATATCCCCAATTCTTTAGGTAAGATATTGGACTTAGTGTTCATAAGTTGTGAAGATCTTAGAGTTAAATTATATAATGTTCCCTTTTCCTTGCTGAATGATTCTATTCATCACACGGAATTGTTCTTTGAAATAGAGTTTTATACATATGTATCAAATAATGTAAAGCAGGATTTAAAATCTTATAATTTCTCTAAAGCTAATTTTACCGGTCTAAATGACTATTTCTGCAATATCGATTGGCGAACTGAATTTGTATGTCTAGATCTACAAAATATGTATCATCGCTTCACTGAAATCATGTTTTTGGGTTTTGATAACTATATACCGGTTTTTGCAAAAAAGAAGTCCTTGAATTCACCTTGGATTAATAAACAACTCAGCGATTTAAAGAAACAAAAACGAAAAGCATACGTAAAATATAGTAAATCTAAAAGTCAACCTGATTACGAACACTTTAGTAAGTTACGCAAAGATTTTGTGGTTCTTAGCAAGTTTCTTTATAGAGCTTATATTCTAAACATTGAAAGCAATATCAAAAGCAATTAGAAATCGTTCTGGTCTTTTATAAATTCCAAAAGAAAATCAGTAGGGTTTCCAAGTACTATGCATTATAGTGGCGTCGAATCCTCGGACTTAGATTCCACAGTCGAATTATTTGCTAACTTCTTTGAATCGGTTTATTCCATATCTAGATTTAATAAAAGTTCACTCACACAATTGAACAGTAGCATTAATATTGGATCCATTCAGTTTAGTTTCGAAGAAGTTAATACAGCACTTTTATCTCTCAAATCTAGTTCTAGCTCTGGTCCCGACGGCATTCCTGCCACAGTGCTTAAGGAATGTTGTGACTCTATTTGCACTCCCTTACTTATGTTATTTAACAAGTCTCTTCAAGAAGGAATCTTCATCGAAGAATGGAAACTTTCTTATTTAGTTCCGATCCATAAATCAGGCTCAAAAAGTGATATTCAAAATTATAGGGGTATTTGCAAATTCTCCGCTATTCCCAAACTGTTTGAAAGTATCCTGAAAAATAAACTAGATTTCTTCACAAGCGAATATTTATCGGAAGTACAGCATGGTTTTGTATCTGGTAGATCCACTATAACTAATCTGGCATATTTTACTTCTTTTGTAACCAATGCTATGGAAAGTGGTTTTCAAGTCGATTATCAAGATGTATTACTGATTTCAATGAAGTGCCTTCAGAAATTGATTTTTCAATCCTTAGTAGAAGTAAATTTAAGACTGATTTATTGTACTTACTTATATTTTAATATTTTATTCTTGGAGCACTATATCTGTTAGCTGTAAAACTGCTTGTAGATAAATGAAATAAATAAATAAATATGACTGAAAGTGAGAGCAAAATTGGCATACCCTACATTTGGACTCCTTAGTAATATTGGACCATTTTTACCTGACGATGATTTCGAACAGTACATCGAAAGAATGGAACAACTATTTGTCCTGAACAACATCGAAGAAGCAAAAAAGGCGCCACTATTTATAAGTTGTGTAGGAGGAGAAGTATACAAGATCTTGCGGTCACTTATATCACCAAAAGTGCCAAAAGACTGTTCGTATGCTAACATTACTGCGGCTTTAAAACTACACTTCAAACCGAAGAAGAACACTCGCATGGAGCGTCACAAATTTCTTTCAAAATCACTTGAAGCGGGTGAGTCGTTGTCAGATTTCATAGTTGAGTTAAAGACTTTGGCGGAAAACTGTGAATACGGATCGTTTTTAGAGCAAGCCCTATGTGATAAATTTATCTTATCGCAACGGGATGAACGAATCCAACGGAAACTTCTTGAGGAGCCAATTACACAAACATTTGCAAAAATTTGTGAAACGGCATTACTTATGGAAATGACTTTGAGAGAAGTCAAGGGCATGCGAGAAGGTACGGTTGCAAATTCAACGATAGCGGCATTTCGTCAAACGGGAAGGTCTCGCTTTTCGTCAGAAAAGAGACAAAACTATCATCATGAAAGTAAAGGCAAATCCAACAGTAAGCAGCAGAACGGGAAAGGTACGTTTCAAGAGGAGAACCAGAACGTACAATGTTTCAAGTGCCAAGGCTATGGGCACTACGCAAACAAATGCCGAAATAAACGAGTGAAACAAAATATAAGGTATAAAAGTAATTTTGTGAAAAATGTAGATCCCTTAATAATAAGTTGTCTAATCTTAAGTTGGCAAATATAAAGGGAACGTGTAGAGCATCTCTCCCTCTCATTATAAATATTAAAGTAAATAACATTGGTGTACGTATGGAAATAGACACCGGTGCGTGCATATCGATAATTCCCGTTCACCTATATAATAAATTTTTTTCGCACATCGAATTGAGAAAATTTGACAAGTGTTTGAAAGTTGTAACTGGAAAAGAAGTTGCTGTTGTTGGTGTAATTGATGTGTTGTTGCAGGTTGAAAATAAAGTTGGCAGAGTTTGATGATGCCATTGGTTGTGGTTAATGCGGATGAGCATTTCATTCCTCTGTTAGGTCGTAATTGGCTTGATGTAATTTTTCCGGGATGGCAAGAAAATTTTGTTATTAAAAAGTTGATTACAGAGGAAAATATTAGAACTGAATGTTTAAACAAATTCCCTTTAGTATTTTCTAATAATTTTAAAAACGCTATAAAAGGTCACGAGGCACAAATTGTAATGAAACCAGATGCTACTCCGATATTCCACAAAGCTTATACGGTGCCCTACGGTTTGAGGGAAAAAGTAGAAAAAGAGTTAGATCGGTTGATAAGTGAAAAGATATTAATACCTGTTAGGTACAGTGAATGGGCTCCACCTGTAGTAGTAGTCGAGAAGAAGGACGGGTCGGTAAGATTATGCATGGATTGCAAAGCGACAATTAATCCTATGGTGGAAACCTTACACTATCCTCTCTCAAGAGTTGATGATATCTTGTCAGAGTTAGCTGGATGCACTGTGTTTTGTGTACTAGATTTGGCTGGTGCCTTTCAACAAATTCAAGTAGCTGAACCCTGTCAGAAGTACATCACAATTAACACACAAAGAGGTTTGTTAAGGTACACTCGTGTTCCTTTTGGAATTAAAATAGCCTCTTCAGAATTTCAGTTAATGACGGATAAGGTTTTGCAAGGGCTCCAAAGAACAAAAGCCTATGTCGATGACATAATTGTTGGTGGTGTTGACGAATCAGACTGCAAACAGAATCTTTTTAAGGTGTTGAAGCGGTTTGAAGAAGTTGGAGTTAAAGTCCGGATGGATAAGTGTACTCTTTTAAAGTCATCAATAGAATATCTTGGCTACACGATTTCTAAAGATGGTGTTAGTCCAAAGAAAGAGAAAATGGATGCAATCATGAATGCTCCATCCCCAAATGATATAAGAACTTTAAGGTCATACCTTGGTCTTCTTAATTTCTATGGGCGATTTATACCAAATATTTCATCCAAGCTTTCACCTCCGTATGATTTGTTAAAATCTAATGCGGAATTTATATGGTCACAGGAATGTGAGAACGCTTTTCAAAATAGCAAATTGTGGCTAAAACAAAACAATCTTCTTACGCATTATGACCCAATTAAACCTCTAAGTATCGTATGTGATGCAAGCTCATATGGCGTTGGAGGGGTTCTTTTTCACATTGAACCAAACGGTGAAGAAATACCAATTCTGTTTGCTTCAAGCACTTTATCAGATTCGGAGAAAAATTATGCCCAAGTACAGCGCGAAGCTCTAGCAGTGGTGTTTTCAGTGAAACGTTTTCACAAATACATCTACGGAAAACGCTTTACTATTTTCAGCGATCACCAGCCACTGCAAGCAATTTTCGGAAAGAAAAGTGGGTCTGCAGTAGCGAATGCTAGATTACATAGGTGGGCTCTAATTTTGTCTCAGTACGACTACGCTATCAATTACCGAAAGGCTTCAAAGATGGGAAATGCGGATGCTCTTTCCAGGCTTCCTTTGAAAGAGCCGACAGGGATTGAAAGCGAATTCATAAATTTTTTTAATGTATCAGGAGATATCCCTATAGATTTGAATTTGATTGCAAAAGAGTCTCAAGCAGACCAGGTTTTACAAAAAGTACACAATTTTGTTCAGTATGGGTGGCCTAAAAATATTGAAATAGAGTTGGAAAAGTACTTTACTCGTCGAACAGAACTATCTGTGCAAGATAATTGTGTGCTTTTAAGAGATAGACTTGTAATCCCTCAGTCCATTAGAGAGAAAATTCTTTACTTAATACATGAAGGCCATATAGGTGTTGTTAGGATGAAAACGCTAGCAAGAGGTCCATTTTGGTGGCCACGAATAGATGATAACATAGAAGATTTTGTGAAGACATGCGAAGTGTGCCAACAAACTTCAAATAAACCGAGCCAAATCGGACTCAGCACATGGCCAAAAACTTCATATGCTTTCGAAAGAATCCACATGGATTTCTTTTATTTTTCTGGAATGACGTTTATAGTTATAGTAGATACCTACTCCAAATGGCTAGAGATCGTCAAAATGAAAAAGACTAGTGCCAGTGACGTTATTAAAGTGTTGAGAAACATGTTTCCGAATTTTGGATTACCAAAAGAAATTGTATCCGACAATGGCCCGACATTTGGATCACAAGAATTAAACAATTTTTGCATTGCGAATAATATAAAATTAATGAAAACTCCGCCGTATAACCCGCAATCAAATGGTATCGCAGAGAGAGCTGTGCAAACCGTTAAGGCAAGTTTAAAAAAATATTTGATTGATGAAAGACTACGTGCACTGCCAATTGAATACAAAATTAACAATTTTTTGTTTAAGTATATAAATACCCCAACTTCAACAACAAATATCTGTCCATCGCGATTTGTTTTTCAGTTCCAACCTAGAACAAATTATAACCAACTTCAATCAAAAATCGAAAATAATATTAATTTAAGAAGAAGGGAGAATGATGTGAACGGGAATGATGGATGTGAAAGAGCCAATTCGAATATAAGAAATAAGAAAAGAATAATAAATGAAAGGAAGCGAAATTGTATTAAAAAGAAATCTAACCACAAAGAAAACGAAAATATTATATTTAAAGAAAATGAAATGGTGTGGTATAAGAATGTTTTCGATAATTCAGTTAAATGGATTGCCGCTCAGATAGTAAGGCAGCTTACTAAGAGTATTTATTTGATCAATGTTGGAGGTAATGTAAGAAGAAGTCACGGCAATCAATTGAAACGTAGATTAAATAGAATCATCAGCGAATATAGTAATATTAGTAATAAGTCTAATAACGCTAATGAAAGCGAATCAGAATCTATATTCAATGAAGAAGAAAGAGACGTTTTATGTGAATTACAAAAACCTTTAATTAAAAAACGTGTTAGAACAAAAACCTCACCAGGTGTTCTTCCTACACGAAGATCACCTAGGTTTATTGAACAAAATGTTAAGGAAGCGATCTGAGTTGAACTTATAATTTTATATAACAATATCAAACTGAAATAATAATGTTCTAACGTTGTGATTTATATTGATTGATAAGTTTAATCTTAGTAGTGGGGTGTTATGTATATGGTTAATACCAACCCTGTAAAAGACACTCTATCTATCTCTCTCTTAATACTTATCTCTATATGACAGTATTATGTATTATAATAAGTTAGTATGTAATAAAGAATTGAAGTAATAAGACGTGTGCATTTTATCTTGAGACATTACAATCTATAGGTATAGAAGCCTCAAGAAGATTTAAATTCCCTATAGGACAAGTCTTCAGGACCGAATCCACAAAAGAACATCTGAGAACATTGTCATTTTATCCGACGCCATCCAGATCTGAGCCAACGAACACCTAAAACTGTTTCTAAAAGTTTTGCCAAAAGCCGGGCATGTTACAGCGCCAAAATAAATAAAAAAATCTTTTTGAAGTAAAGCCTGCAAACGAAAACTAAAACTATTGTTCTGATGACTTTTTCGGTCAATGGAAGAACACTTTCGTCGATGAACACTTGAATTGAGCCAAATGTGCAGCAGCCCAGCAGCAATATCTAATATACCTATGCGCTTCCATCAAATGTCATTCACATGTCACATCCTTCAGCCGGCAGACGTAGGCGCTTTTAAAAGGCTGAAGTCAGACTACAAGAATATATTAAACACATGGCACCAACGTCTGGGTAGTCACGGCAGCTTAGTGCTGCCACTAAGCAATTAAAAAAAAACATAGTTTAAAAACATGATTTGGGATGAAAAAACATGACCTATCTGGTAATGAAAAATAATTGAATAAGATTTTTTTTGCAAATCACAAATTTATCTGTTGTGTAGAAAACAAAAACTCAAATTTTAATATGGGCAAATGCGATTTTAATAAAATATGTAAATACCTAATTTTTCTCAAGCCAAAACATGGCCTTTGTTCTGACTTTCGGCCGGAAAGCATATCCTCCCGAATTTTTGCAGTTCTCAATTCCCAATTTGTACGTTTTCAATTCGCTTATCAATTTGATAGCGGAATTGAACTCGGTTGATGAATTATGTAAACAGCTATGCATGAGAAATGGTGAACTGTATTAACATTATCATGATCTAAAATAGTAAACAGTATAATGAACATGAAAATCTTGTTTCAAAAACGTTTTTATGGAATAAAATCAGTACCAAATCCGTTCGGAAATAAGAACACACTTTTTCAATCCATACGGATTCAATTTCGGGTTTCGTTTTGAATCCGTTCGAAGATCAGAACAGTCATGCATATATGTATTACCATTCTCTGCAAATGTTAGTACTTTATCGATAGAAAAATTATTTAAAATTTAATGGAAATAAGAAATAACTAATTTATTCGTAAAAAAAAATAATATTAATTGTAATAATAATAATAATAATATAAACATTTAGGTACTCAAACTGAGTAAAAAAGTTTTCAAATTTTCTTAGTTTAAACTTCAGCTCTAGATTGTTAATATGTAAGTTATCCCTAGGCCGAAAGGCATAAGCATTAAGATATTGAATAATTTAGAGTACCCGATTAGGGCCAGTAAGCTAGTTAAGTTAGATATTGTTCAAGGATAAGCTAGTTATATACATTTTTGTTGGAACGTAAGTAGATATAAGATATTAAAAAATATGAATTTTAAAATGAAAAAAACTGAAAAAAGAGGAGGATTTTCTTCCCCTGATGAAAATATGAGAATCTTTTTGAGATATGTAGAGCTCCAGGATTTCAAGCTGAGGTTGAAGAAGACACAGGCTTCCATCAGAGTACTGTTTGCAGAACTGTGCATCATGTAGCAAATTTAATTATTAATAAATTATAGATATACTTACCTAGTACCTACGACCGTTTTCCGATGAATTAGTAGTATTTACTTGGATGAACCCAGTATACAGGGTGTCCCGTACTTCGTGTATTATCCTTTGGGGTCTGATTCTGGGTCATATTCTAGAAAAAATTGTTTTACAGTAAAGCTCGTTTCTCAACTTAGACATCACTTTTTGACAATTTAAAAAATGGCTAACTTTGGTGTACCCTGACCTGTGTTAAATTCGATATCTCTGTCAATACTGATGAAAGAGACCTAATCTTAGACTTAATTTTTTGTAGGAATAACAACCTTTAAGACTGTATTTAAGTTGAGCTTCCATAGGTTTAGGGTTTCCAGATTTTAAACTTTAAGTGGTGTTCAAATTTTCTTCCAGAAACAAAGTTTTGATTTTGAGGTAATTTTTTTCAGAAAATGCGTGGTAAACATAGAGTTTCTTTATTTTTTACAGATGAACAAAACAGTAATAAAAAAAAAACCCTGTAATAAGTGCACTCAAAACCCATACATTATGATCGTTTTGAATGCATGCCAGAGCCCGTTTTAGAATTTCGTTGTGGGTGTTTGCTGTCGATAACTTTTGTCTTACTTGTAGTCTTGTAATCTTTGAAACTGTATTTAAATTGGACTCCTATAGGCCAAGGGTTGCCAGATTTCCAGTAAGGATAAAGTTCCTGGTATCTTCGTTGTGCTCTTTTTGAATTTTCATTGCAAAACTCATAAAAGAAAAAATTGTCTACGTATTCTTCTTTCCTAAATAAAGGCATTTCAATAAGCTCTCTGATCAAACTGCAATCGTGACTTATTTTGATAAGCTGATGAACAAATTTGTTTACTTATTCTTGATTATTCACACCCCAAACTTAAAGCAAACACACACAATGAAATGCAAAAATGGGCTCTGGAATGCATTCAAAACGAAAGAGGGCACTTTGAGCACTCGTTATAGTTGTATTTGTATAAAATTTAAAAAAAAACTACTAAAAATGCCCATATTATTGTTATATTCAAACAAACCTCAAAGCTAAACATTTTTTTTATTTTTTTTTTAAATTTTACCTGTTTTGTATTTTTTAAAATATCACAAAATTTATGGGTTTTTGAGTGCACTTATTAATGAGTTTTTTTTTCATTACTGATTTGTTCATCTGTAAAAAATAAAGAAACTCTATCATTATCCGGCATTTTTTGAAAAAAATTACCTCAAAGTCAAAACTTTGTTTCGGGAAGAAAGGTTGTTATTTCTACAAAAAACTAAGTCTAAGATTAGGTCTCTGTCATCAGAATTGACAGAGATATCGAATTCAACACAGGTCAGGGTACACCAAAGTTAGCCTTTTTTAAAATTGTCAAAACATCACTGTCAGTGAGTTGAGAAACGAGCTTTACTGTACCCCAAAGGATAATACACAAAGTACGGGACACCCTGTATACTACTAATACAGTCTTACAATTATAAACTTAACTTTATGCATACCAAATGAAGTAAATTCTCCAAGTTTGAGCTTCTAGTAGTAGAACGAGTATATACTGTAACTATTATACTCCTAGTAAGTAGATATACTTCTCTTTTATAAAATATGTACGATTTATCGTTTTCTGAAAAAAGTAGGGTAAACGCACTAATACCCGGACACTTAACTTTTTTCTGAACTTAGACTTCAAACCATTTTGTAACCATAAATGCTACCGAGGAAACTTTTATTGATTGTAAATAATATGGCGTTCAAGTAAATTGCAAAGAGATCATTGTTAAAATTAATAAAATAACAGTTCAGAAAAGTTCCATTTGCGTTGGTACCCGGACAGCAAAATTAAGTACTCGTACGCTCTGGTCTTAGTACCCGGACACAATCATTTTAAGAGACAAGCCCTGTCTGGATACTGAAAATATAAGATAAGCGCACATTTTTTGTATCCATACAGGGCTTGTCTTTTAAAATTATTAAATCTCTCAATGATTAAGTCTCTTAAAATGACTGATCTAGTATCCGAACGCTTTTGTTTTAGTATCCAGACACAATAATTTTAAGAAACAACCCCTGTCCGGGTATTGAAAATACATGATAATCGCACATTGTTAGTACCCGGACATCATGTCCGGGTACTGAAAACATATTCAATTTTGGTTTATGTGCCCGGACACCACAAATAATGGCAAAGATTTTATTAAATTTGGTTTTTTTTTGCAAATTATTTTAGTTAATGATATTTCCAACGAAACCAATGGCTTTCCATTACGATAGATTAATTATTACTTGTTCAATTGCTTACTGCTAAAAACTGTTATTACAATTTTTTTTTTTACCTTAATCGACAACGAGACCACACCTCCAAACCTTAAGCATTAAAATGACGCGTAGTTCCTAAAAAACGCATTTCGAGTACCTGAAACTTTGCATGCATGTATAGGACACATTGAAGGACCCATGTTTGTTGACGTTTGTGAATTTTTTTGTGTGATTTATCTATTAAATATTAATCGCAAAAAAGGTCAATGTGTCCGGATACTAACACTGTCCGGATACTAGTGCGTTTCCTACCTTTCGTTTTGTTTTTAGTTTCTCTAAAACAAAGAAAGATTTTATCGTTCGGTTTTTCCTTTCTGAGTATAAATTAATAAAAGCATAAAAATATGGAAACAAAAATGGCCCTTAATCGGGCAAAATTTTGTGAGAAAAAAACCAATTAGGAAAAAAAATTTTCTTTTTTCAAAATTTTGACTTTGAGGCTTGATCTCTCAAAAACTTCATTCAGTGAACTCAAATTAAAAATTTTATTAAAGAACAAAGCATTCGCTTTCAAAAACACTAAAGTATGAGAAAAAAAGTAGCTTTGTTGATTCTTAATAATTTAAAAAAAAATGGAGTAAATTTCATATAAAATTGCCCCTTGTGCCAACACGGACGGATATAGACCCCCCTCCCATACAATTTTTTTTCTTGACCCAACTTATCTATCCTGAGTCTTTGGCAAACGGTATCTAAAACATCCTACAGAAACAAAAGAAAATTCTAAGTTAATAATTAATTATAAAAATAATTAAAAAATTGAGAGCGGTGAAATTTTTTTTAAACTTTTTTCTATACGCTTTCTAAAATAAATTTCCGAAAATTTCATGGAAATCCATGGACAGGCCTTGGATTCCTAGGTTTTGTCATTCTAACGGCCCTCCACAATGTAGAGAAGTAGGAAAATAGTTTGGAAAATTTTTTTCGTCCCTCGAACCTGTTTGCAAGTCTGCAACCCAAGTGGATGTGGTTGAGGTCGTCGTCTGTTTCGCTCTCAGATATTCATTTTCGGATGGAGGGTCGACGTACCCTGCGGGTTCTTCCACTGAACCCGTTTCTGGAGATGGAACGATGTTATGTTCTTCATCTTTTTTATATATTTTTAAGGCAATGTTTGACCAGCCGAACCGAATCACGCTTTTTGTCGCAGCCAGGGGAGCTTGGGAGTCCCTATTGATGACTATTATAGCCGATCTATTGTGACCGTTCAGCTCTTCCAGCTTCGCGACTTTCCAGTCATGGGTAGGTAGGGTAGGATTGCCAAATTGAATAATTTTCATGATAGTGTCTTTGCAGGAGAGTTCTTCTGGTAATCTAGCGCGAGCCCTAGGCCTGCAAGGGATATCCTCCCATGACAAGACTTCAAGCTTATCACCAGGCCAGAGTCGCTCTAACCTGTTAATTGCGGGCTTATACAGATCACGTGATCTCTCTTCATCAAAAGTGACTAACCTGACGCGTCCCTGATAGCATCCTGCGTCCACAAAGATGGCAGGTTCTCCTGGGTTTTCCATCATTAGAGTCCAGTAGGCGGCCTTGAACTTGTTCATGATATCCGCCCATTGATCGAAAGAGATCGCACCATCCGCGTTACTCCTGTCAATGACAGCGAAAATTGTTTTGTCCTTCAGCGCATCACTGTACGACATGTCCTTTTTGGAGCTAAGGGTGCTTGATTTTTGCACCTTAGGCCTCTTGGCGTTCGGGGGTGACTCCTCGAACGAAGGATGGCGCTAAGACGTTGAGTCTGCGCAGTTTCTTTCATGTATGGCAATGATTTTCACTGCCTATTCAAGATTGGAAGATTGCGTTGAGTCAAGCTAATGCTGTGTAAATCGTTCATTTCCAGTGAACGAATCAATCATCAATCGTTCAATGGAAAGATTCAGTCATTTCAATCAATCATTCAATCACTTGAACTGGCCGAGGCGATCGACCGAAACTGAAACCAATAGACCCACGAGAACGAGAAACGACCGAAATTGAAACCAATCATTTGCAGTGCAGCGTTGTATTTTTTAATTTGTATTACTCTCTGTTTGCGCTTCGTTGTTACCTACATACATATCTACATAGGTGCAGTCGAGTCAACATCGAAACAGAAACGTAGGCAAGAACTAGATGTGATGTGTCAAAGCAACTAGACGTGTTTTTACTGTCGTCCGACTAAATTCCTATTTTTTTAACATTAATACCCCAGTTTGAGTGCATTTCAACAAGCACATTATTTTATCATTCGATTGAACTTTCATCTGAGTTTAAATTCATCTTGCAAATTTGCATTTTAAAACAATCATTTGATTTTGTTTTACTTTACGAACAAAATATCAAGATGCCTATCAGAGGAACACGCTCACAACAACAAGGAAGTGTCTCATCTCCGAGAGATGTTGGTGTAAGCAATTCGAATGGTGTTGCTGACAAACTGTGGAGTCGCATGGAGGAGAAGCTAGACAAATGGTTGGATACGTTCACCCACTCACTGGAGGACAAACTAGCTGCCTTAGAAGATCGCCTAAATGCACAGATAAGTGATAACAAATTATTTTTTGAGCAGCAATTGGAAAAAACAAAATATGATGTCAAACGGCTGGAGCGCATTGTTGACCAGTTTGAGAGAGAGAAGATCAATTCGGATGTTGTAGTTGTGGGTGTACCGGAATCTCCTGGAGAAAATTTGGAGACCATTTACAAAAATATTTGCTCAACCGTAAATGTTCAGCCCTCACACCTTCAAAACATTTTCCGCGCCAAAACAAAACGACATTCTCCTACCGATGCCAGCATAATACTAAAGTTTGTGCAGAAGCGTGAAAAACAAAAATTCATGCATGCTGTGGCGAGCTTTCGTAAGATGAAAAAAGCTCAACTCAAACTCAGTGCAATCAACATCGATTCGCCAAAAAGCTTTTATGTCAACGACTGCCTGACTAAAAATAATTATCAACTGCAGCGTTATGCACTTAGACTAAAAAAAAAGTCTTTGCTCAAATCTGTGCATTCTTTCAACGGTCAGATATATATCAGCACGCCCAACATCGAACATCCATTCATAATCTACAACTTTGACGATCTGAGGAATGCCGTCGGTCCTGACGCTAATGTTGATCTGCAATCTGCAAGTGTAAATTAATGGTAGCTTGCTAATAATAATATTTTAGTGCAAGAATTCTTTGTAATTTTGTTTACCTTAAGCTTTTTTTTCTCTGTCGCACCTTTTTTTTTTTTTTTTTTTTTTTCTTTTTCTCTTTTTGTTCTTATTGTAGGTATATTACCAGTATTATTCAGCTCTGATTGTTGTGTTTGTTCTTTTTGTCTCACTCTTCAATTTTAAAATTGATTGTTTACAAAATTTCTGTGCTTGATTTGAAGCTAGACTTTTGTTGCCAGGATGGCTACCAACAATGATTATGGCTTTATCAGTGTAAGCGAAAAAAACAAATTTTTATTAAACACTCTGTGTAAAAATCACAATGGCTTAAATGTGTGCCATATTAATGCTCAAAGTCTTGTTAATAAGTTTGATGAGTTCAAGATGATATTTGAAGACAGCTTAATTGATGTAATTTGTGTTTCGGAGACTTGGTTTCACCCGACTATTAATAGTAATTTTTTCGCTTTAAGAGGATTTAAAAAACCTTATCGAGCTGATCGAATTCGAACAACAGGTGGAGGAGTTGCAATATATGTAAAAAGTAATATTAAATCTTGTCATGTTAAGTGTTCAGATGGCACCGAAGCTTGCGAATATTATTTCATTGATTTATTTGATGGTGAAAATAAATGCAGCTTAGGTGCTATCTACATGCCACCTCGTATAGCTAGTTCTAGTGTAATAACTCCGATTATAGAAGAAATGTGTTTCCGTGCACCGAAAGTGATACTTTGTGGAGATTTTAATATAAACCTTCTTTCTTCTTCATCCAATTCCTTCAAAACAGCTATGAGTTCTCTTGGGTTATCGTTTTTGAATAACTCGGAGCCAACTCACTTTATGCCAAACTGTGCCCCGTCACTCCTAGATGTTTTTATTGTAAGCGATGTTAGTCTTGTAATGTGTTCCAGTCAATTATCGCTTCCTGTTTTTTCTCACCATGAGCTTGTTTTTGCAACTTTTAATGTACATAATGAGGTTGAAATTTCAAATACTTTCCAGTACCGTGACTTTCGTAATATTAATGTTGATTTTCTGTTCAGTGATTGTTCTGAAATTGATTGGCGATCTATGTTTTATACATCTGACGTTAATAATCAAGTTGACTTTCTCACTGCTGCCACCCAATATCTTTTTGATAAGCATGTTCCCATTAAGACTCAGCAGGTTAGATCTACCAGTTGTCCATGGATCACTAATGAAATTTTAAAAGCAATTAAAGACAGAGACACATCATACCGTCGCTGGAAACGTTTTCGTTGTGCAGAAATGTTAAAAGATTTCAAAACTTTACGCATTCGGGTTACTTATTTAATAAAGAACGCTAAGCTGAACTTTTATAATAACAAATTCAACTCCAATCGTTCCTCGAAATTCTTCTGGAAGGAGATTCGTAATATTGGTCTCAGCAAACGCACTTCTACTTCCGACGACCCTATTGATGTAGAACAGTTGAACATAAAATTTTCCTCTCCACCTACATCTTCCTCTGCTTTCAATTTTTCAGAAGCTGACAATAATTCAGATCATTCATTTTATTTCAGTGCAGTAGATGAATATCAAGTAGGGAATGCTATATTCTCTATAAAATCCAAATCTGTTGGTTTAGATAATATGCATCCGGACTTTATAAAAATTCTTTTACCATTTACACTTCCATATATAACCCACACCTTTAACACTATTATAATGACATCTGTTTACCCCGATTCCTGGAAAAAATCCAAGATTATCCCCATTCCAAAGCAGGGAGGCAAAAATGAATTCAGGCCAATAGCGATTCTCCCATTCTTATCGAAGGCTTTTGAAATCATCATTAGCAACCAAATAAAAAACAATCTGAACGAAAAACAGCTCCTAGTCCCACTTCAATCAGGGTTCAGATCTGGACATAGTTGCACATCAGCACTTATTAAAGTTTCTGATGACATAAGACAAGCTCTAGATAATAAATATACATCTGTGATAACACTACTTGACTTTTCCAAAGCATTTGATTGCGTAAATTCAAACCTACTCTGTGATAAACTGACTACCTATTTTAATTTTTCTGACACAACTAAAAACCTTATTTATTCTTATCTGACCAATCGTATTCAAGCTGTGTCGTTCAATGGTAGATTGTCTTCGTTTCTTAATGTAAATAGTGGTGTCCCACAAGGATCCATTTTGGGTCCTTTGCTGTTTTCCATGTTTATAAATGATTTGCCATCAGTATTGTCTTTTTGTAAATTTCATATTTACGCGGATGATGTCCAACTGTACATCAGTTTTCCTATCGGAATGATCGAAGATGCTATAACCAAAATGAACGCTGACTTACGTTCAATTTTTGATTGGTCAACACGTAATGGGCTAAAGCTAAATCCTGAAAAAACAAAAGCAATTCCAATTTCAAAAAATATACCGAATTTTACAGATCTTCCCCCACTTTACTTAAATTTTTGCCAAATCCAGTATGTAACTCAGGCTAAAAACCTTGGTTTAATATTTAACAATACTTTAACCTGGGATACGCACATTAACTCAGTAATTTCTAAAATTTATGCTTCACTTAGATCACTTTCTGTAACGAGAACCTTCCTGCCCACAGATATTAAATTGAAATTGGTTAAAGCACTAATCATACCAATATTATCATATGGATGCGAGTTATTCGCAGACCCCGATTCGCAATCACTTCAAAAGTTTAAAGTTGCATTCAATTCGATTGCTCGGTTCGTTTTTAATCTTCGTAAATACGATCATGTGTCATCTAAGGCTAACCAAATTTTAGGCTGCAACCTAGAAGCATTCTTAAAATATCGTTGTTGTTCTTTTCTTTTCAAACTTATTACCAACAAGACTCCATGTTATCTATTTGAAAAACTAGATTTCTGCTCCTCAAATCGTTATATATTGTTGCGCTATTTCACATTTGGCTCTTTAACTTCACGCAGGCAATTTTTCGTTCATGCTGTCAGGCTGTGGAATAATCTACCCAGTCACTTAAGATCTAGAATCAATCACAGAAAATTTCATAAATTTTCCTTTCAACATTTTTGTAGCTGAATAATAGACTTAAATGCATATATCTAATTATATTTTTTGTTTTTATTTTCTCTAGTAATGTCAAATATTGTCTCCAATTAATTTTCATTACAGTTGTTATCTCCTTTAATACTTATAAAAATTATAATAATTTAATTAGTTTAAGTGAAAATGCGACTCAATGTTTTCCTTTCCTTTTATATATATATGTTCTTGCACATTCCAAAAAGAAATTAATCTTATATCCTGTACTAGTTATAAGTTCTCTTGATGTACAGATGTCATTTAAACAATAAATATCAAATATCAAATATCAAGAACCAATAGTATGGTACTGAGTTGTAGATGGGGGATGGTTTTCTTTTTTAGATGTGCATATACATACGCACATTACATTCATTTTACATTTTCAGTGAGAATCGCCTTAAAAAATTTGAAGTAGAAATCTTTCCATATCGCTTTAAAACAAGGACTAGAAAAGTTCTAAATCTATGAAATTCTAAAAGCTGAAAATATAAAACAAACTTAAGTATGTATACATATGTACTTCATCTGAAATGAAAAACATCGCCCACCTACTCAGCAATAGCACCATTCTATGAGCATCAAAGTAGACAGAGTACTGTAGTACTTGTTTGATTGGTTTGAGTTTCGGTCAATCGTTTCGGGTCTCGTTCAAACGATTGGTTTCAGTTTCGGTCGTTCGTTTGGTTCAAGTGATTGGTGATTGGTTTCAGTCTCGGTCGTTCACTTCGTTCTAACGATTGGTTTCAATTTCGGTCGTTCGCCTATCGTTCAAGGTTCAACGTTCAAATGATTGGTTTCATTTTCAGACGTTCGGCTCGTACAAACGATTGGTTTCGGTTTCGGTCGTTCGTTTCTATCAAATCATTGGTTTCGGTTTCGGACGATCTCATACAAATACAGCATATAATAGTAAAATACTGAGTTCCTTTCAGTGGCGTTCTATGGAAATGATTGAAATGGTGATTGATTGTTTTAGTTTAGTATGATTGCAATCATCAATCATTTCAAGTGAATGGGTCAAAAAGACCGAATCAATCGCGATTGACATAGCTCTAAGTCAAGCTTAGGTTTAGGTACCTCAACTAACACCTTCTCTCTGCGTTCCGCCTCACTTTTTGGTTTAGGATGGTAGGGAGGTTTAGATCCCCTTCGCTGTCCGTTGAACTGCTAGGCACAGTTTCACTTTCAACTTAGGGGATAAGGGGACTGGCGACCCTTTCGTTTTTAGTTCCACTGTAAGTCACAGTTTCACCTCTAACATTGGAGTTAAGGGGATTGGACATCCTTTCGATTTCAGTTCCACTGTTAGTCACAGTTTCAACTCCAACTTTGGGGTAAGGGGGATTGGACACACACCCTTTCGCTGTTCGTTCCACTGTTAGTCACAGTTTCACTTACAACTTGGGAGAGGGAGTTTTTCTATTGCTCAAAGGAGGTCCTGCCCTTTCAGCCACGGAGCCGATAGTCTCGGCACCCACACCGTCCGGGTTGGTCGACCTCGAGTCTTTTGACATTGTACGGGATGAGGTTGGAGGTTGGAGCAGTGTTTTTGATGAGGGTAGCCCCTTTGTTAACACATCACAGTTCGCGTTAGAACCGAAAGTCTCGGCCCATCTACTTGCTGCAATAGTCTTCTTCAGGGTCCCTTCAATACGGTGTTGTTCTTTCCATCTAATAGAAGGCGTTGCTTGTGAGTGAGTGTGTGTGTGCCGAAATATACCGGGAGGAGAATGTGTCTAGCCATAATGGGTTATAGCAAACTCTCTCGATGTTATAAATTGGTCGAAAGCTCTCGATGTTTCACACTGATGGAAAGCTCTAGATGAGGCCGCTAATGCAACCAGGGAGTCAGTTCTGATTATAAAGTGATAGGGTAAAGATTGAGTTGATGTGATTATTAATCGAGTTGTATATCGAATAAGGTACAAGATATCGAATCAAAGTAGTATAATTAGAAATGAACAGAAAATTTATATTATTTCGAACTAAGCGTTACATTTTGTCAGAAGTGTAAATAGAATTTATTTGATAAAAAGAACGAGTTTGACTTACTTACTTTTCTTGACCCAACTTATCTATCCTGAGTCTTTGGCAAACGGTATCTAAAGCACCCTACACAAATAAAAGAAAATTCTAAGTTAATAATTAATTATAAAAATAATTAAAAAATTGAGGACGGTGAAATTTTTTTTAAACTTTTTTCTATACGCTCTCTAAAATACATTTCCGAAAATTTCATGAAAATCCATGGACTGGCCTTGGATTCCTAGGTTTTGTCATTCTAACGGCCCTCTACAATGTAGAGAAGTAGAAAAATAGTTTGGAAAATTTTTTTCGTCCCTCGAACCTGTTTGCAGGTCTGCAACCCAAGTGGATGTGGTTGAGGTCGTCGTCTGTTTCGCTCTCAGAGTTTGACCTAAGAAAGTCATCCTCGCTGAGCAAAACCTCGTTAGCGAAGTCATCAGTCTCCAATTCGGAGAATTCGATGACGTTTTGGGCATCCAAGTGGGATGTGGACTGTTCATTTTCGTGCGTTTCAGCAGATTATGTGCCGAGCTCGTCTATTTCCATGGATGGAGGGTCGACGTACCCTGCGGGTTCTTCCACTGAACCCGTTTCTGGAGATGGAACGATGTTATGTTCTTCATCTTTTTTATATATTTTTAAGGCAATGTTTGTCCAGCCGAACCGAATCACGCTTTTTGTTGCAGCCAGAGGCTTGGGAGTCCCTATTGATGACTATTATAGCCGATCTATTGTGACCGTTCTGCTCTTCCAGCTTCCAGGATTGCCAAATTGAATAATTTTCATGAAAGTGTCTTTGCAGGAGAGTTCTTCTGGTAATCTAGCGCGAGCCCTAGGCCTGCAAGGGATATCCTCCCATGACACGACTTCAAGCTTATCACCAGGCCAGAGTCGCTCTAACCTGTTAATTGCGGGCTTATACAGATCACGTGATCTCTCTTCATCAAAAGTGACTAACCTGACGCGTCCCTGATAGCATCCTGCGTCCACAAAGATGGCAGGTTCTCCTGGGTTTTCCATCATAAGAGTCCAGTAGGCGGCCTTGAACTTGTTCATGATATCCGCCCATTGATCGAAAGAGATCGCACCATCCGCGTTACTCCTGTCAATGACAGCGAAAATTGTTTTGTCCTTCAGCGCATCACTGTACGACATGTCCTTTTTGGAGCTAAGGGTGCTTGATTTTTGCACCTTAGGCCTCTTGGCGTTCGGGGCTGACTCCTCGAACGAACGATGGCGCTAAGACGTTGGGTCTGCGCAGTTTCTTTCATGTATGGCAATGATTTTCACTGCCCATTCAAGATTGGAAGATTACGTTGAGTCAAGCTTAGGTTTAGGTACCTCAACTAACACCTTCTCTCTGCGTTCCGCCTCACTTTTTGGTTTAGGATGGTAGGGAGGTTTAGATCCCCTTCGCTGTCCGTTAAACTGCTAGGCACAGTTTCACATTCAACTTGGGGGATAAGGGGACTGGCGACCCTTTCGTTTTTAGTTCCACTGTAAGTCACAGTTTCACCTCTTACATTGGAGTTAAGGGGATTGGACATCCTTTCGTTTTCAGTTCCACTGTTAGTCACAGTTTCAACTCCAACTTTGGGGTTAGGGGGATTGGACACACACCCTTTCGCTGTTCGTTCCACTGTTAGTCACAGTTTCACTTACAACTTGGGAGAGGGAGTGTTTCTGTAGCTCAAAGGAGGTCCTGCCCTTTCAGCCGATAGTCTCGGCACCCATACCATCCGGGTTGGTCGACCTCGAGCCTTTTGACATTGTACGGGATGAGGTTGGAGGTTGGAGCAGTGTTTTTGATGAGGGTAGCCCCTTTGTTAACACATCACAGTTCGCGTTAGAACCGAAAGTCTCGGCCCATCTACTTGCTGCAATAGTCTTCTTCAGGGTCCCTTCAATACGGTGTTGTTCTTTCCATCTAATAGAAGGCGTTGCTTGTGAGTGAGTGTGTGTGTGCAGAAATATACCGGGAGGAGAATGTGTCTAGCCATAATGGGTTATAGCAAACTCTCTCGATGTTATAAATTGGTCGAAAGCTCTCGATGTTTCACACTGATGGAAAGCTCTAGATGAGGCCGCTAATGCAACCAGGGAGTCAGTTCTGATTATAAAGTGATAGGGTAAAGATTGAGTTGATGTGATTATTAATCGAGTTGTATATCGAATAAAGTACAAGATATCGAATCAAAGTAGTATAATTAGAAATGAACAGAAAATTTATATTATTTCGAACTAAGCGTTACATTTTGTCAGAAGTGTAAATAGAACTTATTTGATAAAAAGAACGAGTTTGACTTGCTTAGGTTGACATTACAGTTCGGGGTGAACCTGGGCCTCAACCATCATCCTTCTGTAACGACTTCTATTTCGAGCGAGTTCTCTCCAGTTTTGCACTCTATGTCGGTTGAGGTCTTTATCCACTTGATTGCGTCACCTAAGACGAGGTCTTTCCCTTCCACGATTTCCCTGCAATGTGCTCTCGAAAACCCGTCGAGCCGGAGCGTTTGGGTTCATCCGCTCTGCATGATCCCACCATCGTAACCTCGCGATGCGTACTCTTCTGGCTATGCCCATGTCGCGGTACAGCTCATACAGCTGGTTGTTGTATCCTCTTCTCCATACATTGTCTTCGCATAAGGTACCAAAGATCATTCGGAGAATTTTTCTTTCGCAAAGACAAAGGGTTTCCGCCCATTGATCGTAAGAGATCGCACCATCCGCGTTACTCCTGTCAATGACAGTGAAAATTGTTTTGTCCTTCAGCACGTCACTGTACGACATGTCCTTTTTGGAGCTAAGGGTGCTTGGTTTTTGCACCTTAGGCCTCTTGGCGTTCGGGCTGACTCCTCGAACGAACGATGGCGTTAAGACGTTGAGTCTGCACAGTTTCTTTCATGTATGGCAATGATTTTCATTGCCCATTCAAGATTGGCAGATTGCGTTGAGTCAAGCTTAGGTTTAGGTACCTCAACTAACACCTTCTCTCTGCGTTCCGCCTCACTTTTTGGTTTAGGATGGTAGGGAGGTTTAGATCCCCTTCGCTGTCCGTTAAACTGCTAGGCCCAGTTTCACCTTCAACTTGGAGGATAAGGGCTGGCGACCCTTTCGTTTTTAGTTCCACTGTAAGTCACAGTTTCACCTCTAACTTTGGAGTTAAGGGGATTGGACATCCTTTCGTTTTCAGTTCCACTCTAAGTCACAGTTTCAACTCCAACTTTGGGGTAAGGGGGATTGGACACACACCCTTTCGCTGTTCGTTCCACTGTTAGTCACAGTTTCACTTACAACTTGGGAGAGGGAGTGTTTCCGTAGCTCAAAGAAGGTCCTGCACTTTCAGCCACGGAGCCGATAGTCTCGGCACTCGTACCGTCCGGGTTGGTCGACTTCGAGTCTTTTGACATTGTACGGGATGAGGTTGGAGGTTGGAGCAGTGTTTTTGCTGAGGGTAGCCCCTTTGTTTAACATCACAGTTCGCGTTAGAACCGAAAGTCTCGGCCCCTCTACTTGCTGCAATAGTCTTCTCCGGGGTCCCTTCAATACGGTGTTGTTCTTTCCATTTAATAGAAGGCGTTGCTTGTGAGTGAGTGTGTGTAGGCAAAAATATACCGGGAGGAGAATGTGTCTAGCCATAATGGGTTATAGCAAACTCTCTCGATGTTATAAATTGGTCGAAAGCTCTCGATGTTTCACACTGATGGAAAGCTCTAGATGAGGCCGCTAATGCAACCAGGGAGTCAGTTCTGATTATAAAGTGATGGGGTAAAGATTGAGTTGATGTGATTATTAATCGAGTTGTATATCGAATAAAGTAAATATCGAATCAAAGAAGTATAATTAGAAATGAACGGAAAATTTATATTATTTCGAACTAAGCGTTACATTGTGTCAGAAGTGTAAATAAAACTCATTTGATAAATAGAGCCAGTTTGACTTACTTAGGTTGGCATTACAGTTCGGGGTGAACCTGGGCCTCAACCAACATCCTTTTGTAACGACTTCTATTTCGAGCGAGCTCTCTCCACTTTTGCACTCTAAATCGGTTGAGGTCTTTATCCACTTGATTGCGTCACCTAAGACGAGGTCTTTTCCTTCCGCGATTTCCAGCCAATGTGCTTTCGAAAACACGTCGAGCCGGAGCGTTTGGGTCCATCCGCTCTACATAACCCAACCATCGTAGCCTCGCGATGCGTACTCTTCTGGCTATGCCCATGTCGCGGTACAGCTCATGCAGCTCGTTGTCGTATCCTCTTCTCCACATATTGTCTTCGCATTAGGTACCAAAGGTCCTTCGGAAAATTTTTCTTTCGCAAAGACCAAGGGTTTCCTCATCCGCTTACGATAAGGTCCAAGCTTCCGCGCCGTAAGGTAATCAAGGTCTTATACAGGGCTACCTTGGTTTTTCTGAAGAGGGTTTTGTTCCTCAATTGCCTTCTTAACCCAAAGAAGCAACGGTTGGCAAGAGTTATTTTCAATTTGATCTCCGCACTGATGTTGTTGTCCGTGTCTACAGCGGATCCTAGGTAGACGAATTTCTGTACTACCTCGAAGTCATGTCTGTCTATTGTGACGTTTTGTCCAATTCTTCGATGTTCTGTGTCCTTGTTTGATGACAACATATACTTCGTTTTGCCCTCATTAAGCATCATACCCATTTTTGCCGCTTCTGTTTCAATACTCACAAAAGCACCTATGACATCACGACTTTTGAAAAATTGTTCCTCTAGTTTCGACGTTTGAGTTTCTTACAATGTTTTCAAGTATAATGTTGAAGAAATCGCATGAAAGTTTGTCGCCTTGCCTTAAACCTTTTTCGACATCAATGGCCTCGGTGAGTTCTTTACCGACCTTGACGGAGCAGCGTGAATTCTCCAAAGTCATCCTGCATAGTCGTACGAGTTTTGCAGGGATCAGCTCGTCTCTGTAAATACTGTCATACGCGGCCTTGAATTCGAAAAGGAGATGGTGAATATCGATATTATATTCTCGGGTTTTTTCAAAGATCTGCCGTAATGTGAAAATTTGGTCTATTGTGGACTTCTCTGGTCTAAAACCACATTGATTAGGACCTATCAAGTTGTTGACGTGGGGTTTCAGACGTTCACATATTACAGCAGACAAGATCTTATAAGCAACGTTTAGAAGGCTTATCCCTCTATAATTGGCGCAATTGTGAGGGTCTCCCTTCTTTAGGATCGGGCATACGATACTGAAGTTCCATTCATCGGGCATGCTTTCTTCTGACCATATCTTGCAGATCAGCTGGTGCATGCTCCTTTCCAACTGGTCTCCAGCTGCCTTGAAAAGTTCGGCATCAAGACCATCTGCACCTGCAGTCTTATTTGACTTAAGTTTGCATATGGCAAGCTTAACTTCTTCTAGGTCGTGAGGACGGCATTCTTGATCATCGTCCAAGCTGAATGGGGCAATCTGCCTGACAGCGGAATTTGTGTCCTCATCGCCGTTAAGCAGTCTGCAGAAGTGGTCTTTCCATACCATTTCCATCTACAACTATGTTTCAATGCAAAGGGCGGCCGTGTTGCAGTGGTAGAGTGTTTAGTAGATAGGCCGGACGCGTGGGTTCGAACCCCGCTCTGGGCATCTACTTTTCTTTCAGCCTCCCAGTTTCATATGGACGCCGCCCCTGAAGTTATAACTGTGAAATTACTTACAACTTATTTCCAACTACTGCAACACGAAGAAAAAGGGAAGGCTGCTACTCTGGTAGTACAATGGACCAGTTATTAGGTCTGAGTTCTCCAGATTAGCATATAAGCCTCCTGTTTTTTTTATACAAACAAAAAATTTTTCCCTGCTGGTCTTTACCGGCTTGAGTTCGGGGTTTGCCTCCCTGGCAGGATCTTATTACTTACTTACTTAAGGTGGCGCTACAGTCCGGGTCGGACTAGGGCCTCAACCAACATGCTTCTCCAGTCAGTTCGGTCCCTAGCTAGCTGCCTCCAGTTTTGCACGCCAAATTGGTTGAGTTCCTCTCCTAATTGCGTACGCCACCTGAGTCTCGGTCTTCCACTACTGCGCCGTCCCTCGGGATTGGATTCGAAGACTTTCCGGGCCGAAGCGTTGTTGTCCATTCGCTCTACATGACCCAGCCATCTAAGCCGCTGGACCTTGACTCGTTTGACAAGGTCAGTGTCGCTGTAGAGCTCGTACAGTTCGTCGTTGAATCTTCTTCTCCACTCTCCATGTATGCAGACGGGACCAAAAATCACCCGAAGAATTTTTCTCTCAAAGCATCCTAAAGCGTTCTCGTCTACCTTTGACAAGGTCCATGTCTCTGCGCCATATGTAAGAACCGGGATGATAAGTATCCTATACAGGGACACCATAGTTGCTCGAGAGAGGACTTTACTACTCAATTGTCTTCTTAGTCCGAAGAAACAGCGATTGGCAAGAGCTATTCTTCGTTTGATTTCAGCGCCGGTGTTGTTGTCTGAATTAATAGCGGTCCCTAGGTAGATAAAGTCCTTAACTACCTAAAAGTTATAGCTGTCTATCGTGACGTTCTGTCCAAGCGTCGGTGTTGGGTGTCCTTTCTTGATGACAGCATATACTTTGTCTTGCCCTCATTGACCACTAAACCCATCTTCTTCGCTTCCGTCTCAATGCTCATAAACGCGCCATTGACGTCACGTAACGTTCTTCCAATTATGTCAATATCGTCGGCATATCCAAGCAATTGAACGGATCTTTGAAAGATTGTGCCTCTTGTGTTGACGTGGTAGTTTTGCACTATTCTTTCAAGAACGATGTTGAAGAAGTCGCATGACAGTGCATCGCCTTGCCTAAATTTTTGACATCGAATGTATCGGTGAGATCTTTTCCGACCCTGATGGTCGGAAAAGATCTCAGCGGATCCAGCGTGCGTTCTCCATCGTCATCCTACACAATCGGAAAAGTGTGGTAGGGATGCCAAAACTAGACATGGTTCTATATAATTGAGAAAGCTCCCTCCCACGCCGACTCCAATTGGATCCAGATCTATTTAATAAAGTTTTTATAAAAATCACCCGAAGAATTTTTCTCTCAAAGCATCCTAAAGCGTTCTCGTCTACCTTTGACAAGGTCCATGTCTCTGCGCCATATATCAAATTACTTATATTTGTATTCTAGATTATTATTTTATGACCGTCCGCATAACTGTGTCACAATAGGTCAATACCAATTAGTAAGCAATAATTGGTAGTGACCAGGTGTGAGCAGTATGTTGGAATATAGGTTCAGAGTAAGCATAATTTTGGTATAAGTAGAATTAAGTTGACAAAATAAAGGCAGAATTAAATTTACCACCACAAGTATTGTTTACATTCTCAACATTTGGGGGCTCAACCAAAGCAAACTCAAGGAAGTCCAACCAGCGACTCAACCATATCAAATTCAAGGAATTCCAACCAGCGACTCAATTAAAGCAAACTCAAGGAAGTCCAACCAGCGACTCAACCATATCAAATTCAAGGAAGTCCAACCAGCGGCTCAACCAAAGCAAACTCAAGGAAGTCCAACCAGCGACTCAACCATATCAAATTCAAGGAAGTCCAACCAGCGACTCAACCAAAGCAAATACAAGGAAGTCCAACAAGCGGCTAAACCAAACCAAGCTCAAAGAAGTTCAACCAGCGACACTCAGCTATGGAGGAAATAGTGCAAAGGCAACAGGAAACGGGAGAGATGATTAAGAACCTCCTAAAGAACTTCAAAAAGGCACCAAAAATAAGAATAACGCACGAATACCTGACAAAACAACGCCAATCCCTAAGAGAACAATGGGACAGATTTGTTATAAACGATGCCGTAATCAACAAGACATATACCGAGGAACACGAATACAAAGAAGGTTACTTTGAGCAGATCAACAAGGTGTACGAAGAAATGCTCAAAGGAATTGAAGAAGCTCGGACAAATATCCAAGACAAGGAAGAAGAGAAAAGCAGTTCACAAGATATGAACCAGAGACAGCGTTACAAGCGACAGGAGAATAAAATAGCCTTATTCAAACGGTTACATGATAAACTGAAAGAAGGATTATCAAAAAATCTTTCAAACATCGCATATGAACAGTACATAAAAACATTGGATCAATATTGGAAAGACATCATGATGACACACGACGACATCATGGCAAATAGCTCCAGTTCAGACGAGTCGAAATACCTCTCCAACGATGAATATGAAGAAATTGAAAACATGTACCAACAGATAATCATAGAGACGAAGGAAAAAACAAACAACAAGGAACACACCAAACCCAGCAACAACGATCTGAAGCTAGAGCGAATCAACATTCCAACATATGACGGACGTTATGACTCGTGGCCATCATTCCACGATCTCTTTAAAACACTTGTAGACAACAACAAAGCATTAAACTCTATACAAAAAATGCAATACCTTAAAACACATCTATCGGAAGAACCAGCAAGCATTATCAAACATTTGCAAGTCACAGCAGGTAACTTCACAACAGCTTGGAAACTCATAGAGCAGCGATATAACAACAAAAGATTGATCTTCACAACATATATACAGAAACTGATGAATCAACAAGGAAGCACACCAGAATCAGCTAATTCATTGAAAAGAATACTAGACACAACCCAAGAATGCACATTGGGTATACAAAACTTGGGTATAGACATTACAAACTGGGGACCATTGGTTGCCTATATCGTCCTTCAGAAACTAGATAAGGAATCCCAACGAATATACGAACAGTCGTTGGAAAACCCTCGTGAGATCCCAGAAATAGATCCATTACTAACCTTCATTGAAAAAAGATTCCAATCAATTGAAACAATAAACAATAGTTCTGATCGAAAGGAAGGCAAATATAAACACCAAACGAAAATGTACCATACCACCTTAAAAAATTATAAATGCGAACTATGCAAGGGAGATCATCCGCTACACACATGCAGAACATTCTTGCAAAAAGGGATCTATCAGAGAAGCGAATACGTGAAAGAGAATAAAATTTGTTCCAACTGCCTAAAAACAGGGCATTTCTCCTCTGACTGCACGTCATCAAGAAGATGCCAAAAATGTCAAAGGAAACATCATACACTGATTCATCGAGACCAAGTCACAGAAAATACACAAAGGAGGAACCCTTTTCAAAATAAAATGCAATCTCATAATTGCACTGCAGATAACAACGTACTGCTTGCCACTGCATTGATCACTATACGTGGACCTAACAATAACAGACAGAGAGTAAGAGCTTTGATTGACCAAGGTTTACAAGCATCATTCATAACTGATTAAGTCGCGAACAAACTACAGCTTCAAAAAATAAAAGTAGATGCAACCGTATCTGGACTTGGCTCAAACAAGGTGTCAACTATAAAATACAAGGTGCATATTTCAATAAGCAATAATCCAACCGTAGCAACAACAGCATATGTGCTAAAAACGGTAACAAAAAAACTCCCAGCGACCCAAATTACAACTAAATGGGATCACCTTCAACAATTAATACTAGCAGATCCGACATACAACATACCAAGCAAAATCGATATGATCCTGGGCGCAGAAGTACTAACAGAAATACTACAAGAAGGAATCATCAAAGGAAAACCAGGCTCACCTATTGCGCAGCAAACCATATTTGGATGGATTATATCTGGAAATACCAATGCAACGGAACCGAACCAACTCTCATTATCATGTCATGTAACACTAACTGACTTAGACAACCAAATACGGAAATTCTGGGAATCTGAAGACATCGAAAGTAAAACAGAAGCAGCACAAACTGACGAACTATCATGTGAAGAATATTACAATAACACAGTAGCACGTGATACTACTGGCAGATATATAGTTAGGATAGAAGGTTCTGTCAAAATCGAAAACAAAGAATAAGCAAAAAATTTATCTCTCAATCAAAACAAGTAAAATAAAGTGTTCAAAGATCAAATAAATAGTGAAAACCCATTCATTTTGTAAATCAAGACAAATACAACTTCAGTAAATTAAAGTTTGAGTAAGTTTCTAGCTCTTAAGCTATTTTTAAGCAAAGAAAAACCTACGTTGAAAAGCTAACCTATAAATGGTAAAAAGAAGAATAACCCACACCTCACCAGAACAACCAGGAAACGAAAAACGTCACCAAAACCCGGGTAAAACTGAACCAAAAATCGCTATGGGTTCTACTTCTGGTCTGAGTACTCAAAGGCAGACCTGCAAATTTTCTGCAATCAAATTTCAGCCTTGAATGTGCGACAAGACGAACTCGAACAGAAAGTTACCCAACTGGAAGAACAAAATAAACGTCTCGAGGGCCATCTTGATCGACTTTTACAGAAGAGTACTGAATTGAATCTTATTGTTCATATGCCTATTGAAGACCAAACTGACATGAACGAGAAAGCAAAAACCATCTGCGCCGGCTTAGTTAACTCAACTCCGAACCAAGTCATTGAATCTGCGTATGGGACTCATAACCGTGACGCAAACAAATCAACAACAGTTGTTAAAATGAGATCCAGAGAGTCTGCTTGGAACGTCATGAAGAATGCTTTCAAATTGAAGGGCACCAAGATAAGCATCCAAAAAGACTTACCATTTAACATCAGACAGCGTCGAGCTAAAATGATTCCCATAATGAAGGAGCTCCGCCAAAAAAATGCATCCATAAAGATATCCCTGCGCGACGATACCCTGTACATTGCCAAGAAAGTCTTTTCTTGGGATTTCAACCATGGATTGAGGTGTGGTGAAAATGATGGGCTTGAGACTCTTAAGTCTATATATGGTGATATACACATAAATAAAAATATTTTTCTTAATGAAAATAAAAATACAAAAAAAACTGCTACAAATGAAGACTCAAATCACAAAACTTCAAATCTGACAGCCAAACAGTCAGACAAATCTGTCAACCGCACCAGTGATGCCAAATCAATTACCATGCCGGTAGATGAAAAATCTTTGGGTCAACACACAAGCTCGAAGAGGATTTTACACGATGCATGATGTCCCGCAGTCTACCAGAATCCTGTTAAAACCTTTATTAATAAAAAAATAAGAATTTTAAGCTACAATATATCAGGTCTTAAAAAATAAAATGAATTATGTAACTTTTTTCAATTATGCTAAGAGTTTTGATATTTTAGTATTTTATGAAACTCATCTTTTAGAAAACGAAGAAATTAGATTTAAGAAAATTTTCTCCAATTATGAACTAATCTGGTCTCCAGCGATAAAAACTTCGCTTTTCGGAAGAGGAAGTGGTGGAACACTGTACGGTTTTCGTGATAATATGGAAGGAATCTACGGTAACTTTATGAAAGCTGGTGAAATAAATATAATTAACCTTAAATCGAACACGTTTGATGTCATCTTGGTCCCTATCTACATAAATTGTAATAACTGGCAGCGTGATTTCGACAATCTGTGCGAATCACTAAATTCCTTAGATGTAACCGATATAATGCTTATTGGGGATTTTAACGGTCGAATAGGACTATCACAAAACAATTTCGCATCCGGATACAACAGCAGTTTCTTTGGAACCATACCGAAAATCAAAGGACCCAATTTGTGATGCCAAAGGAGCAAAAATTCTCGAACTTGCTGATGAGTATGACATGCGTTTGTTAAATGGTAGCTGCAAAGGTGATTTGGAAGGTGAACTGACTTTTATCAGGGGAACATCATGTTCAACAATAGATTACTGCTTTATATCGGGAAACTGGTATAAACTTTTGGACAACTTTCAAGTCGGAACCGAAATATTTTCAGACCATATGCCCCTGGAAGTAACTATCAGCTTTACTGTCAACGGAAACAATGAAAATACGAAGCCACTTAGTCTTCTGCCAAAACTTATTTGGAATAACCGAATACTTGAAACATATCAAAGAAACATGAATGTTAACCTTACGAAACTGAACACGCAACACTATACATTTGATATTGAAACTTTAACAGAAATCATAAAAGAATCTATTCCGGAGCGCAAAGATCTAAAAGCCAACAAAACATATAAACAAAAATGGTTTGATTCGGACTGCTTAAAAGCAAGAGACAAATCATTTAAATGTTTGAAACTTTTGAGAAAGAATAACTCCAACATTTTCAAAATACTTTATCAAGATGCCAACAGCGAATACAAACGAATCTGTCACAGTAAAAAAGTAGCCCTTGAACAGCAAAATATCGCGCTGATAAACACCTCAAAGTCGTCTGCTCAGTTCTGGAAAGCTGTCAAATACATAAATGGATACACGTCAAACATCTCTATGTCTCTTAAAGCTTCGCAACTTAAGACTCACTTCAATGAGCTTCTCAACGCTCCACTATCATCGCCACTTTTTCACTACGCAGCTCCTATGATCATAGATGAAAAGCTAGACGCTGAGTTTAGTTTTGAAGACGTCAGAGAAGTGATAAACAACTCTAAATCAAACAAAGCACCAGGTATTGATCGCATCCCATTTGAATTTTATAAGAATTGCACAAACGAGTTTATAGCTTATCTTACAATAGAATACAACCGAATCTTTGATTCTACAAATGTATCTGATGCATTCAGAAAAGCGATCATCTTCCCACTCCATAAAAAAGGCAGCTACAAAGATCCGAAGAACTACAGAGGAATCACATTTTTGAACACTTCAGCTAAACTGTTTGCTGCTTTAATATACGAAAGACTATATGAATGGGTTCAAGAAAACAACATTCTTAAGGAATTTCAAGCTGGATTTAGGAAAGGTTATTCTACAATCGACCAGATATTCTGCTTAACCAATATTGCTGAATATTACAAGAGCAAGAAAAAAAAGTTGTACGCTTTCTTTGTAGATTTCCGTGCAGCTTTCGATACAATTCCTCGTGAAGCACTCTTTTACAAGCTGTCCAAAATCGGAATATCAAGCAAAATTATTCAAATCCTGCGAGCTTTGTATGAGAATAATACTGCATATGTGTGGGATGGAGATTTAATATCAGAAGAATTCAAAACGTCAATGGGGGTTAAACAAGGCTGTATTTTAAGTGCACTACTTTTTATTCTATACATCAATGACATAACCGATGATGTCAAAGGTGGAATAAAGTTCGGCGATATAACAATCCCGGCTTTGATGTACGCGGATGATATTGTTTTCTTTTGTGACACTATCCAAGGTATGCAGTTAATGATAAACCGGCTTAGTGGGTATTGTAAATGTTGGAACCTCACTATAAATCTTGAAAAATCAAAAGTCATGATATTTAGAAACGCAGGAGGTCGCCACTCACGTTTGGAAAAATGGAAATTGGATGGTGAAGAAATTGAAGTTGTAACCAGATACAAATATTTAGGTATCCTGTTCTCGCATTCTTTAAGCTTAAAACCACACTTTAATGAAAAATTAGCTGATGCTAAGAGAGCCATCTGTGCAATTTGGGAACCCTGTTTCAAAAACAATTATGTGTCACTAAGTGCAAAACAAACTCTGTTCCATTCAACTGCAGCCTCGATAATGCTCTACGGAGCCCAGGTATGGGGTTACAAATGCTACGATGAGGTAGAAAAATTTCTCCGCTACTTTTTGAAGAGGATTTTCCGATTACCAAAAAATACCCCTAACTATATGCTTTACATTGAAACTGGAACTCCTCCCCTGCGCTTGTATACTCTCAAAATGCACTTCAATTATATTTTAAAATTATTTGAAATGAAGGAATCTAGAATACCAACCGTAATATTAAGAACCTTAATAAGAAAAAATGAAAACATTTGCGAGGAATGGCAGAAAATAGCGTCCGAATGTGGAATGAATCTGACAGTTCTTGTGAATGAGCAGCATCATGTGTTAAGAGAAAAATTTAACTCTATTTTGGAGAAACTTGGCAGACTGACGTATGACCTATATGTCGAAGAAGCCGAATCGTCACTATTTAGGAACTATTACAGCAAACTCAACCATTTTCTAAATGAAAAAACGTATTTCCTCAACAATTACTCAGCTGAAAAAATAAGTACTGTTTTCAAAATGAGAGGTGAACTTGTCCATTTAAACTTTGTGCCGCATCGACCAGACCTACCAATAATTTGTGACCTCTGCAACATGAAAAAGAGGGAAGATGTTTTTCATTTTCTTGGCGTTTGTCCAATTCTGAAAGAATATCGACTATCAATGTTTGGAAAACATGTTCTAGAAGAAGATGAAGCAATTAATATTTTGAACGGAGAGAAAGGATGGGATGTTCTATATAATTACGCAGTTGCAGCACTCCGCTATAGAAAACGTATAATGGAAGGAGATTTTTAATATAAGATCCTTAGTTTATATTTTGTCAACCCTGGTAGACGGCCATAGGCCAAATCCATTATGACTTAGACTATAGTTAGGATTCCATTCGAGACTTCACCACAAGAAGAGTTGGCAATCAACAACTCAAAAAAACATACACATGGAAAAGGCATTTACAAAAAACCAAAAACTAGCAGAGGAATACCACAACTTCATGAAGGAATACATCGAGCTTGGACACATGAGCCAATGCAAAACTGTCGAAGAACCAGGAGCATACTATCTTCCACATCATGCTGTAAGCAATCCCAACAGCTCCACCACCAAACTAAGAGTAGTATTCGATGCCTCGGCAAAATCCTTCAGTGAAAAAAGTCTAAATCAGATAATGAAAACAGGACCTAAAATACAAGAGGAGCTAACATCAATCCTCATAAGATGGCGCAAACATAGGATTGTAATTTCCGCTGACATAAAGAAGATGTATCGGCAAATACTGATCGCCACTCCGGATCGTAAATACCAACGGATATTATGGAGGGAATCACCCACAGAAAATATGAAGGAATATGAACTAAATACAGTCACGTATGGCACAGCGTCAGCACCATACCTGGCGATAAAAACATTAAAACAACTAGCAAAGGACGAAGGAAGTCGTTATCCACAAGCAGAAAAGGCTTTACTCTCAGACTTCTACGTAGACGACGTCATGTCAGGGGGAGATACAATTCTTGAAGTTAGAGAATTAAAAACCCAATTGACAAATATTCTCAAGGCCGGTGGGTTCGAGTTACACAAATGGAACAGCAACGTGAATCGTTTACTTGGAAGAGAAGTAAAATCTGCAACCAGTCTTGAGCTAGACAAGGAAGAATTCGTGAAAACATTAGGAATCAGGTGGCATCCATCAAAAGACTACTTTTCCTTTGAAGTAAAGCCATACGATTCAACCTCTCTCTGGACAAAAAGAACTGTCTTGTCAGAAATTGCCCGAATTTTCGATCCCCTTGGATGGCTTGCACCTATCGTACTCAGAGCTAAGTTACTAATGCAAGACATCTGGATGGAAGAAAAGCTGGATTGGGATCATCCACTACCTGATTCCTAAAAAACGAAATGGCAAAATTACAGACAGAGTCTTAATAATATCCAACTAATCCAAATAGGAAGATGGACAAAATATTCACGCAACACAAGATGCGCCGAGATTCATGGATTTTGCGACGCATCAGAAAGAGCATATGGTGCCGTTGTATACATGCGAATAATAGACAGTGAAGGAAGCATAACAACCACCCTACTTACAGCAAAATCGAAAGTGACACCAAAACAAAAGAAAACACAAAAGATGCTAACGATTCCGAAACTAGAACTGTGTGGAGCAGTCCTCTTAGCCAACTTGCTTAAAAAGGCCAATGAGGATCTGAACATTGAACAATTAAAAACATACGCATGGTGTGACTCTACAGTTGTACTAGCTTGGATTAGTGCTAGTCCAAACAAATGGAAAACATTCGTCGCACATAGAGTTCAGCAAATTCAAGATCTAAACACCGGATACACATGGAGTCACGTTAAGTCAGAAGATAACCCTGCAGATTTAGCATCAAGAGGTACATCTCCAGGATCCTTAAAGGAGTCATCACTTTGGTGGAAGGGACCTGTGTGGCTACAGTCAGAACTACCATGTAAACCCCAACCAAACTTAACTATCGGCACAGAATTGGAACTTAAGATAACATCACACCATACTACCAAGGTAGAAATTTGTAAGGAAGATGACATCATTGCAAGATTCTCATCACTCAATCGATCAATACGAGTGATAGCATTCTGTCGCAGATACATACAAAAATTAAAGGGAATGGTGGAAGACCAAAGGAACAACAGCAAGGAACTACAAGGCAAGAGGAGAGCTTTACAAATACGAAATCGAATACCTTCTAGAGTGAAGGTTAACCAATTGACCGAATTAAGCACGATTGAACTGAAGAAAGCTCATGCCATCATTATAAAACTAGCACAAGACGCATTTCGAGCAGAATACAACACACTCCACGAAGAGGGCTCACTACCAGCTAAAAATAACTTAGCTAGCCTAAATCCGTTCATTCATGAAGGCATACTACGAGTTGGTGGAAGACTGCAAAACTCACAACTGTCTACAACCACAAAGCATCGTGCAATAATCCCACATAAGTCACATTTGGCGAAACTGATCATACACTGGGCACACAAGGCAACACTCCATGGAGGGAATGACCTAACAATGGCGTGTATTTTAACAAAATATTGGATAGTAAAGGGGAGAGGTGAAGTGAATAACTTCATTAGGAAATGTGTCACCTGCCAACGCTTTAACACACGAAGCCAATCACAATTAATGGGAAATTTACCTTCACCACGAGTAACTATATCAAGACCATTCACACACACCGGAGTAGATTACGCAGGCCCCTTTATGATGAAGACAAGCAAAATTCGCAATTCAAAGTTAACAAAAGGATACATAGCAGTGTTCGTATGCCTGGCGACTAAAGCATTTCACCTTGAAGCAGTTTCCGACCTGTCCACAGACGCGTTCTTAGCCGCATTTGACAGAATGAGCTCAAGACGAGGACTGGTGAGTCATTTATATAGCGACAACGCAACAAATTTCGTGGGAGCCAGTAACAAAATAAGAAATCAATACCAAAATCAGAGGGTAGCGATCAATGAAAAAATGGCAACCCAAGGTGTAAGGTGGCATTTTATACCACCAGCTTCTCCCCACTTCGGTGGACTCTGGGAGGCTGGAGTAAAATCAGTCAAACTTCATCTAAAAAAGACAATAGGCGAAACTCATCTTACGTATGAAGAATTCTCGACATTACTTTCGAAAATAGAGGCTTGCCTAAACTCCAGACCACTATGTCCAATGAGCGGTACCACCGAAGACTTGGAATCATTAACTCCAGCACACTTTCTCATTGGATCGAATATGTTCTGCCGAAAAACAGATAATGTACTCAACATCCAAGAAAATAGGCTTAAACGATGGGAATATATAAATAAGCTACACCAACAGTTTTGGAAAAAATGGTCTTCAGAATACCTCACTAGACTTCAACAAAGACCGAAATGGACATCCACCACAAATAATATTACAGAGGGAGATCTAGTACTCATACGAGAAGACAACATGGATCCAGCAAACTGGAGTATGGGAAGAATTCAAGAAACTCATCCTGGGAAAGATGGCCACGTACGAGTAGCTACCATTAAAACAGCGTCGGGCTATTTAACTCGTCCAGTAACAAAATTATCAAAATTAGCAACAGATGAACCAGCAAATCTACAGAACCCTGAAAGGGTTGATGAGAAAAACCAACAGAACCCAACACAAAATCCCAGGCTCACTGACAAGAAACCATCAGAAGTCAAGAAACCAATCAAAATAACGTGTCACCTAATGACATCACAAAATCCCAATGAAAATGCCAGAGGTGTTCCTTAAAAACGGAAACGAGGTTCTTAAAACCGTTCAGAAATGGATAACAGCTCTCAAGACCCATGAGCAACTGCCTGCCGTCACTAAGTCTCACAAGATACATCAGACTATAAACTACAGTTTAATTGGAGGACTTTTTATCACCATGATGCTGATCACCGTTCTAATAAAGAGACACAACCGCAAGGCTGCAAACCATGCCATCAAGCTGCACAGTAGAGAAGTTCCCATACCTGCCCCAAGATATTCGACTTCAGACTCCACGGTCTAGACCAGAAGTACAAATACGTACATTATGCTGACAAGGCATCTGAGCTATTTGCATTTGTTATGACAACAAATGCCAAACGAGCGTCTAACAAAAACGACAACAGACACCACCAACTGAATAAACAACAACAATTATGTGTAAGCAACAAGTGGAGAAGTCACAAATATCAAACCCCTTTCCAACATACAGGGGAGAAAATGTTGAAACATCAACAGAAGCAACCTACATCGACAAGCAACCTACATCGACCCACCAAATAAGCAACGACCGACCAACCTAAATAAGCAGCCGACCTATTGACCAGCAGTGCCGATTTCATATTGTGTTAAATTACTCATATTTGTATTCTAGATTATTATTTTATGACCGTCCGCATAACTGTGTCACAATAGGTCAATACCAATTAGTAAGCAATAATTGGTAGTGACCAGGTGTGAGCAGTATGTTGGAATATAGGTTCAGAGTAAGCATAATTTTGGTATAAGTAGAATTAAGTTGACAAAATAAAGGCAGAATTAAATTTACCACCACAAGTATTGTTTACATTCTCAACAATAATAACCATCCCTTTTAAATATGAATGGCTTTTCCTCAACCGAATCAATCTAAGACTAAAAATCAACAAATTGTATCCCAACCGAATCACAGCCTTGTTCAACCTAAGCCTCCACGTAGAGTTTCTTTCAATTTAACTCTCACATCTCAACTTACTTCTCTACCCACTAATTAATCAATCTCAACTCCCTCTCCTATGGATAAGTCACCCTTCCCATGCTTCGACCTTACTTCTTCTTTTCATTTCCGGCGTTACGAGTAGTGATCTTGAAGCGATCACAACTCTCCCACTTTTCTGCTTCACACTATTGATCCGCCTGTGGGGTACGCCGCGTTGACCTCAGAAATCGTCGGCAAGCCTCCCGGTTTTGGATTGTTCCATGTCTGAGACCAACCAAATGCTGCTGTTCTTGCATTTGCTTGTACCAGGAGTGTTTTGGCCTGCCTTTTCTTTATCGTCGCGAATTTGTTGAAACGTTGTACGATATTGCCTTTTGGACGGGGTTCTGCGGATCTCTCCTTTGAACATGACAATACCAACTGAGCCGGTCGTGCTGAATTTTGTCCAAGATGGTACTTTTGACATGAAGGCTTCCACGGATCTAAGTACTTCTAATTCGATCAAGCTATGTTACTCCTGCTGTCATCCGAAGCATCTTCATTTTGGCTGCCGTCAATTTGCTCTCATACTTTTTGTGCATTGTCTAACATTGTGAACTGTATGTCAGAGCTGGACGGACAACTGCTGTGTAGAGTCTTCCCTTCAGCTTAGGGGGCATTTTTCGATCACAGAAGATAGCGGAGTTTTCTCGCGACTTCATCCATCCTACGCTTACTCGATGATTGATGTCATCATCACAAGTTGCTTCACTATTGATCATAGATCCCAGATATTTAAACTTTTCACACTTGGGAAGCACATTTCCATTCAAATAAATGTCTGGAATAGATAGGCTTGTCTGGATCAGAAAAAGGGCAGCACAGGTATTCAGTCTTTTTAGCGCTAATACGGTACCCACTTCCTTCCAGAATATCAATCCAAACTTCAAGTGCTCGTTGCAGGGATGTAGGATCATCGCTTATGATCGCTCCATCGTCAGCAAAGAATAATTGTTGTACTTTATTGTCCGTTACTTTTCCTTCGAGATTCCTGATGTACACCTACTGTTATTTGGAATTCTTCGGTGACTCCAGCTGGGCATCTCACTTTCGTAACTGCTCCCTTGTACATGTCCATAATTATTCGCACATAGGCTTCAGGAACTCCTCGGTGTCTGAGGGCCACCCATATCAGATCTCGTGGTTGTCGATCGAATGCTTTTTCGAAGTCAACCAACACAATATGCAAATCCTCTTAGGCATCTCGATATTTTTCCATAATGATCCTTATACTTTGGATTGCGTCTGTAGTTGACTTACCCGCGACAAACCCGCATTGGTCATCAGACAGCCTTATTATTTTCCGCAGTCGGCTATCCAAAACCCGCCTCCCACATTTTTTCAAAACTCATATGGTACCTCGTCTGGCCCAATCGCTTTGCCTTTTTTGGAGTTCTTAACTGCCTCCCTAACTTCTTCGACTGTGACGTCGGATACTTCCGTAAAGTTAGGTGCAGCTGTTGGAAAGTGGCGCCGAGGAAACTGTTCATTCAAAAGATCATCACAATACTGTCGCCACCTGTGAAGAATTTTGTCGTCACCACAAGTAGCAGTCCTTGAGCATCATCTATGAACTTCGGCGAACGAATCTCCTGCGCATTTCTCCTTTTCTGAGCGGCTATTTTGAAAATGGTTGCTCCCTTATTCAAGCTGCTTTGTCTTAGCTCTTGGATTGCCTGATTTGCTTCAGCAGCTGGGGCAGAAATCTCTTCCAGCTCTCGATACAGGCCCTCCGTGCTTTTTGCTTGAAGTTGGGCGCACGTTTTCTTCGCTTCTTTTCTGCAGCTCTTGTATTCTGCGCTTTTTCATTTGTATTTCTTGAGGGGCACTTCGACCAAGCTTGGAAAGCTATTTTCTTCTTTCTTATCGCTGCTTTAGCTTCATCATCCCACCACCATGTTTCTTTAGCTTGTTGGTGGTGTCCTTTTGAGACTCCCAACAGTGATTTGGCTCTCTCTAAGCAGGTTCGTTGTAGGCGATCCCACATATTTTGTGCCGTGATTGCATTTGAAACTGCCTCGATGGTATTACACAGCTGACTTTGCATATACGAAATGAATTGCTGTCCTTTGGTTTTCTCCAGATTGTACCACTTGATTCTCCTAGGAGCCTTTGTTTGTTTGACTTCCTTCACCGCATCCGTAAAAAAATCTGTTAAAATAAGACGGTGTTGTTGAGCGGCAGCTTCTCCTAGTATCACTTTGCAGTCTTTCATCCAAGATTTCATGTAATTGGTTACCAAATGGTTATCAATCTGGGTTTCATTTCCCCCACTGCTGTAAGTGATAAGGTGTCGGTCTTGTTTGATGAACATGGTATTTAGTACGATTAGACCGTATGACTTGCACATATTTAGAATATCTTCACCAGGAGTGTTCCTGGTGCCGAATCCCAAACCTCCATGGCAGTCTTCATAATCCTCGTTTGTCTTCCCGACATGTCCATTCAAATCTCCTCCAACAAACAAATGCTCTTCTTTTGGGATGTTCTTAAGTAGGTTATGAAAATCAAGCCAGAATGCATCTTTTTCCTCCTGCTCACACCCTATTTGGGGAGCATATGCACTGATTATATTCCAGACCTTTCCTTCCATCACCAATTTAGAACATCTTGTAAGCCTTGGTCTTTGCATCTAAGAAACGGGCTTTGTTTATTGTGTTTCGCCATTTCGTTTCCTGAACACACAAGATGTCCACTCGCCTCCTTCTCATCATCTCTTCGAGTTCGAGACTTCTACCAGTCATACTTCCAACGTTCCAACTCGCGACTCTAAATTTTCGTCCAACTCGTCGCATTACTTTGCTAGCCCCCGGAATCCGTATAGCTCTGACCCGAACATTGCTGCTCGGTCCAGGATCAGCTCCATGCATAGCAATGAAGCTGCCTGGCGGGGTAGTGCTTCTTATGTTTGCAAGTACTTCCATAATGCTCAAAATTTTTCAATAATTTTCCTTTCATCCTTTTCGACACATGCTTACTTACTTACTTAGGTGGGCATTACAGTTTGGGGTGAACCTGGGCCTCAACTAACATCCTTCTATAACGATTTCGATCTCGGGCGAGCTCTCTCCAGTTTCGCACTCCAAGTCGGTTGAGGTCTTCATCCACTTGATTGCGCTACCTAAGAAGAGATCTTCCCCTTCCGCGATTTCCCTGCAATGTGCTTTCGAACACCCGACGAGCCGGAGCGTTTGGGTCCATCCGCTCTACATGGCCCAACCATCGTAGCCTCGCGATGCGTACTCTTCTGGCTATGCCCATGTCGCGGTACAGCTCATACAGCTCGTTGTTGTATCTTCTTCTCCACACATTGTCTTCGCATACGGGACCAAAGATCATTCGGAGAATTTTTCTTTCGAAACGACCAAGAGCTTCCTCATCCGCTTTCGATAAGGTCCATGCTTCCGCGCCGTACAGCAGGACTGGGATGATCAAGGTCTTATACAAGGTCACCTTGGTTTTTCTAGAGAGGGTTTTGTTTCTCAATTGCCTTCTTAACCCAAAGAAGCAACGGTTGGCAAGAGTTATTCTCCGTTTGATCTCCGCACTGATGTTGTTGTCCGTGTCTACAGCGGATCCTAGGTAGACGAAGTCCTGTACTACCTCGAAGTTATGTCTGTCTATTGTGACGTTTTGTACAATTCGTCGATGTTCTGTGTCCTTGTTTGATGACAGCATTTTTGCCGCTTCTGTTTCAATACTCGCAAAAGCACCTATGACATCACGCTTTTTTCTTCCCATTACGTCAATATCGTCTGCATAGGCGAGTAATTGTACATACTTTTGAAAGATTGTTCCTCTGGTGTTGACGTTTGAGTTTCTTACAATCTGTTCAAGTATGATGTTGAAGAAATCGCATGACAGTTTGTCGCCTTGCCTAAAACCTTTTTCGACATCAAAGGTCTCGGTGATTTCTTTTCCGACCTTGACGGAGCAGCGTGAATTCTCCAAAGTCATCCTGCATAGTCGTACGAGCTTTGCAGGGATGCCGAAACTAGACATGGCTCTGTACAGCTCGTCTCTGTAAATACTGTCATACGCGGCCTTGAAATCGATAAAGAGGTGGTGAATATCGATATTATATTCTCGGGTTTTTTCCAAGATCTGCCGTAATGTGAAAATTTGGTCTATTGTGGACTTCTCTGGTCTAAAACCACATTGATAAGGACCTATCAAGTTGTTGACGTGGGGTTTCAGACGTTCACATATTACAGCCGACAAGATCTTATAAGCGACGTTAAGGAGGCTTATCCCTCTGTAATTGGCGCAATTGTGAGGGTCTCCCTTCTTTAGGATCGGGCATACGATACTGAGGTTCCATTCATCATGCATGCTTTCTTTCGACCATATCATGCAGATCAGCTGGTGCATGCTCCTTTCCAACTGATCTCCAGCTGCCTTGAAAAGTTCGGCATCAAGGCCATCGGCACCTGCAGTCTTATTTGATTTAAGTTTGCATATGGCAAGCTTAACTTCTTCTAGGTCGGGAGGACGGCGTTCTTGATCATCGTCCTAGCTGAATGGTGCAATCTGCCTGACAGCGGAATTTGTGTCTTCATCGCCGTTAAGCAGTCTGCAGAAATGATCTTTCCAGATCCTCAGTAGCGACTGTGACTCTATAACTATGTTTCCCTGCTGGTCTTTACAGGCCTGAGTTCGGGGTTTGCCACCCTTCTTCCTTCTTCCGAGAAACTTCCGAATCTCGTTCCTGTCATGGCACCTCTCTATTTCCTCAAACGAGCGCTTCTCATGCTGCTTCTTTTTCTTTTTGAGAAGTCGGTGTTCTTCCCTTCTTCTCTCCTTGTAAATCTCGTTATACTGACCGTAAGCAGCCCTTGTTCGTGTTTGCATAAGCATTTGTCGTGCTCTTTGTTTGGCTGCATTTGCCTGCCTGCACTCTTCATCGAACCATGGGTTTCGTTTTGGTGGCCGAGTGAAACCCAGAACCTCAGAGGCAGCGGTTCTGATGGCTTCTTGGCATTGCTGCCACTGGTCTTCAATTTTTAATGCTGGCGGCATGGGATTCAAGGATACTTGAAGGGACACTCGATTGGAAAAGGCATTGGCAATCTCTTGCGATTGTAGCTTCCCGACGTCATATCTCTTCACAGCGTTAGTTCGTGCTGGTCGTGAACAAGATATCCTCATTCGTACCTTGGCTACAACAAGGTAGTGGTCCGAGTCAAAGTTGGCCCCTCGGAAAGTTCGGACATCTAGAACACTGGAAGAGTGCCTTGCGTCGATCGCAACATGGTCAATTTGGTTGACGGTTAATTGATCTGGGGATCGCCATGTACCTTTATGAATTTTGAGATGCGGGAAGCGCGTACTACTTAAAACAAGATTCAGCCCCGCAGCAAAATCGATTAGTCTCAGTCCGTTTTCGGAGGTTTTGTCATGGAGGCTATGCTTACCGATTGTGGTTCCAAAGATGTCCTCCTTCCCTAGCTTTGCGTTAAAATCGCCAAGAACGATTTTCACGTCTTGTCTAGGGCACTGCTCATACGTTTCTTCGAGGACGTCGTAGAAACAGTCTTTGGAATCGTCGTCTTTCTCTTCTGTGGGGGCGTGGGCTCATATAAGGCTAATGTTGGCGAATTGAGCCCTGATGCGGATGGTCATTATACGCTCATTGACTGGATTTTGGCTGATCACCTTATCCCTGAGTATTCCTCTAACGACAAATCCGCACCCAAATAAGCGTTGTTTCTTTTGTCTGTAGCAGTCGCCAGTGACATCTTTTGTCACAGTTTTTCATCTTCTTTATGCCCGGTCCACTTCATCGCACTTCTTGGATGGCGGTTATGTCTGCTTTGCAGCAGTCCAGGGCGTCCGCTAATTCTCCAGCTGCACCTAGTCCGTTAAGAGACCTTACGTTCCACGTGCAGATCCGGAGGTCATTGTCCTTTTTTCGTTTGCTTGGGTCGTCAACTTTGAAATCATTATCGTTATCCGAGGCTTTTGGTTGTTTCGGAACCATATTTTTTTCCGTGGTTATGTAGTTAACCCTACGCACAACCCCCAACCTGGAGGGCCAGGTCCTTTTGGATCCCTTCGGACACAAAGGGCTGGAATATCCAGTGTCAGTACCCTGCTGCAGGGGTGTGAGTGCTGCCGTTGGCTCACCAGGAGCTCATCCGCCACCATCTCTACTTCAATACCCTGTCCTAGTATTGAAAGACCCCGAAAGACCTTTAAACCAAATATGTTGGAGTAGCTCCTTCAGGGGTTTCTGCTTTTATGGCTGCTGAAGTCCACCGTTGATTCTGTCCTTCGAATTCATCCGCTGGAACATTTACACGAAAGCTCTCGTAGACCACTGAGATTCGTGCAGTCAGTCATTGTTCGCAGAGCAATTATAGTGTTGACCGATCACAATTCTTTTGTTCCGGATTCCCTTGTCAACACTCGCACTTACTAGTTTAGCAGGTCAGCTCTGGACGAAGCATCCCAGGTCCCAGTGGATACCGCTTGGAGGTATAGTAAGCACAATTGACGTGTACTATAAGTTACAGCATCTGGGCGCCGCCAAGTTGGCACCAGTCAGAGCCTACCCGAATAGTACAACGCCCATCCACTCAAACTCATTTCGACACATGCATGCTCCATTTAATGAGATTGATTTCCTTTTTACTACACCGGTGATCTCCAGTCGTGTAAACCCCATACTTGGGGAGAGTTTTTAGGTGGTATGTGTGTCGCTAGACTCACTTTGATGTTATTCGTCTAGATATGATTGTTCCTTTAGTCGCCTTTTACGACAAGCGGGGAGGTGCTGCAGTGCTATTCTAACCCGACACTGCACGGGAAACGTGCTTCGAACTTACATCTGGAGCAATATACCCTAATTTTATTGGCTCCCACATACTTAATCCTAGCACACCTGAATCACCGTCCAGTTCAACTTCCACTTTTGACCCCCTTTTACCACCCACAGTCAAACTTACCCAGCAAACTATTGATTCAACTGAATCACGGTACGCCCTGTCTAGACTTAGGGACAAAAAGACATACGAAAACATTCGGATTTTCCTGACTTACCTTCATGATAAGTCAGACATAGCACATAGTCTGATATGAAGGCCAAACTAAAACCAGTGTCATTGTCTCTATTCAGCAGGAAGGTCTCCCCACTGATGTACCCACCTTTAAGACACTGTATATCAACTACCATGAGCTTTTTAATTTTTCCCCTGAAAAGGTCGCTAATGATCTAGAAGCTTTTGGTCAATATGTACATTGTACACTCAAAACGAATATTCCACCTTCAACGTAGTAGAGCTGACTATGACATATTTTTTCGTAAGCAATCTACCTCTTACCTTTTACTATCAAAACGTAAGAGGACTTCGCTCAAAAAGAAGAGCAGTCCTTCAACAATCCCACGCTTTGCCTTTTGATGTCTATGCCCTGACTGAAACTAATCTTATCCCTAGCATTAACAACCAGGAACTATTCCATTCTACTTTCAATGTTTATCGAGTTGACGATCAAGACCGCGACACTGATGATTCTCCTTGTCGTGGTGTCCTGATAGCTGTCACCAATACAATTGACTCATCTCTTCTCTCAACATCCTCCTCCCAAAGCCTTGACTTTGTCTCAATCAGAATTACACTACCCCATAAATCGTTTTACATTATCTGCTTTTATATTTTATCATCGCAGCCCCTCGAATCTTATGAATTTGCAATTAAAACGATTGACGACATTTCAGATTTATGCGAACCCCATGAATGAATGAATGAATGAATAATTGGGGTTTCGTATTGTACCTTGACCTGTTTAGATTTATTGTACCCCCTACTTCTTAAGTGGTATTCCTTAATTAAAGTACTTCATCCAGATTGGTTCCTCTGATGAAACTTAGTATCTGGGTTACACTTAGGAGTTTTAGCTCCCTCTCCTCTACATAGTAGGATCCTAGGTACTTCTTTCTTTGGTGTGTTAGAGCTTCGCAGTCACCTAAGAGATGGTCAGGAGACTCTTCCTCTTCGTTGCAATATCTGCATTGGTCGTCGCTCTCTATGTCTAGTACTTTAAGGTGTTTTTTTAGTCTGCAGTGTCCGGTTGAAAACCCGGCTAGCATTCTAACGTTGTCTCTATTAAGTTTTATTAAGTGTTTTTGTTTTAAATCGTTTTTTGTTAAAAGTGCCAAGTAGAAGTTTGGCTTGGCGCATCTTGGGGAGATCATGCCAGTGTTTAGCTCTGTTGTCTTCCTCCGACTTTTTGATTTCTTTCTTAATGTGGCTTTCTGTTATTCCACAGAAAGGTTCCGGTCCAATGAGTGGTGATCCGGCTCCTGTCTTTGCCAGTTTGTCTGCCTGTTCATTGCCTATGATTCCTACATGTCCTGGTACCCAGTAGATTGTTACCTTGTTGTTACTACCCAGTTTGTTCAATTTGTCAATACATTCGCTGACATTCGCGCATTTGCCTATTGCATAGACTTCTGCTTGGAATATGCTTGCCATAGGTACTGAAATTTTTGTTCTTGGCCCAAAAATTCCTGCTCCAGTTCCCTCAGTTGTTCTTGAGCCATCTGTATACCATTTTATTGCATGGGTCTTCATTGAGTAGGTCTCCTTTTCACTTTGACATGCCTTTTTGTAACTTAGCTCAACGCTGAAGAGTTTATCGAATTTGAATTCCTTTGTCTTGCTATCCCGAGGGAAGTCAATGAGTGGTAACTCGTTCGATATTATGCTCTTTTCGCTGGATTTCAGGACACATTCAGTCTCTTTGGCAAATCTAGCTATCGTTGCGTTTGAGATGCTTCTTATTACCAGGTGCATAGGTGTCAGATTTAGCAGTACTTCCAAAGCCGCAGTTGGACAGCTTCTCATTGCTCCTGATATGCATATGCACGCAAGTCTTTGTACTTTTTCTAATGCTTTTCTAGTGTTCACCTGGTCAGTTCTCTTGTTCCAGACTACCGCTCCATAGGTAAGGACCGGTCTTACCATCATTAGGTACATCCACCGAATAATGTTCGGTTTACAACCCCATGATCTCCCTGCTATTCTTTTGCATATCATTAGGTTTTTTTTAGCCTTTTCAGTTGCTGCTTCTACTTGCTTTTTCCTCAGGAGTTTACTATCTAGAATGACGCCTAGATACTTAACCTCTGTTGTGGGTACTATGGTTACTCCATCCAGTGTAATGTCTTTCATAAGTGGTAGGAGTCTTCTTCTGATGAATGGTATAATTGTAGTCTTTGTTGGGTTGATGTTCAGTCCTACAGATGTACACCACTTTTTCGTGATTACTAGGCCCCTCTGTATTATATCGCATAGGGTTTCTTCAAATTTCCCACAGGCTAATAATGTAATGTCATCAGCATAGCCAATGCATCTTATGCCTTGCATGGTTAGTTTTTCCAATAGTTCATCTACTCCTAGACTCCAAAGTAGAGGTGATAAGACCCCTCCTTGTGGGCAGCCTCTCGCAGTGATGATTCCTTGAATCGTTTGGCTAGAGTGTGTTTCTGTCGTTCTTGTACTAAACATTGCACTTACCCACTTTATTATTGTAATCGGAGTGTCCTTCCTCTGAAGTGCTTTGTTAACCGCCTTTTTTTCCTTTGAGTCGATTACTTTTTGAATAGTGGTTGAGAGATGGTATAGGGCAGTTTCCGTAGATCTACCTGCTCTGTATGCATGCTGTCTAGTGTTTAGTGGATTGCTCACTAGAATTTCTGAACTTAAGAAGTTATCGATCACCTTCTCCATGGTTTTCAGTACAAAGGATGTTAAGCTTATTGGCCTGAAAGATTTAGGATGAGTTGTGTCTTTCTTACCCGTTTTTGTTATAAAGATAATTTTTGCTCGCGTCCATAGACTAGGTATGTACCCTAGAGCCAGACTGCTTCTGATAATTTTTAGCAAGTGTAGTAGGATCACTTCTTTTCCCATTTGTAGTAATGCTGGAAATATCTCATCAACCCCTGGAGTTTTGAAGGGTTCCCTGTTAGTGGCTATATTTCCTATATTGTATGTGAGATTATCTCTGTAAAGATCCCAGTTGGTTCTTTTTGGATTTCTCCTAGGGGTATTTCCACATAGGATTCCATATAGAACAAATTCAATTATCCTGTGATCTGATAGAGAGGGCTCATTCGAGACCTTCCAGTTACTGATACAGTTTATCAAGACTGTAGAACCGAACGTAATGTCTAGTACTCCTTCCCTATTTCTAGTAACAAAGGTAGGAGTGTTCCCTATATTGTAAATTTCTAGGCATTTTTCTACAAAGAATTCTAAAAGGTACTCACCCCTTTGATTTGTATCTGTGCTACCCCAGATGCTGTTGTGTGCGTTTGCGTCGCAGCCTACCAGTATTGGAAGCTTCTTCTTCCGGCAGTAATCTACCAGATTCTTCACCTCAAAGGGAGGGATGTTCGCTTCATCTCCCGGAAAGTATCATGATGCGATTACCACCCACCTGGTTTGGCCTTCGATGTTAATTGAGGCCTGAATTGCTACCAGGTCTCTCGTCATGAACTTTGAAAGGCACAAATGATAAATATCGTTTCTTACTATAATTGCTGCTCTAAGAAAAATTGAATCTTTATCCCAAATTACCTTCGTGTTTCTATATAGATATATAATATACTAGCTGACCCGCCCGGCGTAGCTCAGGCCCTACGTTTATCAAAATGAAAGTTAAGTAAAGAAGTTGCAAAGTTTCCATTCTAGTGGGAGAGTGGGGATGAAATATAGTTCATGTTACTCAGGCACTCTAATGATGACAGAATTTTTAGAATCGGTATAGTATTTCCCAAGTTCCCGGATATGTTCCAGTTCCCGTTCCATTCCCATATGGGGATGAAATATGATCTATGTAACACCGTATTGTAATGGCGAAAACCGTATCGAAATCAGTACAGTGGTTTTTGAATTCCGGCTCCCGTTCCTGTGTGTGAACGTTGGTGAACTATAGTCTATATTACTCTGGGACATTGAAGCACTTTAAGAATGAAAGAATTTTTGGAATTGGTTAAGTACTTTCCAGGTTCCTGGCTATGTCACCATTCTCGTTTCCGTTCCCGAAAGAATATGTAAAGAAAATATTTATAGTCTTTGTTACTCATGAGGAATGAAACACTCTAACGTTGAAATTTTTTTTGGAATTGGTCCAGTATTTTCCAAAATCCCGCTTATGTTCTTGTTCCCGTCCCGTTCCCGTGGGAATATGGGGATAACATCGTACTGTAATAGCGACAAAAATTTCAATTCGTTCCAGTGGTTTTTGAATTTCCGATCCCTTCCCATTATCGTTCCTGTGGGAATTTGAGGATGAAGCTTAACATTCCCCCTTTACCATTATCCATGAATGGTAGGTATACCTGCATCCAAGAAACCGAAAACAGTCAGTATTTGGTATGTGTGTAAAGGATGATCTTCGTTGGAATGACCACATATTTGAAGTCACCAAAAACGTTGTTAAATGCTAAGGTTTCTTGAGACTAACATCTTTGCGCCTACTTGATAGGGTACAAAATAGAGCGTTAAAATTCATGTGTGATAGTTCAATCGAAGAATCGATTGATTCTCTAGAACATAGTCGAAACGTCACCTGGGTCTCTCTCTTTTATCGCTTTTTTCACAAACAGTGCTCTAGTGAAGTAGCCAGTTGCAATCCTCCCCTGAAACAATTAAGCCGGAACACCCGCCTCGCTAGGAATGCCCATCAGTCTTACCTTGAGCCCAACTTCGCGCTTAAAGTCAAGTATAGAGATTCTTATTTTATGTTACATACATATTTATTATTTTAATTTTTTGTTGTCAAAAACGATTGAAAAAAAAAACAAATCAGTGTTTGAATTTAATTTTTAATTCATTACAGTTAAGAATAATGAAATTATTACTTTTACTATATTCCGATTCTTTTTTTTCATATTTACTTACCTTTTAAACCTTCCATAGACCTCCACGAACATTTCAATACCAAGATAAGATAAATCCGTTCAGCCGTTCTCGAGTTTTAACCAGACTAACGAACAGCAATTGATTTTTATATATATAGATTATAGATAAACCTTTAATTTGTCCATCAAAGGTCCAGGGTTCTTGGATCAGTGCTAGTCCAATGCCTTCTCTTGTTATTTTCCTCGCAAAGACAGCTGAGGCGGCAATGGCGTGATGAAGATTTATTTGGACTAGCTTAGTACTGATCGCGCGTACCTCCATTAGATTTCTTCTTCGTCGCGGTCATTAACAGGTCATTTTCCTCCTCTATCGTGAGGGGAACTTCTTCTCCTTCCTCTGCTATCTCCATCCTGACGGTTGCTGGTGGTGATGGTTTGGGAGCTGGGAGCGGGGTAGGTAGTGAACAGGGTGGTAGGATAAGGGATTGGGATAGGGTTGGAATTTTTTATTTGGGTGCGGATTTGTCGTTAGAGGAAGACTCAGGGATAAGGTGATCAGCCCATATCCAGTCAATGAGCGTATAATGACCATCCGCATCAGGGCTAAATTCGCCAACATTAGCCTTATATGCGCCCACTCCCCCACAGAAGAAAAAGATGACGATTCAAAGACAAAGACTGTTTCTACGAGCTCCTCGAAGAAACGTATGAGCAGTGCCGTAGACACGACGTGAAAATGGTTCTTGACGATTTTAACGCAAAGCTAGGGAAGGAGGTCAACTTTGGAAACACAATCGGTAAGCATAGCCTCCACGACAAAACCTCCGAAAACGGACTGAGGCTAATCGATTTTGCTGCGGGGCTAAATCTTGTTGTAAGTAGTACAGGCTTCCCGCATCTCAAAATTCACAAAGGTACATGGCAATCTCCAGATCAATTAACCGTCAACCAAATTGACCATGTTGCGATCGAAGCAAGGCACTCTTCCAGTGTGCTAGATGTCCGAACTTTCCGAGGGGCCAACTTTGACTCGGACCACTACCTTGTTGTAGCCAAGGTACGAATGAGGATATCTTGTTCACGACCAGCACGAACTAACGCTGTGAAGAGATATGACGTCGGAAAGCTACAATCGCAAGAGATTGCCAATGCCTTTTCCAATCGAGTGTCCCTTCAATTATCCTTGAATCCCATGCCGCCAGCATTAAGCATTGAAGACCAGTGGCAGCAATGCCAAGAAGCCATCAGAACCGCTGCCTCTGAGGTTCTGGGTTTCACTCGGCCCCCAAAACGAAACCCATGGTTCGATGAAGAATGCAGGCAGGCAAATGCAGCCAAACAAAAAGCACGAAAAAAGCTGATGCAAAAACGAACAAGGGCTGCTTACGATCAGTATAACGAGATCTACAAGGAGAAAAGAAGGGAAGAACACCGACTTCTCAAAAAGAAAAAGAAGCAACATGAGAAGCGCTCGTTTGAGGAAATAGAGAGGTGCTTACGAGATTCGTAAGTTTTACGAAAAGGTAAAAAGATCCTGCAGGGAAACGTAGTTATAGGGTCACAGTCGCTACTGAGGATCTGGAAAGATCATTTCTGCAGACTGCTTAACGGCGATGAGGACACAAATTCCGCTGTCAGGCAGATTGCCCCATTCAGCTTGGACGATGATCAAGAATGCGGTCCTCCCGACCTAGAGGAAGTTAAGCTTGCCATATGCAAACTTAGATCAAATAAGACTGCGGGTGCAGACGGCCTTGATGCCGAACTCTTCAAGGCAGCTGGAGACCAGTTGGAAAGGAGCATGCACCAGCTGATCTGCATGATATGGTTGGAAGAAAGCATGCCCGATGAATGGAACTTCAGTATCGTATGCCCGATCCTAAAGAAGGGAGACCCTCACAATTGCGCCAATTACAGAGGGGTAAGCCTCCTTAACGTCGCTTATAAGATCTTGTCTGCTGTAATATATGAACGTCTGAAACCCCACGTCAACAACTTGATAGGTCCTTATCAATGTGGTTTTAGACCAGAGAAGTCCACAATAGACCAAATTTTCACATTACGGCAGATCTTGGAAAAAACCCGACAACATAATATCGATATTCACCACCTCTTTATCGATTTCAAGGCCGCGTATGACAGTATTTACAGAGACGAGCTGTACAGAGTGATGTCTAGTTTCGGCATCCCTGCAAAACTCGTACGACTATGCAGGATGACTTTGGAGAATTCACGCTGCTCCGTCAAGGTCGGTAAAGAACTCACCGAGACCTTTGATGTCGAAAAAGGTTTTAGGCAAGGGGACAAACTGTCATGCGATTTCTTCAACATCATACTTGAACAGATTGTAAGAAACTCAAACGTCAACACCAGAGGAACAATCTTTCAAAAGTCTGTACAATTACTCGCCTATGCAGACGATATTGACGTAATGGGAAGAAAAAAGCGTGATGTCATAGGTGCTTTTGCGAGTATTGGAACAGAAGCGGCAAAAATGGGTTTGATGGCTAATGAGGGCAAAACGAAGTATATGCTGTCATCAAACAGGGACACAGAACATCGACGAATTGGACAAATCGTCACAATAGACAGACATAACTTCGAGGTAGTACAGGACTTCGTCTACCTAGGATCCGCTGTAGACACGGATAACAACATAAGTGCGGAGATCAAACGGAGAATAACTCTTGCCAACCGCTGCTTCTTTGGGTTAAGAAGGCAATTGAGAAACAAAACACTCTCTAGAAAAACCAAGGTGACCTTGTATAAGACCTTAATCATCCCAGTCCTGCTGTACGGCGCGGAAGCATGGACCTTATCGAAAGCGCATGAAGAAACCCTTGGTCGTTTCGAAAGAAAAATTCTCCGAATGATCTTTGGTCCCGTATGCGAAGACAATGTGTGGAGAAGAAGATACAACAACGAGCTGTATGAGCTGTACCGCGACATGGGCATAGCCAGAAGAGTACGCATCGCGAGGCTACGATGGTTGGGCCATTTAGAGCGGATGGACCCAAACGCTCCGGCTCGTCGGGTGTTGGAAAGCACATTGCAGGGAAATCTCGGAAGGGGAAGACCTCGTCTTAGGTGGCGCAATCAAGTGGATGAAGACCTCAACCGACTTGGAGTGTGAAACTGGAGAGAGCTCGCCCGAAATCGAATTCGTTATAGAAGGATGTTGGTTGAGGCCCAGGTTCACCCCGAACTGAAATGCCCACCTAAGTAAGTAAGTAAGTCAGTAAGATAGGGTTGGAATGGGGGTAGGTAGCTGACTGGGTGGTGGGATTAGGGATTGGAATAGAATTGGGATGGATTTTGGGAGATGTTTCGGTGGTGTCACCTGTTTCTCCTGCAAACCCCATAATGAGATCCTTATTTTCGGTGACTTCAACCTGCCGTATCTGAACTGGACTTTGTCAGGTGACCAATCGTTTTATATTGCTCCTAGTCCCATATTTGCCAAAGAATGTCTGTTCGTTGATCACCTTGTAGATTCTTGCCTCTGCCAAGTAAGTGGAATTTCATACTACATGGGTAGACAACTTGACCTTGTATTAACAACAGATCCCATTAATTCTTCAATCTCACTTTCACCCCTGCTTTTTTCAACCCATCTATGGTACCCACCCTACACCCTCCTCTCCTTCTCTCATTTTTTCTCCAGTCTTTAAAACCACCCAACCCGCCCGTACCTCCAGCTTCATACGATTTCCACAAAGCGAACTTCCGCAAAATTAATGATTATCTCAGTAGAACTCACTTTAATTTTGATAATCTAACTGTAGAAGATGCCACATCCGCGTTCTACAGAGAAATACATAAAGCTATATCCCTCTTCGTTCCCCTTTCTAGACTTAAAACTTCTTCTACTTCCCCTCCGTAGTATAACCATAGGCTCCGTACTCTAAGAAATAAATGGAACAAATTGTGGACAATCTTCCTTCGCACTCGATCTCCTACTGACTATTCAGCTTACCTTGGCTGTTATCTACACTTCTGTGAGCTTTTAAACACCCTTTACCAACGCTATTTAATCGAAATGAAATCTAACATTATAAATGACCCTAAGTTTTTTTATAAATTTGTCAACCACAAAAGAAAATCTGACGGGTACCTTTTCTCCCTTTCCTTCAATAACGAAACCTCTTCCGATGCACTGGGCGTAGCAAACTATTTCGCAAATTACTTCAAACAGTCTTTCACGGATGATTCTTTTGTTCCTGATTCAGATTATTTCTGGTTTTTACCGAATTTTTCTTTTGATCCATTCCTTCCACGTTTCTTTGACTCCTATCTAATTGAAGAAAATTTAAATCATCTAAATGATGAGTATATTCCTGGCCCCGATTGTATACCTGCCATATTTCTTAAGAATGCTCCGCCACTCTTTCCCTTCCACTCTCAGAAATCTTTAGCTTGTCCATATCCCTTTGAGTTTTTCCCCAAGCTTGGAAAACGGCGCGGCGTTTATAACCCCTGCACCCATAAAAGTTCCTAAGTGCGACGTGAAAAATTATCTTCCCATCGCTAAGCTATCGCATATACCCAAAATTTTCGAAAACATATTGTATGAATACTTAAGTTTTCGTTGCAAATCTCTCATTTCCCCTAGACAACACGTGTTCCTCAAAGGCAGGTCAACAACAACAAACCTCGTTGACTTTGTTTCATTTTTTCTCTCAGCCTTGGAGAATGGAAAGGAGGTCGATGTAATTTCAACTGACTTTAGTAAAGCTTTCGATAAAATCTCTCACAAACTTATTCTTTTTAAACTTTCCACCCTCGGCTTTGAACCCATTCTGTTGAGATGGATTTCTTCTTATTTAGAAAACCGTTCTTACAGCGTTCGGTTCAGATCTGTCTTATCCAGCCGCTTTCTAGCTACATCCGGTGTTCCCCAAGGCAGCCATTTAGGCAATCTCCTCTTCATTCTCAGTATTTACGAAATTGAAATGATCATTAAACACTCCTCTATCTCTCTCTATGCGGACGACACTAAGTTTAACTTTACCGGATCATTTCTTCTTCTGAAGACTCTTCCCACCTCCAACATGACCTCGACAATTTTTCAATATGGTGCTACAAAAACTGCCTGGAGCTAAATGTATCCAAGTGCCAATCAATAACCTTCTCACATAAACGCATCAAATCTCCTCTCCGTCTCTATCTTCTAAAAGGTCAAAATCATTTCCACCGTTGAGGTGATCTGGGACCTTGGGATTACTTGCGACCGTTAGCTGAATTTCCTCAAGCATATCGACGATCGATCCTTAAGGCAAATTCAGCACTTGGCTTCGTGAAACGAGGGTCCAAACAATTTGCAGACCCTTACGTAACCCGATCCCTTACATTTCATTTGTTCGTCCACTTCTTGAATACGCTTGTCAAATCTGGTCGCATTTCCAACAAGTGAACATTGCCAGAATTGAGAGCATACAACGCCGTTTCCTCCGTTTTGCTCTTTGAGGTCTTAATTGCAGTAATCCCCTGATATTACCTCCTTATCAAGACCGAATCAAACTCCTAAACCTAAATACGGTCAAGGATCGAAGAGAAATATTTGTCGTTCTCTTCATTCACCGAATCCTCACAGGTACCATTGACTGTACAGCCCTTAACGAATCCATTTTCCTAAATACTAACTCGTAACTCGTAACACCCGGAATCCCCGTCTTTTCTATCTTTCCACCCATCGAACCTCTTACGGCTCCAATGAACCCATCTCCCGAATGCTGAGGAATTTCAACTTTCATTCCTCTTGTTTTGACCTCAAAATAAGTACTCCCTGCCTAAAACTTCGTCTCCTAAGCCCTCCAACTAGTTAGTAAGTCTTACCTATTAAGTTTCTTAGTTTGTAAGTTCATAGCTTGTATTAAGCCTAATAAATGGGGGTTTTGCCCCCACCAAAAAAAAAAAAAAAAAAGAAGCGCTCCGGGAGTGCCGACAGAAGTGAAAACAGAATTGAATTTTCAGTAAATGTTTTAATGTACAGGACAGGAACATCCTTTATAATATATGTAGATGTACATAGAGAAGAACATCAATGAAACTTATGAGTTTTCATTCACAATTTCATCCCTTATATTATCATCTCTACAATCATCGTATTCTAATACTGAAATAATAGGTCTATGGTAACTTAAATAGGAAACGAACAATTTTGTCTCGAATCTATTTAAATATATCGCAAAGACTGCATCAATTGTCGCTTTATATTTCGTTGTACTAAGGCTGCGGTCATTCGTCATTGTAAAATAGTATTCTTCTTTTAAAAATTGAAAAAGTGGCAAATTTGTAACATCGGCGAAGTTGATGTTAATATCACATCTCAAAATCATATGCAAATCATCAGATCTCTCCCCAATTTACCTTAAAGGTATGCAGAAGCGTCTTCAGACTAAATAATTAAATTTTTATATAAAATAAACTGTCGTATTAAACTTGAAGACGTATTCGGTTAATTATAAACGTCTACTGTTATAATTTGCTGTCCATTTCCAGGGTGGCAACGACAAACACACAAATCGCCGATATCAAAAACATTAGTACTAAACATACTAGTGTACCTGGTATGCAAATCCATATGATTTGAGCAAAATATGGCAGTTGTATCAGACAACCTTTTACAGATAGCTACTCCTGCTGCTGGACGATCGTGCCTTCTGAAACTTGCAACTAAATTGAAATCTGGAATATCATAATATCTATATTTCTTCGTCACCCTTGTAAAATTCTGTTAAAATCAATACATTCAATTTTTTAATGATAGTGTCTACAGGTCTTGTAACTGCGCTCTAAACTTTGACAATAAAATGAAAAAAAGGACAATGCATTAAGTTAAGAAACGAATTTAATTAATATTTGAGTAATGGTTTTCATGCAACCATTTCAATTCCATCGATAAATCATCGCGATGAGTTGTTGATCTCTTTTAATTTGTTGTAAGGTTCGAATCGAAAAATTACCAAATCTTCACACTACGACAGATCTTGGAAAAAACCCAGGAGCTTCAAATCGATACCTACCACCTTTTTATCGATTTTTAGGCCGCATATGACAGCATCTATAGAGAGGAGTTATATAGCGCCATGTCTAGTTTTGGCATCCCTACCAAACTTGTCCGATTGTGTAGGATGACGATGGAGAACGCACGCTGCTCCATCAGGGTCGGAAAAGATCTCACCGATACATTCGATGTCAAAAAAGGTTTTAGGCAAAGCGATGCACTCATGTGACTTCTTCAACATCGTTCTTGAAAGAATAGTGCAAAACAACCCCGTCAACACAAGAGGCACAATCTTTCAAAGATCCGTTCAATTGCTCGGTTATGCCGACGATATTGACATAATTGGAAGAACGCAGCGTGATGTCAATGGCGCAGCGTGATGTCAAATGAGCATTGAGACGGAAGCGAAGAAGATGGGTTTAGTGGTCAATGAGGGCAAGACAAAGTATATGCTGTCATCAAGAAAGGACACCCAACACCGACGTCTTGGACAGAACGTCACGATAGACAGCTATAACTTTTAGCTTTTAGTTAGTTAAGGACTTTGTCTACCTAGGCGCCGCTATTAATTCAGACAACGAAACCGGCGCTGAAATCAAACGAAGAATAACTTTTGCCAATCGCTGTTTCTTCGGACTAAGAAAGCAGTTTAGTAGTAAAGTCCTCTCTCGAGCAACTAAAATGTCCCTGTATAAGACACTTATCATCCCGGTTCTTATATATGGCGCAGAGACATGGACCTTGTCAAAGGCAGACGAGAACGCTTTAGGATGCTTCGAGAGAAAAATTCTTCGGGTGATTTTTGGTCCCGTCTGCATAGATGGAGAGTGGAGAAGAAGATTCAACGACGGGCTGTACAGCGACACTGATCTGGTCAAACGAGTCAAGGTCCAGTGGCTTAGATGGCTGGGTCATGTAGAGAGAATGGACACCAACGCTCCGGCCCGGAAAGTCTTCGAATCCAATCCCGAGGGACGGCGCAGTAGAGGAAGACCGCGACTCAGGTGGCGCACGCAAGTAGTAGGGGACCTCAACCAACTTGGCGTTCAAAACTGGAGGCAGCTAGCTAGGGACCGAGCTCGCTGGAGAAGCATGTTGGTTGAGGCCCTAGTCCGACCCGGACTGTAGCGCCATCTAAGTGAGTAAGTATGTTTCAAATCATCGACCAGTGCGTCTCCTACTCTGCCATGATGAAATTTCCAGCTTCACTCATCCACTTCATTGGAATGGTAGTAAAATATTTGGTGCTTTTTATTTTTTTTGCGTTGCATAAATTTTTCTCTGTCCTTCAATTCCTTTCTTTCTTCTCTGTATTTCTACGAGTCGGTAAGTAATTATTACTAGGTAATGTTTCTATTACATTCTATTAAGTCATTTAGCAGCAACAAAATTAAGGTGTTTCTTGGCTCAATGGCAGAGTCGTTGGCTATTAAACTCAGGGTCAGTCGTTCAGCAACAGCTATCGTGTGTAGACGTGTTGACGACTTTAGCTGTGGTATATTTTCAAGTGGAGTGCTTTAGTCGAGTTAAAGTCAGTGAATTTTCATTAAGGCAGTACCCGAGCGATTAGCGCAGCAGGTACCCAGTGTAGAACAACGTGGGCCTGCAATTTTTATTCTTGCTTTGAAGCAAATCACGTTAATTAAGGATGAGTTTTTTAGTTGAGATATTCCACGTGTTTTTTAATCTAATAAATGAAAAGTTAAGTAAAGTTTTTAACTGTTAAAAACTTTACTAATCTTTTCATTTATTAATTAAGGAGAAAATCCGGAAAGAAGGCGAGAAAAAAGCGACACAGTCGTCTGTGATGGACCATAGCGGTCCATCAACAACAAAAAAAGTGTTGGATGAAAATCCAACACTAAAATAAACAACAACAAGCAAAGCAGCGGCAACAGCCGCAATGGAAATTGCGGTGCCAGCAACAGCAGCAACAACAACTGCAAAGAAGAGGCGGCGCTTAAATGCCAAGCCGAATCTGGTGTCCCGCAAACAAAAAACATCAAAAGATAAGGTGGTCGACGATGACGAGATGTCGACCAGCAGCTATAGCATCGAAAGCCTGAGCTCGACGTATGAATACGAGTCCAACGGTGGCGAGGGCCGTTACACCGGTAGTGGAAACTCGTTCGCTGCATTGGCAGACGACGGGGACGGTGTGGACGAGGGAGCCAATGCAAATGACAATGACAATGACGACGATAAGAAACTCCAAGCAGTATCCCATATATTAGAGAAGCTTTACAAAGAGATCGAGGAGATTAAATCCAGGCAAGTGGCTCGCAGACTAGCGGAAAGCGAGGCAAAAAAAACAAATGTTGTCAAAGTCAGACAATGCCAAATAACAACAGCCAACAACATTAAAGGCAAATGCAAAAACAGCTCCCGTGCAGCAACAAGGCACGACAGCTAATAAAATAGCTGGGGAGCAAAACCAGGGAGAGAAAACTGCTACCCAAGAGCAGCAACGGCTGACCGCGGCTAAAAAAGCCGCGCCATCGAAGCAGCCACGAGAGACGGTGCCAAAGCAGCAGCAGCAGTAGCAGAGACAACAACAACAACAATAGCCAGCACAACAACAGCAGCAGCAAAGAAAGACAGCAACTAAGAGCAGGGTGCCCCCCATCAACACCCACAAATTGGATTTGAAAGCAACATTAAACCTATGTAAGTCCGCCATAGGCGATAAATTTGTTATTAAGCGTTTAGGACAAGATCGACATGCGATCCAATGTGAAAACATTGGTGACCATAAGATCGTTCGGGCGTTGTTGCAAACAACAACCACCGAACATTTTACTTTTACTCCCAAAGAGGAGAAGCCAAAAAGCATACTTTTGAAAGGAGTAGAGTCTACCTCTGACCCGGAGGAGCTCTTAGTGGAACTCCGCAGGTTGGCGAGCGACGATCTCGAGTTTATCGGGGTCAAGTCGTTCACCACGGCTAAGGCTAGACGGGAGAGGCGGCTATTGCCGATGTTCCTCGTCACCCTATCTCCCAGTAGCCGTCTGGAGATCCTAAGGAAAATCTCCGTCCTGGACTACCAGATGGTAAGATGGGAAAAAATAAACAGGCACGGAGACATTTTACAATGTCTTCGTTGCCAACGGTTCGGGCACGCCGCATTCAACTGCCAAATGCAGTCGAGGTGCGTAAAGTGTGGAGAGAACCACAAAGAAAAAGAGTGCAAGCTCGGTGAGGAAAGGGTCGAAGATAAGACCCAATTGAAATGTGTTCTCTGTGGTGGAGATGGACACCCTGCTAACTATCGGGGATGTCCTCGATACCAAGTTATCAAAAAATCATTAAAAGCTGCTCCAACAGTAACCAAGGACGAGGGAAGGCATACAGCCAGACCGACTCCAAGGGCCGTCGTTCCCCAAGTTTCCTACGCCCAAATGGCGGGTGGAGTTTTGAAAACGGTACAACCTCCACAGAAAGAGGCCGCACAGCCATCTGTGTCAAAGGCAGCTACTGGGGAGTCAGAGGTGATGGTCGCTCTGCGTGTTATTCAGGCACAAATGAGTGAACTATCACGGCAAATAAGTGAGCAGGCGCGTAGGGTGGACTTGATCTACCGTGCAGTGCCGTCGCTTGCGCAATTTTTAGGTTAACGGGCGCGCTGCCGGAGAGGCCTTTTAAGATCCTAGCCGTGAATGTGAATTCGCTAGTTAGGATAGAACGACGAACCAACTTCCTTGAGTTGTTAAAAGACCAACGTCCTGATGTATGTATGGTTAGCGAAACAAGGCTAAATCAGCATCACAAACTGACGGATAACAATTACATTATCATAAGGAGGGACCGACCCAACTCGACTCTCGCGGGTGGGGTTGCGATCTTCTTACGTAAGGGCATTGCTCATAAAGTAATATATAGTGGTGAAGTACGCCGATTCCGGTTGCTGGAAGTGTGTATCGTTTGCATCCCTCTTCAACAGGGGAGGCTGTTGTATGTGGTCGCGATCTATGCGCCGGAGGCTTCTCAACCCTCATGTTTTATAACAGAGCTCGAATCACTTTTTCGAACTCTGAAACTGAACTCAGAAGAAAACTATTTCCTTTTGGCCGGTGATTACAATGCTAAACACCAAGATTGGGGAAATCAATTAGCCAATCCAAGGGGGACCCAGCTATTCAATTGGCTGGGGCTCCACAGCATTGAGTGTAAAGTCGACCTGTTGGCTACTGACAGGCCTTCATATCCTCGAAGTGGCTCTTATTTGGATCTATTACTTTTAGACTCGAGACTTAAACTGACCGACGACGTTCTTCGAGGGACGAAAAATTGTTTGACGACGGTTGAGTACGACAGTGACCACTGTGGACTCGCCGCAGTCATAATGCTTCCGAACAACCTTGTGGAACTGGAGGAGTACGTGCCGACGCACTCTTACAACTACGGTTAGACACGTTGGCCGCGCTTTTCCGGTGCCGTATCAATGGAACTTCGTTCGAACGGTATTGCGCCGCCATGCAACAGGAATCTGTCGAACGTTGAGATCGATGGGTACCTGCAACGTTTGGAGGATGCAATCCGTAGTACAATGGACAGGACAATTCCTAAATATAGGCAACATGACTCTACGAACATGTACAGAAACGCGACAATAGACGCACTCTACAAACGAAAAAGTAGACTCCTGTCGAGACTCAAATTCTTGCACAGGAGGTTTACTAACCGACACGATTTGGAGATTAGAACTCTGAAGTCACAGATCAAAAATCTCCAACAGTTAATTAAAGAAAATTACAGAATCTCTATATCGCTTTTCTGGAACAACAAAATTCGGGCTGTACAATCCAACAACCCGAGTATGTTTCCGGAAATAAATAAAATTTTTAGGAGAAAAGATTAAAATGACCTTCAGGGTATTAAACTCCAAAAGACGACAGAAAACAAAAACTTACTTACCCGAGTATGTTTCCGGAAATAAATAAAATTTTTAGGAGAAAAGATCAAAATGACCTTCAGGGTATTAAACTCCAAAGGACGACAGAAAACAAAAACTTACTTACCCGAGTATGTTTCCGGAAATAAATAAAAATTTTAGGAGAAAAGATCAAAATGACCTTCAGGGTATTAAACTCCAAAGGACGACAGAGAATAAAAACTTACTTTTGACAATAGGGATAGATCCGGATGAGGCCATCTTGGATGATGACCACTTTATAGTGGAAGATGCTCAGGAGAAGGTAGAGACGGTGGGTGCTGTTTTCGAGCGAGTATATAAGGTAAATGAGTGCATTCGCCCCGAATTACGACCTTGAGAATAGAGCTTTCGTTGGACACTTCTATCTTAGAGACGAGATCTCGCATTGGCGATCCGAGAATCCTGGTTTCACTAGGTTCAATGACGACCGACTTGCAAATGCAGTCATTGCCCAGCGAAACGGGGATAACACCCTGTTCGTTTCTAGGATGGACCTCTTGGACATCTTTCACAAAATAAGGAAAAAGAAGTCAGCAAGAGTCGACGGCATACCCAATGTAGTGCTGCGAAACCTCCCTTCGGAAGCGGTGGACATATACACCACGTTGTTCAACAATGCGCTGAATAATGCATATTATCCAGTGCGTTGGAAGACGGCAGTGGTCCATCCTCTCCTTAAAAAAGGTAAGGATGGTTCCAATCCAGCAAATCTCCGGTCAATTAGTCTTCTTCCGAGTATCAGCAAAGTATTCGAGAAAGTTCTCAATAGAGCTCTGTCCACATGAGCTGAGGACAAAAGTATTATTCCAGAAAATCAGTTCGGTTTTAAGGCAGGCCATGATACCACACATGCCGCGTCTAAACTAGTATCTGATATTCAATGGAACAAAGCTAAAAAGCAGTGTACGGGTGCATGTCTGGTTGACTTGGAGAAGGCTTTCGATACCGTTTGGTTAGACGGTCTTTTTTATAAGTTGATCAGATATGGCATGAGTAAACTGAATGACATACTTCATGGTAGAACGTTTGTTGTGAAAATTTGCAATAGAACTTCTACCAGAACTTTTAAAATACAGAACGGTCTGCAACAAGGAGCGGTGAATTCTCCTATTCTATTTAGCATTTTCACCGGCGATCTAATTGGTTCTCTTCACCATGCTATAGCGTACGCCGACGACCTAATCGCGTACAGAACAGGTCCAAAGATCGAGGTCATCAGAATACTCTTACAGCGTGACTTCGATAAGATTCAGCAATATTGCGATGACTGGAAGTTGAAAATCAACTTTTGCTCTGACAAGGCGACTGTTTCACAACGGTCAACTTGATAGCAGAGTGAAGGTGATTTGCTACATGGCCCTCATAAGGCCAATGATTGTCTATGGTTGCCCTGTGTGGTTCAATGTTACAGCGTCTCAAATGGAAAAGATTCGGGTGTTTGAGAGACAGTGTCTGCGTACCTGTCTTGGATTGTACAGAACACCAGAGTCGGATTACAGAAAATATTATCCTTATGATGTCCTTTACAACGGGGCTCAAGTAAACAGAATCGACAACTTCATGATAAAACTGACTCGGGGTCACACTGCAAGGGCGAAGTCTTCGAACAATGGCCTGATATTTGGGGCTTACTACCCCAACATAGAATATATGGAGAGAACACGTTTCAATGGCTTTGTCCCACCGGAGGCTTTCCTCTATTTTGACGTGATGGGTTTGATACAGGACAGATTGGCGGTTCCGTTGATCTACCACATCTGCCGTAAGTCCGTGGAACGACGGCTCCTTTATGGCCGGGACGTCGCCGCAGTAGGCGGAGAAGTTGAAGAGCTCCTCCGGTACAGTAGGACGGTTTCAGATCGCGATCGACGGGACGTTATCAAAACGTCGAAAATGTTCTGGTGGTTGTCGGAGCAACATATGGAAAATGTTACGGATAGCGAGTCGCCTATGGCTGGCTTACAAAGGTTTAGTGTGTAAGACTTAGGGTATAGGGGGTAGGCATAGTGGCAACCAAAAAAAAAATTATAAAAATCAAAAAAAAAAAAATTATAAAAATTAAAGCGGCACGGCGTCGAAAATCAAAAAAAATTGTAAAAAATCAAAATAAAAAAAAATTTTTTTAAATTTCTGTGCGTCCCCAAAATTCAAAAAAAAAAAAATAGAAAAAATACAAAATCCCAAAAAAAAAACTATAAAACACAAAAAACAAAAAAAAAAAAAAAAAATTATAAAAAGCTACTATGGTTGCTCTAGTTTTAAGTAGTTTTAAGTAGTTTTAAGTAGTTTTAATTAATTGAAGGTAATTTTAATAAAAAACAAAAAATGTTGATCTTTTAAACTAAGTTTTTTAAACTTTCTTAGTTTTAATATTAGTTCTAGGTTGAAATAGATATATTGTAACTTTAGGCCGAAAGGCAATAGAAATAAGTTATTGTGTAATTAAGAGTACCCGCCTAGGGTCAGTAAGTTAATTAAGTTATTATGTAAGCTAGTTTAAACATTTTTGTTAGCATGTAAGTAGTTATAAGTGATATACAATAAAAATGAATTTAAAACTAAAAACTTAAACTCAGGGTCTCAGGTTCGAATCCCAACTGTGGCCATAAAAATTATTTTGGCTAAAAAAAAAAATTTAAATAGCTTTAAATAAATAAAAAAAATGGACGTCATGGCTGGGATTAGAACCTGAGACGCTGGCCTATGACGACTTTACATACGAAATACGATGAACCAAAAAATGGTGTCGGTCGCAAATTCAATGCTTTACCCACATCGCAAAAGTGCCAAACGCGACTAAAGAAGTTTTCACTTCAAAAGTTAAAAATAGCTCCTCTCTAAAGATGCTATCATACGCGGCCTTAAAATCGATAAAAAGGTGGTAGGTATCGATTTGAAGCTCCTGGGTTTTTGACGAATGGCTTTTTTTTTCACTATCAGAACAGTTTATTTCAAGCTTGTGAAACAATGTATCTTTTCTTCAAGAGTTTTTTTCACCCTTAAGTACTTAGAACATAGGCGGATCAACGGGGGGGGGGGGGTTGGGTCCGCCCCCCCACACCCCCCCCCCCCCAATCGGGAAAATAAAAGATGTAATGTTTTACTTTAATGGGCTCCTAATTTTCAAATTTTGTTACGGGACGGAAAAATATAGCATGAACAAGACAAAAAAGGAAAGGAGAAGTAATATTATTATTTTAAAAATTCAAGAACTGTATTGATTATAAAAATATAATCGATATTCTTGAACGACTTGCTAATTTATAAATAAAATTGTAACATCGCTATTATTTCAAAAATATGAATTCAGAGAAACGGTTTTTTACACGGGTTTGAATGGGACATCATCGCCTTTCAGAGCGTGCCGTGTAAGCTTTCACATTTGCCTAGAACGTGCCTTTTCTCGGATCGCGTCACATATAATCTTTTTTGCATGTAAATTTTTGATCGAAAGATACTAACCAGTAAAGCATCAAGCGCATTTTTGATGTTCTGGCCGTGGATTCGTTGTCTCCACATCTTGACTTCTGACAGAAAATTTTCTTTCGAACAATCCGATATATTTTCGTAAAATGTGTAGAGGTCAGCGCATTTCTTTTCGTTAAATTCTTGTTTAAGAAACAGTTGCCCGAAACTTTGGAAAATGGATTTGTGTTCCGAGAACCGACTTTTGAGTTGAGAAATGAACGTATCAAGAAACGGAATGTAGAAAGAAATTGTGTAATAGTTTTTAATACTTTGTGCTAGAACGTTACAACGACTTTTTTGTTGATTGCAACGGCGCGGCGGCGGCCCGGAGTGGCAATTTCATTGTGATTTCGTATTCAGAACAAATTCTACCAACTAGTTCATAAAAAACGTGGAAAGTACAAGAGAAAGAAAGTTTGTACGTAAATTCATTCAAAGCTTCATCTGCCAGCTTAGTACCCTCACTAAGATCTTGGTTTTTAGAATGCAGCTCCCGACTCAAAGGCAAAACAATCGAATTAACTGATTCCATAATGTGACGCGATTTGGAACTCAACCGTCGAAATCGCTGTCAAAAGATGCAATGTATTTTGCGAAGTATCTCGATATTTCCACTTTTGATTTCTTCCAAAGATTCAATAACAGCCGGTTGCAATTCAACGTATGTACGTTCCAACTGCTTCATGAGACTGAGCCCAGCTGGTAGGACAAACAGAATTGAACTTGTGTTTTTTTTTTCTCACTTTTGTTTGTCATTCTTGAGATTTCTTGGTGTAGAACGTCTTGTCTTTTAGGCCAGTGAAAAAATGCTTCAATCGCTCCGATAGTTCCTAACGCATTTTTGATTCCTGACACTTCGCATGCTGCATTGACTGCCAAACTAAAGCTATACATAAATGGCCAGGGCGAAATACTATCTCAAATGAGCCTGTGCACCAATGAATTGGCCACACATTTATATGACCAATCAACGCCAACATCATGTAAATAATTTCTGATTGAAATTGCTAAACCTCGTATATACAGGGTGATTTGCATAAGGTGTTACAAAAAGATAGGGTGTGTAGGTTGGACCTAGACAAGCAAAAAATGGTGTGGGAGGGGGGTCCATTTTCCCCCGTTTAGGCGGGAGGGGCAATTTAAGAAAAAAATCACTAAAAATGAAAAAAATATTATTAAAAAATAACGGTAATACCTACAGAGTCATGCTATAGCATTTTTGAAAAGCCAAAAACCTATACATTAAATAAAATTTAAAAATAAGTTGTTCATATGAATAGTTTTTGAAATATTAGTTTTCAAAATCAAAATTTTGAAAAAAAAAACATAATTTTTTTTCTTCAAACCATTTTTTTTCAAAATTTTACGTAATTAAGCAGTAATTTTCTGGCTTATTTTCAATGCTCTTTTTTATTTTTGATCAAACACAAAAAACCGGATGCCAAAAGAACCTGTAGTTTTTGAAAAAACCAAAAATTACAAAAACGACTTTTTAAATTTTTTTTGTTTTTAAAGTTTTTTTTTCGTTATTGGATTCTTAAGTGATTCTTAAGTGAACAAAAGTAAAGATAAAATTCATCCTTTATTTCGTAAATTCACTTAAGAATCTAATAACGAAAAAAAAACTTAAAAAAAAAAATTTTAAAAAGTCGTTTTTCTAATTTTTGGTTTTTTTCAAAAACTACAGGTTATTTTGGCATCCGGTTTTTTGTGTTTGATCAAAAATAAATAAAAGAATTGAAAATAAGCCAGAAAAATACTACTTAATTACGTAAAATTTTGAAAAAAATTGGTTTGTTGAAAAAAAATTAAGTTTTTTTTTCAAAATTTTGACTTTGAAAATTAATATTTCAAAAACTATTCATATGAACAACTTATTTTTAAATTTTATTTAATGTAAAAAATGCTATAGCATGACTCTGTAGGTATTACCGTTATTTTTAAATAATATTTTTTTCATTTTTAGTGATTTTTTTCTTAAATTGCCCCTCCCGACTAAACAGGGGAAAATGGACCCCCCCCCTCCCATACGATTTTTTGCTTGTCTAGGTCCAACCTACACACCCTATCTTTTTGTAACACCTTATGCAAATCACCCCGTATAAATGAAATTTTGAGTAATAGACCCCCCCCATGCCCAAATCCTGGATCCGCCACTGACTCAGAAATATGTATCACTGTCATCATTTAGCGAGGTGTTATTTGTTAGTAAGCACAAATCTAACACAGTCAAGACAACAGGGCTAAAAAATATTACAAAATTATTGATAAACATATACGAAAACAATTAAATGTTACAATTATTAAGAGATAAGAAACATAAAAAACATAGTCAAGAGAGTGGAGCTCTGGTTCGAATTAAGGACTTTAACGTAGTTTTACTAATATGAAAATCTATTAAATTTGAGTTTAGGTTCAAAACTTTTATCATACGAGTAATAGGCTCATTCATTCCATAATTAGTTCTATGATGGGGACAGTGAAGTAACTCCAAGTTATGCAGTTGGTATGAGCCTCCCCGGTAGTTAAAACTTATGCATTAGAGCAAGTCAGGAGCATCAATTTGTCCTGTTATAAGCTGGTGAATAAAGACTAAATCATTATTTATTCGCCGATGCGAAAGTAGTTGCATCTGCAAAAGTTGAATACGATGCTCATACGGTGGAAGGTCATAAGGATCAGTCCAAGGAAGTCCCTTTAGAGGAAATCTTATAAGTCTTCGCTGTATACTTTCTATTCTTGAATTGTGGACTGCATAATAAGGAGACCATACTTGAGAAGCATATTCTAGATGGGGTCGAACATGACAGTTATACAGCGAAAGAGTGACGTAGGGGTCCGTAAACTCCTTAGCCCATCTTTTAATAAAGCCAAGCATTGAATTTACTTTACTAACAATGTAATTGATATGAGATGTAAATTCTAAATTGGAACTAAAGTAAACGCGAGGTCCTTAATACTGGACACCTTGCATAATATTTGATGAGAAATCGAGTAATTATGCAAAGCCGGTGTACGTTTCTTCGAAAAAGTTATACTTTGACATTTGCTTGGATTGAGAATCAATCCATTTTTATCGCACCATGTGGCAAAATTTTCAACATCAGATTGTAAAATAAGACGATCGGCTGCGCAGTCTATTTTCTTGAAAATTTTCATATCATCCGCGAAGATCAAAATTTCGCTCGATGACAAGCTAAAAGTAACATCATTAATGGCTAGAATAAAGAGGATAGGGCCAAGGTGACTACCTTGTGGTACTCCTGAGTGCGCCTTAAAGGAGTCTGAAAGAATGCTTCTAAATTTTACCACATATGATCTATCAGTAAGGTACGATCTGATCCAATCAACGAAGGTCGAAGGGAATCCATATTTATTTAGTTTAAACAATATAATATCGTGAGATAGTTTATCGAAAGCCTTTGAAAAGTCAGTATATATACAATCTAACTCTTGTCCGCTTTAAAGCGCGTTTGAACATTTATGAAGGAAATATACAAGGTTTGTTACTGTTGATCTTTTCTGTACAAAACCATGCTGCTGTTTGCAAATTAAACGTGTTTATATATATATATTATATATGTATTTTTAATATCGAAAGTTAAGCTTTCACAAACAAGCTGTTTAAATAATTTGGTGATACACGAAAGTTTAGATATGGGTCTATAGTTAAGGATTTAGTAGTGTATTGACCAATTAGATTTATAATTGTTGGTGGAAAATTTATTTTCCTTCGGCTATTTTTGGTCACTTTAAGTTTAGTAAAGAAACAAGATGGATCTTTTACTTTTTCCCGACGTTTCGGCAAGGGTTGTTGCCTTCCTCAGGGGAACTTTATTATAAAAACAACTAAGTAAAATATAGTATAAAGTATACACAACAATGAACAATCAAAGAAAACTTACATTATAAACGAGATTTTTTAAAACATGTTAAATAAACAAAGTTTGACAAAAATATTTCCGAAGCTGGAATTGCACTTCTCTTTATGAAGATTAGTCTAGGTTTAACAAAATTTAACGGATGGGATAACAGAGTTTATGTAGAGACAAGAGAGCAGTATATGGACGAGATGTTTTGAGAATCTTGTTTACGATTCATGTTGTTCTTGTTGTTGAGGATATGTAAAGTTTCTAGCGTATATCTCTTAGAGATATGTTTCTCGGTTTGGAGAACTTGGGCACCGTCAAAGTCTGGGAGATGTTTATTTTCGATGGCATGTAATGCGAGAGCTGTTTTTGCTGGATTGTTGTTGTTTATGTCAGATTTATGGTTAGATATGCGTTGACGTAAAAGTTGTTTTGTGGTGCCAATGTAGCACAGATTACATGGTTCGTCAGCCTTTCCTTTACAATCAATTTTGTAGATAACATCCGAGCACCTATCTTTTTCTGTTTTCACCTTCAATTTCGAAAAAAGATTTCGAAGTGTGTGGTTGGGTTTAAGGGCCAGTTTTATATCAGGTACATTCTTTTTGACAATTTTTTTAAAATTATCTGTCAGCCTTGGGATGTAGACTAGGCTATTGAAAAATCCATTAGCTGTTAGGTCAGGTTTTTTCCGTGTACTGTGTTTCTGTTTATGAAACAATTCGCGGATCGTTGGGATCGGATAGCCGTTGTCAATCAGGATGTTTGAGATTGTTCTCTCATTTTTCAGGTGGAATTTTTCATCACTGATTGTGAAAACTTTTTATATTAGATTGGAGGCGGTGTTAATTTTTATGTGGTTTGGATGGTTCGACCTAAAATTGATTAGTCTTCCTGAAGCAGTCTCTTTTTGGAACCAGTCGAAAATAAGTTCGTTGTTGGATCGGATGATTTTAACGTCAAGAAACGATATTGCACAATTTTTCTCCTTTTCAACAGTAAATTGTATCTTAGGATGAAATTTGTTGAGGATCAGCAGTAAGTCATTGATTTGTTGTTTTTCAACTATTGCGAAGATGTCATCAACGTATTTAGCTATGAAGCTTGGTTTTACTGTAGAGGAATCAAAACACTCATCTAGCAAGAAGTCTATCACAATATCAGCAACAGTTGGCGAAAGAGGGTTTCCCATTGGCATTCCAAAAATTTGTTTGTATATGTCGGTTTTGTATTGTAGAAAATTGTTTTCTTTTAGGCAAAAATCAACAATTTCAAGAAATTTGCTTTGGTTGATTTTTGTCCTTTGGTTTATTGTTGCCCATTTTTTCTTTATTATATTGACCGCCAGTTGTGTGGGAATATTGGTGAAAAGCGATACCACATCAAAAGAAACTAAAACTTCAGTCTGTTTTAGTTTAATCGTTTTTACCCTATTCACAAATTCGAAAGAATTTCTTACAGTGTACTTTGTGTTGTTTGTTATACATTGTAAAATCCTACCAACAAATCTTGCGAGTTCATAGCATGGCAATTTCATAGACGATATGATCGGTCGCATAGGCATATTTTGTTTATGAATTTTCGGTAGTCCGTAGATGGAGGGGAGTTGCGCGGTGTAAGTTGTCATTTTTGATTTTTCTCTATCATCTATAATTTTGTTGTTGTATAACCACTTTACAAGAACATTGTTGCGAGTTTGTAATGCTGTGGTTGTATTCTGCCTTACACGCAAATAAGTATTCCGATCACATAAGAGTTGACTCATCTTCTCATCATACTCTTCTCGCAGCATCGCAACCGTCACATTGCCTTTGTCAGCTGGAAGAATCACAATGTTTTTATGTTGCTTGAGAAAAGAGATGGCTTTTTTGTTTACATTAAGCACATACTTAGAAAATTGGTCATTGTGTTGATAACGCTGAAAAGAGTGAAGCATATTACAGTATTGTGCTCTGACTATGTCTTGTTCTCTTTCATCCTGTACTTTTCTTATTATTTCTTCGCCATCGGCTATTAATTGAAATATTGGAAAAGTTGTTTTGTCTGCGGGGAGTGCAAATTTTTTCCCCAATGATAAAAGCCATTGTATTTCAATTGGAAATTCAATATTTGTTCTGTTTTCAAACCATTTTTCATGAACTTTTATATTGTACTTTTTCCATAGCGAAGATGTCAGTTGGTCTATTTTCCTGTTTATTGTTAATTGTTTTGTCTTGTACATTGCATGAAAAGTTTGTTTTTGTTTTGTTGTAAACTTCTTATATTCATGTGGTGGTAGGTCTTCTTTTATTTTTTCATCATTAAATCGAAGTGTGTTATTGATGCGTTTTATTTTGTGGTACATTTCGGATATTTCCAGGTTGAGAATTTTTTGGTGGAACTTACGTTCAATTTTTTCGTAAATGGAAAGTGATTCTTGGTTTGAAAGGAGATTTCTTGTACTAAGAGATGAATTTTTTATGTGATCGGGAATTAATCCTGACTGTCGACAGATCAATAAGAATTTTTGAGATTGTTTGTGCGATGCTAATTTTCTTTGGGAGTTGCTATATTGTTTCAAGTTGTCACATACCTGTAAACCATATTTATATTTAATGTGTTCATAATAGTTCTTCATTTTGGTGTTGAGTTCTGCTCGGCCGGCCGTCCGATATGATTAATTTAGTAGTGTATTGACCAATTAGATTTATAATTGTTGGTGGAAAATTTATTTTCCTTCGGCTTTTTTTGGTCACTTTAAGTTTAGTAAAGAAACAAGATGGATCTTTTACTTTTTCCCGACGTTTCGGCAAGGGTTGTTGCCTTCCTCAGGGGAACTTTATTATAAAAACAAATAAGTAAAATATAGTATAAAGTATACACAACAATGAACAATCAAAGAAAACTTACATTATAAACGAGATTTTTTAAAACATGTTAAATAAACAAAGTTTGACAAAAATATTTCTGAAGCTGGAATTGCACTTCTCTTTATGAAGATTAGTCTAGGTTTAACAAAATTTAACGGATGGGATAACAGAGTTTATGTAGAGACAAGAGAGCAGTATATGGACGACATGTTTTGAGAATCTTGTTTACGATTCATGTTGTTCTTGTTGTTGAGGATATGTAAAGTTTCTAGCGTATATTTCTTAGAGATATGTTTCTCGGTTTGAAGAACTTGGGCACCGTCGTATATACCAACTCCATGGCAGAGTGTTAGAGTCGCCTTCATATCAAAAATTGGTAAACAGGACTACTCACTCGCCAAGAGCTTCAGACCCATCAGCCTTACCTCCTTCCTGCTTAAAACGCTGGAAAGAATAATTCAGATTTACATACGTAAAACCTCACTCCAAACACACCCTCTGTCTCAGATGCAACATGCTTACTAAAGAGGAAAATCTTGCGAGACAGCACTTCAAAAATCTTGTAAGCAAGATTTAATGCGCGCTTGACAGGAAAGAATGTGCGGTGGGCATTTTCATCGACATTCAAGGTGCTTTTGACAATGCTAGCTTCGATGGTTTGTGCAATGCTGCCAGAGAACACGGTGTGGACGAGTCATTAGTGTTGTGGATTAAAGCAATGCTTGTGAAGAGAACCGTAATCGCTGAGGCGGAATGTGGACAATATGTTGCAACGGAAGTAAATAAGGGTTGTCCACAAGGTGGCGTTTTATCTCCTCTTCTGTGGTGCATGTGGATCGACTCTCTACTTGTAATGCTCAATGGTTCTAACGTTCATACCCAAGCATATGCAGACAACGTCGCTGTGCTCTCGGTTGCCTCCACGCTGTCTGTTCCCGAGCACAGGCTGCGCTTTATATGATTGACACCTGGTGTGTTAGAAACAGTCTTTCCGTCAATCCTCTTAAAACCGAGGTTGTCCTCTTCGCGAGACGTAGAAAATTGACTGGTCTGACCCAACTTACGCTTAAAGGCGTCAACATCCCCTTTTCAAATGAAGTCAAGCATCTTGGAGTAATCCTGGATAACAAACTTCTTTGGTCGAAACATGTCGAGTCTAAAACTACTAAAGCACTGTCAGTTTTCTGGCAATGTAAATTAACCTTTGGCAAGACATGGTGTCTTTCACCGAAAAGGGTCCTTTGGATCTATACGGCTATGATAAGACCAATCATCTCCTATGCGTCAGTTGTTTAGTGGAATAAGCTCTCGCGTAAATACGTTATTGCCTCGTTTGCCAAACTTCAAAAAACAATTTGTCTGGGTGTTACGGGGGCCTTCCCCAGCACACCGGGAGCTGCTCTCGACGCACTGTCGAATCTTCCTCCCCTTGATACCTACATGATGGGGTGTACTCTCAAGACCATTTCTCGTTTAAAGCAATGTGGTCTCTGGCACAATTCGCACTGGAGCTTTGAGGAACTCGCAAGTAGCATATCTTTTGACTCTAGTCTAATGGATATGCCGTCTGACACGATGATCCCAAGGCTCAAATTGCGTCAAAATTACTCAGTCAGCTTTCCTTCGGTTCAGGACTGGTTCGCTCCAGAATCTGAGCCTGGAAAGAACTGTTATCGTATCTTCACAGATGGCTCCAAAACCGACGAGGCTTTTGGTGCTGGTGCCTTTGTTGAGAACGACGACAAAAGACTGCACTCAACTTTGGGATCATACGCATCCGTTTACCAAGCGGAGGCCTTTGCTATCCTAATGGCCTTAAGCCACGTAACGAACAATGGATGGACGGGGAGAAGTACCTTTGTTTGCAGCGACAGCCAAGCTGTGCTTAAGGCCCTTCTCAACCCTCTTACCACTTCGAAAGTGATCCAGGAATGCAAGAGCTCTCTGAATGCGATCGGAAGATTATATTCCTTGAGTTTCTTTTGGGTTCCAGGTAATCACGGCATAACTGGAAATGAGATCGCCGATCAACTCGCTGGGCAGGGATCTCAGACAGCTTTCTCAAGACCTGAACCGTTGCTAGGTCTGCCAGCGTCCTCAGTGAGGGGTTCAATCAACGATTGGATCAACCTACACTATTTTTATAAGATATTGTCTCTTATTGTGTTAAGCTGTTGTCGAGATGAATAAATTTGAAATTTGAAATTTGAAAATTTGGAAATCTGTGAAGAGCACAACCGTAGATGGCATGCCTCCATTAGATGCAGACAAACCAGGCGTAACGAAGACTGCAACATTTTCGCTAGCTCGTAGCAGAAAAGACTGTAGAAAGCTTATTGGCGTTGCCAGCGGGCACTTCTCTTTTGCCAAGCATTTAAACGTGCTAGGCTTAAGTGATACCACACTCTGTGAATCTTGTGGAGAAGATGAGGACACCGCAGAGCACTTCCTCTGTGAATGTCCTGCTTTTTCTCGCATGAGGTTACAGATACTCTGCGCAGACATAGTGAGAGCTGGTAACTTAGGCTCCTTATCATGGCAGCGTCTTTTGGCTTTTCTCCGAACATCTGGAAAGCTATAACAAATAGAAGATTGTTATTTGGTAGTACAATGGACCGGTATTTAGGTCTGATTGCTCCAGCTGGTATTTTAAAAACCTCCAACAAAAACAAAAAAAAAAAATTCCATGGAACGCACCTCTACTAGTTGTACCAAAGAAAGGGAAACAACAGTGGAGAGTAGTAGTTAATTACAGGTAACTCAAGGAATTGACTATCGCAGATGCGTATCCAATACCAAATATCGAAGACAACTGGGTGATTCAAAATACTTTACAACACTGGATCTAGCGAGTGTGTTTCATCAAATCGAAGTAAACAAGGAAGACAAGGAGAAGACAGCATTTAGTACACCTAACGGACATTTTGAATTCAACAGAATGCCATTTGGGCTACGCAAAGCTCCTCCTACCTTCCAACGGTTGATGAATAAAGTACTTACAGGACTACAAGGTATAAAGTGTCTAGTATATCTAGATGATATAATGATATATGGAAGGAATCTGGATGATCACAACAAAAAATTAATTTAAGTATTTTAAGCTTTAGATAAATACAACTTTATTTCAAGCTTTAAGGGGCTCGGCTAGTTTCTCGAGCTCAAATGGAGGTGATTTTTTGAAGGCGTGTAAAAAAAAACTATAACTTGTAACGAAGCGTTACAATTTTTCACATCAATCGTCCGAATTTCACTTGCCGCATTTTAATTTGACCGAACCAAGCAGCCGCACCTACTCCCATCCGCCCCTATAAATTAGCAAACGAAAAATCTCAACAAATCTTCGTGAGCCGAAGGCAAAATACTTTGTCATTTGTGCAAGCCGATCACGTACCGAAGCACCAGTCAATATTAAATTTCACTCAGGCAAATGCGGGCCGAGACTACACGAAAGGGGAAATGATAACTTTGTGCATTGCCTCGCATAGACCTATGGCATGCGATAGGTTGTATGGTTGAAATTATTTTCTTGTGTTGCTCGTATGCCAGGTACATGGCAGAAGGGCCGACTATTTAACTTAAGTGTTCGCTTGTTTACTTTCAGAGTCCGATGACGATGATTTTTATTTATTTGATAGAAGTCACATTACTTCTTTCGAATTGGTCTATGAGAGGAGGTTAGAGAAAATCAAGCAAATCGTTAGACCCCTTATGTGCCAACAGCTAAATTCACCATATAATTAAGTAAAGTATAGTTAAGTATCAATTGTAAATAACTTTTTGTTCACTAAAAATCGTTAAAATCGTTAAAATCAAGCACAGTCACAGTCACAGTCAGTCACCATCATCGCGATAGGACGTACACACAGCGGACTAAAAGCAGATACCCAAACACACTGACAAAAAAGGGACACTCATGGACTACCTGTCAGGTACCTAAACTAGATGAAGGACCGGACTGGTAAAAGGGTTTATCAAATCATTATTGTAATTCTTCGTAATTATAATAAAGCTAATCCTTTAATATTTTGTTTTTTCCAGGAAGGAATTAAAACTTTCTAGAAAATATAATCTATTACAGGATTAAAAACTAATCAGTTTTATTTTTTCCATGAATTTTTAATAATATTTTTAAGATTGCAGGAAAAATGGAGAAGCTGACCGCAGAAACGGCATTCAGCGCTCTCGCAACTTTGCTGAAGCGGATGCAAGCCGACCTGGGGTTAGAGCACCGGCAGCGCCTCAGCAGCCTCATCAAGGAGCTGCAGATACAGCTCGATGGACCGCAGCCAATGGAGGAAACCATTAAAATCAACGAAGGAAAGGACGAAGATTTTATCTGTCTGACTGGCGACGAGGCAGATAAATCTGATAAATCCGACGAGGACGACCAGTTCACCGAGGTAACAAGAAAGAAAAGGGCAAAGAAGACCACCGCTTAAAAGGACTCCAAAAAGAAGAAGTAGGAGCCGCCATCACCAATCGGATCGGTAGACACAACTTCACCCACCCCAATCACCGCAACAGCACCAGCAGTGGCACCAGCAGTAGCACCAATAGTACAGCCGTCATAACCAACAACATCAAAGAAGGCTCAATCAACTTTCACAAAAATAGGAGCATCAAAAACAAGCGAACCAGCCAAGGGTCCCGGAATGCCGCCAATTTTCTCTTTCTTAGGAAACATTGCAGAAATAAGCCAGTTCTGTAAAGGGAACACATTGGCGGTCACGTTCAAAAACCGCAACACGAAGACAACAATCATCCATGCCGGAAACCGCCAATCATTCGATGGAATTTGAAAATTCCTCAAGAAGAGGAAAATCTGGTTTAATTCCTTCACACCAAGGGAAGATAGAAAGAACCAGCTTCTGCTCAAAGGCATCCACCACTCTTACGCTGCCATTGAAGCCGAAGATGAGCTCAGAATAGAGGGCCTCCCTATCCTCAAGGTTACCGAGGCTCAGCGAGGTCTACACAAGGACACTTGTTATGAACCAGAAGGTTCACTGGGAGAAACTTAAGTCTAACGATATCGTGCAATGCAGGAATTGTCAACGACTTGGACATGTTGCTACCAACTGTGGGAGTCAGTACGTTTGCGTTAAATGCAAGGAGGTGCATGACCCAGGCCAGTGCAAGCGGACTACCAACACAGGACTGGATGTGTGGCGTGCAAACTGCCAAAAGGAAGGACATCCGGCAAGATTCAAGGGATGCCCAACCCTTAAGGCCAAATTGACTGGAAGGAACAAGGAAGTCGTCGATAAGAAGGCCCAGCAAACATTCACCGCAAAATCTATCTCCATGGCAACCCGCCCAGCCGTCAGCTACGCCTCAATGCTCAGAGGTGGACCTTCACCCAAGTCAGCCACATCCACGAAGCAATAACCAACTGCAGCCAAAACTCCCAAGACGACACCAGCCAGGCCCACCACACCGACACTAACCTCACCTATCAACCTCAACAACGAAGCACAGTCGATGTTTGGTAGCGACTTTGCTACCCTGATGCAAAAAGACAAGACGGCAATACCCACCAGCTACGATAGCATGAGTGAAGGAGATAAATGCCTAGCCACCTTCATATTCCAAATATGCAACTAAAGAGGCTCCGCATCATGACGTACAACGTAAATTCGCTGTACAGCCTGGAAAAGAGGACGTCATTTAATCTATTTCTAGAAAAACATAACCCCGACATTGATCTCATTTCAGAAACCAACGTAATCAAAAAGAACAATATTAATATGAATAAATACTGTAACGTGCGCTTAGTTCACAAAATAAAACTTCACCTTTCAAATTATTTCTATCACTTTTATTCAGTATCTATACTTAATTCGATCTCAACTCGACTTTTGCACTATCACTTGTATACAACAATTTACTCTTAACTTTATCACTCTATAATCAAAACTGACTGCTCGTTTCGTCAGCGGTCCTATTTATATAGAACAACACTCATCTAGAGCGTTCCAGTTTCTTCTCCATGGTTTCCACATTTGCTGTCAAGCATCTCTACACTCACACACACTGGCTTACAAGCAATGCCTGTCATTTTACCATTCCATTATAGTGTTGCCAGTTGTGTGTTTCGGTTAAACGTTTTCGATTAGGAAATTGGTATAAATGTTGGGTGTTCATTACAATACTCTACTTTCTACAGTGCCGATCTGCTATCGAACAAGTGAAGACGTGCCGTGTCGAGTGTCCGCATTTTGTTCACCCAGTGCCCATTATCATTTCACCATATTTTTCTTCCCTAACATTTTAATAATATTATTATTTTGTGGTACCCGTGGTGTGATGGATAGCATGTCCGCCTGTTGATCCAGAGGTTCGAAATCGAATCCCACCAGAGGCAAAAATGTTTTTTCTACGGGTATCGCCTTTCGCGAGGAATTGGCAAGTCCTCCGTTAGTATTCATTGCCATGAAAAGCGCTTTCTCGATTAGCCGTTCGGAACCGGCAGAAAATTGTAGGTCCCCTCCATTCCCTCACAAGGGATGGTTGTGAGAAATGCGCTAGGCCCAGGGGCTCCTCGCTCTGTTGCGCCACCCTATTTATTTTTTTTATTTAACATTTTAATATTAAACAAATCCCCCCAAAAAAACATTAAAAAAAAATCAATTCTTCCGTGCGCCGCGAGTGAAAAAAAAAACAAAAAAATTTCATTGTTTTTAAAACAAAAAATCAAGTGCAAATCATCACCAGTGCCAGTGCTTGTGTAGTGCAATTCGTTTTTCAATGCCACCTACCATCCATTTAAATTAATAAAAAAAAAAAAAAATTGTCAACAATAACCTAAACACAAAGTGCGGTTCCTTTCTGTGCCATCTCCTGCCCTGCACCACTCTTGCAGTCACGGCATTTGCACACATTTCATATGATCTGAATATTTCTTATCAAATGCAGTGAGTGCAAATGCTGTGGCTGTGAGTTTGCTAGGCGAATAGTCGATCAACGGTGTTGGTTCCGTTGGTGAAACGTAATGAAGTTGCTGGCTGGGCATAACACCGCTAGTAATTTGCTTATGTTCTCCAATTGAGATCTTTACTTGTTGGTTCGACTTAGGTTGCGTCTGCGTTCGATATTTTGTTTTATGTGCTTTTGTGAATTGTAAAGCGCAATTGCGGGCGATTTCAATGTACACAATTCAGGTTGGCTTCGACATTCTGGACAGACAACACACGAAGGAAAATATGTTGAGATATTCGCTGTGTTTAACGAATTAACTCAACTTGTTGATGAGCCCACTCCGGTTCCAAATATTGAAGGCCATGCGGCCAACACTCTTGACTTATTTCTCACTTCTCATCCCGAAAAATATAGGGTTATAGTATCATCTCCTTTAGGCACATCGGATCATTGTGTCATATCGGTAGATTTTTCGTCTTCCGTCACGGTCCACTGGTGATTTGATGGCTTATCTCACCGAAAAGTGGAACCAATCTTTACATTGTTTTGGAGAAAGTAAGATTATTGCGCTTGATATTTCTAAAGCATTTGATAGAGTTTGGCATCAGGCTCTTTTATCGAAAATGCGTGCTTTTGGTATCGATGAGTCTCTTCTTCTTCGTTGGATTAGAAATTACCTTTCCGACTGTTCAATACAAGTTGTGTTGGATGGCTTCAAGTCTGATACCCACTTAATAAATGCTGGTGTGCCCCAGGGCTCCGTTTAGTCTCCGACTCTCTTCCTCATTTTCATTAATGATCTCTTGTCTGAAGCTTCTAATCCGCTTAACTGTTTTGCTGACGACTCGACCCTCAGCTTTTCATATTCGTTTCCAAATTCACGTCCCTGCTCTTCGGATGTGGAACTAGAACGGTTGCGTATGATAAGCTCATTGAATTCTGACCTTGACAGCATTGTTGCATTAGGTCTTATGAACCGAGTAGAATTCAATGCTTCGAAAACTCAATGCTGTCTCTTGTCGATGAAGCTTAACATTCCCCCATTGCCATTATCCATGAATGGTACCTGCATCGAAGAAACCGAAAAGCTGTCAGTACTTGGTATGTGTGTAAACGATGATCTTCGTCGGAACGAACACATATTTGAAGTCGCCAAAAATGCTGCTAAATGCTTAGGTTTCTTAAGGCGATGCAGGAAGTTCTTTACCCCTTCTGATCTGGCTACAATTTATAAGGCTTTCATCCGCTAAGACTGGAGTATAACTCCCATATCTGGTCAGGTGCTTCTCAAACATCTTTGCGCCTACTTGATAGGGTGCAAAATAGAGCGTTAAGATTGATAGGTGATAGTTCAATCGTAGAATCGATTGATTCTCTTGAACATCGTCGAAACGTAACCAGTCTCTTTCTCTTTTATCGCTTTTTTCACAAACAGTGCTCTAGTGAAATAGCCAGCTGCATTCCTCCCCTGAAACAATTTAGCCGCAACACTCGCCTCGCTAGGAATGCTCATCAGTTTTACCTTGAGCCCAACTTCGGACGTACAGTCAAGTATAGAGATTCGTATTTCAGTCGCACCACCCGAATGTGGAATGCTTTACCTGGCTCTGTGTTTCCCCTGCATTACGATTCACAAAGAATCAAAAGCAACGTGCATCGGTGCCTCCTTTCAAATCCTCTCCTATTTTCCTAAATGCTCGCACTGTGTTTTTAACATTATAAGGGTAGTCATAACCCCTTGATGTGCGCGTAAATTATAAAAAAAAAAAAAAAAAAACTTTCAGGAAGGACAAAACAGACACAAATAGAGGTACTGCCATTTTTATACGGGAGAGAATCTCAGCTGGAACCACCGAGCATACCATCCAAGGGCTAAAGACAATTGAGGCCACGGCTATCACCGATCAACTTGGACGCTATGAAACACTTCTAGTATTGAGCATCTACGCGAGGTGCTCATCCAAAGTCTCTAAAAGACGATCTTCAAAAACTCAACAACTTCATCAGTGGAAGGACATACGGGCTGATAGGTGGTGACTTCAACGCTCGACATACCCTATGGATGGACACCGCATGTAGTATTGAAGGAATGGCCATTACCAATTGGTTGGACGATAACAGCGAGAATCACAATCTCGTTGTTATATCTCAACCAAAACCGACCTTTCCTATGACACCTTCAACTCTGGACTTCTTCCTAGCAACATCTAACCTAGTGCATGTACTGCCCGAGTTGAGAAACTTTGTTTGCACGGCATTACCCAGTGACTACGACCAGGAAGCGGTACAAATATCTGTTGACCTTAATGAACCTTTAATCATTTCAGAACCACCATCAGAATATTTCATCAACTACTCGAAGTTGGATGTTGAGAAGCTTCAAAGAGATGTCGAGGACGGCATAGCCATCCCACCAACCAACAGAAACCTGCAAAACACGGAAATTGATGCTGCAATCGAGGACCTGGAAACAGCCGTCATAAACGCCTTAGATAACCAAAAGAAGCCGAAAACATCCAAGGATAGATACCAGCATCTACCAGCCTACATTCAGAACCTGTACCACCATCGGCAACGACTGAGGAAAAGACTTCAGAGGATTCGGCAACGTGAACTCAACACAAGCAATTCCGATTACCAGTTTTGGCTGAGCGAGTTGTACCAACACAATGTTCAGGAATGCAGTTCAGCACCACAACAACATGCAATTCCAAAAGAGACTGCAAAGCATCAAACCTGGTCCGGATACCTTCAAAAACATCACCAGGATAGTCGGCAAAAGGCCAGATATGCCAGACAGAATCACCACCAACAGAGGAGAAGTATCATCATCCGAGGACAAAGCAGAAGGATTTGCCGAATTTTTTGAAGAAAACTTCGTGTCAACTCAACCTCCTGACCTGCATTCCTAAATGATGTGGACTCAACCATCCAGGTGATCGAAGGAAGCACAATCGAAGAAACCGTTTTCAGTGACGAAAACCCTTCATGTGATCCCAGTGAAGGCACTATTTTCACAAATCCAGAAGATATTCTAGTTTTGATCCAAAGTGGGCGCCCCAAAAAATCAGCTGGGCCGGATAAAATTTCGAAATTCATTTTAAAGATACTTCTTTAGACAGTGATGATCTTTCTGGCCATTGTGATGAACGACTGCCTCAACAACTACCACTTTCCCGAGCGATGGAAGAAGGCGAAGATCGTTGCCATTCCCAAAGAAGGAAACCGAAACATTGTCTCTGGTTACAGGCCCATATCCCTACTCAGCTACTTCAGCAAAATTCTGGAGGATCTGGTTCTCCGAATACTCAAGGCATTCTGCAATGAAGACAGCATCATCCCGAATATGCAGTCTGGATTCCTGGAGAAACATTCCACCATTCATCCGCTCCTGAAGCTCCAATGATGATGATGTTGAAAATTTTGCCACATGGAGCGATAAAAATGGATTGATTCTCAATCCAAGTAAATGTCAAAGTATAACTTTTTCGAAGAAACGTACACCGGCTTTGCATAATTACTCGATTTCTAATCAAATATTATGCAAGGTGTTCAGTATTAAGGACCTCGGTGTTTACTTTAGTTCCAATTTAGAATTTACATCTCATATCAATTATATTGTTAGTAAAGGAAATTCAATGCTAGGCCTCATTAAAAGATGAGCTTAAGAGTTTACAGACCCCTACGTCACTCTTTCTCTGCATAACTGTCAAGTTCGACCCCATCTAGAATATGCTTCTCAAATATGGTCTCCTTATTATAGCATCGTATTCAACTTTTGCAGATGCAACTGCTTTCGCATCGGCAAATAAATAATGATTTAATCTTTATTCACCAGCCTCCTGACGCTCCTGACTTGCTCTCATGCATAAGTTTTAACTACCGGGGAGGCTCATACCAACCGTGCAACATGGAGTTACTTCACTGTCCTCATCATAGAACTAACTATGGCATGAATGAGCCTATTACTCGTATGATAAAAGCTTTGAACCTAAACTCAAATTTAATAGATTTTCACATTGGTAAAACTTCGTTAAAGTCCTTCATCCGAACCAGAGCTCCACTCTCTTGACTATGTTTTTTTAATGTTTCTTATAACTTTGTACATAATTGTCATATTTATTAATTCATTCTACGTTCATATGTAGCTATCTAATTTGTTTTCGTATATGTTTATCAATAATTTTTTAATATTTTTTTAGTTCTGTTGTCTTGAATGTGTTAGACTTAATTTTTGCTTACTAACAACTAACACCTCGCTGAATGACAGTGACACATATTTCTGAGTACTTAAAGTTGTAAAAACTCTTGAAGAGAAGATGCATTGTTTCACCAGCTTGAAATAAGCTGTTCTGATAGTGAAAAAAAAAGTTTCTGGCACGTTGAGAAGGCATTTGATAGTGTCTGGATAAACGGACTTATCCATAAACTAAACATTTTATACTTTCCAGGTTCATTAATAAAAATTTTGTTTAATTTTCTTTATTCCAGATCTTTCTACGTGCAAGTAGACAACACCGTGTCTTCAACCAGATCCATCCGAGCAGGGGTTGCTCAAGGATCGAAGCTAGGTCCCTTCCTATACAGCATCTTCACCTCGGACCAACCTCAACCAGAAAACACCACCAACCTATTTGCGGATGACTCACTGACCAACGCGCACTCACTGTGTCTGTGATCGCTGCTCGTAGAGTTGAAGACCACATAAAGAAGCTCTTTGAGTTCTACAAACTATAGGGAATCAGAATTAATTCAGCGAAATCCGAGCTAATTTGCATAAGAAGAACAACACAAGTACGGAGACGTTCGAGATCAGCCGCAAACTGCCACAACATCTGCGTAAACCTTCCCGACGGTACACAACTCAGGCCGAAAAAGCAGGTCAAGTATCTAGGAGTCCATTTCAACGAACTGATGCGTTTCAACCCGCACGCCACTGGAGTCGTCCAAAAAGCTAACTTTGCTTTCCATCGCGTCCATCCGCTGATGGGCAAAAGAAGTGGACTCAGCCAAAACACAAAATTGTTGCTATACAAGCAGCTAATACGACCCGTAATCACCTACTGATTCCCCGTCTGGTTAACAATATCTAAGACTAGAATGCAAAAACTAGCTGTATTCGAGAGGAAGGTTCTGCGCATATGCACAGGGCTTGGCTACGATCCGATACGCAGGAAAAACGTTAGTAATAGAAAGCTCTATGAAGAAGCAAGGGTCATCCCCATAGACAAATACTTGGTGTAATCTGGAAGACGCCTACTGGAAAACCTGGCCAACTATCCGAACCCCTTAGTAAGAAGGATAGCAGAGGAAGACCGAGACCCAGACGCGAGATACATCGATGCGATGGCATTAATGGAAGACGACACATTCAACAACGATGAGGCAATGGCCTTCTACGCTTAGGCAGCGTGAACCCACCACCGACCGTGGCTAGCTGCTCCATCACCACATAACCCCCCCCCCCCCCCCACTCCCCTTCTACAGCACCGTTTTCCGCCATCCTTAACCACAACTTACCCCAAGGACAACAGGAACTAAACACTCCTACAGTTATCAAAAACTAACAATGTATACTATTCTTTAATAATCATTGACTTAAGTTTTACTCATAATCTAAATACCCGACAATGTATATCGTTAGGCCCCTTATGTGCCAACACAGCAAAATTTACCATAAAATTAAGTGACGTATAGATAAGTATCAATTGTAAATATCCTTTTGTTGAATGAAAATCGTTAAAATCGTTGAAAATCAAGCTCAGTTTCAACAATGTTCGATTAGAGTGATGTTCCGGTAGTGTTTAGTACCAGTAGTATTTGAGTGAAGTATCAAAGCGTAAGCAGTAGTTCCAGTGAAGTAGCAGCAGTGACCGACGAAGACCAAGATTTTGTAAGTGAAGTTGTATAGGTAGACGCTGGGCGGATAATTGTGGATCTAGACAGCCTACCGAACGTGATATGGTTGATATAATACAACAACCGAGTAGGGAACGAAACCACGACGTAAACCTGCGCCCCGCTGCCTTCAAAGTTACAACACCAGAAGAACGCTGCCAGCCGCTCGCGGAGAAGAAACCAGATCGCCAGGAGCTATTTTGCTCAAATATAAATTTAGCTTGTATAAACAGAAACTGACAATCACAAGCATTATATTTTGTATTGAATCTTGAAACTAATTAAAAGCATTATAATTTGTAATAACTCCTAACCCTAATAAAATTTATAAAGTTAAAGTAACATTTTCCGAGTCGGCTGTTTATTTAGAGAAGTTGGAACGCAACCCAAGTCTTAAAATCGCTTCCTTGGGGAACACCTTGGACCCGCTGAGTTATACCCCAGCTGGAACAAAAGAAGCATCACAACACCATTATAGTGTTGCCAGTTGTGTGTTTCGGTTAAACGTTTTCGATTAGGAAATTGGTATAAATGTTGGGTGTTCATTACAATACTCTACTTTCTACAGTGCCGATCTGCTATCGAACAAGTGAAGACGTGCCGTGTCGAGTGTCCGCATTTTGTTCACCCAGTGCCCATTATCATTTCACCATATTTTTCTTCCCTAACATTTTAATAATATTATTATTTTGTGGTACCCGTGGTGTGATGGATAGCATGTCCGCCTGTTGACCCAGAGGTTCGAAATCGAATCCCACCAGAGGCAAAAATGTTTTTTCTACGGGTATCGCCTTTCGCGAGGAATAGGCAAGTCCTCCGTTAGTATTCATTGCCATGAAAAGCGCTTTCTCGATTAGCCGTTCGGAACCGGCAGAAAATTGTAGGTCCCCTCCATTCCCTCACAAGGGATGGTTGTGAGAAATGCGCTAGGCCCAGGGGCTCCTCGCTCTGTTGCGCCACCCTATTTATTTTTTTTATTTAACATTTTAATATTAAACAAGTCCCCCCAAAAAAACATTAAAAAAAATCAATTCTTCCGTGCGCCACGAGTGAAAAAAAAAAAAAAAATTTCATTGTTTTTAAAACAAAAAATCAAGTGCAAATCATCACCAGTGTCAGTGCTTGTGTAGTGCAATTCGTTTTTCAATGCCACCTACCATCCATTTAAATTAATAAAAAAAAAAAAAAATTGTCAACAATAACCTAAACACAAAGTGCGGTTCCTTTCTGTGCCATCTCCTGCCCTGCACCACTCTTGCAGTCACGGCATTTGCACACATTTCATATGATCTGAATATTTCTTATCAAATGCAGTGAGTGCAAATGCTGTGGCTGTGAGTTTGCTAGGCGAATAGTCGATCAACGGTGTTGGTTCCGTTGGTGAAACGTAATGAAGTTGCTGGCTGGGCATAACACCGCTAGTAATTTGCTTATGTTCTCCAATTGAGATCTTTACTTGTTGGTTCGACTTAGGTTGCGTCTGCGTTCGATATTTTGTTTTATGTGCTTTTGTGAATTGTAAAGCGCAATTGCGGGCGATTTCAATGTACACAATTCAGGTTGGCTTCGACATTCTGGACAGACAACACACGAAGGAAAATATGTTGAGATATTCGCTGTGTTTAACGAATTAACTCAACTTGTTGATGAGCCCACTCCGGTTCCAAATATTGAAGGCCATGCGGCCAACACTCTTGACTTATTTCTCACTTCTCATCCCGAAAAATATAGGGTTATAGTATCATCTCCTTTAGGCACATCGGATCATTGTGTCATATCGGTAGATTTTTCGTCTTCCGTCACGGTCCACTGGTGATTTGATGGCTTATCTCACCGAAAAGTGGAACCAATCTTTACATTGTTTTGGAGAAAGTAAGATTATTGCGCTTGATATTTCTAAAGCATTTGATAGAGTTTGGCATCAGGCTCTTTTATCGAAAATGCGTGCTTTTGGTATCGATGAGTCTCTTCTTCTTCGTTGGATTAGAAATTACCTTTCCGACTGTTCAATACAAGTTGTGTTGGATGGCTTCAAGTCTGATACCCACTTAATAAATGCTGGTGTGCCCCAGGGCTCCGTTTAGTCTCCGACTCTCTTCCTCATTTTCATTAATGATCTCTTGTCTGAAGCTTCTAATCCGCTTAACTGTTTTGCTGACGACTCGACCCTCAGCTTTTCATATTCGTTTCCAAATTCACGTCCCTGCTCTTCGGATGTGGAACTAGAACGGTTGCGTATGATAAGCTCATTGAATTCTGACCTTGACAGCATTGTTGCATTAGGTCTTATGAACCGAGTAGAATTCAATGCTTCGAAAACTCAATGCTGTCTCTTGTCGATGAAGCTTAACATTCCCCCATTGCCATTATCCATGAATGGTACCTGCATCGAAGAAACCGAAAAGCTGTCAGTACTTGGTATGTGTGTAAACGATGATCTTCGTTGGAACGAACACATATTTGAAGTCGCCAAAAATGCTGCTAAATGCTTAGGTTTCTTAAGGCGATGCAGGAAGTTCTTTACCCCTTCTGATCTGGCTACAATTTATAAGGCTTTCATCCGCTAAGACTGGAGTATAACTCCCATATCTGGTCAGGTGCTTCTCAAACATCTTTGCGCCTACTTGATAGGGTACAAAATAGAGCGTTAAGATTGATAGGTGATAGTTCAATCGTAGAATCGATTGATTCTCTTGAACATCGTCGAAACGTAACCAGTCTCTTTCTCTTTTATCGCTTTTTTCACAAACAGTGCTCTAGTGAAATAGCCAGCTGCATTAATCCCCTGAAACAATTTAGCCGCAACACTCGCCTCGCTAGGAATGCTCATCAGTTTTACCTTGAGCCCAACTTCGGACGTACAGTCAAGTATAGAGATTCGTATTTCAGTCGCACCACCCGAATGTGGAATGCTTTACCTGGCTCTGTGTTTCCCCTGCATTGCGATTCACAAAGAATCAAAAGCAACGTGCATCGGTGCCTCCTTTCAAATCCTCTCCTATTTTCCTAAATGCTCGCACTGTGTTTTTAACATTATAAGGGTAGTCATAACCCCTTGATGTGCGCGTAAATTATAAAAAAAAAAAAAAAAAAAACTTTCAGGAAGGACAAAACAGACACAAATAGAGGTACTGCCATTTTTATACGGGAGAGAATCTCAGCTGGAACCACCGAGCATACCATCCAAGGGCTAAAGACAATTGAGGCCACGGCTATCACCGATCAACTTGGACGCTATGAAACACTTCTAGTAGTGAGCATCTACGCGAGGTGCTCATCCAAAGTCTCTAAAAGACGATCTTCAAAAACTCAACAGCTTCATCAGTGGAAGGACATACGGGCTGATAGGTGGTGACTTCAACGCTCGACATACCCTATGGATGGACACCACATGTAGTATTGAAGGAACGGCCATTACCAATTGGTTGGACGATAACAGCGAGAATCACAATCTCGTTGTTATATCTCAACCAAAACCGACCTTTCCTATGACACCTTCAACTCTGGACTTCTTCCTAGCAACATCTAACCTAGTGCATGTACTGCCCGAGTTGAGAAACTTTGTTTGCACGGCATTACCCAGTGACTACGACCAGGAAGCGGTACAAATATCTGTTGACCTTAATGAACCTTTAATCATTTCAGAACCACCATCAGAATATTTCATCAACTACTCGAAGTTGGATGTTGAGAAGCTTCAAAGAGATGTCGAGGACGGCATAGCCATCCCACCAACCAACAGAAACCTGCAAAACACGGAAATTGGTGCTGCAATCGAGGACCTGGAAACAGCCGTCATAAACGCCTTAGATAACCAAAAGAAGCCGAAAACATCCAAGGATAGATACCAGCATCTACCAGCCTACATTCAGAACCTGTACCACCATCGGCAACGACTGAGGAAAAGACTTCAGAGGATTCGGCAACGTGAACTCAACACAAGCAATTCCGATTACCAGTTTTGGCTGAGCGAGTTGTACCAACACAATGTTCAGGAATGCAGTTCAGCACCACAACAACATGCAATTCCAAAAGAGACTGCAAAGCATCAAACCTGGTCCGGATACCTTCAAAAACATCACCAGGATAGTCGGCAAAAGGCCAGATATGCCAGACAGAATCACCACCAACAGAGGAGAAGTATCATCATCCGAGGACAAAGCAGAAGGATTTGCCGAATTTTTTGAAGAAAACTTCGTGTCAACTCAACCTCCTGACCTGCATTCCTAAATGATGTGGACTCAACCATCCAGGTGATCGAAGGAAGCACAATCGAAGAAACCGTTTTCAGTGACGAAAACCCTTCATGTGATCCCAGTGAAGGCACTATTTTCACAAATCCAGAAGATATTCTAGTTTTGATCCAAAGTGGGCGCCCCAAAAAATCAGCTGGGCCGGATAAAATTTCGAAATTCATTTTAAAGATACTTCTTTAGACAGTGATGATCTTTCTGGCCATTGTGATGAACGACTGCCTCAACAACTACCACTTTCCCGAGCGATGGAAGAAGGCGAAGATCGTGGCCATTCCCAAAGAAGGAAACCGAAACATTGTCTCTGGTTACAGGCCCATATCCCTACTCAGCTACTTCAGCAAAATTCTGGAGGATCTGGTTCTCCGAATACTCAAGGCATTCTGCAATGAAGACAGCATCATCCCGAATATGCAGTCTGGATTCCTGGAGAAACATTCCACCATTCATCCGCTCCTGAAGCTCCAATGATGATGATGTTGAAAATTTTGCCACATGGAGCGATAAAAATGGATTGATTCTCAATCCAAGTAAATGTCAAAGTATAACTTTTTCGAAGAAACGTACACCGGCTTTGCATAATTACTCGATTTCTAATCAAATATTATGCAAGGTGTTCAGTATTAAGGACCTCGGTGTTTACTTTAGTTCCAATTTAGAATTTACATCTCATATCAATTATATTGTTAGTAAAGGAAATTCAATGCTAGGCCTCATTAAAAGATGAGCTTAAGAGTTTACAGACCCCTACGTCACTCTTTCTCTGCATAACTGTCAAGTTCGACCCCATCTAGAATATGCTTCTCAAATATGGTCTCCTTATTATAGCATCGTATTCAACTTTTGCAGATGCAACTGCTTTCGCATCGGCAAATAAATAATGATTTAATCTTTATTCACCAGCCTCCTGACGCTCCTGACTTGCTCTCATGCATAAGTTTTAACTACCGGGGAGGCTCATACCAACCGTACAACATGGAGTTACTTCACTGTCCTCATCATAGAACTAACTATGGCATGAATGAGCCTATTACTCGTATGATAAAAGCTTTGAACCTAAACTCAAATTTAATAGATTTTCACATTGGTAAAACTTCGTTAAAGTCCTTCATCCGAACCAGAGCTCCACTCTCTTGACTATGTTTTTTTTATGTTTCTTATAACTTTGTACATAATTGTCATATTTATTAATTCATTCTACGTTCATATGTAGCTATCTAATTTGTTTTCGTATATGTTTATCAATAATTTTTTAATATTTTTTTAGTTCTGTTGTCTTGAATGTGTTAGACTTAATTTTTGCTTACTAACAACTAACACCTCGCTGAATGACAGTGACACATATTTCTGAGTACTTAAAGATGTAAAAACTCTTGAAGAAAAGATGCATTGTTTCACCAGCTTGAAATAAGCTGTTCTGATAGTGAAAAAAAAAGTTTCTGGCACGTTGAGAAGGCATTTGATAGTGTCTGGATAAACGGACTTATCCATAAACTAAACATTTTATACTTTCCTGGTTCATTAATAAAAATTTTGTTTAATTTTCTTTATTCCAGATCTTTCTACGTGCAAGTAGACAACACCGTGTCTTCAACCAGATCCATCCGAGCAGGGGTTGCTCAAGGATCGAAGCTAGGTCCCTTCCTATACAGCATCTTCACCTCGGACCAACCTCAACCAGAAAACACCACCAACCTATTTGCGGATGACTCACTGACCAACGCGCACTCACTGTGTCTGTGATCGCTGCTCGTAGAGTTGAAGACCACATAAAGAAGCTCTTTGAGTTCTACAAACTATAGGGAATCAGAATTAATTCAGCGAAATCCGAGCTAATTTGCATAAGAAGAACAACACAAGTACGGAGACGTTCGAGATCAGCCGCAAACTGCCACAACATCTGCGTAAACCTTCCCGACGGTACACAACTCAGGCCGAAAAAGCAGGTCAAGTATCTAGGAGTCCATTTCAACGAACTGATGCGTTTCAACCCGCACGCCACTGGAGTCGTCCAAAAAGCTAACTTTGCTTTCCATCGCGTCCATCCGCTGATGGGCAAAAGAAGTGGACTCAGCCAAAACACAAAATTGTTGCTATACAAGCAGCTAATACGACCCGTAATCACCTACTGATTCCCCGTCTGGTTAACAATATCTAAGACTAGAATGCAAAAACTAGCTGTATTCGAGAGGAAGGTTCTGCGCATATGCACAGGGCTTGGCTACGATCCGATACGCAGGAAAAACGTTAGTAATAGAAAGCTCTATGAAGAAGCAAGGGTCATCCCCATAGACAAATACTTGGTGTAATCTGGAAGACGCCTACTGGAAAACCTGGCCAACTATCCGAACCCCTTAGTAAGAAGGATAGCAGAAGAAGACCGAGACCCAGACGCGAGATACATCGATGCGATGGCATTAATGGAAGACGACACATTCAACAACGATGAGGCAATGGCCTTCTACGCTTAGGCAGCGTGAACCCACCACCGACCGTGGCTAGCTGCTCCATCACCACATAACCCCCCCCCCCCCCACTCCCCTTCTACAGCACCGTTTTCCGCCATCCTTAACCACAACTTACCCCAAGGACAACAGGAACTAAACACTCCTACAGTTATCAAAAACTAACAATGTATACTATTCTTTAATAATCATTGACTTAAGTTTTACTCATAATCTAAATACCCGACAATGTATATCGTTAGGCCCCTTATGTGCCAACACAGCAAAATTTACCATAAAATTAAGTGACGTATAGATAAGTATCAATTGTAAATATCCTTTTGTTGAATGAAAATCGTTAAAATCGTTGAAAATCAAGCTCAGTTTCAGCAATGTTCGATTAGAGTGATGTTCCGGTAGTGTTTAGTACCAGTAGTATTTGAGTGAAGTATCAAAGCGTAAGCAGTAGTTCCAGTGAAGTAGCAGCAGTGACCGACGAAGACCAAGATTTTGTAAGTGAAGTTGTATAGGTAGACGCTGGGCGGATAATTGTGGATCTAGACAGCCTACCGAACGTGATATGGTTGATATAATACCGGACGTGCTTGCATGGGCAGTTTATATCAAGCAATATTACTGACAATTTGGTGTAGAACGACAGCCTAGGTAGACGCCGCGCCGCACTATGGGACGAAATGAGCTTTAGCGTCTCATAAATGGTTTTGAAAAATTTTACAATTGAAAAATCTTAAGATGAGGCCTTAAACTAGAAAACCAGCTCTTTTCGAAACAGTAACTGTTTTTTTTATTTTTTTTTATTTTTGGTACTTAAATTGCTGATCAAACCTGTCACATTAATTTGATTATAATTTCTCTTTAAAGAGTACAAAGTTTGAAGTGAAATATTTTGTAGCTTCCTGAATATAAGTAATTGATGTTACATATTTTTGGAAAGGTCGTTTTTTTCTCTTTATAAAACAGTTATTTTCATTTAGATTTACTTCAACAGTTAATTTAAAGAAAAAAAAAAGAAAAAGAACCTTTTATGTGCATTGCGATTTTTTCAATTAAGGTTTTCTTTGTTACTTTCACCTGCCTCCACCTCACGATCGATTTTTTTGAATTTGTTTGCTATTGTAGATTCAGAATCAAAAATAATCTCGTCCACATACGTCCGCCCTTTTTTTAATAAGCAAAAATGTGTGAAAAGTGAATTTTTTTCCTTATGATTTTGAGTTTGTTCCTCTTTAATTTTTATTACAATGATAGAAAATATTGAAATTCTGCTCATGCTTACTACCTTAGTAGTTAAAAATGAATAATGGTTAAAAAAAATAATTCGAAATGGTTCTCTCCTTACACCATACAAGTCATACAAGTGAAATAATTATTACCAAATTGCATCCCTTTTTTTTAACATGGTTGCTCCATAACAAAAGCGAAATAATTTTTAATAAATAAATTGAAGTATCACTCTCATACAAACTGACCGTCAAAACAAGGCGATAAGAGAGAAATGAGTCATCCAGCGAGAAAAAGCTCTGAAAAATCTTCACGATCAGCTCCTTTCATTTCAAGTCTAGGAAAAACCAGGACATATGAAGTGTAAGAGTTGTAAGATGTAGCTAAATTGCTTTTAGAAACAAAGAGTTATATATTAGTGCTTCCTGAACCATCTAAAAGCTTTACGATTCGAAAAATCGCAAAAATTTCTTTGGTAGTGGAAAAGTATGTTGCAATAGGGACTTTCTTAGGGAGTGAGAGGGTATTCGTTTAAATATCTGAGTTTGTATGTTCAGTAACAGACACTTCTGTGATACTTTTGTCATACTAGTACTCTCTACGCGTCTGATACTGAACATACAAACTACGATATGGAAACGAAAACCCTCTCATTTCATAAAAAACTCTCTGCTCTCCTTGTAAACCAAATTTCACTTTGCTACGATGACGTTAATCCGTGTCGACGTCTTTCCGAAAAATATTTTTGTTCATTTGTCGGTCGATGATAACCTAGCTTAACTAAAACAATCTCAAATTGATTTTTTTATTAGAAATAACTACTTGTTTTACATGAAATAGAATTAAGGCAACAGTTGAGAAAACCTCAAAAATCTGCGACATCCTACTACATGTACATTAAATTATCTAGTGGAAAATTGTTGGTTTATGGAAATAAAATAAAAAAAAGGTTGAAAATGACTCTTGGATCACAAGTTAGGATATTTATATATAACCCTGGGTTTAAAGGCCGAAGAATTTACATTTTACCAAAAAAAATGTTCTTTAACAAAAAAAATCAAAAGGAAGCTATGGCAACCCTACCATGTCAAAGTTTTTTGCTTAATTAATATTGATACTGCCCAGAAAACAAATAAAAGGCTTTTTTTAAATTAATATCTTCTCTTTTTTAAAATTTCAATGTAAAAATTATATTTTATAATTTTGAACATTTTTTTTATACTCATGACATTGGCGAATCTCAAAAAACTATGTAAATTTATATTAACTATATATACAGGACGATAATATATATTATATATATTTTATATATTTCAAATTTCACTTAATTCGATGAAGAAACAAACAAGTTACAGATTTATGAGACGCTCAACCTCGTTTCGTCCCATAGTGCGTCGGGCGGATAATTGTGCGGGATGTCTTGCATGGGCCAAACAATTATCTGGACAGCCTACCGAACGGGATTTGGTTGATATAATACCGGACGTGCTGGAATGGGCAGTTTATATCAAACAATATTACTGGCAACAACCGAGTAGGGAACGAAACCACGACGTAAACCTGCGCCCCGCTGCCTACAAAGTTACAACACCAGAAGAACGCTGCCAGCCGCTCGCGAAGAAGAAACCAGATCGCCAGGAGCTATTTTGCTCAAATATAAATTTAGCTTGTATAAACAGAAACTGACAATCACAAGCATTATATTTTGTATTGAATCTTGAAACTAATTAAAAGCATTATAATTTGTAATAACTCCTAACCCTAATAAAATTTATAAAGTTAAAGTAACATTTTCCGAGTCGGCTGTTTATTTAGAGAAGTTGGAATGCAACCCAAGTCTTAAAATCGCTTCCTTGGGGAACACCTTGGACCCGCTGAGTTATACCCCAGCTGGAACAAAAGAAGCATCACAGACTTCAAATGTTCTGTAATCTTAGGAGTTTATTAAAAATATATTCATGCAAATTGTCACGAAATTTCGAGTTGAAATATTGAAATCCAAGAGAGATATGGACCATTTCTTGAACTCTTTGAAATTAGAAGACGTCAATTTGCCGCTTTCTTTAATTTTTCTGGTACCTGTAACAGGAAAATAAAAAGATGGCGTTAAAGTAAACCCTTTTTCCCATGCAGCCATATATAGTTTAGTGAAAAATTGAAAATTGACAAAATGGCAGCAATTTAAAAAAAAGTCAAAATTTCGCCAAAAAATCGTTTTTCGATGGCTGCCAATATTACAATTTTCATCCGATCGTGAAAGTTGTAGATGGCTGTATGTAAAAACATATGGAGGGCATGCAGTTAAAATTTCAAGACAATTCGTTAATATTTGCGTGAGTTAAAGACGCGCAAATTTGAAAAATGCAGTTTTGAAAAAAACGCATTTAAAGTTCTCAGAGCAGGAGTTCGAGCGCCCGAGATGCTTCTCTTCTTTACTCTGCCATTTCAAATATTTCCAATTTTTAGGACATCATTTTTGAGATGTTTACCTTTCGAAAAAGAGAGAAAAAAATATCGATTTTTTGAAATTGAGAAACCAGCCGAGCCCCTTAAATAAATACATCCTATCACACTCCAACCCGTACCACAAGATGATTATCTCATACTATCAATATGTAGACGACACATTCATAATTTTTGACGGCACTCATAGACAAATAGAACTATTTAAAACATATCTTAACAACATTGTCATCGAGTCTTTAATTAAATCCTTGCTTGTCTCATTGACAAGCAAATGTATTTAAATCCATAACATGATTCAATCACCCTGTTTTCGAACTTCTTTGAGTTGTCAAAGAAATGAAAGAGTAGATGAAAAAAGATAAATAAGAAAAATGATTAGAATAAAAAATTGTAATAAATAATAAAGACAAATTGCATTAAAATACATAAAAGAACAAAGAGTTGAAACCGAGAAGAACAAAGGATTGAAATTTGCTAGCAGAAAGAGTTAAATTAAAATTAAGTCGAAATAGAAGAAAAAAGGTTGAACGATTTCGAGATCGAGTTTGTTAAGCTACGTGCAGACGGCATATAAAAAGCCGCACATATGTGCGGTTCTGACGTCACATAAAAAGTTGTAAATTCAACGCAAATGCTATACGTAAATCAGTGTACGCAAACTCGCATATAAGGGTGTTCAGACGATGTGCGGAATCTGTCCCAAAAGTCGCACATTAGTTTGCGTTGATTTGCTCGCACTTCAAATGTACGCAAATGAATACGCACATTTTTCGGTCGATGTGCGACGTGTTCACACGATATGCAGAAAAATACGCACATCAACCATTTGCGTGCATATGCAAGTTTGCGTTAAATTTAATCGATTGTTTGACTTTTGTGTTTTGCTCATTTTTTGTCATTGTTTACTACGATAAATTGAAAATGTCAAAAAGAAAGTGGGCTGCTATTGCTGTTTTAACATTAGATATGATTGAAAAAAAATGAGGAAAGTGAAGTTCGCGAAGAATCGGGTGTGGAACAGTCAAGGATGCGTAGTGTGTGGACAAAGGACTGGCTTCTACATCGTCAGACGGAAGGTTTCTGCGCGAAATTGTTATTGGAACTTCGTGAGAGTGAACCAGAACTATACCACAGTTTTGTTCGAATGTCAGCCGATCAATTTGATCATTTACTTATGTTAGTAAAGACTAGGATCGAAAAAGCTACCACCAACATGCGAACAAGCATTCCCGCATCGGACCGACTGATACTGACTCTTCGTTTCTTGGCTACAGGCGACAATTTCAGGTCTATGCAATATCTTTTCCGTATTCCAGCAAACACAATTTCAACGATAATCCCAGAAGTGCTTGACGCAATATACGAAGCTCTTGTCGGCGAATATTTAAAAGTGAGTGTTTTTACCATAACTTATTTATCTACTTTTCCTAACTTTTTCGAACAGACACCGAAAAGTGTAAACGAGTGGAAAACAGTAGCAGGGGAGTTTAATCAGCGATGGCAATTTCCCAACTGCATCGGGGCAGTAGATGGCAAGCACGTTGTGATGGTCGCACCACCAAATGCAGGCAGCGTATTTTATAATTACAAAGGTATTTACTAATTTTCAATACTATAAAGTGGCACTCATTTCTTGTTTCATATAGGAACGCATAGCATTGTGCTGATGGGAGTGGCAGACGCTGAACACAAATTATTGTATGTAGATGTCGGTCGCAACGGACGACATTCGGATGGTGGAGTTTTCAACCGTTGCAGTTTTGGCCAAGCATTGGCTACGGATCGGCTGTGTTTACCATCACCTCAACCACTGCCTGGACGAGATACTCCCGTTCCGTATGTTCTCGTTGCGGACGATGCCTTTGCTATGCGGCCAAATATAATGAAGCCGTATGCCCAACGTGGTCTGACAATGGTGCAGCGGGTCTTCAACTATCGTTTGAGTCGTGCACGACGCATCATTGAAAATGTCTTTGGCATAATGTCTGCACGTTTTCGAGTCCTTCGGAAACCAATTCATTTGGATGCTCAAAAAACGACAAAAGTGACGCTTGCCTGTTGTGTGCTTCACAACTACTTAATTTCCACAAATAAGTCGAAATACGCACCGAATATATCGTTTGACCAATACGATGCTGAAGGAAATATAGTGAGTCCTGGTGAGTGGCGTGCTGATGTTCAAAGCTCAACAATGTATCCACTTGAGGAAGTACGATCGCGAGACCTTGGATCTGAAAGCAAAGACATTCGAATAGAGTTCACGCACTACTTCACCGAAGAAGGCGATATTGAATGGCAATATTCTCACATTTAAACATACCAAAAAATTATGATTAAATTTAATTTGTTTATTGCTTTCAGAAGGTTAAAAAAAAAAAAACAAAAATTGGAAAATAAATACTCAAGTTAACACAAAAAAAAAGATCTACTAATATTTAAGTATGTACATAGGTATTATGTTATGTATAGGAACTAGAATAATCAAAAACAGTCAATTTTCGGCCGTGGAGGCCATAGAATAGGATGAGATTAAACTTCAAGTAGCTCCTCGTCTAATTCTTCGGTCGAACTACAAGTTTTGCAACCTGTTGAAGGTTCAAAGAAGGCACTTGGTCTTTCCTCCTCATCATTATGAACGATGATTGGTTCCAAAGCGTCTACATCGACTTCGTCTTCAACATCCTCGACAAAACGAACCAATTGCACTGATGACGAACGTGAATTATCCTCTAAAAACTCTAACAAATAGCGATTCATGCCGTTTCGTAAGTTATCAGCTTGGTCTTCAGGGAGAGTTCTTAAATGGCACAGTAAATAATCGCAGAACGTTGAATTCTTATCGCTTGCTTGCAAAGCGGAGACTGCTGAATTTAAAATGGCCAAACGAGCGGTTGTTGAACATGATGGCAACGGTGACGTTGATGTCGAAGGCGATGTTAATGCTTTTGTCACAAATCTACGTTTGCGCTGCTGGGGCTGGCCGACTACAGTTTCTGTAATTGGAAAATCATTTGCAACCGCGTCATCAACGAGAGCAGCAAAGTCCTGTAAAATAAAAGAAAATGGTTTTTCTAAAAAAAAAAAACCAGCATTTCATAAAAACTTACATGGTCCATTGACGAAACAGATGAAGTGGATCTTTTAACATCGTTGGCCTCCAGAAACATCATCTGATTGAAAAACTGCCAATGCACGGAGGATGTTTCTGCACCCTGCCCTGACTTTTTGGTGCGTTGTTTTGCCAAATTTGCTTTAAATGTTACCCGCAAACAGCCCCACTTGCACTTGGCTTCCTTAACTGTTACGTCTAAGCCAATTTCATCAACAACCTCACGCCAAAAATCAAGCTTACCGAGCTTGTATTCTGCCGAACCGGCATCCCAAAGCCTAGGGCGCTTCTCCACCGCAGTAATAAGGGCTTTAATTTCATCAGCCGTCCAGCTGTGCTGAACAATTCGATTCCCGGATTCTGATTTCCTTTTGAGCCGCAATTTATTTTGCTGTGGGCCCTCAAAATCTATTTCTTGTTCACTCATTTTCTTTTTTTCTTTCTACAATTGAATATTGTCAAAGAAAAAAAAATCACAACAAATCACAACTACACTCCACTGATGTGCGTAAAATATGCACATTTGCGTTGTCCTATTTTCGTGTCAACGCATATAATTAAGACGATCGCACATGCACGCACATGCACGCAAAGTGTCACAAAAAATGTGCGAGGGTGTTCAGACGATATGCAAAACAGCCGCACATTTATGTGCGGTTTTGCTGTCGCACATCGTCCGCAAACCATTTGCGTGCATGTGCGGACTGTCCCAAAAGGGTGTTCAGACGATATGCGTCAATACTCGCACATTATGACGTAAAAATGACGTCAGAACCGCACATATGTGCGACTTTTATATGCCGTCTGCACGTAGCTTTAGTAAAGTAAGTAGATTTTAGTGTGTAAGGAAATAAGAAACATAAATAAAATTTTAAATTTTAGGAAATAAAATTGGTTTGTACAGAGGTACATAAGTATTCCCCAATCTTTATATCAACAGCGCAAGCTTGGTAAGTGTCGTCTCAACATAATTTTATTTCTTTAAAGAGTGTTTTTGATTTGCTTTCGAAAACCATTGCTTGATTTTGTTGGAAGTTTGCAATTGCAAAGGTATTCTGAGCGATATGGTGGGTGAAAAGCACAGTTGCAGTTTGGCCAGGTGTCGGAAGCCTGATGACGATGACATGGTGCAATGCGAAAGGTGCAAGAGATGGTGGCATTACGCATGTGCTAAGTTCAACCCGGATTTGTTTCAAACCAAAACTCCTTGGTTCTGTGGTGAGGTTGGTTGTGAACCGCGCGACGAGGTTACGGAACTCGAGGAGCCAGGTCCATCAGGTGAAAAGGAGGTAAGCGAATCTGTGAACATATTAATTGAAGCTGCTGCTGTAGCTCAGGCGGCTGTTCCACAAAAAGATAATGAGCTAATTGCTCTACGTAAGGAGGTAGAGGAATTAAAATTGAAGCTAATTAAACTACCACCGTCAAATGATTGACATGCAGTACGTGCAGCAGTGGCGTAGCTAGGAAATTTTTCGGGTTTTTTTTTCCAATTTATTGATATACAATAATAAAGTGCAGAAAATAAGAACATATGAAAATACACGAAATTATAAACCAGTTCTTCTCTGCTTTGCGCGAATCATTCGATAACTTCTTCCACCTTAATGTCAATGTGCTTGTTAATGCTCATAAGAGCAAGCCCATTCAGCCTATCTTCGCCTGTAGAATTCCTAATCCAATATTTTAGACGCCTCAACGTGGAAAAACTACGCTCGCTGCTAGCAATGGTCGCAGCCAATGTTGCACCTATTTTCAGAAACTTGAAAATGTTTGGAAAAAGTGCATCGTTACAAAGATTTAATGATTCTATAAATGTCTTTGGTTGAGTTTCTGGCCCAACCCAACGTTGCACTTCATTTATTACGGTTGAAGCAGCTGCCTCAGTCGCTGTTGGCCAATGATTCATTATTACTTCCACGGTTTCATCAATATTCTCAACGTCTTTCCTGACCAATTTTTCAGGGATGGTATTTCCGATTATTGACAAAATTTTTTTGTGTTTCGCAAATCTGTCAGATAAGGATGATAAGAAGTGATCCAGGAAAAATATGAATATTGATATACGGTAATAATCTTCTGCTGAGCTGCTTTGGTAATTTTGTCGGTGTTTTTGACGATGCACAATCCTGGAAACTTCAATTTTTTCTCCTATAGACTCGGCTATTTTTTCAGCATCGAATTTTCGTTGTACATTCTGATGATGATGAGTAAAAGTTTGAAAACAAGGACACAGTTGAGCTGAGAATTATGTTCCACAAAACTGTTTGCGCTCCGTCAAAGTGACATTGAGCGCTCAGTGAGATTTTTCTTTGTGGAACTGGCGTAATAGATCAAGTGATTTAAGCATTGTATTGACTTATGATACATGGACTGCTAGTTGAATTAATTCTCTATACAAAAGTTGGATAATAATGATTGCACTTATTTTTGGTTACACTAGCCCATATCTTACTCTTAACTAAAACACTAACGACATCTGCTGTGATTTAGCTAGCGTGATTATTTAGCAGTGTCAAAAATGTTTCACTAGTTTTCCGCTGAAATGATGCTCGCTAGTATTGCTTAGAATAAGTGGAACCATCTTGAAGTTTGGTCCTAGCAGTCCATGTTTAATAAGTCAATGATTTTAATAAATAGGAGCCCTACTAACGCATTTCAACTGTTTTCTATAGCTCAGTGTAGGCAAAACACAAACATACATGTATTTAGATACTGATTTGTGAGAAGCTCGAACTTAAATTTTAAATATGAAAAACAAACTTGCATCAATAAAACAAAAAAAAAAATAAATGAAGCGTTTAAATGATATTCGACTGACATATTTTCGGGGGGTTTTATCCCCCCCCCCCCCCCTATGCTACGCCACTGACGTGCAGACAGTATGGGCTCTTCAACTCCAAACAAATTAGATGAAAGGCTAGAGATGACAAAAAAGATTCAGTCAAATCATCTGTCTTTGATGGAAAACTTTAGGTTAGAGCAAAGTAAACCAGCTAAGGGTAGCGAAAATAACAATGACCGACAACAAAGTTTCCATCAGTCATCTTTAAGTGATGGTGACATGTCCAGTTTGCTCACAATACTCAATAGCAGTACTGTTCAGGAGTTGCAAACATTTTCAGGTGACGATAAACGTGAATGGCCTTATTTTGTTGAAGTTTTCAATAACACTACAGTGGAAGGGCGGTACAGTGGTAAAGAAAATGTGGCACGTCTTCGTAAAGCACTAAAAGGCGAAGCATACCAGTTAGTGAGTGAACGTTTGAAATACTCTTCTGACGCTGATGCTATCATGGAGTCGCTCCGGGTTATTTTTGGTACAATGATGTTCTTGTTCATGATTTGACTGCCGATCTACTGTGTCTTCCTGGGCTATCATCAAAATGCGATCCCAAAATACGATTATGGGCTGTAAGACTCAATGGTTTCGTGGCAGACATCACGTCTATGAAAAGAGAGGAGGATTTAAGCAATGGATTTGTGTTAACGTCTTTAGCAAGCAGAGTCAGGATTGGACTAACCACAAACATGGAAAGATGAATCCGAATTTAAAAGACTTTGCTGACTTCGTTACTGAGAAGGTCACTAAAATCGTCGAAGGTCACCGGAGCTAGTCAGGCCGAATCGTTTTTGTGATATGAAAAGTTCACAAAGGGTACAAAAGATGTCAGGACGCGTTTTGACTCATCAACCGGTTTCTACAGTCGCTGTTGGAGATAATTGTATAAAATGTGGTCGTAGGAAACATAGTTTAGATCAATGCTTTGAGTTCAAGAACTTGACGGGTGAGGAGAGGTTGGCTTTTGCAAAAAATCAGCAGGTATGTTTTTCTTGTTTGAATCCCACAAAGCGCGATTGGAAAATGTGTAGGAAGAACTCTGGTTGTGGGTTGGTGGTTGCGATCGTCGACATCATCCCATGTTACACTCTCAACTGGGAAGTACATCTGTTAGTCTTAATGCTGCGGCTGCCCCGTTCGTTGGACAACCTCACATTCAATCTTCACACGTTGGCGTCAATACGTCGGTCCTGTTCAAAATTATTCCGGTTGGAATTCATGGTGCAGGTACTAGATTTGTAGACACATTTGCCTTTCTCGACGACGACTCATCATTATCGACGGTAGAAAAGGAGATTTTTGATGAACTCGACCTCGAGGTTAAATCCGAAAACCTAACGCTTCAATGGACAAAGGGTGTCTCACGTCAGGAAGATTCGATGCGAACTTCATTATCAGTATCTGGAGTAAATAACCGAAAGCAGCACATATTGAAGAATGTGTACACAGTAAAAAATTTGGGGTTACCTATCCAAAACCTTAACGTCGCCAAACTACAGAGCCAATATCCACATTTACGAGGACTACCTCTGTCAGATTTGAAAGGGGCCAAACCTAAGTTACTTGTTGGTTTGGATCAAGCGAAATTTATGTGGGTTACGGGTCAGCGGCATGGAAAAGACGATCAGCCGTGTGCAATAAAGACACTTTTAGGTTGGATAGTGTATGGAAGTGCTTCATCATCTGTTGGCGTTACCTGCCTTAGCAAAGTTGAGAGGCCCTTAATGCATTTTATGTTCCACGATGCTGTTAAGAAGGAAGAACAACTGCTTGAGCTAGTCAAACAACACTTTACCCCAGAAGACTTTGGTGTAATGGCTCCCAAAGGTGACTTGATTGGTCTTGATGAAAGTCTAGCGATAGACATCATGGAACGTACTCTGAGACGGGTTGGCGAAAGTTATGAAATCGGTTTGCTGTGGTGCAAGGATGACATAGAGTTACCAGATAGCTATCCAATGGCGTTAAGAAGACTGATAAGTTTGGAAAAGTCTTTACAAAAAAACCTGAGTTGATGGAATGGAAGAATAATCATATGAAGGAACTTTTAGCAAAAGAATACGCAAGGATTGCGTCAGCCGAAGAATTGAGTAAGGAATGGCCGAGAGTTTGGTATGCACCAACTTTTGTGGTGGTAAATCCCAACAAGTTTCCCTTGAAGCCAAGAGATGTAGCTGATGTTGCAGCTAGGGTAGGTTAGGTGTCTTTGAACTCTTTCTTACTTAAAGGCCCAGATAACATTATACCACTGCATGCTGGTCTCTTCAGGTTCCGCGAACGAGCTGTTGCCATAAACGCTGATGTGAAGGAGATGTTTCACCGCATAAAGATAAAAGAAGAAGATCAGCAATGCCAACGTATTCTGTGGAGCAATGGAGACAGTTCAAGACAGCCGACTACTTACATAGTGCAAGTTATGATGTTTGGACCTAAGTGCTCCCCAACCTGCGCGCAATTCGTAAAAAAATCATCATGCGGAACTGTTCAAAAAAGACTATCCTGATGCAGTAGAAGGTTTAACAAGGTGTACTTATGTAGACGATTATTTTAACAGTCACGATTCAGTAGAAAAGGCAGTCACATTTGTAGGACGATGAACTTCAGCTTGGTGGGGGTCCAATCCAACAACTTAGAAGTACTTCGTGAGATTCCAGAAAGCCATGTAAAAGCGAGCTTGGTTAAAATAGATCCAAATGAATGTGAGTCCACAGTATCAAAAATTCTTGGTACTATGTACTGGAATCCAGTATCTGACTACTTCACATACAGGTTGGCAAATTTTGAGTAAGTTTAAGTTAATTTATTTCAAAAAAAAAACGCTTACATAGTAGGACATAAGTCTTATAAAATTCTGCAAGCCGATAATGAGATCCTTGACCCACTTGGTCTCATGTCTTATTTCATAATCCGTGGACGTATTGTTCTACAAGATGTTTGGAGAGAAAGATTTGAGTGGCGTGAAGACATTTCGAAGGATTTGAAGACCAGCTGGTTGCAGTTTATCAAGGAGATGAAAGAAGTTGAGCGCATCAAAGTTCCCAGAAGGTACGTGTCGTATAACCCAGATCATTCTTACACAATTTTGGTTATTTTCGTTAACGCTTCGGAGAAGGCTTTCGCCGCGGTAGCATATTTGAGGTTTGAGAAGGACGGACGCGTGATAGTTTCTCAGGTGATGGCTAAAGCCAAGGTTGCACCTGCCAAAAATCTGTCGATTCCAAGACTAGAATTACAAGCAGCTGTTCTGGGAGTGCGATTGGCGGCTACAATCAGGAGGTCACACTCAATTGCCATAGGAGGAACGATGTTTCTTTCGGATTCGAGAACCGTACTTTCATGGATCTGTTCAACGAAGTTTAAGTTCCCTGCTTCCGTATCCGCTCGGGTTGGTGAGAACGTGGCAGACGATGCTACAAAATGGAGCGATCCGTCTCTAGGAGATGTCTCTTCAAGGTGGTTTGTGGGACCTACGTTTTTGAAATCACCCGTGAATTCTTGGCCAACTTCACCAGGCAAGCCGGAAGAAATTACAAAAGACTTGGATATTAATTGTTTTAACAACATACATAAGAAGACTCAGAGAATATCATTTGACATATACGAGGAGTTGGGGCCAAGGTTTCGAGCGAGGTGGTCTTCGTCAGTGAGGGTGATAGCCTTTCTCCTCCGCTTCAAAGATGTTCTACAGAAACGGCCGGTCGAAAAGGAAAAGTTTGTAGCAGAGGAAGAGTATCATCGAGCAGAAAACTGGTTATTTCGCAAAATACAGTGCACTGCAGAAACACGGCAAAGTAAAATCATCAAGTACAAAGCGCATGAAAGAAAACCTCCAAATTGAAGAGTACACACAGCTTACAAATAAAAAAAAAGCAGTTTACAATAATGCACTCTCAGCCAAACAAATCAATTTTCAACACAAATTAGATCAACTGAGAAGTTCGTTCTGGAAAGCATCCAATATTCATTTCCACGATAGATGGTTTGTCAACAAAATCGACATCGAACTCCCACTTGAAATCAAATGGCTTCTTTCATTAGGAAAAAATTCGCTTTGCCGATAGAAAAAGATAATTTTCCCCTTTTACAGCTGATCGCCGATGGCGAAGAAATTGTTGAAAGCATACAAGATGAAAGAGAGCAGGAGATAATGCGTGCTAAGTATTGCAATATGCTGCACTCCTTCCAACGTCATCATCACAAAGACCCGTGTGCGAAGTACATTTCAAAAGTAAACAAAGACACCACCATATTCTTAAAGAAAAACAACAACATCGTCGTCTTACCAGCTGACAAAGGGAATGTTACTGTAGTGATGAACAAACACACTTATGAAGAAAAAATGAAAGAGTTATTGTCAGATTCATCTACGTATAGAAAGATTAGAAATAATCCAACAACAAGTCTTCAAACGAAAAACAATGAAATGGCTAAATGGTTATTCAACAACAAAATAATAGATGAAAGAGAAAAGAACAAGTTGACAACATACACTGCACACACCCCATGTATCTATGGCCTTCCCAAAATTCATAAACAAGGTATGCCTGTTCGGCCCATCATAGCTTCTATGAAACTTCCATGCTACGAATTAGCCAAGTATGTTGGGAGAATTTTGCAAACGGTGACTAACACCTCACCTTATGCAATAAAAAATTCATTTGAATTTGTGGAAAAGGCGAAAGAAACAATAATTCAAAAACAAGATGTAATGGTTTCTTTTGATGTGGTTTCCTTTTTTACCAACATCCCCACTTATCTCGCCGTTGATATTGTTAAAAAGAGATGGGATACTATTGCACTCTCAACAAAGCTCAGCCAAAAGAAATTTTTGGAAATTTTTGAATTTTGTCTGAAAGACAACATTATTCTCCAATACAAAAATGACATCTACAAACAAATTCATGGTATACCAATGGGAAACCCACTTTCACCCACCATTGCGGATTTGGTACTAAATTACCTACTGGATCAATGTTTTACCAAAATAGAAAAACCGAGATGCATTTTAAGTATGTGGACTACATTTTTGCAGTAGTAAATTCCCATGAAGTTGATAATATGCTGCTGATCCTAAATGGTTTCCATACAAAAATCAAGTTCACCGTAGAGAGGGAACAAAACAGTGCGATAGCGTTCTTAGACGTTAAGATCCATCGCGAAAAGAATCGCCTCTCTTTCAGCTGGTATCAGAAAGAAACAGCATCTGGAAGACTTATCAATTTCCTTTCCACCCAGGCTAAACACATCAAAATGAACACTGCTTCAAATTTAATTAACAAAGTGTTTACATTGAGTGATACAAAGTTTCATTCTGAAAACGAAGCATTGGTTACAAAGATTCTTTCTAACAACAGCTTTCCGAAAACAATTATATAAAGTTTAATTTCCGACCGAAAGAACACACCACAAAACGAAAAAACTCCGATGGAAAACATTCCGATATTCAAGAGCATGCAATATGTTCCAACATTCTCCGATAACTTCAAAAAAGTAGTCGCTGATCAGTGCCAAACCACAAAAATCGCGTTCAAGTCCAACTCTACCTTGAGACGACATTTCTCAGTCCTTAAGCCAAAAACGGAAAGGGAAAAAAAGACTGATGTTGTATATAAAATAGACTGCAAAGGTAATGAGTCTGAAAATTGTAACCTTTGCTACATAGGCACCACAAAACAATTCCTAGGTAACAGAATTGCCAACCACAAATCTGACCTGAAAATAAAAAACACGGCCAAAACAGCATTGACAAACCATTGTGTCACCTCCAAGCACCAACCCGATTTTAAAAATGTCAAAATACTACAAACGGAAAAACATATTTCAAAACGATATACTCTGGAAACCCTTCACATTTTAGGAAATCACAATAGTATGAATAGAAAACAGGACACACAGAACATATCAGCCATATATTGCTCCCTCGTCGCTGCAAAGAAATTATAAAATTGGTTTTTGTTTTAATATTTTGCAGACCCCCCTTTTAATGACTCATATTAAGACTAAACTTCAACAAAGGAAGTGTTTAAATTCTTTTTTTCCTTTCTTTTAAAAAAGTATAAAGTTCTTTCTTTTATATTTATTCTTGTTGTCAATTGTTAAAAGTAACGTCTTTTAATTTCCTAAAAGTAAGTCTTGTTTACCTAATTTAATGTAAATTCCGAAATTTGTTCAACAAAACTATTTTATGTTCTCATAATAAAGATCCCCTGAAGAAGACAGCAAACCCTGTCGAAACGTCAGGAAAGTAAATGAAATAAGTTCCATTTCATTGCGTTATCTAGTGACCAAAAGAAGCCGAAGAGGAATCAGATTCTTCAACTACACCTATAATTTCCAAACTTGGTCAAACCTTATCAATTCTACTGAATTTTTAAATCGATCAAATAATTTTAAGGTTCCCCTTCTCGTTCGTGTTTCTGTCTCTGTGGGATTATAGGGATGAGGTTTACGCTAAGTTAGTGAGGTATTATGTGGCATCCTATTGCTGAGAGAATTTTTTATAGCCGTCCAGTAGTTTCTAAGTTTCCGTTCCCAACCCCGTTCCTATAAGTCTATGTTAGGTTAGGTTAGGTGGAAGTGGCTGTCAGTCAATGAGTACATTGCCTGACACACTTAGGCCGCAAGGGCCCATTGTGATACCACAGAGATCAGCAAGTTAATCACCTACTGATCTCAGAAACCCGATGTAAGATTAACGAGTTGATCACTTATTAATCTTCCATTACGGGACTAGCCCGTTAATCACCTGCTAGTCGAACCACGTGGAACTTTTAATGCATTTCGAAAGACTTTAAGGGTCTATGTAAGCTAGGTCGCTAGTATCATCGAAGAAGAATTCACCGAGATGAGTTTTCCTCCTATGAAGTAGTGCAGGGCATGAGCAAAGAAGGTGTTGAACGGTTTCTTCCTCCTCCTCGTCCATGCAGCTTCTGCAGAAGTCATTGGAAAACACACCAAGTCTTTTGGCGTGTCTCCCTATTAGACAGTGACCCGTAAGAACACCTATGGTAGAACCTAGATACAGACGGTTCAGGGCCAACAAACTCTTCGAGCGTTTTGAGTCAACACACGGCCAAACTTTTTTGGTTGCAAGGCAGTTGTTACTCTCAGTCCATCTAGTGTTTGTTATCCTTGAAGCGTCTTGTCTAAGTAGGAGTTTACATGTAGCGATAGGTACACCTATGTTGTTCCATTCTGAGCGTAGGGAAGTGGTCGTGCCCTTTTTGGCTAGTTCGTCTGCCATACAGTTGCCTGGTATGTCCCTGTGCCCTGGCACCCATGAAAGGTGAATGTTAAACTGATTTGACATCTCCCTCAGAGACATCTGACAATTTTGGACCGTGATGGATTTTGTAGAGACAGAGGCAAGAGATTTAAGGGCAGCTTGGTTATCTGAGAAGATTCGAATATCCGTGGAGGATATGACGTTTTCATTGAGCCAAGACAGCACCTCCTTAATCGCCAGAATTTCCACTTGGAACACACTACAATGATCGGGTAGGCGGAAGAAAAGACTGAGATTCAGTTTTTCTGAGTAGATTCCACTTCCCACACCTTCGCTGGTTTTTGAACCATCGGTGTAGAAGTGTATTGCTTCATTTTCCAAAAGAGCGCCATTTTCCCAAGCTTCTCTTGAAGGTATGGTTACTTGGAAATTGTTGTCAAACACCAACTTGGGGTTGGTGTAGTCGGATCGATTCGGTAAGAATCTAAAGTTATCTAGAATGGTAGTGTGGCCGATTTGATTATTGGTCCACTGTGATGTAGCTCTGAGTCGAGTAGCTGAGCTAGCTGCGACTTGTTTGCTGAAGATATCTAGGGGTGTGAGATCTAGTAGTACATTGAGGGCGTCCGATGGGGTTGTCCTCAGTGCGCCACTAATACACAGACTAGCCGTTCTTTGAACTTTGGCCAGCTTGTTGTAGTTGATCATCTTGTCTAGTGCTGTCCACCAGACTATCACCCCGAATGTGAGTATCGGTCTAATTACCGAGGTAAACAGCCAATGGGTGATTTGGGGCGAGAAACCCCATTTCCCGCCAATGGCTTTTTTACAGGAGAAGAGTGCAACGTTGGCTTTATATACTCTTTCCTCAATATTGGTTTTATAGGTCAGTTTTTTGTCAAAAATGAGACCTAGATATTTAGCCTGATTTGACAGTGTGAGAGTTACCCCTTTAATAGTTGGGGGTCTGAAGTCCGGAATTTTGTATTTCCTCGTAAAGAGAACTAATTCCGTTTTGTGTGGATTGATGTTCAGACCACAATCTGCAGCCCAATTGTTAAGCTTGTTAAGTGCTGTTTGTAACAGCTCAGCTAGGGTTTGTGGGTGCTTGCCTGAAACGGCAATTGCTACATCATCGGCATAGGCTATAGTTTTGAAACCTTCGTCCTCTAGGTCGATTAACAATTTGTTAACGACCAGGTTCCACAGTAGGGGAGATAAAACTCCTCCCTGCGGGGTTCCTCTATTGGCCATTCTGCTTGTTTTGTAGTTCCCCAATTCGGAACTAATGATTCTGCTACTGAGCATTGTTGTTATCATGTTTTTGATGTGTTCCTCTATGAGCAGCCCATCAAGAGCATTAGTGATTGCTGAATTGTTAACATTGCTAAATGCACCCTCTATGTCTAGGAATGCGACGAGAGAGTATTCTTTGTAGTGCAGGGATTTTTCAATGGTGCAAACCAGAGAGTGGAGTGCAGTTTCCACTGATTTACCTTTTGTATAGGCATGTTGCGCCGTTGAGATCAGACTTGGTTTAATTTCTTGTCTTAAATGTATGTCAATCATTCTTTCCAGTGTTTTAAGGAGGAAGGATGATAGACTAATAGGTCTTAAATCTTTTGGGTTTACATGGGAGCTTTTGCCGGCTTTAGGTATAAAGACGACCCTAGCTTCTCTCCAGGCCTTGGGAATATAGTCATAGCTGATGCATCCTTTCATGATCATCTCTAAGTTATAGATGATGATGTCTGAAACCTGCTGCAGCTCCGCAGGGATGATTCCGTCAGGCCCTGGTGATTTATAAGGGTCAAAGCTGTTTTTTGCCCATAACAGTATATCTCTAGAGATAAGACCTTTACCTGATTGGTTTGCGAGTCGAGGCAAGTGCTCCTCATCTGTTATTGTCAACGAGCTACCAGGGAAATGAGTATCCAGTAGCAAGTTTAATGTTTCTTCATATGAGTTGGTGCAGTTGCCGTTTTCGTCTTTTAAAAAACTTGGCATGTTTGGACTCGTTGATAGGATTTTCTATCTAGTCTAGATGCCTCTGAGGAGTCTTCAATTTTATTGCAGAATTCTTTCCAAGAGGATCTTTTGCTTATTCGTAATCTCTTTTTGTAAATCCTAAGGGATTCCTTATATAGATCCCAGTCTATGGAATTTCTGGAAGATTTGGCTCGATTGAAAAGCTTCGCACAACTCTTCTTGAGCGGTTCTAGCTCTTTGGTCCACCAGTGTGGTTTCTTCTTCCTTCTTACTATGGTAAGAGGACAGGAGTTACACAAGGCATGGTTAAGAGCACTAGTTAGATCGTCGACTCTGCTGTCAAGATCCTTGGGGTTTGAAGGGAAGCTATTGTCATTGTAGTTGTAACAATGTTTGAAGATTTCCCTGAATTTTACCCAGTCAGTTTTCCTATAATTACGGAAGCCTTTGGGTTTTGGTGTGTCATCTGTTAGACTAAATTAGATGTATCTGTGATCAGAGAAGGAGTGATCCTTAGATACAGCCCAATTTTCAATCTTGTTATAGATTGATTGAGATACAAAGTTAACATCTAAAACCTCTTGTCTGTTTCTTGTGACAAAGGTTGGTTCGTTACCGATATTGCAGATAAGAAGGTTAGTACTTAGTATAAAATTAAAAAGAGACTCACTCCTTTCATTTACGTCCGTACTCCCCCATACTGCGTGATGTGCGTTGACGTCGCTTCCTATTATAAGATCCGCTTTGAGCTTTGTTGCGCTTTTTATTACGCGCTCGAGCGTCTCTCCTGGTAGCGGCCCTGGTTGGTCATGGCCTAGATAGGCGGACGTGAGCCAGTAAGTTTTACTGTTGGTCTGCAGTTTTACTGTTGTGGTGTCGCAATTGCTGTAATTAGGTAGTAAAAATACGTTAAGTGTTTTCTTTGCCAGTATGCAGGATCTTGGTTCACCTTTGTCCGTCACATACAGCAGAGAATAATCTTTCGTCCTGAGTCCTTTTACCACGGATTTATTAATCCATGGTTCCTGGATCAGGACTATATCCTCGCCAGACTTGCTTAGTCGGAGAAGGAGTCCGGCCGAGGCTTTGATGGAGTGTTGGAGATTAATCTGGAGTATCTGCAGCATTGCTACAATCATCCAGCTTAATCTCCAACACTGTAGCATTAAGGTCCTCCATATCTGAGGCGGAGTCTAGCAACTCATCCTCAGAAAGGAGAACCCCAAGCATTTCATCGTCGGAGTCTAAGACTCCACCTTTGTTGTTGTCGTCCTTATCGGACGATTTGATTTCAGTTGCGTCTTGATCAGACACTATTATTGTAGTCTTTTCGACCAGTTTCGAACAAGACAGCTGTTCCAAAGAATCAGAGCAGCTTGCCGCGTCTGTCTCCATGATGGAAGATTCGACGCTCGCAGTGGACTCCTTGGCTTCGGATTCAGCCGCTTGCTTTGGAAGCTTTGCAGCGTCCTCATCTTTTTTGTATATTTTCAGCACTAGGCTGTCAAAGCCGTGCTGAATAACACCCCCGCGTGCCGCCAGAGGTTCTAATGACTCCTTATTCAGGATGACAAGAGCCGACCGATAACGACCCACCGACTCTTTTTCAATCACCGGAACCGTCCAATCGTGAGTGGGCAGATCCGGGTTGCTGTATTTAATCAACTGGAGAACCATCTCCCGCGATTCATGTAGGGCCGGTACCAAGGCACGAGCTCTCGGTCTGCTTGGGATATCCTCCCTTGCCACAACCTCTAGCTTAGCACCTGGCCAGATCTCACCTAAACCGCTGACAGCAAGTTTATATAGGTGAAGCGATCTCTGGTCTTGGCAGGCGATCAGCTTGACGCGGTTTTGATGCCAGCCAGCGTCGCTAATTCTTGGGAGGGGTCCCGGATTCACCTCGATAACAGGTATGAACCTGAAAGCGAGGTGAGCCTTGACGTCCGCCCACCTGTCGGCAGAGATGTTTCCATCCATATTGCTCCCGTCAATGACCGCGACAACAATCTGTCCTTTTACCACGTCACCAAAGGATTTCCCCGGCACCAGTGTCGATGAAACGCTAACCCCGACTCTTGGCTTTTTTTGGTTGAGGTTTTTCAACCTCAAACGACCTGTTTCGCTTCGACGTTGAGTCTTGGCTGGTCTCTTCTGCAATTTTACTTGCCCACTTCAATTTATCAACCTCACCCGGGGTTCTCTCCACTGCGGGTTTACCACCCACCGTTTCAATTACCCTTCTGGCTTGGCGACGTATCTGAGCTGGCGTTTTTTTGATCTGAGTCCTCCCCTTGGCCGAGCTGGAGTTGTTAATCACCTCTCCCGCTCCACCAATTGGAGGATTCATTGTACTCGACGGGTCGCAGAGTTAGGGTTGCTAATCGCCTCCTCAACCCTGCCAGTCTGAACGGCCCTCCCCGTGTCCTTTATTTTAAGGACATTCAAGGTGGAGACGGAGTCGTTGATCACCCCTCCCTCCATTTCCCCTCTTTGTAAGTTTCATCTCGTCCTGTCTTGATGATAGCACCAAAGCAGGCGAATTGTTTTCAAAGCTAATATTGGGGACTTCATCCCCTCTATTAGCAGTGGCGGTCCGTTTGCCCTCCGATTCACTGGCTAGAACTAGCTTTGCAGCCTGCTCTTGACCAGTTTCCAGTAGGCTGTGCTGCTCGCCAGAGTTGGGATTCTTGGTTCCCACTGCACAGACCTGAACTGGCTTCGCAGCTGGTTCAGAGCCTGTGTGCGAACCTTGTATCCCACTGGTGGAAGGTATGCCCGTTGGCTCACATTCCTGCTTCGACTTTTCAGCCAAATCGGAGAATGTGTACAACTTTCGTTGCCTCCCCCCAGTTTTCTTTTTTGTCTTTTTGTTCGTTTTTTTGTCTGTTTGTTTGTTTGCTTGTTTGTTAGTTTTTAAAAATTCCATAGAAAGTCCCACGAGTAACTACGGAAGGAAAAGGTCAGCCCCGACAGAGCCGTGTACCGGGGTAATTCTAGTCTATTCTGGACCCTGCCAAGCATCCAGAAGAGCTCGTTATAGATTGGTTTATCCCCCAACCTTTAATTCTTCGGCACGGATTATGAATGCTAACATCACCACTGAAACTAGGAACCTCGTATCTATGGTGAGATTGGATTTCTAAGGATTGTGCTATTGAAAAGTCACAACCACCCAGCGATCCAACCTAACCTTGTCTGTCACCGTCTGACATCGTACAGACACTGATAAGTTTATGTAGTGAACATTGCCCGCCCGGTACCCACTTGGAGGGTTCGATCGAGGATTTTTGCCAGGCTAAGTCTATGTCACTCAGGGATAATATAACATACAGTTGAAAGAATATTTGAAATCGGTCAAGTAACTTTAATGTTGCCGTTCTCGTTCCTGTTTCTGTTCCCGTGGAATTATAGGGATGAAATATAGTCTAAGTTACTGATGGAGGGGTGTGCTACACACTCCTAGTGCTGAAAGAATTTTTGAAATCAATCCAGTAGTTTCTAAGTTTCCGTTCATAACCGTTCCTGTGGGAATATGGGGATCAAACCATGACAGAAACTATCTCTGGGCTAAACTATTTCAACACTGGATATTTCGTAAAAATCCGTTGGGTGTCTTAGGAGTCTATACCGGACATACATACAGACATACATACATCCTATTTTTTATATATACATAGATAGATAGATAGATAGATTTATTTATTTGCATGTGTTGCACTTTTCACAGAAGCACCGTGTGATAGACGATATTTTTCGTCTTACTATCAGGCGCGAGAACAGATGATCTTCCGACTCGTGAGCATGCCACATATAATTCACCATCGGAAAAACATTCAACGATTGACTTTGTGATTTATTTATGGTCATAGCGAATGCAAGACGGATTGGAAACAACAACGGGAACCTTAAAACTATTTGACAAATTTCAAAAGTTCTTTTGAATTTTAGATGAAACATTTCGGAGAGATACGTAACATGTACTTTATGTACTATGTATTTTATCCGCATATTCCCACGGGAATAGAAGGACGGGAACTCCCTCCCCACCAGTTTTTAGCCAAATCGGTTCAGCTGTTCTTGAGTTATAAAATTCGAAAAAACTTTTGAAATTGGTCAAAAGATTTTTTAAGGTTTGCGTTGATAATGGATCATAATGATCCAAGCGATCTGGTGAACACAGATCCCCTACATCTCCTCCGCTTTATTAAAAGCTCCAAATGGTTTTGTTAAGTGAGGTACTCCCTAGCATAGTTTTTATGGTATCACAATGGACCTAATATTGGTTTAAGTGTGTCCGTTGCATTCCTGACAGCCATTTTAACCTTACCTAACCTATCATCCTAAATTCGTCGGAATTTTTGGAATCGGTCAAGTAATTTTGAGGTTCATGTTTTTGTTCCCGAAAAATTCCTAATAGGGATGAATATAATCTTAGTTACTGAGGCATAATGTATCATCCCAACTCTGAAAGAAGAAAGAAAGAAGGAAAAGAAATCTGAAAGAATTTTTGAAATCTGTCCAGTAGTATCTAGGTTTCCGTTCCCTATCCCGTTCCCGGATAAAAAAATATAGCCTACTGGCTTTGCTCGGGTCCCTAGGGAATATGAGGTTAGGTTAGGTTCAAATGGCTTTCAGGAAAACAAACTGACACACTTAGACCAATATTAGGTCCATAGTGATACCATAAAATTATGCGAGGGAGTACCTCACTTAACAAAACCATTTGGAGCTTTTAATAAAGCGAAGGAGATGCAGGGGATCTGTGTTCGCCAGATCGCTTGGATCATCAAGAAAATATTTTCCTAGATGCTTTTTTTTTAAAGAGAGTGCAGGACATGAGCAAAGGAGGTGTGGGATTGTCTCCTCCTCCTCCTCATCTAAGCAACTTCTGCAGAAGTCATTAGAGGGAACGCCAAGTCTTATGGCGTGTCTTCCTATCAGACAATGTCCGGTAATGACATTGATTACGGAGCTTACTTGCAATCTGGCTATGGATAACAAATGTCTTGTGCGTTTTGGATCTAGTCCTGGCCATATCCGTTTTGTTGCCACGCACGTGGTGATATTGTTCCACCTGTGACTTGTTCTGTCCATTGCCTCTTGCATAAGTTTACATGTAGCGATTGGTATACCAATATTAAACTTACTGATTGAGATCGGTAGAACGGTTCCTTCCCTGGCGAGTTCATCGGCTTTGCAGTTACCCACGATATCTCTGTGCCCCGGCACCCAAATAAGGTGAATATTGAACTGTTCAGCCATCTCCCTAAGAAAGGGCTGCTTGACTATCTGAGAAAATCCGGATATTCGTTGAGGATATCACGTTTTCTCTTAGCCATGATAGGACCTCTTTGATCGCCAGAATTTCCACTTGGAACACGCTACAATGGTTTGGAAGGCGGAACGAGAGACTTACGTTAAGTCAGTTTGAGTACACCCCACAGCCTACCCCTTCTTCGGTTTTTGAACCATCTGTATAGAAATGAATTGAATCATCTCTCATAAATTCTTCGACTTCCCAGGTTGTACTCGGTGGGATTGAGACTTGGAACTTTTATTATCATAAACCAATTGGGGGATGGTGTAGTCGAAATGATAGGGGATTGATCCGAATGAATTCAGGATTGTAGCGTGACCGATGTTGTTATCGGTCCATTGGGAGATAGCTCTCATACGAGTGGCAGCACCGGCGGCCATTTATTTGCTGAAGATATCTAGTGGAGCGAGGTAAAGGAGTATGTTTAGGGCAGCTGAGGGTGTTGATCTCAGTGCTCCGCTTATACACAAACCGGCTGTTCGTTGGATCTTGCTTAAATTGTCGCAGTAGGTCTTTTTATCAAGAGCGGTCCACCATACCACTACTCCGTATGTGAGTATTGGTCTGATGACCGTGGTGTAGAGCCAGTGGGTGATTTGGGGGGAGAAACCCCATTTATTACCAATGGCTTTTTTACAGGAAAATAAGGCAACGGTGGATTTCCTGATTCTTTCCTGTATATTGGCTTTCCAATTTAGCTTTTTGTCTAGGATTATACCTAGATATTTGGCTTCGTTTGAAAGTTCAAGTGGGATTCCATTAATTGATGGAGTTATTAGTTGAAGAATTTTGTATTTCCTGGTGAAGAGAACGAGTTCAGTTTTCTTAGGGTTGACCCCTATATCACATTTTCCCGCCCATTTTACTAGTATATTTAGAGGGTCTGCATCAGATCCGTAAGGACGTTAGCATGTTTGCCAGATACCACAATGGAGACGTCAACTGTATATGCAATCACTTTGAATCCCTCAGCTTCTAAGTCAACTAGAAGTTCATTGACGACTAGATTCCATAGAAGAGGAGATAGGACTCCGCCTTGCGGTGTTCCTCTACTGACAGATCTCTTTGCAGAGAAGTTTCCTTAAGGTAGAGTTGATTCTCCTGCATTTTAGCATTAGATTTATCAACTCCACTATGGAACCATCTACTTTGAGCTTCGTCAGTGCCTTTGTAATTGCAGAGTTGCTGACGTTATTGAAGGCGCCCTCTATGTCGAGGAAAGCGGCCAGAGTGAATTCTTTGTGTTGGAGGGAATATTCTATAGTACGAACCAAGGTGTATAAGGTCGTTTCTACAGATTTTCCCTTACAGTAGGCGTGTTGTGCTGTAGATAACAATTTTGGATCTATAGCTATACGCAAGTGGATATCAATCAGTCGTTCTAAGGTTTTAAGAAGGAAAGATGATAGACTTATTGGTCGGAGATCTTTCGGATTTACGTGGGATGATTTCCCAGCCTTAGGTATAAACACAACCTTGACCTCTCTCCACTGCGTGGGGATATAGTTCAAGGTGGTACAGCCGATAAGAATTACTTCCAGGACAGGGATAATAATATCCGCGGCCTTTTGAAGTTCGGCTGGAATTATACCATCAGGTACAGGGGATTTGTATGGGTCAAAGCTGTTAATAGCCCAAACTAGTTTTTCCCTTGTAATCAGATAGGAGATGTTAGTTATCATGCTACCTGATTCTATGGAATCATAGTTACATAAGTTCTTAGAGCTGCCTGGAAAGTGAGTGTCCAGAATCAGATTGTTGAAGTCATAATGCAAGGCGGCCGGGTGACGGGAGAAAACAAAACCATGTGCATGCAACTGAAAAAGTTTAATGCACGAACGCACTCAAGTTTTGTTTCCTCCCGTTCCGCTTGACAGGCCAGCCAATTTTTCTCTAGAATATCCGCCATATAATATTCACATTCTCATTCTTTTGCCAACCACGTTCTACGCCACACCCGCCATCTTCATACCTTTTGCCAAAGAGCGAATTCTATATTGTAAAACTTTAATTTTGGAATTACTTCGAATAAAGTGAAGTTAAAGACAAAGATTAACAATTGTGTAATTATTAAAGCAAGTTTTAGTTTAAAAACTCAGATCAGCGCAATCATTTTGATCCTTCTAACCGGATTAATTTTTGGCTAAATATTAAATTAAAATTTAATTGAGGTGTGGTCGCGTTGGGCAATATATATGCACATTCGGTGGCAAGCAATAAGCCACGGCATTAAACTTCGGCATCATCGGTTGTGAAGAGGCACCATAGATTGGCCAGTGTTTTCTTCGTGGCGTTTAATTCTTTTTGCCATAAGCCAACAAAAATTGGGGGATCGCCAGAGGTTAAGGAATAGCCTCGTGTGGATCGATTAGGTGGCAAACGATAAGCCACGGCTAAAGAAATCCAATTTGCTTCAAGCGTCAAAGGGTGCTTCACAAAGGCACGACGCAACCAACCAAATACGCAAGCGAATCACGTAGCCATAGCGTCAAGCTGCTGGGCCAGGGGACTGCACGACGCCATACATTACGTCACGGTGCGTCACCATCGCCATATTGCCATCATCAGTCAGCACCATCCACATCATCAATCGTCAATCAGCATCCTCATCAGTCAGCGCCATCGTCAAGCCATCATCATCATCAATCAGCACCATCCACATCATCAATCGTCAATCAGCATCATCATCAGTCAGCACCATCCACATCATCAATCGTCAATCAGCATCCTCATCAGTCAGCGCCATCGTCAAGCCATCATCATCATCAATCCAAATTCATCGTAAATCTTGGAAGTGTACAGGTACATACAAAAATTTTCCATTTGTATTAAAATAAATAAGTAGAGTAGCTATCAATTTCAAGATTTAAATATATATATACAGGGTGATTCGCATAAGGTGTGACAAAAAGATAGGGTGTGTAGGTTGGACCTAGACAAGCAAAAAATCGTATGGGAGGGGGGGGTCCATTTTCCCCCGTTTAGGCGGGAGGGGCCATTTAAGAAAAAAATCACTAAAAATGGAAAAAATATTATTTAAAAATAACGGTAATACCTACAGAGTCGTGCTATAGTATTTTGAAAAGCCAAAAACCTATACATTAAATAAAATTTCAAAATAAGTTGTTCATTTGAATAGTTTTTGAAATATTAATTTGCAAAGTCAAAATTTTGAAAAAAAAAACATAATTTTTTTTCTTCAAACCATTTTTTTTCAAAATTTTACGTAATTAAGTAGTATTTTTCTGGCTTATTTTCAATGCTCTTACTTATTTTTGATCAAACACAAAAAACCAGATGCCAAAATAACCTGTAGTTTTTGAGAAAACCAAAAATTACAAAAACGACTTCTTAAATTTTTTTTTTTTTTTAAGTTTTTTTTTCGTTATTGGATTCTTAAGTGATTCTAAAGTGAAAAAAAGTAAAGAGAAAATTCATCCTTTATTTCTTAAATTCACTTAAGAATCCAATAACGAAAAAAAAACTTCAAAAAAAAAATTTTTTTAAAAAGTCGTTTTTGTAATTTTTGGTTTTCTCAAAAACTACAGGTTATTTTGGCATCCGGTTTTTTGTGTTTGATCAAAAATAAGTAAGAGCATTGAAAATAAGCTAGAAAAATATTACTTAATAACGTAAAATTTTGAAAAAAAATGGTTTGAAGAAAAAAAATTATGTTTTTTTTTCAAAATTTTGACTTTGAAAATTAATATTTCAAAAACAATTCAAATGAACAACTTATTTTGAAATTTTATTTAATGTATAGGTTCTTGGCTTTTCAAAATACTATAGCAAGACTCTGTAGGTATTACCGTTATTTTTAAATAATATTTTTTCCATTTTTAGTGATTTTTTTCTTAAATGGCCCCTCCCGCCTAAACGGGGGAAAATGGACCCCCCCCTCCCATACGATTTTTTGCTTGTCTAGGTCCAACCTACACACCCTATCTTTTTGTCACACCTTATGCGAATCACCCTGTATATATATCGAAACGGTACAATTGAGACGTTTTTTTTTTGATATATTAAGTATCGAAACGGTACAATTGAGACGTTTTTTGTGAGATATTAAGTATCGAAACGGTACAATTGAGACGTTTTTTGTGAGATATTAAGTATCGAAACGGTACAATTGAGACGTTTTTTGTGAGATATTAAGTATCGAAACGGTAGAAATTGAGACGTTTTTTTTGGATTAAGATAACACGCGGTAGGGTGGTAAGCGTTTTTATTTGACGGTTTAAAGTTTATAAGTGACTTCAATTTGGTTCGATAAAAATGAGTTTGGAGAAGTTAATTTTGGCATGTGATGCCTTGGTAGATTTTCACGCGAATTTTAAGGAGAAACCCATTAAAGGGATTTCACAATCGGTATTAAAGGCTTACAAAGTCGAACTCCAGGAAATATGGACAGACGTGAAAGATGCGTACAATAACTTCGTGTGTGCCGCGTCCGAGGATGATGACCTCAAGGCGTCGCTTGTGGAAGTGAGAGCCAAGTATAGGAAGTGCTCAGACACTTATATAGGATTTCTCGGGGATTTACTAGAGGCTACAGGGCCGCAAGAGGGTAAATCGAAAAATAAAAGTGAAAACGGGGAAAAGGACGATAAATATACTTCGCTACTGCATAGTATGCATCTCCCACCGTGTCAAACGGAAATTTTTAGTGGTGATTTTGTAAAATGGCCGGCGTTTAGAGACATGTTTACGGCACTCTACATCCGACACGCAAAGTTAAGTCCCGTTCAAAAACTTTTCCACTTGCGTGCTCGGACGAAAGATCATGCGTTAAGCATTGTTTCTAAATTTGAGATAACGGACGACAATTTTGAGGCTGCATGGTCAGCGCTCAAGGAACATTACGAAAATAAACGGGTTCTCGTAAATATCCATTTAAATATTTTGCTGGGTCAACCATGCATCGCAGTTGAATCTGCTACCGCGCTCAAAGAATTGCAAAGCAATATCAATGCAGCTGTCTTAGCGTTAGGGTCATACAAAATTGACGTGAAAAAATGGGATGCGTTGATAACATATGTGTGCGCGAGTCGTCTTCCAGCTCAAACTTTAGCTCTTTGGGAAGAATCTTTAGAAAACCCAACAGAAATCCAATCGTGGGATCAAATGAATAATTTTCTGACAAGTAGGTACCGCGTTTTGGAAAATGTTTCCGACATGCAAAAAAGCAACAACATTTCGAAATGCGCAGTAACTACTAATCAAGTTTCAAGCAAAACTACACGGGTTAGGGCACATCATGCTAAAGTAAGTTCACATTGCAAAGTATGTCCAGGAGCTCATTCATTGCGTACATGCCCAGAATTCTTAAAAATGAGTATTGCTCAAAGGCGAAACACGGTTCGCAAATTAAAAAATTGCTATAATTGCTTAGCTTTCAATCACTTGGTAACAAGTTGCCAGAGTGACAGTACTTGCTTTCATTGTAAGGGAAAGCATCACTCTCTACTACATTTCGATCAAAGTTCTCCGGGGAACATAAAACAACAATTACAGTCCACTTCGAATCCAAACAACGTGCGTAGGTCGCAACAATCTTTCGGGAGTAACAATCAAGGGGCTATGGGTGCAATATCACACGGTAACACAAATGTCGAATGGTCAAATCCGACCGATAATCAAAATGTTTTTGCCAATGCATACTTTGCGAAGACGCAACGAACAGCGCTGTTAGCTACAGCGATAATTCGAATACGGCAAAATCATACTGATTTTGAGTGGCGGGCACTTATCGATCCGGGGTCGGAAATATCATTCATATCTGAACAAGTTCAGAAGAGGTTAAGGTTGCCCACACGATCGGTGAGAGCAACGGTTGCAGGCGTTAATTATTCGGTAACGGCAACATCCTCTAAAATTTGCTCATTCATGTTAAAATCGAGACATGACTCTGAGTTTTCTCTTTTCGCTGAGGCACTTGTTCTCAAAACGGTTGCAGACAAGCTGCCATCGGTATCAATAGACTTGGGAGAGTTTCAAAGAAAGTTTGATTTCCAGTTAGCTGACCCATGTTTTAATAGGTGTTCAAAAATCGATTTATTGATCGGGGCAGATTTATATCCCTTTATAATTAAGGAAGGCCTAAAACCCAATGTGTTTCAGAGGATTATGGCTCAAAACACAGTATTTGGTTGGGTGCTACTTGGCCCTTTGGAAAATTCGAATTCGCAATTAGATTCCCAGTGCTCAAGATCACTTTCGTTTTTTAATGAAGTAACGTTAAATGAGGACATTCAAAAATTTTGGCAGTTGGAGGAGCTTCCTGAAACTCCAGTGTTGACAGCAGCAGAGCAGTATTGTGAGGATCTCTTTAAAGAAACCACTTATCGAGACGACACGGGTCGTTACGTAGTGCGGTTACCATTCAAAGAAGAGTTTGTTAAAAATCCAAACCTAGGGGCATCATATGCCAATGCGGAGCGACAATTTCAGCGAAATGAAAAGCGGCTTTTGGGTAATCTCATGTTGAAAAATCAATATGATTCAGTGTTATCCGAGTATATTTATCTGGGGCATATGAAGCCCAGTGAATTTTCGGACAAGTTTGGTAAAAAGGGATCATCGTATTATATGCCTCATCACGCTGTGGTCAAACCCGAAAGTCTTACAACAAAGGTTCGCGTTGTATTCAATGCATCATTTGCCTCTTCAAGCGGGAAGAGTTTGAATGATGTTCTTTACCCGGGTCCAGCTCTGCAGACAGATATAACGCTCTTACTGTTGAATTGGAGACTCTTCAAATACGTGTTCAATAGCGACATCGAGAAGATGTATCGCCAAATCAAAATTCATCCTGATCAAACTTCCTTTCAGAAAATATTATTTCGTGAAACTCCACAGGATCCTTTAAACGTTTTTGAAATGGTAACGATAACATTTGGTGTTTCTAGCTCCCCGTATTTGGCAATACGCACATTGCATCATTTAGCCAACGAAGTCAAAGGTTCCCATGTTCTAGCATCAACCATTCTCTTGCGGGAATTGTTTGTCGATGATGTTTTATCAGGGGCTCACGTCATTTCCACTGCATTGAAAGCTCAAGCAGAATTGATTGGGGTGCTACAATCGGCTGGTTTCAACCTAAGAAAATGGACGGCGAATGCGAAGGAGTTACTAGAATTTCTGCCAAAAGGTTCACTTCTTAACGAAGATTTTTTAAAGTTTGATGACAAAAGCTCTGTGAAAACGCTCGGTATTCAGTGGAAGGCTACCTTGGATACATTTTCCTTTTCGGTGCAATCGGTTGCACAGGCAAAGCCCGCTACTAAGCGCTCAGTGCTTTCAGTTATCGCTAAATTGTACGATCCAGTAGGGTGGTTGGCCCCTATTGTGATCGTAGCAAAAATTTTAATGCAGCAAATCTGGAAAGATAAGACCGATTGGGATGGGGAACTACTCCCCAGCACAAAACAAAGATGGGAAGTATTTGCGAATCGTTTGCCTGGAGTCGCAAGCATAAGTATTCCACGATGGGTAGAATACACTCCAGATGCGGTTTCACAGATTCATGGGTTCTGTGACGCGTCCGAAAAGGCTTACGCTGCTTGCATTTATTTACGGGTACAACATCAAGAAAAGATAACGTCTCATTTGTTATGGGCAAAATCTAAGGTTGCCCCGGTAAACACGATATCGCTGCCAAGGCTGGAGTTACAGGGTGCAGTTCTTCTGTCAAAAATGATACATTTAGCGTCAACTTCTCTTCGAATTGAAAACATGTCAGCGGTCCATCTGTGGACAGATTCAACTATTGTTCTCGCGTGGCTGCAAAAACATCCAAGTTCATGGAAAACTTTTGTGGCAAACCGCACAGCGGAAATCTTAAAAAACACAGAGGTGACTAATTGGTGTCATGTGATATCAGAAGAAAACCCGGCGGATATAGCCACAAGAGGAATATCCCCGGAGGATTTAAAAGACCATTCGTTGTGGTGGAATGGACCAGCGTGGTTGCGGGAATCTCAGTCGACATGGCCTTATTCGAAGGGCGAAACGATTGAGGAACCCATTATAGAATAGAAATCGGTTAAAACCTTCACCAATCAAGTGATACTTTCGTCATTCAGCAATCAAATCATTCGGGATTTTGAGAGTGACTTAGCTAAATTCTCCAAGTGGCATAAAGCGCTGTGTGTGCTTGCATACGTTGAGAGGTTTTGTCAGTTCATGAAGACTCATGGAAAGAAAAGGTATCCACAGTCAGAATTATCCTACCACGAAATTGTCGGGGCGAAGGAAAAATTCATTGTGCTGACTCAAAGGAAGTATTTTGAAAGAGAATATAACGAAGTATTATCGAGTAAGCAAGTAGCACCAAAAAGTTGGCTGGGAAAATTCAATCCATTTATTGATAAAAAGGGTATCATGCGCGCGAACGGTCGCTTAGCTTTATCGACGTTATCATATAACGAAAAGTTTCCAATATTGCTTCCTGCACAATGCCTTTTTATTCAGCGGTATATTCAATATGTACATGAAATTTCAGTACATGGCGAAATTCAACTCATGATGCGCATGATCAGAGCCGAATATTGGATACCGCAAGTCAAAAATTTGGTGAAAAAGTGTATTCGCCAGTGCCCAGTATGTACTCGGTATAAGCATCACGTGCAAACGCAATTAATGGGTGCGCTACCACAAGAAAGAACCACGTTGAGTCGGCCTTTCACGAATACGGGTGTGGATTTTGCCGGACCTTTCCTCATTAAGACGTATTATGGTCGAAAATGTCGTTTGGACAAAGGATATGTATGCATTTTTGTATGTTTTGCAACACGGGCAATACATTTAGAATTGGTTAGTGATCTGACGACGCAAGCGTTTCTCGCGTCATTTACGCGTTTCGTTTCCCGACGTGGAACTCCGTCGCAGATGTTTTCCGATCATGGAACTAATTTCGTAGGTGCCTCTAAGGTGTTGCTCTCAGATTTTCATAAATCACTTATCCGTTGTCCCACAGCAGCAGCTCATAACTTTTCGCAATTAAAATGGAATTTCATTCCTCCCGGTTCTCCCCATATGGGTGGGTTGTGGGAAGCGGGCGTAAAAAGTTTTAAATCACATTTTCGAAAAATTGCGGGCAGTGAAAAATTTACTTTTGAAGAATTCTCAACCCTGCTGTCTTGAATTGAGTGTACGCTCAACTCACGTCCATTGTCAACTATGACGGAAAGTGCTTCAGATATCGTCCCCTTGACTCCGGGTCATTTCCTCACGGGTGGGTTGTTAGTAGGTCTGCCAGAACCAGCATACAATGATGAGTCGCTAAGTATTCGAAATAGATGGAGAAAACTACAAATCCTACATCATCAATTAAGTGCTCGATGGAAGGAAGAGTATTTAAAGGAACTTCACAAACGGTACAAATGGAAGTATCCTAAAAGAGATCTGCAAATTAACGACGTGGTTATCATTCGAAATGAAAATTTGCCTCCCAACGAGTGGCGCCTTGGGCGAGTCATCAACGTGTTCGCGGGACCCGATAACAAGATCCGAGTCGCCGAAGTAAAGACGGCAAATGGAATTGTCAAGCGGTCAATTGTCAAAATTTGCGTTCTCCTACCTCAGAATTAAACCGAACCCACTTTTTTCTCGGTTTAATCCGATTCGTGAAAGCATATTTCAAAAAGAAAATATGCGCGAATAGTATCCAATAATACGCTTGCCATTCGTTTTAATTAGTTTCGTAAAATTACTAAATTACCGAGCATAGTTGGCTCATATATTGAATGAATTTTAATCAAATGGAAAATTGTTGTATTTAGTACCTTTAAATATTTTTATCACATAAATTTTATTACTTGTATGAATAACTTACTAATTTTCAACTTCAGCTCATACCAATGTAAAGGCTTTGGCAGGATGACGGGTGGATCGGTTACATTTTTTGCAAGCGAGGTTGCAAGGCGGGCGGTAATGTTGAAGTCATAATGCAAGGCGGCCGGGTGACGGGAGAAAACAAAACCATGTGCATGCAACTTAAAAAGTTTAATGCACGAACGCACTCAAGTTTTGTTTCCTCCCGTTCCACTTGACAGGCCAGCCAATTTTTCTCTAGAATATCCGCCATATCATATTCACATTCTCATTCTTTTGTGCCAACCACGTTCTACGCCACACCCGCCATCTTCATACCTTTTGCCAAAGAGCGAATTCTATATTGTAAAACTTTAATTTTGGAATTACTTCGAATAAAGTGAAGTTAAAGACAAAGATTAACAATTGTGTAATTATTAAAGCAAGTTTTAGTTTAAAAACTCAGATCAGCGCAATCACAGATTGAGCGTTTCTTCGCTGGATTCTGTCCAGCCGTCAGTTGTTTTCAGACTGCTAGGCATGGTCGGACTTTTTGAGAGGATTTTTCTTAATCTAGAAGCTTCTGAAGTATCTTCTATTTTTCCACAGAAGTTTCTCCAGGAAGTTCTTTTATTTTTCCTCAGTTAATATTTATAAGTTTTGATGGATTCCTTGTAGGAGTCCCAGTCTATTAAGGTTTTAGATTGTTTATCTCGGTTGAAAAGTTTTCTACATTCCTTCCTGAGCGGTTCTAGCCCCGAGCTCCACCACAGTGGTTTCTGTTTTCCTCTTATTTTTATAAGAGGACAGGATTTCTGCAGTGAATGGTTAAGGGCAGTGGAAAGATCATTGACTGTTTTGTCTAGATCATGTTTGTTTGTAGGGTTTTGTAAAAGTTCAGGTTTAATAAACTTTTTCAAATTTACCCGATATTTTTCCCAGTCAGTTTTCCGGTAGTTTCGGAAGATTGGTTGCTTAAGAGGTTCATCACTAAGATCAAATTGAATGTATCTATGATCAGAAAAGGAGTGTTCAGTAGATACTTTCCAATTAGTAATCCTATGATGAACCGAATCGGAGACAAGAGTGATATCTAAAACTTCTTGTCTGTTTCTGGTAATGAATGTTGGTTCATTGCCAGTATTACTTACTATGAGGTTAGTACTTAAAATAAAATCAAAAAGTGACTCACCCCTTTCATTTATGTCGTCAGTACTTCCCCATACTGTGTGATGCGCATTGGCATCGCATCAAATGATGAGGCAGATCTTCTGCCGTTCTGCTTCAGCGACAATCCTTATAAGTCGCCTGGGGGAGGGCCAGGATGGTCGTGGCCGAGGTAAGCAGATACCATCCAGTAGGTGTTGTCACCGGTCTGGTATCAGGGAATATGAAGATGAAATAATTTATGTTCATGAGTGATATTGTCCCATCTTAAAGTTGAAAACATTTTTGAAATAGGTCATGCGGTTTTAAGGTTCCTGTTCTAGCTCCCATTTCTGCTCGAATGGGAATACATATATAGATGAAATATAATCTATGGTATGTACTGAGGGATAGTGTAGCATCCTAGAACAGAAAGAATTTTTGAAATCTGTCCAGTAGTTTCAAAGTTTGCTTTCCCAATCCCGTTCCCGTGGGAATATGGGGATGAATTAAGGTTTATGTTACTCGGTGATAGTGTAGCATTATTATTTTATTTCAGAATCAGGAGTCAAACCTGACCATGAGAAAATAGCGGCAATACAAAATATAGAAATCCCAACAAACCAAAAAGCCATCAAATCATTTTTAGGCTTAGCAGGCTATTACAGAAAGTTCTTTAAAAATTTTTCTAGAATATCAAACTCACTAAACAAACTACTGCGCAAAGATGTACCTTTTAAATGGGATGCATTTTGCGATGAATCTTTTAACCAGTTAAAATAAGCAATAATTGAACCCCCTATTCTACAATATCCTAGCTTCGTAAAAAGGTTTTACATAACAACTGATACCAGAAACGAGGCAATAGGTGCGGTAATGTTACAAAAGGATAATGATGAAAAAGATTTACCTATAGCATTCGCAAGTAGAATACTAAATAACTCAGAAAAAAACTATTCTACTATAGAAAAAGAAGCTCTAGCAGTTTTCTGGGCAGTAACGCACTTCCGACCATACGACACTTTGAAATTATTAATGATCACAAGCCACTTGTTTGGATGCTTAACCTTAAGGATCCTTCTTCAAGAATAATGCGCTGGCGTATTAAACTTGAAGAATAATTGCCTATTGAAAAACAGAAAGAAAGTCAAAACATCATTGAAATTTCTGATCCAGGAAAAATTAAACAAATTATATACGAATTTCCTGACACGCCTTTGGGTGGTCATCAAGGTATAAAACGAACTCTGAAGCTTATTCGAAAAATATACATACGGAAAACCATGTATGCGGACATAAACAAATTGTTAAACTATACTTGCTTTGCCCTATGTTTATAAATCTATTTCTTCTATACTTGTTTTTAGTACTCTCTCATTCTATTTATTTTGTATCATTCTAATGTACAACATAATGAATTCATATTGAATAAACTCACTTCTTGTCAAACACCCAGAGTGATTAGTCGCAGTTTTTCTTTTGGCTTCAAACAGGGCCCATGCCCAGTCATACTCTGAGAAATTTTTTTTATATAAGTATACAGGGTGTGCCGTAATTCGTTTTACATACTTTGGGATATGATTCTTGGTCATATTCTAACAAAAAAATTGTTATACTGTAAAGTCCGTTTCTCAAGTTTGACATTACTTTTTGACAATTTAAAAAAAGGCTATCTTTGGTGTACCCTGACCTGTGTTAAATTCGATATCTCTGTCAATACTGATGATATAGACCTAATCTTAGACTCAATTTTTTGTAGAAAGTTAAGTTAGCTCAAAAACCCATACATTTTATGATACTAAGAAAAATACAAAATGGGGAAAATTTAAAAAAAAATAAAAAAAATTTTTGCTTTGAGGTTTGTTTGAATAAAACAATAATATGACCACTTTTAGTAGTTTTTTTATGTATTTAATACAAATATAATTATAACAAGTGCTCAAAGCACCCTCCTTCGTTTTGAATCCATGCCAGAGCCCGTTTTTGGATTTAATTGTGGATGTTTGCTTTAAATTTGGGGCATGAATGTTCAATAGGTAAATAAGTCGTATAAAAAATAAGAAAACAAATTTGTTCACTAGTTTGTCAAATTAAGTTACGATTGCAGTTTGATCAGAGAGTTTTTTGAAATGCTTTTATTTACGAGAGAAGAATACGCAGACATTTTTTTTCTTATATGAGTTTTTAAATATAAATTGAAGAAAAGCACAGCAAAGGATACCAGGAACTTTATACTAACTGAAAATCTGGCAACCCTTATCCTATAGGAGTCAAATTTAAATACAGTTTCAAAGATTACAAGACTACAAGTAAGACAAGAGTTATCGACAGCAAACACCCACAATGAAATCCAAAAACGGGCTCTGGCATGGATTCAAAACGAAGGATGGGGATTTGAGCACTTGTTATAATTCTATTTGTATTAAATACATAAAAGAACTACTAAAAGTGATCATATTATTGTTTTATTCAAACAAACCTCAAAGCAAGAACTTTTTTTAATTTTTTTTTAAATTTTTCCCATTTCGTATTTTTCTTAGTATCATAAAATGTATGGGTTTTTGAGCTAACTTAATGCTGAGTTTTTTCTTTACTATTGTTTTGTTCATCTGTAAAAAATAAAGAAACTCTATGTTTATCAGGCCTTTTCTCCAAAAAAATGACCTCAGAAAATCTGGCAATCCTAAACCTATGGAAGCCTAATTTAAATACAGTCTTAAAGGTTGTTATTTCTACAAAAAATTGAGTCTAAGATTAGGTTTATATCATCAGTATTGACAGAGATATCGAATTTAACACAGGTCAGGGTACACCAAAGTTAGCCTTTTTTTAAATTGTCAAAAAGTGATGTCAAACTTGAGAAACGGACTTTACTGTAGAACAATTTTTTTCTTAGAATATGACCAAGAATCATATCCCAAAGTATGTAAAACGAATTACGGGACACCCTGTATACATATGCGAAGAGTAAATATATAAACCAAACGGGTTTCCAAGTTAACAGAATATTGTACCGCATTTTTTGTTCAACCGATTTTACTGTTTTTTTTCTGCTTGCAATTTTTTTTTTATCTTTTATCAGCATGGGCAATGAGCTAACAAAAATCGAGAAGCTTCGTGGCATTGACAACTGGGCTTTATGGAAGTTTCAAATGAAGGTCCTTAAGAAAGCGTCTGAGTTATGGGAGATTGTCACTGGTGTCATCGCAAAATCAGAAGAAGAGGCTGAATCGGACAAATGGACAAAAAAGGACAACGCTGCTCAAAAGAAGATTGTCAGTACGATTGGGGAAGAGCCAATGTTGCACATTTTGCATTATGAAACTTCGCCAAATGTGGACAAATTTGGAGAGTGTATATGAACAGAAATCCGAGACCAGTATACATTTGCTACAGCAGCAATTTTTTAATTATTCAAAGGAGCAAGATGTCTCGATTGCAGTTCAAATCTCCAAATTGCAGAAGATCGCTCAGCAATTAAAAGATCTGGGGGAAGAAATTTCAGAAAACATGTTAATTACGAAAATCCTAATGACGTTGCCAAATAGTTTTGGTCATTTTTTCACATCTTGGGAGTCGACTGAGAAAAAGAACGCAATCTTAAAATTCTTACTGCTAGGCTATGTATGGCAGAGTCACGGATAGGGATTCAAGGCAGTGTTTCGGGAGCTTTTTTGCAAAAAGGGAAAAACCACGTGGTGTTGGTTTCAGTGGAAGTGTTGGTAGTGTTGGCAAGGGTGGCAGTAGTGGCAATGGTACTAAGATGAATGAGTTCAAAAAGCGTGGCAAATGTTTCATTTGCAAAAAAGATGGCCACTGGAAAAATGAATGTCCCAAAAGAAGGTCTAGGCAGGAGCAGCATAGTAATGATAGGATAGGCGATGCTTTCATTATCCAAAAGAGTTTCTTGGCGGATGCAGAGGGCGATAGCTGGTTTTTAGACTCAGGAGCCAGCGATCACATGTGCTTTAGGAAGGATTGGCTCCTTCGACGACTTTGAGATCGAAATTGTTAGTAAAGTAAGTAAATTTTATTGTGTAAGGAAATGAGAAAACATAAAGAAAATTGTTAGTTTTAGGAAATAAAATTGGTTTGTACAGAGGTACATAAGTGTTCCCCAATCTTTATATCTACAGCGCAAACTTAGTAAGTGTCGTCTCAACAAACATTAATAACAAAATTAAAGTCAACCGAAACGGAAACAAATAATGAAATAAATTTCTTAGACATCAAAGTTAGAAAAGAAAACAACCGACTCAAATTCAAAATACATAGGAAACCAACAACTATCGACATAACTATATGCACCGAGAATCCCACCATCCCCACTCACAAAAAATGTCAGCATACAATGCATTTATCCAAAGAGCATTGACAATCCCCATGGATGCAACTGACTACAACAGTGGTTCCCAACCTTTTAGAACTTGCGACCCAAATTGGAGTTTTGGAAAAATTCTGCGACCCAATGTATTTGAATAAATGTTGAATTATAAACCCTTTTCGTATACATATTAGTTATATAATTAAGAGTTTTCTAGAAACCAGTTAAATATATAAAGTACCAAATTTATTCAATTGAAAAGAGAATGTGTCATACATACATAAAATATATTTACAAAATTCTATATGTATATATGTACATATACATAGCGTATTTGAAAATTAATAGTTAAAAAAATAGTTATATTTGCAGTAAGTTTCCTACTGAGAAGCTTGATATTGACATTTAAATACCAATTCATCAATTCTAGGGAGTGTTGTTGTCAGGGCCAGTCTCATATCGTGTTTTACATGAAATTTATTCTTTGGTTTGGTTTTAATATCTACAAACTGAGAAAATTCAGCTTCGGAAAGAAATGTCGAAACGAATGATATTAACAGTTTTAAAGTTTTTTTCGCAAACTTCTTTCACACTGCACCAAAAGTCAATCAATGACGTTGTTTCGAAATTATCAAGTTACAAGTTACAAGTTAACTTTATTGAGGCATATAAAATCTGTACATTTATATTTAAAAAAAACTATGTATGCATTTCATTTTTGGTCGACTTCATGATATGTCTGACTGTAACATAAATTCAAAGTATTTCAAAAAATATAATAAAAATAAAATATCTAGTCGATAATTAACATATTGATTTGATTACTTGCTCCCGGTAATCAATACTCGGCTTTGCTCTTTTATGGCATTCTTAACTTAATGACTAGGACTAGAACTAAAAAACTTAAAAACTAAAAATCCACAGTTTTGAGGAGGATATCTTAATTTATATCAGGTATGATAAAGTAGTGCAGATATTAAGAAATCCCTATTAATTTTAACAAACAAAATTATAAGGAAAGCTCAACAATCTGCATTGAACAATGGCTTATGTTAGCAACGTCTACCAAAACATGTCTAAAACGTTTTATATTCTTTATTTTTTTTTTTTTTTTAATTGCATAACAAATGAACAATTATCATAGCCTATAGTTAAAGGGAGATGCCTTTTCAAAGAACGGCACTTTTGTAGTTTCGTTTGTATCTTGCCCTAAAAGAGAAAGAGACCCCTCATTGAGAAAATTAAATGGAGATAAATAATATTTAACAAATAGGCAGTTATTAATATTAGAGCCCATCAAGGATCTTACAAGTGGGTTTTTATGATATCTTATACGCTCCATTTTTTTTATCAAAAGTTCTATTTGATATTTCATTATGGGAGTTACCTGAGTTGCTTCATATAAAATTTTGTTGGAATACCACTTTTTATCTGCTCTTCTAAACAGACCGCAACAAAATCTCAAAATTTGTCTCTCAAACAACTCCATTTCTTTTGCAACACTAGGTGATATCGTAAGCCACGTACAAAACCCATACGTCAAAATCGGTCTTACAAGCGTCTTGTACATAAGAAGTTTTGTTTTCTCTGACAAGCTCTTTGAATTAAATAGAAGTTTAAGCGATCCTACAACCATCTTTGCCTTATTAAGGACCGTCCTAGCATGTTTATTGAACAAGAATCGGTTATGGAAGTTTATTCCCAGGTATTTTGTTTCGGTTTGTAATGGAATTTGAATATCATTCACTGTTAAAAATAGAGACTTGCTTTCTTTTACCGCAAGGTAATGTCCTTTGCCACTCGCGTTTCTAAAACAAGTTAGTCCACATTTTCTTGTATTAATTTTCAGCCTCCACTTTTTGAAATAATTTTCGGCGAGAGGAAGCCCTTGCTTTATTTTGCTTAGAGCTACAGTTGGTCGGGTACTACTAGCCAATATGATAGTATCATCTGTATAATGAATTGAACCTAGTTCATTAGTCATTGGGTCAGAGAGAGGAAAATCATGCAAAAAAATATTGAATAGGAATGGCCCCATTATCGATCCCTGTGGAACGCCTGTGATGACAGGATAGAATTCTGAACGTTCAGCTCCAATAAATATGGAATTCGACCTGTTTGATAAAAAACTTAGTATTATTCTACTCAACCAATGTGGACAATTTAGTTGAATAAGCTTAAACATAAGACCCTGATGCCAAACAGAATCAAATGCTTTCTCAAGATCAATGTCCAAGCTCACTGTGCATTTTTTGTTTCTTAGGTTTTGCAAAACTTTCTCTTGAAACAAGAGCAATGCATGTTCTGTGGAGTTCCCTTTTCTGAACCCAAATTGATTTCTTGGGATTATCTCTTCATCATCACAAAAAGTGTTTAAATGATTTATTAAAATCCTTTCGAATAATTTGCCAATATTTGAAAGAAGCGCGATTGGACGAAAGTTAATAACTTCTCTTGCAGCTTTTTTCTTTGCTAATGGTAAAATCTTACCCGTTTTCCAAGCATTTGGGAAATACCCATTATTAACACATTGGTTAAATATAAGTGACAAAACGCAATCCAAAGAAAACGGACAATGCTTGAGAACAAAATTTGAGATTTGATCTATCCCAGAGGATTTTTTATTATTAAGGGAGCTTCTCGAAATATTAACACAGTTAGGTGAAGTAAACGGTGCTCTTCTAGGGTCAAACGCACAACAATCTGACGAAAAGGTTAAAAGTTTTTCGATAGTGTGGCACTCTTTAAAACTGTTTACTGTCGAAATAACTTCATTTTCGAAAGTTTGATAATCTGTTCCTATTTCAGATGGAGATGTCGAATAAAAGCTTTTAAAAGCATTTAATTTTGATTGAACATCTATAAGCTCTTGTCCATTATAAAAAAGAGTGTCTTTCGAAATATCTGTACCAAAGAATTTTCGGCCTGTTACTTTGTCGATTTCCTTGAAAGCTTGGGGGGAAGGTTTAATTTGTTTGAGTTTCATTCTAAGGAAATTATTTAGGTCTAAATTAACATTTTGTTTTATAATGCTACTCAAACAATCTATTTTTGCACGAAGCTCATTATATTCAGGGTTAACTCTGTTTAGGTATCGATTATAGAGTCTTTTTAGTTGTTTTAACCATATTTTCCGTAACTCAATCAACTTCTTGGTCAAATCTGATATACATTTGTATTTGTGATCTACAATATTATGAACTTTTGAATGAAGCTCAACATTGGAACTAATTGAGTCTACTATACGATTTATAAGAGCATCGATTTCTAGGTTTGTTAAATTTCTTGTGTTTGGCCAGTCGATAGAAGACAAAGAGTTATGAAGAGTTAGCTGAAAAGCTCTCCAGTCAGTGTCTTTGAAACTTCTGTAAGAAGGTAGAGTTATGAAAATAGGGCAATAATCTTCGAGGGTAACATCATAGCTTATTCCTCGATGATCAGAAATCGTTGTAAACGTTTTACAGGTGGAAGGGCTTATTGAATTCGTTGGGTTGAGGCATGAAGACATTATGAAAAAATCCAAGTAAGAGTTGGATCTTGGATAAGTAGGATTGTTCGATGGGATCAAATCAAGAGTTAAGTATGGGCCGCTATTGAACCAACTGTTCAGAATATTTCCGTTACTGTTGTGAATGTTATCTCCCCAAGTAGTGTGTCGGGCGTTAAAATCACCGCCTACTATAGCTGCGTCATAATTGTTGATAAGAGCATTTAAGTTGTCAACATCCCTAGTTAAATGCTGTCCTGCGTTTGATGGTATATATATACTAACAATCAACAGGCGAAAAAGTGACCCATTCGATCTTGAAAATGACACTGACGAAAGACACGCGGAAAATATTTGGCTATGAAAAGGGACTGAATTGTACTTAAACTTATTGTCTAGTAGGATTGCCGTTCCTCTTCCAAAGTCATTCCTAATAATATTGAAACCATCGAACGAAGGTCGATACCTTTGAGATAATCTGGTTTCAGAAAGCAAGCAAACCTGAGGTTTTTTAGATTTTAATGTGTATAAGAGCTCAAGTCTTCTTTCATGTGAAATTATTGAGTTAAAAATTCATCGATATGATTTTGAGTTTAGTTGTAGCCATCATTATACAGCGATGGATGCCACAAACTCCAAGTAAGAAAACATTTTTTCTTCTTGGTTTTAGATCAGTTTATATTTAGGCCAGAATTGCCGTATTTTGGTTAAAAGTTCTACGAACGAAATATTAAACAACTTTTTTGCTTTGTTTAGAAAATCGTTAAGTTCACCTTTTTGAGCATTTGAATTTTTCGAAATTATCTTTAGCAAAAGAATTACATATTTCTTAATTCAATAAATTCATTTTGGAGAATATCCGGAATTTCAGAAACAATTAGATTTGTAGTGAAATGATCTCGGATTGGTGTGAGTTGAACATTATTCAAATCTTGGAAGTATGTACCAATCTCCTTTTTTAAATAAGTCAGGTGATTGATGATAAAGTTTTCTAATTCTTCCTTAGCATATTCATATTCAGATTGCCCCATGCAGCTTGGACGATGATCAAGAATGCCGTCCTCCCGACCTAGAAGAGGTTAAGCTTGCCATATGCAAACTTAAATCAAATAAGACTGCAGGTGCAGATGGCCTTGATGCCGAACTTTTCAAGGCAGCTGGAGATCAGTTGGAAAGGAGCATGCACCAGCTGATCTGCATGATATGGTCGGAAGAAAGCATGCCCGATGAATGGAACCTCGGTATCGTATGTCCGATCCTAAAGAAGGGGGACCCTCACAATTGCGCCAATTACAGAGGGATAAGCCTCTTTAACGTCGCTTATAAGATCTTGTCTGCTGTAATATGTGAACGTTTGAAACCCCACGTCAACAACTTGATAGGTCCTTATCAATGTGGTTTTAGACCAGAGAAGTCCACAATAGACCAAATTTTCACATTACGGCAGATCTTGGAAAAAACCCGAGAACACAATATCGATATTCACCACCTCTTTATCGATTTCAAGGCCGCGTATGACAGTATTTACAGAGACGAGCTGTACAGAGCCATGTCTAGTTTCGGCATCCCTGCAAAGCTCGTACGACTATGCAGGATGACTTTGGAGAATTCACGCTGCTCCGTCAAGGTCGGAAAAGAACTCACCGAGACCTTTGATGTCAAAAAAGGCTTTAGGCAAGGCGACAAACTGTCATGCGATTTCTTCAACATCATTCTTGAACAGATTGTAAGAAACTCAAACGTCAACACCAGAGGAACAATCTTTCAATTACTCGCCTATGCAGACGATATTGACGTAATGGGAAGAAAAAAGCGTGATGTCATAGGTGCTTTTGCGAGTATTGAAACAGAAGCGGCAAAAATGGGTTTGATGGTTAATGAGGGCAAAACGAAGTATATGCTGTCATCAAACAAGGACACAGAACATCGACGAATTGGACAAAACGTCACAATAGACAGACATAACTTCGAGGTAGTACAGGACTTCGTCTACCTAGGATCCGCTGTAGACACGGAGAACAACATCAGTGCGGAGATCAAACGGAGAATAACTCTTGCCAACCGTTGCTTCTTTGGGTTAAGAAGGCAATTGAGAAACAAAACCCTCTCTAGAAAAACCAAGGTGACCTTGTATAAGACCTTGATCATCCCAGTCCTGCTGTACGGCGCGGAAGCATGGACCTTATCGAAAGCGGATGAGGAAACTCTTGGTCGTTTCGAAAGAAAAATTCTCCGAATGATCTTTGGTCCCGTATGCGAAGACAATGTGTTGAGAAGAAGATACAACAACGAGCTGTATGAGCTGTACCGCGACATGGGCATAGCCAGAAGAGTACGCATCGCGAGGCTACGATGCACACTGGGGCCCACTGTATGGAGAGCGTGCTCAAAATGCAAAATTGAGAATGACTGTTTTTTCCAAACCAAATATTTTTTTTGCAAATTCGACAAGATTGTCTATCAACTGGTAAAATTTGAAGGTCAAAGAGATTGTAGGTTAAAAGAAAATCAGCGTTGAAAGTTGTGTTTTAGGCCAAAGGAATTTGTGTTGTGTCGATTTAAAATGCAATAAAAATCTTTTCGCGTTGAATTACGCAAAGTTGCAATATGTCATCGATTGGTCAATGTCAGTAGATAATAAAAACGTATTTTGTTAGCATCAAAAATAAAAGCCATGGAAGTAGAAACAAAAAAGCGAACAAAAATGTATAAACACATTTTTTTCCAAATTGCAACAGAGCCTTTCACTTCTAACTTCTGTTTTTACTAAAAGAAGGTATGCACTATAAGACTGCATACTTAGTTTTAAAAGCCCGTGTTGCAAATTGGAAAAAAATGTGTTTGAACATTTAATACGTATTTGTTCGCTTTTTTGTTACTATTTCCATGATTTTTGTTTTTGATGCTAATGAAATACGTTTTTATTATCTACTGAAATTAACCAATCGATGACATATTGCAGCTTTGCGTAATTCAACGCTAAAAGATTTTTATTGCATTTTAAATCGACCTCTAAAATACAACACAAATTTTTTTGGCCTAAAACACAACTTTCAACACTGATTTTCTTTTGACCTACAATCTCATTGACCTTCAAATTTTACCAGTTGATAGACAATCTTGTCGACTTTGCAACAAAACATTTACTTTGGAAGAAACAGCTATTCTCAATTTTGCATTTTGAGCACGCTCTCCATACAAGCGGGCCCAGTGTGCGATGGTTGGGCCATGTAGAGCGGATGGACCCAAACGCTCCGGCTCATCGGGTGTTCGAAAGCACATTGCAGGGAAATCGCGGAAGGGAAAGACCTCGTCTTAGGTGGCGCAATCAAGTGGATGAAGACCTCAACCGACTTGGAGTGCGAAACTGGAGAGAGCTCGCCCGAGATCGAAATCGTTATAGAAGGATGTTGGTTGAGGCCCAGGTTCACCCCGAACTGTAATGCCCACCTTAGTAAGTAAGTATATTCATTTTCGGCTTCCAGGGTCTCGCTGAGTTTGTAAAATCATTGCTATGTTATGCCCAGTTTTCAAGTTTTTCAACAAAACACTGCAAATGATCTTTAAATTGAATTATAGTGATATTTCAAGGTTCAATTTGTCTTTCAAGTCTTCGAATATATCTGCCAAATGATCTTGTAGTCCTGTCCGAAACACCCGAAAACCTGCAATTAATGATAAATCGTCTTGTTTCGTTCTGTGAAAAGTGGGGGCTTGTCATTAATACAGATAAATCAAAAATAATGATTTTCTCTACAAATAATCGAGGCTATTCAACACAAAACTACAATTGGATGCTGCGGCAGAATCGCCTAGAAGTCGTCAGAGAGTACAAATATTTAGGAGTAGTATTGAATTCAACATTGGATTTCAAGCGTCACATTGAGGAGAAAGTCAAAACAAGTCAAAAGCTAGTTAACTCAACTTGGAAAAATATCTTTTCTAATAAAAACGTAAACCTTTCCACAAAGTTTAGAATATTTGATGCAGTGGTGAAGTCAACTTTGTGTTACGCTGCGCAGGTATGTGGTGCTGAAGAATTTGAGCTGGTGGAGAAACTGCAAAGAAATTTTATCAAAAAATTGTTCAATCTTCCACTAAGAACACCAAACTATGCTGTATATTTAGAAACAGGATTACCAAAGCTACACACTTATACACTTAACATACAAGATTATATTTTAAAAGTCCTTGAATTGCCGAATACACGTCTTGCAAATAAAATGCTTAGATACGAAATAAGAAATAAAGATTGGTGGATGGTACAGTGGCAGAATCGTGGTGATGTTTTCGGTGAAAACATCGAAATAAATTCAGATAACCGAAGCTTATTAAAACATCAGTTGTATCGTACAATTCAAAAGTTTGAGGATACAGAAAGAGCTTTGTTAGAAATAGAAGCCCAACAGTCAGAGAGTAGAATCTTGTTTTCACAGCTCAACTACAACATGAAGGAAACTAACTATTTTTGTGACTTACTAAGTTATAAGCAAATTTCACTAATATTCAAAGCCAGGTGTGAAGTCCTTGCACTTAATGGAGCCCCATACAATGGAAGCTACAATCAGTTTTGTACATTGTGCAATATGAAATCCAAAGAAGATTGCTTCCTTATTATAGGAATTTGCCCAATCTATGCTACACAAAGACAAAATCATTTCGGAAAAAGATTTTTAACCATGCAGGAAGCTGTTTTTTACCTCAATGGAGACAATTGGAAAAATCTTTATTACTATCTTCAAAGTGTGTATGAATACCGAAGGTTACTAATAACTGAATTTGAATAACATATACAACATAAAAAACTAATTAATTAATATATTGCCAACCGAACTGACGGCAAAGCCATAGCTAACTAATTCATAAAACTATATTGTTAATTGTTAATTTTATGAACGATAATAAAATGAATTCTTACTTACTTACTATCTGCCAAATATGCAACCTTAATCAAACAGTCATAATTTTTCACTATATCTGAAAACTCATTTTTTTTCGTCAAAAAACATTTGAATTTTTTTTCTTAGTTCGAAGAAACGATTTATTACAAAGAACACATTGAGACTTTTCGATGCAATTCGAGATCAAATTTTAAATAATCTTCACAACATTTTCTTTTTGCCATTGTTCCTAATAAAATAAATACCTAGTCAAACATTTTATTACAACAGAGGAAAAGTTTCAGTGTTTTACCTTTTTTGAACAGTTTTTACATATTTTTGCAAATAGAAACACAAAATTTATTAAATAAAAGAACAAACAGCAACAAAACTGACTTTCGCAAATTATCAACGTTTATTTGCTTCACAGTTCAACGGCTTCATAAAACAAAAAGGCAAAAAGAACACACAACGAAGAAGCTTTTACTTGATATATTTTTTTATATAGATATATATTATACATAGACATACCTACTTACAGTTTGAAGATAGAAAAAACACCAACTCTTACAGCCGTATTTATTAGATTTCGCTGTAGCACGCTTAAAACGCATAATAGTTATGCAGTGAATAAGAACTTATTAAGACTTTATAAATAAAAAATCTTTATTTATAATCCTTTTCATCAGCCATTATAGTTATTCATTCCTTATGTCAAAATCATAAAGAAACTCCCTAATTTGGTTTCTCAATGGTTAAAACTGACTACAGAAATTTGTTTTTGTTTATATTTTTTTAGCTATGGAACATTCGATGTCTATTGCCTTTTTAGGAATAAAAAAGAAAATAAATTTTCAACAATTATACACTTTTTATTGTGCTATGTTTTTTTTTTGACAAATAACATAGGACACCCAAATGTATTTGGCTCACATACTCTCTACAGTACATATACATAGGCGATGAATGTTATCTTCGACCCACCCGACGCGGCGTAGTTCGAGTCCTACAGGGCTGTTTAGTGCATAATATCGATACACGACGCAAAGTTATTTAATTTGCTTTGCCAATTTGCTCGAAACCAAACACCGGAAGATCATTTGTACCTAGTTTTAGCAATTAAACCCTTATTCACTGAAGAAAAATTATTATAAATACGATTTTTGTTTTATTTAATGAATAAGCGTGTTTTAAAGTTTTGCGGAGTATATTATGCGATTATAAAAACGGCTGTTAATGTTTTATTAGCGGTGTTCAAATTATTATACTTAAAACAAGGAACACACTTGTTTGTTCAGGTGTTTTGTTTTGTGTTGTGTTGCATCTGCTTGTCTGTATATTATATGAGACAAATGTGTTTGCTCTCTTATGAAATACACACAAGCGATTGCGACACAACACACAATAAATATGCCAGCGTATGATTTATTTTAAAGCAAAATATATATTTCTCTTTTTTCAAATTATAAGATTTTTTTTCAGAATGTCAGTTTGTGCTCGCGACCCACCGAAAATGGCTTGGCGACCCAATTTTGGGTCGCGACCCATGGGTTGGGAACCAGGGGATACCACAAAAGAAATAGACACAATAAAATACATAGCAATACAAAATGGATACAACGCAAAAAAAATAGATAATCTAATAATAAAACAAAAAAAGTAAGTATATTTCAACTGAATATACAAACATACTACCTGAAGTAGTAAACCAACAATTCAAAAAGGTAAACGTCATCGTGTAATTCAAAAACAATAACAACATCCATAAGCTTTTACAACATAAAACTAAAAGCGACATAAAAGCATCATCAGGCGTTTATAAAATAAAATGCAACGATTGTGACCAATACTACATAGGACAAACTGGACGAACATTCTATGATCGATTTAAAGAACATAAACCACAACAAAACACAAAATTCAACTTACATTTAGTCGATAATAAACATAACTACTCCAACTTTGATACCAATTTAATACCGATGCACTTTTGCAAGAAAGGGAGATTACCAGACGCCAAAGAAGAATTTGAAATATAAATATACAAAGCAAATGCAATAAAACAGGACAAAGTACTAAACGATAAATTAACGTTTAAAACAAATGTACTGTATAACACAGCATTTAAATATTACAACGCACGTTTGAAAAAGACAAAACACACTTAAGAGAATAAATTCAATAATAATAACAAAAAAAGCAATAAACCACTACACCACCCATGACGACAACAATACAAAGCATAATGAGACAAATGCATCAACATCTGCATGTAAAAAAAAAAGCTCAGTCACCCAGCGCCCGAAAATGGAATAAAATTTCTGAAACGCGTCGCCAAACAAAAATTATAAAATTTGCTTAACTAAGTGTTCAATGTTTATGTTTTGTTTTTATTAAAATAAACATATACATTTTAGTAAATATACTAGCTGAGCCGCCCAGCGCGGCGTTGCTCGAGTCTGTAGTTGTAAGGTTCCCCTTCTCGTTCGTGTTTCTGTCTCTGTGGGATTATAGGGATGAGGTTTACGCTAAGTTAGTGAGGTATTATGTGGAATCCCATTGCTGAGCGAATTTTTTAAAGCCGTCCAGTAGTTTTTAAGTTTCCGTTCCCAACCCCGTTCCTATAAGTCTATGTCACTCAGGGATAATGTAACATACAGTTGAAAGAATATTTGAAATCGGTCAAGTAACTTTAATGTTCCGTTCTCGTTCCTGTTTCTGTCCCCGTGGAATTATAGGGATGAAATATAGTCTAAGTTACTGATGGAGGGGTGTGCTACACACTCCTAGTGCTGAAAGAATTTTTGAAATCAATCCAGTAGTTTCTAAGTTTCCGTTCATAACCGTTCCTGTGGGAATATGGGGATCAAACCTTGACAGAAACTATCTCTGGGCTAAACTATTTCAACCCTGGATATTTCATAAAAATCCGTTGGGTGTCTTAGGAGTCTATACCGGACATACATACAGACATACATACATCCTATTTTTTATATATACATAGATAGATTTATTTATTTGCATGTGTTGCACTTTTCACTGAAGCACCGTGTGATAGACGATATTTTTCGTCTTACTATCAGGCGCGAGAACAGATGATCTTCCGACTCGTGAGCATGCTACTTATAATTCACCATCGGAAAAACATTCAACGATTGACTTTGTGATTTATTTATGGTCATAGCGAATGCAAGACGGATCGGAAACGACAACGGGAACCTTAAAACTATTTGACAAATTTCAAAAATTCTTTTGAATTTTAGATGAAACATTTCGGAGAGATACGTTACATGTACTATATCTTATCCGCATATTCCCACGGGAATAGAAGGACGGGAACTCCCTCCCCACCAGTTTTTAGCCAAATCGGTTCAGCTGTTCTTGAGTTATAAAATTCGAAAGAACTTTTGAAATTGGTCAAAAGATTTTATAAGGTTTGCGTTAATGATGGGTCATAATGATCCAAGCGATCTGGTGAACACAGATCCCCTACATCTCCTCCGCTTTATTAAAAGCTCCAAATGGTTTTGTTAAGTGAGGTACTCCCTAGCATAGTTTTTATGGTATCACAATGGACCTAATATTGGTTTAAGTGTGTCCGTTGCATTCCTGACAGCCATTTTAACCTTACCTAACCTATCATCCTAAATTCGAAAGAATTTTTGGAATCGGTCAAGTAATTTTGAGGTTCATGTTTTCGTTCCCGAAAAATTCCTAATAGGTAGATAGAATAGATCCAAGCGATCTGGTGAACACAGATCCCCTACATCTCCTCCGCTTTATTAAAAGCTCCAAATGGTTTTGTTAAGTGAGGTACTCCCTAGCATAGTTTTTATGGTATCACAATGGACCTAATATTGGTTTAAGTGTGTCCGTTGCATTCCTGACAGCCATTTTAACCTTACCTAACCTATCATCCTAAATTCGAAAGAATTTTTGGAATCGGTCAAGTAATTTTGAGGTTCATGTTTTCGTTCCCGAAAAATTCCTAATAGGGATGAATATAATCTTAGTTACTGAGGGATAATGTATCATCCCAACTCTGAAAGAAGAAAGAAAGAAGAAAAAGAAATCTGAAAGAATTTTTGAAATCTGTCCAGTAGTATCTAGGTTTCCGTTCCCAATTCCGTTCCTGGATAAAAAAATATAGCCTACTGGCTTTGCTCGGGTCCCTAGGGAATATGAGGTTAGGTTAGGTTCAAATGGCTTTCAGGAAAACAAACTGACACACTTAGACCAATATTAGGTCCATTGTGATACCATAAAATTATGCGAGGGAGTACCTCACTTAACGAAACTATTTGGAGCTTTAAATAAAGCGAAGGAGATGCAGGGGATCTGTGTTCGCCAGATCGCTTGTATCATCAAGAAAATATTTTCCTAGATGCTTTTTTTTTAAAAAGAGAGTGCAAAACAAAGGAGGTGTGAGCAAAGGAGGTGTGGGATTGTCTCCTCCTCCTCCTCATCTAAGCAACTTCTGCAGAAGTCATTAGAGGGAACGCCAAGTCTTATGGCGTGTCTTCCTATCAGACAATGTCCGGTAATGACATTGATTACGGAGCTAACTTGCAATCTGGCTATGGATAACAAATGTCTTGTGCGTTTTGGATCTAGTCCTGGCCATATCCGTTTTGTTGCCACGCACGTGGTGATATTGTTCCACCTTTGATTTTTTCTATCCATTGCCTCTTGCTTTAGCATAAGTTTACATGTAGCGATTGGTATACCAATATTCAACTTACTGATTGAGATCGGTAGAACGGTTCCTTCCCTGGCGAGTTCATCGGCTTTGCAGTTACCCACGATATCTCTGTGCCCGGCACCCAAATAAGTGAATATTGAACTGTTCAGCCATCTCCCTAAGAAAGGGCTGCTTGACTATCTGAGAAAATCCGGATATTCGTTGAGGATATCACGTTTTCTCTTAGCCATGATAGGACCTCTTTTATCGCCAGAATTTCCGCTTGGAACACGCTACAATGGTTTGGAAGGCGGAACGAGAGACTTACGTTAAGTCAGTTTGAGTACACCCCACAGCCTACCCCTTCTTCGGTTTTTGAACCATCTGTATAGAAATGAATTGAATCATCTCTCAAAAATTCTTCGTCTTCCCAGGTCGTACTCGATGGGATTGAGACTTGGAACTTATTATCAAAAACCAATTGGGGGATGGTGTAATCGAAATGTTAAGGGATTGATCCGTATGAATTCAGGATTGTAGCGTGACCGATGTTGTTATCGGTCCATTGGGAGATAGCTCTCATACGAGTGGCTGCACTGGCGGCCATTTGTTTGCTGAAGATATCTAGTGGTGCGAGGTAAAGGAGTATGTTTAGGGCAGCTGAGGGTGTTGATCTCAGTGCTTCGCTTATACACAAACCGGCTGTTCGTTGGACCTTGCTTAAATTGTCGCAGTAGGTCTTTTTATCAAGAGCGGTCCACCATACCACTACTCCGTATGTGAGTATTGGTCTGATGACCGTGGCTTAGAGCCAGTGGGTGATTTGGGGGGAGAAACCCCATTTATTACCAATGGCTTTTTTACAGGAAAATAAGGCAACGGTGGATTCCCTGTATATTGGCTTTCCAATTTAGCTTTTTGTCTAGGATTATACCTAGATATTTGGCTTCGTTTGAAAGTTCAAGTGGGATTCCATTAATTTATGGAGTTATTAGTTGAAGAATTTTGTATTTCCTGGTGAAGAGAACAAATTCAGTTTTCTTAGGGCTTTTTTTTTTTTTAAATATAATGTTAAAGAACACAGTTCGAGCATTTAGGAAAAAAAGGAGCGGATTTGAAAGGAGACACCGATGCACGTCGCTTTTGAACCCTTGTGAATAGTAATGAAGGGGAAATACAGAGCCAGGTAAAGCATTCCACATTCGGGTGGTGCGATTGAAATACGAATCTCTATACTTGACTGTACGCCCGAAATTGGGCTCAAGATAAAACTGATGAGCATTCCTAGCGAGGCGGGTGTTACGGCTAAATTGTTTCAGGGGAGGAATGCAACTGGCTATTTCACTAGAGCACTGTCTGTGAAAAAAGCGATAAAAGAGAGTGAGACAGGTGACGTTTCGACGATGTTCAAGAAAATCAATCGATTCTACGATATCACCTATCAATTTTAACGCTCTGTTTTGTACCCTATCAAGCAGGTGCAAAGATGTTTGAGCAGCACCTGACCAGATATGGGAGTTATACTCCAGTTTTGGGCGGATGAAGGCCTTATAAATTGTAGCCAGATCAGAAGGGGTGAAGAACTTCCTGCATCGTCTCAAGAAACCTAAGCATTTAGCAGCGTTTTTGGCGACTTCAAATATGTGGTCATTCCAACGAAGATCATCGTTTACACACATACCAAGTACTTACAGCTTTTCGATTTCTTCGATGCAGGTACCATTCATGGATAATGGCAATGGGGGAATGTTAAGCTTCAACGACAAGAGACAGCATTGAGTTTTTGAAGCATTGAACTCTACTCGGTTCATAAGACCCCATGAAACAATCCTGTCAAGGTCAGAATTCAATGAACTTATTATACGCAACCGTTCCAGTTCCACATCCGAAGAGCAGGGACGTGAATTTGGAAACGAATATGAAAAACTGAGGGTCGAGTCGTCAGCAAAACAGTTAAGCGGATTAGAAGTTTCAGACAGGAGATCAATGATGAAAATGAGGAAGAGAGTCGGAGACAAAACGGAGCCCTGGGGCACACCAGCATTTATGAAGTGGGTATCAGACTTGAAGCCATCCAATACAACTTTTATTGAACGGTCGGAAAGGTAATTTCTAATCCTACGAAGAAGAGACTCATTGATACCAAAAGCACGCATTTTCGATAAAATAGCCTGATGCCCAACTCTATCAAATGCTTTAGAAATATCAAGCGCAATAATCTCACTTTCTCCAAAACAATGTAAAGATTGGTTCCACTTTTCGGTAAGATAAGCCATCAAATCACCAGTTTCGTTTGCTACGAAAGCCGTACTGACGGTCATTAAGAAGCTTTCGTTCTTCAAGATATTTCATAAGTTGACGGTTTATCAACGTTTCCATGAGGACCGGCTGGACAAATGCAGTTTTCCATCTGCTCGGAAAAATCCCAGCAGAATAGGAAAGATGGAAAAGTTTACGCAGTGGTTTTGCCAGCGTAGAAGAACACCTCTTCAGAATAACGGCGGGGATACCATCTGGACCAGCGGGTTTATGTATGTTGAGATCTTTAAGGACTCTCGCAACCAAGCGAGTTCGGAAAAATATCTGCTTCATCAAAGAATTTGCAGACTCGAGCTCGGGTGGAGCCAATATGCTTAAAGGAAGTGTCAAGTTAGCAGCAAATTGAGCTGAAAGCAAATTGGCATTGTCGATGGAGCTGACATGGCCGCATGGCCTTCAATATCTGGAACCCAAGTGGGCTCATCAACAAGTTGAGTTAATTCGTTAAGCTCAGCGAATATCTCAACATATTTTCCTTCGTGTGTTGTCTGGCCAGAATGTCGAAGCCAACCTGAATTGTGTGCATTGAAATCGCCCGTGATTGCGATTTCAGTGTGAGGGTAAAGGGAAACCATTCTTACTATGGAGTCAGATAGCGCATCAAAGTCGTTAGAGGTTGAATTACTATCCAAATTGGGGCTTCTGTACATAAAACAATAATGAATGATATGCTTACGGACAGTGAATATTAACCACATGAAATTAAAGTTCGTATTAGAACAGAGGCCGTATTGTGGTAGAAGTTGGTAAGCAATATCATTTCGAACATAAACGGCGAGGCCATGAGAAGAAAAGAATAATGGCACTAGGCTATATCCAGGCAGGTTGAACTCTGAGGGATCAGAATCAACACCCACCTGTGTTTCACTCAGTGCAAAAACAGCTGGCCTGCATTTTGCAGTGTGGGCGTACACAGCAAAGAGATTCGATCGCAACCCCCTAATGTTGCTAAAATCGACCCGAAATTTACCCGACATTACAACTCACAAAAACACACAAAACAAAATATCGAACGCAGACGCTATCCAAGTATAATCAACAAGTGCATATCTCGATAGAAAACTAAACCAAATTACTAGCGGTGTTATGCCCAGCCAGCAACTTGATTTGATTCACCAACGGGATCAACACCGTTGATCAACTATCCGCCTAGCAAACCCACAGCCTCATTGCCTGCACACACTGCTTCGATGCGATAAGGAAATATCGATTAAAAGGAATGTGTGCAGCCAACAAGACTATGCGAGTGGTGTGGGAGAGGAGAAGATAAGAAGGTGGGCACTAGTGTTTGGTCTATTGCAGGTTCTTTTTTTTTTTTATTAATTTTCACAGCACAGGCACAGCGCACTGAATTGTTTTTGCACGAGAATTCTTTTTTTTTTTCTTGCGGCGGCACGGAATGAAAAAATTATTAGATTTGTATTTGATTGTTATTGATTTGATTGTTTTCTTTTTTTTCTTATTATTTTTTATTTTATTTTTTCTTATTTTGTATTTTTTGTGTGGAGGAAGGGGCAGCACAGATTTTAATTTTGCGGTAACTAGCGCGGCGCGTGTTTGCGCGTTCGATAGTAGATCAGCACTCACTAGTCACTAGGGTTGACCCCTAGATCGCATTTTCCCGCCCATTTTACTAGTATTTTTAGAACGGTCTGCATCAGATCCGTAAGGACGTGAGCATGTTTGCCAGAAACCACAATGGAGACGTCATCTGTATATGCAATCACTTTGAATCCCTCAGCTTCTAAGTCAACTAGAAGTTCATTGACGACTAGATTCCATAGAAGAGGAGATAGGACTCCGCCTTGCGGTGTTCCTCTACTGACAGATCTCTTTGCAGAGAAGTTTCCTAGAGTAGAGTTGATTCTCCTGCTTTTTAGCATTAGATTTATCAACTCCACTATGGAACCATCTACTTTGAGCTTCGTCAGTGCCTTTGTAATTGCAGAGTTGCTGACGTTATTGAAGGCGCCCTCTATGTCGAGGAAAGCGGCCAGAGTGAATTCTTTGTGTTGGAGGGAATATTCTATAGTACGAACCAAGGTGTGTAAGGCCGTTTCTACAGATTTTCCCTTACAGTAGGCGTGTTGTGCTGTAGATAACAATTTTGGATCTATAGCTATACGCAAGTGGATATCAATCAGTCGTTCTAAGGTTTTAAGAAGGAAAGATGATAGACTTATAGGTCGGAGATCTTTCGGATTTACGTGGGATGATTTCCCAGCCTTAGGTATAAACACAACCTTGACCTCTCTCCACTGCGTGGGGATATAGTTCAAGGTGGTACAGCCGATAAGAATTACTTCCAGGAAAGGGATAATAATATCCGCGGCCTTTTGAAGTTCGGCTGGAATTATACCATCAGGTACAGGGGATTTGTATGGGTCAAAGCTGTTAATGGCCCAAACTAGTTTTTCCCTTGTAATCAGATCGGGGATGTTAGTTATCATGCTACCTGATTCTATGGAATCATAGTTACATAAGTTCTTAGAGCTGCCTGGAAAGTGAGTGTCCAGAAGCAGATTGAGCGTTTCTTCTCAGGATTCTGTCCAGCCGTCAGCTGTTTTCAGACTGCTAGGCATGGTCGGACTTTTTGAGAGGATTTTTCGTAATCTAGAAGCTTCTGAAGTATCTCCTATTTTTCCACAGAAGTTTCTCCAGGAAGTTCTTTTATTTTTCCTCAGTTAATATTTATAAGTTTTGAGGGATTCCTTGTAGGAGTCCCAGTCTATTAAGGTTTTAGTTTGTTTAGCTCGGTTGAAAAGTTTTCTACATTCCTTCCTGAGCGGTTCTAGCCCCGAGCTCCACCACAGTGGTTTCTGTTTTCCTCTTATTTTTATAAGAGGACAGGATTTCTGCAGTGCATGGTTAAGTGCAGTGGAAAGATCATTGACTTTTTTGTCTAGATCATGTTTGTTTGTAGGGTTTTGTAAAATTTCAGGTTTAATAAACTTTTTCAAATTTACCCGATATTTTTCCCAGTCAGTTTTCCGGTAGTTTCGGAAGATTGGTTGCTTAAGAGGTTCATCACTAAGATCAAATTGAATGTATCTATGATCAGAAAAGGAGTGTTCAGTAGATACTTTCCAATTAGTAATCCTATGATGAACCGAATCGGAGACAAGAGTGATATCTAAAACTTCTTGTCTGTTTCTGGTAATGAATGTTGGTTCATTGCCAGTATTACTTACTATGAGGTTAGTACTTAAAATAAAATCAAAAAGTGACTCACCCCTTTCATTTATGTCGTCAGTACTTCCCCATACTGTGTGATGCGCATTGGCATCGCATCAAATGATGAGGCAGATCTTCTGCCGTTCTGCTTCAGCGACAATCCTTATAAGTCGCCTGGGGGAGGGCCAGGATGGTCGTGGCCGAGGTAAGCAGATACCATCCAGTAGGTGTTGTCACCGGTCTGGTATCAGGGAATATGAAGATGAAATAATTTATGTTCATGAGTGATAATGTCCCATCTTAAAGTTGAAAACATTTTTGAAATAGGTCATGCGGTTTTAAGGTTCCTGTTCTAGCTCCCATTTCTGATCGAATGGGAATACATATATAGATGAAATATAATCTATGGTATGTACTGAGGGATAGTGTAGCATCCTAGAACAGAAAGAATTTTTGAAATCTGTCCAGTAGTTTCAAAGTTTGCTTTCCCAATCCCGTTCCCGTGGGAATATGGGGATGAATTAAGGTTTATGTTACTCGGTGATAGTGTAGCATTATTATTTTATTTCAGAATCAGGAGTCAAACCTGACCATGAGAAAATAGCGGCAATACAAAATATAGAAATCCCAACAAACCAAAGAGCCATCAAATCATTTTTAGGCTTAGCAGGCTATTACAGAAAGTTCATTAAAATTTTTTCTAGAATAGCAAACCCACTAAACAAACTACTGCGCAAAGATGTACCTTTTAAATGGGATGCATTTTGCGATGAATCTTTTAACCAGTTAAAATAAATAAAAGTTTTTACATTACAACTGATACCAGCAATGAGGCAATAGGTGCGGTAATGTCACAAAAGGATAATGATGAAAAGGATTTACCTATAGCATTCGCAAGTAGAATACTAAATAACTCAGAAAAAAACTATTCTACTATAGAAAAAGAAGCTCTAGCAGTTTTCTGGGCAGTAACGCACTTCCGACCATACGACACTTTGAAATTATTAATGATCACAAGCCACTTGTTTTGATGTTTAACCTTAAGGATCCTTCTTCAAGAATAATGCGCTGGCGTATTAAACTTGAAGAGTAATTGCCTATTGAAAAACAGAAAGAAAGTCAAAACATCATTGAAATTTCTGATCCAGGAAAAATTAAATAAATTATATACGAATTTCCTGACACGCCTTTGGGTGGTCATCAAGGTATAAAACGAACTCTGAAGCTTATTCGAAAAATATACATTCGGAAAACCATGTATGCGGACATAAAGAAATTGTTAAACTATACTTGCTTTGCCCTATGTTTATAAATCTATTTCTTCTATACTTGTTTTTAGTACTCTCTCATTCTATTTATTTTGTATCATTCTAATGTACAACATAATGAATTCATATTAAATAAACTCACTTCTTGTCAAACACCCAGAGTGATTAGTCGCAGTTTTTCTTTTGGCTTCAAACAGGGCCCATGCCCAGTCATACTCTGAGAAATTTTTTTTATATAAGTATATACATATACGAAGAGTTAATATATAAACCAAACGGGTTTCCAAGTTAACAGAATATTGTACCGCATTTTTTGTTCAACCGGTTTTACTGTTTTTTTTTCTGCTTGCAATTTTTTTTGATCTTTTATCAGCATGGACAATGAGCTAACAAAAATCGAGAAGCTTCGTGGCATTGACAACTGGACTTTATGAAAGTTTCAAATGAAGGTCCTTAAGAAAGCGTCTGAGTTATGGGAGATTGTCACTGGTGTCATCGCAAAATCAGAAGAAGAGGCTGAATCGGACAAATGGACAAAAAAGGACAACGCTGCTTAAAAGAAGATTGTCAGTACGATTGGGGAAAGGCCAATGTTGCACATTTTGCATTATGAAACTTCGCCAAATGTGGACAAATTTGGAAAGTGTATATGAACAGAAATCCGAGACCAGTATACATTTGCTACAGCAGCAATTTTTTAATTATTCAAAGGAGCAAGATGTCTCGATTGCAGTTCATATCTCCAAATTGCAGAAGATCGCTCAGCAATTAAAAGATCTGGGGGAAGAAATTTCAGAAAACATGTTAATTACGAAAATCCTTATGACGTTGCCAGATAGTTTTGGTCATTTTTTCACATCTTGGGAGTCGACTGAGAAAAAGAACGCAATCTTAAAAATCTTACTGCTAGGCTATGTATGGAAGAGTCACGGATAGGGATTCAAGGCAGGGTTTCGGGAGCTTTTTTTGCAAAAAGGGAAAAACCACGTGGTGTTGGTTTCAGTGGAAGTGTTGGTAGTGTTGGCAAGGGTGGCAGTAGTGGCAATGGTACTAAGATGAATGAGTTCAAAAAGCGTGGCAAATGTTTCATTTGCAAAAAAGATGGCCACTGGAAAAATGAATGTCCCAAAAGAAGGTCTAGGCAGGAGCAGCATAGTAATGATAGGATAGGCGATGCTTTCATTATCCAAAAGAGTTTCTTGGCGGATGCAGAGGGCGATAGCTGGTTTTTAGACTCAGGAGCCAGCGATCACATGTGCTTTAGGAAGGATTGGCTCCGTGATTATGAACCATTTGTTGAGCCAATGCTCATAAGAGTTGGGAATGGTGATGTGATAAAGGCTGAAGGGAAGGGCACTGTGGATATTGAGGCGTTTAATGGTAAACTTTGGTCAAAAAGATTTTTAACAAATGTATTATTTGTTCCACAGTTAAAGTTGAATTTGTTTTCTACTAATTCTACTCTGGACAAAGGATTCAATGTGACGGCAGATAATAATCGATGCGAGATTTTCAAAGACAACCAAGTTGTTGCAGTCGCATACCGGGAGTAGGTTGGCCTTTAAAGTAATTTTGGCTGATTGCTTAAGTAATACGGCGTTAGTTTTGACCTTGCAATCGTGGCACCAAAGATTGTGTCACCAACACGTAGGTCATGTCAAGGATGTGCTGACCTGTCAAAGCATAGCATTTAAAAATGATAGATTTTCGGGAAGCATCATCGGAAACCATTTCATGCAAGCGACAATAGGGCCAAGTTTCTAGGTGAGCTTGTGCAATGTACATACAGATCTTTGCGGTTATATGCAGGAGGATTCATATGGAGGTGCACGTTATATGCTTCTTTTTCGCAATGTCTATTCCAGTTTTCGTAAAGTCTTCTGTATAAAAACTAAGGCTGATGTACCGAAATCAATTGAGCAGTATTTGGAAGAGGTTTAGGCAGAGACAAGGTGCAGCGTTAAAACTTTACGCTCAGACAACGGGCTTGAATTCATCAACAAGGAAGTAAAAACCATTTTGGGCAGGCATGATTTTTGTCACCAAAAGAGTGTTCCATACACCCCTCAGCATAATGATAGAGTAGAACGCGATATGAGAACAGTCATAGATTTGGCTAGAACTATGATACATGCAAATGACATGAGTTATAAATTTTGGGGTGAAGCAGTAACAACTGCTGTTTATACACTCAATCGGACGGGTTCCAGCCCAGAAAATGGTAAGACGCCTTTTGAGATGTGGTTTGGGAAGGTTCCAAATATTAATCACTTAATCAAGTTTTCGGAATTGATGCATATATACATGTGCCAAAAGAAAAAAGACGCAAATTGTGCTCAAAAGCTAGAAAAGGAGTATTCGTTGGCTACCAAGAAAACTCGAAAGGCTTTCGAGTGTGGCTACCTGAATACAGAAAAGTGGAAATATCAAGAGACATTGTATTTCGAGATATCTCGTCAAGTGTGACCATTCCCAGTATAGGAGAAATTGTGGAAAATGAGGACACTTTGAAGCAGGAACAAATGGATTCAAATTTAGTGGAAGAATAGAAACTGAAGTTGATAGAGAAACAAAAGAAGAAGAACAAAGGAGCCTTGATAAACCTGAAGAATATAAAAGATCTGAAAACAAAGAAGTAACGAAGAAAGTCTACCATTTATGTTCTAAATGCTCCACCACATGCGCTCATGAAGAAGGATTTGCTCTCAAAGCCGATTCTCCAGAATCAAGAACAAAGCTTTGAAGACGTCGAAATCTCCGTCAAGGAAGGAGTGGCAGGCAGCTTTGTACGACGAGATCTCATCACTTAAAAAAAAATAATACGTGGATTCTTGTACGACTTCCTGCTGATAAATCACCTATTACGAACAAATGGGTATATAAAATAAAATATGCTGAAGATGGTAAGGTCGAACGTTATAAAGCACGCCTGGTGGTAAGAGGTTTCACATAACGTTGTGGTATTGACTACCAAGAAACATTTAGCCCAGTTGTGAAGTTCACCTCAATTAGATTGATTTTAGCCCTCTGCGCAAATGAAAGATTGAAACTTAGACAATTCGACATTAAAACGGCTTTTTTGTATGGCGATTTGGCTGAGGATATATACATGTACCAACCGAAAGGTTATGACGATGGAAGCAAGAAAGTTTGCAAGTTGCAAAGGAGTCTGTATGGACTTAAACAAGCGTCCAGATGCTGGAACATCAGGCTTACAGATTTTTTAAACAAATTTCTTTTCTTTGCGAGGCAGATTGATGGGTATTTATCAGTGAGAAGAACGGACGAAAGATGATATTGGCCATATTATTGACGATGGTTTAGTAGCTGCTGAAGATGAAGATGACATAGACACTTTAGTTTTGTACCTGAGTCAAGAATTTGAAATTAAATCATCGATGCTGAGCTGTTATCTGGGTTTGGAAGTAAAGTTTACTGAAAATCTTAATGTGCAAGTGAAACAAACATCATATGCTACGAAGGTATTGGCACGGTTTGGTATGCTGGATTCGAAGTCTGTTAACACACCAGTTGAAAGCAAAGGTACTTCGATTGACACTGGCACTCGACTTTCGTCAAAATATCCATTTCGTGAAGCAGTGGGTAGCCTAATGTACTTGGCTGTAGGGACTAGGCCTGACATTGGTTACGCAGTCAGTTTGGTTAGTCGTCATTTAGATAACCCTACAGATTGTCATATTACTGCGGTAAAAAGAATTTTTAAATATTTGAAAGGAACCATTGAATATGGACTTATTTTCACAAAAAGTAATCTACAAATACATTGTTTTACAGATGCTGACTTTGCTGGTGACCCAAACAAGAATATCAACTAGTGGATATGCAATGATAGTTGGGGCAGCTGCGATATCTTGGTGTTCCCAGCGTCAGAAGTGTGTGTCTTTATCAACGACCGAATCGGAATATGTGGCAGCATGTGAAGGTGTCAAGGAGTTAATATGGGTGTATCGTCTATTTTTGGAGCTTGTTCAAAAGAAATCAGATATTCCTACGGTTAACATGGACAACCAAAGTGCAGTCATCAGTCAAGCTGATAAGGAACCCGGAATTCCACAAAAGAACTAAACATATTGAAGTTAAATACCACTTTATTCGCCAAAAATACGAGGAAGGATTATTCACTTTACACTATGTACCAACAAATCAACAAACAGCTGATATATTTACGAAACCTTTATTAAGAGATCGTTTTCAATACTTAAGAGAAAAACTAGGAGTAAGAAATTGAATTTACATACTGAAATAGAATTATAAAAGTGGAAGTGTTAAACTATGCTTGCTTTGCCCTATGTTTATAAATCTATTTCTTCTATACTTGTTTTTAGTACTCTCTCATTCTATTTACTTTGTATCATTCTAATGTACAACATAATGAATTCATATTGAATAAACTCACTTTTTGTCAAACACCCAGAGTGATTAGTCGCAGTTTTTCTTTTGGCTTCAAACAGAAATACATCGCGTCATATGAACTGTGTTAAAAGAATAAATTGTATTCACGTAACAAACTACCAATGGTCATCACTACGACAGCGAAAACTCCGTTCGAAAGAGTAGCCATCGATATAGTAGGACCACTCCCTATTACGAAAAGCGAGAACAAATATATACATACTTTCCAGGATGATCTCACCAAATTCGTTCAAGCAATAGCAATACCAAACAAAGAGGCTCAAACGGTAGCTGAAACATTAGTAAGGAAAATTATTTTACTTATGGTATCCCTCAAACAATTTTACTGACCAAGGCACTAATTTTACTAGTGATTTATTCAAAAACATCTGTAAGATTTAAAAAATAGTAAAGATTCAAACAAGTCCGTACCACCCTCGTCAAACGGTGCTCTAGAAAGGTCACATCGAACGTTAGGTGACTTCCTAAGAAGTAAAGCAGTCAAACTGGGACAACTACCTCGAGTACGCAATGTTTTTCTATAACACTACTCCGCATTCAAGTAGGTACCAGTGGCGTGGCGTCCATATAACACTATTCCTATCGTCTTACCCTTTAAAATGTGTCCCTTGTTCGTAGAAAAAACCAGCAACATAAGTCTACAACAAGTCTACAAAGCAGTCAACAGCCTATCTTTGCCCATACATACAATGTTCTTCAAGCACTTTTAAATTTGCGAGATACACACACAATACACAAAGCATACACAAAACACGAAGCATTGAAAATCGCCGCGCAGAACATATTCTGTGTTTGTCCCTGTCTTTCCTACGATATACTTCCACCCCGGTGCCTCCCTTTTCAATACACGTTCTCTTATTGAAAAAAGTAAGACGATAATTTTCGTCTTACTGCTATGTTGAGATCTTCGCTGAGTTTAACGAATTAACTCAACTTGTTGATGAGCCCACTCGGGTTCCAGATATTGAAGGCCATGCGGCCAACACTCTTGACTTATTTCTCACTTCTCATCCCGAAAAATACAGGGTTGTAGTATCATCTCCTTTAGGCAAATCAGACCATTGTGTCATATCGGTAGATTTTTCGCTTTCCGTCACGGTAAAAAAAGATAAAGTCCCTAAAAGAACTGTGGGGCAATACGAGAAAGCCAATTGGGCCAATTTCTTTCGAAATTTTAATTGGTCATTGTGCTTTCTCGACGGAAACGTTGATGCATCAGCTGATATGATATCTAACGTTATTCTCAACGGCATGAGAAATTTTGTTCCTCACAGAACTAAAAGCATCATCCCCAAAGAGAATTCGTGGTTTGATTCAAGCTGTAAAGAGGCGATTAGGGATCGAGAAAGTAGTTTTCGTAAATTTAAAGATAACCCTACTGTAGAAAACCGAAATTTGTTCAAACAGGCCAGAAATAGCTGTAATGCTCAGATACAAAGGGCTAAGTTTTTACATGACCAAAAAGTAAGGCAAAAAATACTATTGTGTCCAAAAGGAAGTAAAAACTTTTGGTCTTTTGTGAAGAACATTAAGAACTCGACCACGTCATCGGTCCCAACGCTCGTCTTCAATGACTCTCCGTGTGTCAGCTCCATCGACAAAGCCAATTTGCTGGCAGCTCAATTTGCTGCCAACTCGACACTTCTTCATAGCATATTGGCTCCACCTGAGCTCGAGTCTGCAAATTCTTTGATGAAGCAGATATTTTTTCGAACTCGCTCGGTTGCGAGAGTCCTTAAAGATCTCAACATACATTAATCCGCTGGTCCAGATGGTATCCCCGCCGTTATTCTGAAGAGGTGTTCTTCTACGCTGGCAAAACCACTGCGTAAACTTTTCCATCTTTCCTATTCTGCTGGGATTTTTCCGAGCAGATGGAAAACTGCACTTGTCCAGCCGGTCCCTAAAAAAGGCGAATCTTCCTCCCCTTCCAATTACTGTCCAATTGCACTAACGTCCCTTCTTTCCAAGGTCATGGAAACGTTGATAAACCGTCAACTTATGAAATATCTTGAAGAACGAAAGCTTCTTAATGACCGTCAGTACGGCTTTCGTAGCAAACGGTCCACTGGTGATTTGATGGCTTATCTCACCGAAAAGTGGAACCAATCTTTACATTGTTTTGGAGAAAGTAAGATTATTGCGCTTGATATTTCTAAAGCATTTGATAGAGTTTGGCATCAGGCTCTTTTATCGAAAATGCGTGCTTTTGGTATCGATGAGTCTCTTCTTCGTAGGATTAGAAATTACCTTTCCGACCGTTCAATACAAGTTGTGTTGGATGGCTTCAAGTCTGATACCCACTTCATAAATGCTGGTGTGCCCCAAGGCTCCGTTTTGTCTCCGACTCTCTTCCTCATTTTCATTAATGATCTCTTGTCTGAAACTTCTAATCCGCTTAACTGTTTTGCTGACGACTCGACCCTCAGCTTTTCATATTCGTTTCCAAATTCACGTCCCTGCTCTTTGGATGTGGAACTGAAACGGTTGCGTATGATAAGCTCATTGAATTCTGACCTTGACAGCATTGTTGCATGGGGTCTTATGAACCGAGTAGAATTCAATGCTTCGAAAACTCAATGCTGTCTCTTGTCGTTGAAGCTTAACATTCCCCCATTGCCATTATCCATGAATGGTACCTGCATCGAAGAAACCGAATAGCTGTCAGTACTTGGTATGTGTGTAAACGATGATCTTCGTTGGAATGACCACATATTTGAAGTCGCCAAAAACGCTGCTAAATGCTTAGGTTTCTTGAGACGATGCAGGAAGTTCTTCACCCCTTCTGATCTGGCTACAATTTATAAGGCCTTCATCCACCCAAAACTGGAGTATAACTCTCATATCTGGTCAGGTGCTTCTCAAACATCTTTGCGCCTACTTGATAGGGTACAAAATAGAGCGTTAAGATTGATAGGTGATAGTTCAATCGTAGAATCGATTGATTCTCTTGGACATCGTCGAAACGTCACCTGTCTCTCTCTCTTTTATCGCTTTTTCCACGAACAGTGCTCTAGTGAAATAGCCAGCTGCATTCCTCCCTTGAAACAATTTAGCCGCAACACCCGCCTCGCTAGGAATGCTCATCAGTTCTGCCTTGAGCCCAACTTCGGGCGTACAGTCAAGTATAGAGATTCATATTTTAGTCGCACCACCCGAATGTGGAATGCTCTACCTGGCTCTGTGTTTCCCCTGCATTACGATTCACAAAGGTTCAAAAGCAACGTGCATCGATGTCTCCTTTCAAATCCTCTCCTATTTTCCTAAATACTCGCACTGTGTTTAATGGCATTATAAGGGTAGTCATAACCCCTTGATGTGCGCGTTAATTATAAAAAAAAAAAAAAAAAAAACTGCAATTTCTGCTTGGAAAAAATAATACAGTTTTCGCCTTAGAGTAATATACGGCGAATTCGGTTTTGTTGTGCTGTTTTTTTTTTTGTTCTACTGATCATTGTTTTGAATTATTTGCAAGTTTAAAGTGAATTTCAACCTAAATTACTTAAAGTATAGAAAAATTGGCTTCGATTAATCCACGTTTGGAATTTAAGGTACCTTCTGTTTATTCCTTATTAATTTGTGTAGGAGCCATTCCATATGAAAACGGTCAATCCGAAATGTTGCTATACCTCTGATTTTGCTCAAACTTTGTAGAAATGTTTCTTTGCTATCGAAATACGAAATAGTCAAAGGATTTTTTTTTGTAATTTTCCTCTCCCCTCCAGCCATACTCAAAGAACCGAACATAGTGATTTTATGGGCTTCAGACTTTGCACTTTTAAACTGTCTGTATTCAAGCGATTAGGACGATTAAGGTGCCATTTTAAAGCTGATAAAGCATTCTTTTCAAATCAATCAAAAGGTTTAAGATATTTGAGTTGCTTTAGAAACCTGATCCTTTTGAAATCAACACATTTTATACACATTTTTGCCATTTTTGAAGTTGTCCTGTGCCTAAAATATCAATAGTAAGTCCCTAAAAATTTCCCTGATTAAAAAAAAGCTTATTCTTTTAATAAAACACAATTCTTAGTTTCAAAGACTTTTTTTTATATCGTTCTATCCAAAAAAATTTTAAATTTTTTTTGTAAGCTTGTTTTTAATCAGCTGTAGCTTCAGTGTACATGCGAATAACAAAATGAAATTTTGAAGACTTAAGACTTTTTTAAGACTTAAAGTTGAAGAATAGACCTTTGAATCCTGCCCACTCCCGTATTGATATCTGGCAGTCAACATTCCCAAAAATGTGCCCAAAGATTGGCTTTCTCCATAGCTTAGAAATATGCTTGTTTTTAATCATCTGTAACTTCAGTGTGCATGCGAATAACAAAATGAAATTTTACGGACTTATAGTTGAAGAATAGGTCAGTTGAAAGCAAAGGTACTTCGATTGACACTGGCACTCGACTTTCGTCAAAATATCCATTTCGTGAAGCAGTGGGTAGCCTAATGTACTTGGCTGTAGGGACTAGGCCTGACATTGGTTACGCAGTCAGTTTGGTTAGTCGTCATTTAGATAACCCTATAGATTGTCATATTACTGCGGTAAAAAGAATTTTTAAATATTTGAAAGGAACCATTGAATATGGACTTGTTTTCACAAAAAGTAATCTACAAATACATTGTTTTACAGATGCTGACTTTGCTGGTGACCCAGAAACAAGAATATCAACTAGTGGATATGCAATGATAGTTGGGGCAGCTGCGATATCATGGTGTTCCCAGGGTCAGAAGTGTGTGTCTTTATCAACGACCGAATCGGAATATGTGGCAGCATGTGAAGGTGTCAAGGAGTTAATATGGGTGTATCGTCTATTTTTGGAGCTTGTTCAAAAGAAATCAGATATTCCTACGGTTAACATGGACAACCAAAGTGCAGTCATCAGTCAAGCTGATAAGGAACCCGGAATTCCACAAAAGAACTAAACATATTGAGGTTAAATACCACTTTATTCGCCAAAAATACGAGGAAGGATTATTCACTTGACACTATGTACCAACAAATCAACAAACAGCTGATATATTTACGAAACCTTTATTAAGAGATCGTTTTGAATACTTAATAGAAAAACTAGGAGTTAGAAATTGAATTTACATACTGAAATAGAATTATAAAAGTGGAAGTGTTAAACTATGCTTGCTTTGCCCTATGTTTATAAATCTATTTCTTCTATACTTGTTTTTAGTACTCTCTCATTCTATTTACTTTGTATCATTCTAATGTACAACATAATGAATTCATATTGAATAAACTCACTTCTTGTCACACACCCAGAGTGATTAGTCGCAGTTTTTCTTTTGGCTTCAAACAGAAATACATCGCGTCATATGAACTGTGTTAAAAGAATAAATTGTATTCACGTAACAAACTACCAATGGTCATCACTACGACAGCGAAAACTCCGTTCGAAAGAGTAGCCATCGATATAGTAGGACCACTCCCTATTACGAAAAGCGAGAACAAATATATACATACTTTCCAGGATGATCTCACCAAATTCGTTCAAGCAGTAGCAATACCAAACAAAGAGGCTCAAACGGTAGCTGAAACATTAGTAAATAAAATTATTTTACTTATGGTATCCCTCAAACAATTCTTACTGACCAAGGCACTAATTTTACTAGTGATTTATTCAAAAACATCTGTAAGATTTAAAAAATAGTAAAGATTCAAACAAGTCCGTACCACCCTCCGTCAAACGGTGCTCTAGAAAGGTCACATCGAACGTTAGGTGACTTCCTAAGAAGTAATGCAGTCAAACTGGGACAACTACCTCGAGTACGCAATGTTTTTCTATAACACTACTCCGCATTCAAGTAGGTACCAGTGGCGTGGCGTCCATATAACACGACTCCTATCGTCTTACCCTTTAAAATGTGTCCCTTGTTCGTAGAAAAAACCAGCAACATAAGTCTACAACAAGTCTACAAAGCAGTCAACAGCCTATCTTTGCCCATACATACAATGTTCTTCAAGCACTTTTAAATTTGCGAGATACACACACAATACACAAAGCATACACAAAACACGAAGCATTGAAAATCGCCGCGCAGAACATATTCTGTGTTTGTCCCTGTCTTTCCTACGATATACTTCCACCCCGGTGCCTCCCTTTTCAATACACGTTCTCTTATTGAAAAAAGTAAGACGATAATTTTCGTCTTACTGCAATTTCTGCTTGGAAAAAATAATACAGTTTTCGCCTTAGAGTAATATACGGCGAATTCGGTTTTGTTGTGCTGTTTTTTTTTTTGTTCTACTGATCATTGTTTTGAATTATTTGCAAGTTTAAAGTGAATTTCAACCTAAATTACTTAAAGTATAGAAAAATTGGCTTCGATTAATCCACGTTTGGAATTTAAGGTACCTCCTGTTTATTCCTTATTAATTTGTCATTTGTGTAGGAGCCATTCCATATGAAAACGGTCAATCCGAAATGTTGCTATACCTCCGATTTTGCTCAAACTTTGTAGAAATGTTTCTTTGCTATCGAAATACGAAATAGTCAAAGGATTTTTTTTTGTAATTTTCCTCTCCCCTCCAGCCATACTCAAAGAACCGAACATAGTGATTTTATGGGCTTCAGACTTTGCACTTTTAAACTGTCTGTATTCAAGCGATTAGGACGATTAAGGTGCCATTTTAAAGCTGATAAAGCATTCTTTTCAAATCAATCAAAAGGTTTAAGATATTTGAGTTGCTTTAGAAACCTGATCCTTTTGAAATCAACACATTTTATACACATTTTTGCCATTTTTGAAGTTGTCCTGTGCCTAAAATATCAATAGTAAGTCCCTAAAAATTTCCCTGATTAAAAAAAAGCTTATTCTTTTAATAAAACACAATTCTTAGTTTCAAAGACTTTTTTTTATATCGTTCTATCCAAAAAAATTTTAAATTTTTTTTGTAAGCTTGTTTTTAATCAGCTGTAGCTTCAGTGTACATGCGAATAACAAAATGAAATTTTGAAGACTTAAGACTTTTTTAAGACTTAAAGTTGAAGAATAGACCTTTGAATCCTGCCCACTCCCGTATTGATATCTGGCAGTCAACATTCCCAAAAATGTGCCCAAAGATTGGCTTTCTCCATAGCTTAGAAATATGCTTGTTTTTAATCATCTGTAACTTCAGTGTGCATGCGAATAACAAAATGAAATTTTACGGACTTATAGTTGAAGAATAGGTCAGTTGAAAGCAAAGGTACTTCGATTGACACTGGCACTCGACTTTCGTCAAAATATCCATTTCGTGAAGCAGTGGGTAGCCTAATGTACTTGGCTGTAGGGACTAGGCCTGACATTGGTTACGCAGTCAGTTTGGTTAGTCGTCATTTAGATAACCCTATAGATTGTCATATTACTGCGGTAAAAAGAATTTTTAAATATTTGAAAGGAACCATTGAATATGGACTTGTTTTCACAAAAAGTAATCTACAAATACATTGTTTTACAGATGCTGACTTTGCTGGTGACCCAGAAACAAGAATATCAACTAGTGGATTGTGGATATGCAATGATAGTTGGGGCAGCTGCGATATCTTGGTGTTCCCAGGGTCAGAAGTGTGTGTCTTTATCAACGACCGAATCGGAATATGTGGCAGCATGTGAAGGTGTCAAGGAGTTAATATGGGTGTATCGTCTATTTTTGGAGCTTGTTCAAAAGAAATCAGATATTCCTACGGTTAACATGGACAACCAAAGTGCAGTCATCAGTCAAGCTGATAAGGAACCCGGAATTCCACAAAAGAACTAAACATATTGAAGTTAAATACCACTTTATTCGCCAAAAATACGAGGAAGGATTATTCACTTTACACTATGTACCAACAAATCAACAAACAGCTGATATATTAACGAAACCTTTATTAAGAGATCGTTTTCAATACTTAAGAGAAAAACTAGGAGTTAGAAATTGAATTTACATACTGAAATAGAATTATAAAAGTGGAAGTTTAAACTATGCTTGCTTTGCCCTATGTTTATAAATCTATTTCTTCTATACTTGTTTTTAGTACTCTCTCATTCTATTTACTTTGTATCATTCTAATGTACAACATAATGAATTCATATTGAATAAACTCACTTCTTGTCAAACACCCAGAGTGATTAGTCGCAGTTTTTCTTTTGGCTTCAAACAGAAATACATCGCGTCATATGAACTGTGTTAAAAGAATAAATTGTATTCACGTAACAAACTACCAATGGTCATCACTACGACAGCGAAAACTCCGTTCGAAAGAGTAGCCATCGATACAGTAGGACCACTCCCTATTACGGAAAGCGAGAACAAATACATACATACTTTCCGGGATGATCTCACCAAATTCGTTCAAGCAGTAGCAATACCAAACAAAGAGGCTCAAACGGTAGCTGAAACATTAGTAAAGAAAATTATTTTACTTATGGTATCCCTCAAACAATTCTTACTGACCAAGGCACTAATTTTACTAGTGATTTATTCAAAAACATCTGTAAGATTTAAAAAATAGTAAAGATTCAAACAAGTCCGTACCACCCTCCGTCAAACGGTGCTCTAGAAAGGTCACATCGAACGTTAGGTGACTTCCTAAGAAGTAATGCAGTCAAACTGGGACAACTACCTCGAGTACGCAATGTTTTTCTATAACACTACTCCGCATTCAAGTAGGTACCAGTGGCGTGGCGTCCATATAACACGACTCCTATCGTCTTACCCTTTAAAATGTGTCCCTTGTTCGTAGAAAAAACCAGCAACATAAGTCTACAACAAGTCTACAAAGCAGTCAACAGCCTATCTTTGCCCATACATACAATGTTCTTCAAGCACTTTTAAATTTGCGAGATACACACACAATACACAAAGCATACACAAAACACGAAGCATTGAAAATCGCCGCGCAGAACATATTCTGTGTTTGTCCCTGTCTTTCCTACGATATACTTCCACCCCGGTGCCTCCCTTTTCAATACACGTTCTCTTATTGAAAAAAGTAAGACGATAATTTTCGTCTTACTGCAATTTCTGCTTGGAAAAAATAATACAGTTTTCGCCTTAGAGTAATATACGGCGAATTCGGTTTTGTTGTGCTGTTTTTTTTTTTGTTCTACTGATCATTGTTTTGAATTATTTGCAAGTTTAAAGTGAATTTCAACCTAAATTACTTAAAGTATAGAAAAATTGGCTTCGATTAATCCACGTTTGGAATTTAAGGTACCTCCTGTTTATTCCTTATTAATTTGTCATTTGTGTAGGAGCCATTCCATATGAAAACGGTCAATCCGAAATGTTGCTATACCTCCGATTTTGCTCAAACTTTGTAGAAATGTTTCTTTGCTATCGAAATACGAAATAGTCAAAGGATTTTTTTTTGTAATTTTCCTCTCCCCTCCAGCCATACTCAAAGAACCGAACATAGTGATTTTATGGGCTTCAGACTTTGCACTTTTAAACTGTCTGTATTCAAGCGATTAGGACGATTAAGGTGCCATTTTAAAGCTGATAAAGCATTCTTTTCAAATCAATCAAAAGGTTTAAGATATTTGAGTTGCTTTAGAAACCTGATCCTTTTGAAATCAACACATTTTATACACATTTTTGCCATTTTTGAAGTTGTCCTGTGCCTAAAATATCAATAGTAAGTCCCTAAAAATTTCCCTGATTAAAAAAAAGCTTATTCTTTTAATAAAACACAATTCTTAGTTTCAAAGACTTTTTTTTATATCGTTCTATCCAAAAAAAATTTTAAATTTTTTTTGTAAGCTTGTTTTTAATCAGCTGTAGCTTCAGTGTACATGCGAATAACAAAATGAAATTTTGAAGACTTAAGACTTTTTTAAGACTTAAAGTTGAAGAATAGACCTTTGAATCCTGCCCACTCCCGTATTGATATCTGGCAGTCAACATTCCCAAAAATGTGCCCAAAGATTGGCTTTCTCCATAGCTTAGAAATATGCTTGTTTTTAATCATCTGTAACTTCAGTGTGCATGCGAATAACAAAATGAAATTTTACGGACTTATAGTTGAAGAAAAGGTCAGTTGAAAGCAAAGGTACTTCGATTGACACTGGCACTCGACTTTCGTCAAAATATCCATTTCGTGAAGCAGTGGGTAGCCTAATGTACTTGGCTGTAGGGACTAGGCCTGACATTGGTTACGCAGTCAGTTTGGTTAGTCGTCATTTAGATAACCCTATAGATTGTCATATTACTGCGGTAAAAAGAATTTTTAAATATTTGAAAGGAACCATTGAATATGGACTTGTTTTCACAAAAAGTAATCTACAAATACATTGTTTTACAGATGCTGACTTTGCTGGTGACCCAGAAACAAGAATATCAACTAGTGGATTGTGGATATGCAATGATAGTTGGGGCAGCTGCGATATCTTGGTGTTCCCAGGGTCAGAAGTGTGTGTCTTTATCAACGACCGAATCGGAATATGTGGCAGCATGTGAAGGTGTCAAGGAGTTAATATGGGTGTATCGTCTATTTTTGGAGCTTGTTCAAAAGAAATCAGATATTCCTACGGTTAACATGGACAACCAAAGTGCAGTCATCAGTCAAGCTGATAAGGAACCCGGAATTCCACAAAAGAACTAAACATATTGAAGTTAAATACCACTTTATTCGCCAAAAATACGAGGAAGGATTATTCACTTTACACTATGTACCAACAAATCAACAAACAGCTGATATATTTACGAAACCTTTATTAAGAGATCGTTTTCAATACTTAAGAGAAAAACTAGGAGTTAGAAATTGAATTTACATACTGAAATAGAATTATAAAAGTGGAAGTTTAAACTATGCTTGCTTTGCCCTATGTTTATAAATCTATTTCTTCTATACTTGTTTTTAGTACTCTCTCATTCTATTTACTTTGTATCATTCTAATGTACAACATAATGAATTCATATTGAATAAACTCACTTCTTGTCAAACACCCAGAGTGATTAGTCGCAGTTTTTCTTTTGGCTTCAAACAGAAATACATCGCGTCATATGAACTGTGTTAAAAGAATAAATTGTATTCACGTAACAAACTACCAATGGTCATCACTACGACAGCGAAAACTCCGTTCGAAAGAGTAGCCATCGATACAGTAGGACCACTCCCTATTACGGAAAGCGAGAACAAATACATACATACTTTCCGGGATGATCTCACCAAATTCGTTCAAGCAGTAGCAATACCAAACAAAGAGGCTCAAACGGTAGCTGAAACATTAGTAAAGAAAATTATTTTACTTATGGTATCCCTCAAACAATTCTTACTGACCAAGGCACTAATTTTACTAGTGATTTATTCAAAAACATCTGTAAGATTTAAAAAATAGTAAAGATTCAAACAAGTCCGTACCACCCTCCGTCAAACGGTGCTCTCGAAAGGTCACATCGAACGTTAGGTGACTTCCTAAGAAATAATGCGGTCAAACTGGGACAACTACCTCGAGTACACAATGTTTTTCTATAACACTACTCCGCATCAGCGTTGCCCTTGGATATTTAGGAAAAGTAGCAAAAAAAGTGGCACTCGAGAAAAAAAGGTGGCACTTGAAATTAAAAACGAAACAACACCATAATAATGTATGAAAAAATTTCACACATCCCAACGAATTCATAGGAGTTGAAGAAAACACATAACCTTAACAATCTTTTTTAGGTTAATTGCAACGTAAGATAAAAACTAAAAATTTAACAGCTTATTTTTTATTGATAACTCAACATAAATAAATAAATAAAAGTTTGAATCAATAATTAAAAAGAGATAAATAATAATTTATTAATAAGAATTCGTATTACACTTTACTTTCTTGTGATGGTTGTTTCCCTATATTTTTTTATAAGAAGCTCATCAGGACTCCATTCAGCTGTGTCACATTTGCTTACTAAATTTAAGGAATCCAACATATTTTCGCAAGTTTCAGTTTTTAATCTGCTGGTGAGTTTACTTTTCATCAGAGTTATCTTGGAAAAAACCTTCTCAGCGCAGGCACTGCTATGAGGCAAGGTTCATATTTTTGCAACAAATTCATATAAGTCGGAAAATAGGTATTCATTCAAACTATTTTTAATGCTACCCATTTCAAACCAAAAAAATGTATATTGTTCGATTACCTTTTCGGGACTTATGGTAGAATCACTAAGAACGGAAATTAGTTTAAAATAAGTGAACTCTTATTTCGACTTGATTACTTTGGGGTTTTAATGCCTCCAAATAGAAAGTTTTTTACATTTTTGATGTCAAATCGATTAAATATTTCATATTTCATCCCAACGTATTTTATAATAGCTTAGAATATTTTTCTTAATTTCAACAAGTTCACTTTCCGTTAATCTTTGACTTACAACACAATTTTCGGCTTCAGAACCAAAGTATATATACGATGTCTTCCCCTTCCGCAATTTCCATGCAATAATCTTTCGAAAACCCGTCGAGCTGGAGCGTGGGGTCCATCCGCTATACATGGGCCAACCATCGTAGCCTCACGATGCGTACTTTTCTGGTTTTGCCCATGTTGCGGTACAGCTCATACAGCTCGTTGTTGTATTTTCTTCTCCACACATTGTCTTCGCGGACCAAAGATCATTCGCAGAATTTTTTTTTCGAAACGACCAAGGGTTTACGGCGCGGAGGCATGGACTTTATCCCGCTTTTGATAAGCTCCATGCTTCCGCGCAGTAAAGCAGGACTGGGATGATTAAGGTCTTATACAGGGTTACCTTGATTTTTCTGGAGAGGGTTTTGTTTCTCAATTGCCTTCTTAACCCAAAGAAGCAACGGTTGGCAAGAGTTATTTGATCTCCGCACTGATATTGTTTTCCGTGTCTATAGCGGATCCTAGGTAGACGAAGTCCTGTACTACCTCGAAGTTATGTCTGTCTGTTGTGACGTTCTGTCCAATTCGTCGATGTTCAGTGTCCTTGTTTGATGACAGCATATACTTCGTTTTGCCCTCATTAACCATCAAACCCATTTTTGCCGCTTCTGTTTCAATAAACATCTATGACATCACGCTTCTTTTTAACATTACGTCAATATCGTCTGCGTAGGCGAGTAATTGTACAGACTTTTGAAAGATTGTTTCTCTGGTGTTGACATTTGAGTTTCTTACAATCTTTTCAAGTATGATATTGAAGAAATCGCATAACAGTTTGTCACCTTGCCTAAAACCTTCAGAAACACTTCGACGAAACTCCTCTTTCGCGGCAAAACCTCGGCCGCTGATTCGTTGACTTAAGCTAAAGAGTGACTTACACAGCCTATGTGCCAAATATACGGGATTCGTTTTTTTAAATGAGTTTTGTTTAATGTGTGTGTTATGTTGAACTTTAAGACTTTGAGTACTTTGAGTAGCTTTTGTACGCATGAAAGATATGAAAAGGTATGGTAAAATGGCATGGTGAATTGCTAACTTTAGTTTTACTTGTGGGGAATGCTAAAAAAGTGGCACAGACTGAAAGGTGGTGGCTTGGTGGCACAGCCTAAAAAAAAGTGGCAATCTGACACTAAAGTGGCACAGCGGCAACGCTGCTCCGCATTCAAGTAGGTTAGGTACCAATCACAGTCCATTTGAAGTCCTTTTCGGTTTTGAAGCGCCCATTCCCTCCATACAGCCAACATACAATTATGACGAATAGGTCTCAGAAATAAGGTCAAAAATGCAAATTGGATATGAACTAATCCGTACCCACCAAATAAAAGCAAAGGAAAAATCTAAAGCCTACTACGATAAAAATACCCCCATTTTTGAAGGTATCGTCCTATATAACCGAAATTTTATCTAAAGAAAACTACAAAATAAAAATAGGCAGAAAAGAGAAGGTCGTCCTCAATAATCTAATAAAACACTTCAACCAAAGAAATTATAATACACACCATCACCACATATACTCCCATACACACACACACATCAACCTAAACACACGTACCACAAACAATTACAATATCTGACAGTGGAATTCTGAGCATAGACCCATTTTGTTAAGCAATTACAAAGGAGGTTTACCTCCAAGCATCAAACACTGTTCCGACTAGGTTTTATTTCTAACTATGAAAAAACTAGATTTATTTATTTGCATGTGTTGCACTTTTCACTGAAGAACCGTGTGATAGACGATATTTTTCGTCTTACTATCAGGCGCGAGAACAGATGATCTTCCGACTCGTTAGCATGCCACATATAATTCACCTTCGGAAAAACATTCAACGATTGACTTTGTGAATTATTTATGGTCATAGCGAATGCAAGACGGATCGGAAACGACAACGGGAACCTTAAAACTATTTGACAAATTTCAAAAGTTCTTTTGAATTTTAGATGAAACAGTTCGGAGAGATGCGTAACATGTACTATATTTTATCCGCATATTCCCACGGGAATAGAGGGACGGGAACTCCCTCCCCACCAGTTTTTAGCCAAATCGGTTCAGCTGTTCTTGAGTTATAAAATTCGAAAGAACTTTCGAAATTGGTCAAAAGATTTTATAAGGTTTGCGTTGATGATGGGTCATCATGATCCAAGCGATCTGGTGAACACAGATCCCCTACATCTCCTCCGCTTTATTAAAAGCTCCAAATGGCTTTGTTAAGTGAGGTACTCCCTAGCATAGTTTTTATGGTATCACAATGGACCTAATATTGGTTTAAGTGTGTCCGTTGCATTCCTGACAGCCATTTTAACCTTACCTAACCTATCATCCTAAATTCGAAAGAATTTTTGGAATCGGTCAAGTAATTTTGAGGTTCATGTTTTTGTTCCCGAAAAATTACTAATAGGGATGAATATAATCTTAGTTACTGAGGGATAATGTATCATCCCAACTCTGAAAGAAGAAAAAGAAATCTGAAAGAATTTTTGAAATCTGTCCAGTAGTATCCAGGTTTCCGTTCCCAATTCCGTTCCCGGATAAAAAAATATAGCCTACTGGCTTTGCTCGGGTCCCTAGGGAATATGAGGTTATTTTAGGTTCAAATGGCTTTCAGGAAAACAAACTGAAACACTTAGACCAATATTAGGACCATTGTGATACCATAAAATTATGCGAGGGAGTACCTCACTTAACAAAACCATTTGGAGCTTTTAATAAAGCGAAGTAGATGCAGGGGATCTGTGATCGCCAGATCGCTTGGATGATCAAGAAAATATTTTCCTAGATGCTTTTTTCTTTTAAAAGAGAGTGCAGGACATGAGCAGAGGAGGTGTTGGATTGTCTCCTCCTCCTCCTCATCTAAGCAACTTCTGCAGAAGTCATTTGAGGGAACGCCAAGTCTTATGGCGTGTCTTCCTATCAGACAATGTCCGGTGATGACATTGATTACGGAGCTAACTTGCAGTCTGGTAATGGATAACAAATGTCTTGTGCGTTTTGGATCTAGTCCTGGCCATATCCGTTTTGTTGCCATGCACGTGGTGATATTGTTCCACCTATGATTTGTTCTATCCATTGCCTCTTGCCTTAGCATAAGTTTACATGTAGCGATTGGTATACCAATATTCAACCTACTGATTGAGATCGGTAGAACGGTTCCTTCCCAGGCGAGTTCATCGGCTTTGCAGTTACCCACGATATCTCTGTGCCCCGGCACCCAAATAAGGTGAATATTGAACTGTTCAGCCATCTCCCTAAGAAAGGGCTGCTTGACTATCTGAGAAAATCCGGATATTCGTTGAGGATATCACGTTTTCTCTTAGCCATGATAGGACCTCTTTGATCGGCAGAATTTCCGCTTGGAACACGCTACAATGGTTTGTAGCTTTCAGGAAAACAAACTGAAACACTTAGACCAATATTAGGACCATTGTGATACCATAAAATTATGCGAGGGAGTACCTCACTTAACAAAACCATTTGGAGCTTTTAATAAAGCGAAGGAGATGCAGGGGATCTGTGTTCGCCAGATCGCTTGGATGATCAAGAAAATATTTTCCTAGATGCTTTTTTCTTTTAAAAGAGAGTGCAGGACATGAGCAGAGGAGGTGTTGGATTGTCTCCTCCTCCTCATCTAAGCAACTTCTGCAGAAGTCATTTGAGGGAACGCCAAGTCTTATGGCGTGTCTTCCTATCAGACAATGTCCGGTGATGACATTGATTACGGAGCTAACTTGCAGTCTGGTAATGGATAACAAATGTCTTGTGCATTTTGGATCTAGTCCTGGCCATATCCGTTTTGTTGCCACGCACGTGGTGATATTGTTCCACCTATGATTTGTTCTATCCATTGCCTCTTGCTTTAGCATAAGTTTACATGTAGCGATTGGTATACCAATATTCAACCTACTGATTGAGATCGGTAGAACGGTTCCTTCCCAGGCGAGTTCATCGGCTTATTAGTTCATCTGCAGTTACCCACGATATCTCTGTGCCCCGGCACCCAAATAAGGTGAATATTGAACTGTTCAGCCATCTCCCTAAGAAAGGGCTGCTTGACTATCTGAGAAAATCCGGATATTCGTTGAGGATATCACGTTTTCTCTTAGCCATGATAGGACCTCTTTGATCGGCAGAATTTCCGCTTGGAACACGCTACAATGGTTTGTAGGGCGGAACGAGAGACTTACGTTAAGTCAGTTTGAGTACACCCCACAGCCTACCCCTTCTTCGATTTTTGAACCATCTGTATAGAAAGCGGTCTGCATCAGATCCATAAGGACGTGAGCATGTTTGCCAGATACCACAATGGAGACGTCATCTGTATATGCAATCACTTTGAATCCCTCAGCTTCTAAGTCAACTAGAAGTTCATTGACGACTAGATTCCATAGAAGAGGAGATAGGACTCCGCCTTGCGGTGTTCCTCTACTGACAGATCTCTTTGCAGAGAAGTTTCCTAGAGTAGAGTTGATTCTCCTGCTTTTTAGCATTAGATTTATCAACTCCACTATGGAACCATCTACTTTGAGCTTCGTCAGTGCCTTTGTAATTGCAGAGTTGCTGACGTTATTGAAGGCGCCCTCTATGTCGAGGAAAGCGGCCAGAGTGAATTCTTTGTGTTGGAGGGAATATTCTATAGTACGAACCAAGGTGTGTAAGGCCGTTTCTACAGATTTTCCCTTACAGTAGGCGTGTTGTGCTGTAGATAACAATTTTGGATCTATAGCTATACGCAAGTGGATATCAATCAGTCGTTCTAAGGTTTTAAGAAGGAAAGATGATAGACTTATAGGTCGGAGATCTTTCGGATTTACGTGGGATGATTTCCCAGCCTTAGGTATAAACACAACCTTGACCTCTCTCCACTGCGTGGGGATATAGTTCAAGGTGGTACAGCCGATAAGAATTACTTCCAGGAAAGGGATAATAATATCCGCGGCCTTTTGAAGTTCGGCTGGAATTATACCATCAGGTACAGGGGATTTGTATGGGTCAAAGCTGTTAATGGCCCAAACTAGTTTTTCCCTTGTAATCAGATCGGGGATGTTAGTTATCATGCTACCTGATTCTATGGAATCATAGTTACATAAGTTCTTAGAGCTGCCTGGAAAGTGAGTGTCCAGAAGCAGATTGAGCGTTTCTTCTCAGGATTCTGTCCAGCCGTCAGCTGTTTTCAGACTGCTAGGCATGGTCGGACTTTTTGAGAGGATTTTTCGTAATCTAGAAGCTTCTGAAGTATCTCCTATTTTTCCACAGAAGTTTCTCCAGGAAGTTCTTTTATTTTTCCTCAGTTAATATTTATAAGTTTTGAGGGATTCCTTGTAGGAGTCCCAGTCTATTAAGGTTTTAGTTTGTTTAGCTCGGTTGAAAAGTTTTCTACATTCCTTCCTGAGCGGTTCTAGCCCCGAGCTCCACCACAGTGGTTTCTGTTTTCCTCTTATTTTTATAAGAGGACAGGATTTCTGCAGTGCATGGTTAAGGGCAGTGGAAAGATCATTGACTTTTTTGTCTAGATCATGTTTGTTTGTAGGGTTTTGTAAAATTTCAGGTTTAATAAACTTTTTCAAATTTACCCGATATTTTTCCCAGTCAGTTTTCCGGTAGTTTCGGAAGATTGGTTGCTTAAGAGGTTCATCACTAAGATCAAATTGAATGTATCTATGATCAGAAAAGGAGTGTTCAGTAGATACTTTCCAATTAGTAATCCTATGATGAACCGAATCGGAGACAAGAGTGATATCTAAAACTTCTTGTCTGTTTCTGGTAATGAATGTTGGTTCATTGCCAGAATTACTTACTATGAGGTTAGTACTTAAAATAAAATCAAAAAGTGACTCACCTCTTTCATTTATGTCGTCAGTACTTCCCCCTACTGTGTGATGCGCACTGGCATCGCATCAAATGATGAGGCAGATCTTCTGCCGTTCTGCTTCAGCGACAATCCTTTTTAATAAGTCGCCTGGGGGAGGGCCAGGATGGTCGTGGCCGAGGTAAGCAGATACCTTCCAGTAGGTGTTGTCACCGGTCTGGTATCAGAGAATATGAAGATGAAATAATTTATGTTCATGAGAGATAATGTCCCATCTTAAAGTTGAAAACATTTTTGAAATAGGTCATGCGGTTTTAAGGTTCCTGTTCTAGCTCCCGTTTCTGTTCCAATGGGAATACATATATGGATGAAATATAATCTATGGTACTGAGGGATATTGTAGCATCCTAGAACAGAAAGAATTTTTGAAATCTGTCCAGCAGTTTCAAAGTTTGCTTTCCCAATCCAGTTCCCGTGGGAATATGGGGATGAATTAAGGTTTATGTTACTCGGTGATAGTGTAGCATTATTATAATATTTCAGAATCAGGAGTCAAACCTGACCATGAGAAAATAGCGGCAATACAAAATATAGAAATCCCAACAAACCAAAGAGCCATCAAATCATTTTTAGGCTTAGCAGGCTATTACAGAAAGTTCATTAAAAATTTTTCTAGAATGGCAAACCCACTAAACAAACTACTGCGCAAAGATGTACCTTTTAAATGGGATGCATTTTGCGATGAATCTTTTAACCAGTTAAAATAAGCAATAATTGAACCCCCTATTCTACAATATTCTAGCTTCGTAAAAAGGTTTTACATAACAACTGATACCAGCAATGAGGCAATAGGTGCGGTCACAAAAGGATAATGATGAAAAAGATTTACCTATAGCATTCGCAAGTAGAATACTAAACAACTCAGAAAAAAACTATTCTACTATAGAAAAAGAAGCTCTAGCAGTTTTCTGGGCAGTAACGCACTTCCGACCATACGACACTTTGAAATTATTAATGATCACAAGCCACTTGTTTGGATGTTTAACCTTAAGGATCCTTCTTCAAGAATAATGCGCTGGCGTATTAAACTTGAAGAGTAATTGCCTATTGAAAAACAGAAAGAAAGTCAAAACATCATTGAAATTTCTGATCCAGGAAAAATTAAACAAACTATATACGAATTTCCTGACACGCCTTTGGGTGGTCATCAAGGTATAAAACGAACTCTGAAGCTTATTCGAAAAATATACAAACGAAAAACCATGTATGCGGACATAAAGAAATTGTTAAACTATACTTGCTTTGCCCTATTATAAATCTATTTCTTCTATACTTGTTTTTAGTACTCTCTCATTCTATTTATTTTGTATCATTCTAATGTACAACATAATGAATTCATATTGAATAAACTCACTTCTTGTCAAACACCCAGAGTGATTAGTCGCAGTTTTTCTTTTGGCTTCAAACAGGGCCCATGCCCAGTCATACTCTGAGAAATTTTTTTTATATAAGTATATACATATACGAAGAGTAAATATATAAACCAAACGGGTTTCCAAGTTAACAGAATATTGTACCGCATTTTTTGTTCAACCGATTTTACTGTTTTTTTTTTCTGCTTGCAATTTTTTTTGATCTTTTATCAGCATGGACAATGAGCTAACAAAAATCGAGAAGCTTCGTGGCATTGACAACTGGACTTTATGGAAGTTTCAAATGAAGGTCCTTAAGAAAGCGTCTGAGTTATGGGAGATTGTCACTGGTGTCATCGCAAAATCAGAAGAAGAGGCTGAATCGGACAAATGGACAAAAAAGGACAACGCTGCTTAAAAGAAGATTGTCAGTACGATTGGGGAAGAGCCAATGTTGCACATTTTGCATTATGAAACTTCGCCAAATGTGGACAAATTTGGAAAGTGTATATGAACAGAAATCCGAGACCAGTATAGTCACGGAATAGGGATTCAAGGCAGTGTTTCGGGAGCTTTTTTTGCAAAAAGGGAAAAACCACGTGGTGTTGGTTTCAGTGGAAGTGTTGGTAGTGTTGGCAAGGGTGGCAGTAGTGGCAATGGTACTAAGATGAATGAGTTCAAAAAGCGTGGCAAATGTTTCATTTGCAAAAAAGATGGCTACTGGAAAAATGAATGTCCCAAAAGAAGGTCTGGGCAGTAGCAGCATAGTAATGATAGGATAGACGATGCTTTCATTATCCAAAAGAGTTTCTTGGCGGATGCAGAGGGCGATAGCTGGTTTTTAGACTCAGGAGCCAGCGATCACTTCCTCAAGCACTATCCCTGGGTGATAAACACCCGAAAACGTGGGAATCAAAGTTGACACCAAACGTGCAACCTTTTCGTAGCTCATTGCGGGATGTTTTTTAAAAATATTTGTTGGTTGTATATTAATATTCTTTATGGCCTTTTCTAAGTCAGCTAACTGAGGTGTTAAGGAAATGGAAGGGATAGGAAATTCGGGACTTGGTTGGTTGACTATGTTTCCTTTTTTAAAATTACTTATATCTATCTTAAACTGTTTTGATAACTTACTTAGTTTTGTTAGGCGTTCTTTTTGTCTGTCGTCTATATCGCCTATTTTTTTATGGAGTTGCTCCTCAGCTGAAGGAATTGTTCCAGTGGGTCTTCACTTCCGTCTTCCGTCGGCTTGAATTGTTTTCCGGATCTCGTTACTGAGTCTTCACTCATTCCTCATTAGGTATAATTAGTTTGTTTTTGTTTTTTCGTTATTTCTCTTCTTGTTGTTTACTCTTCACTTATGTCGATCACTAAATTCGATTCTTTTTAGGTATTTAGGAAAGAGAAAAAGTAGCAATTTTTTTGAATGTGTCTGTATCTAATTGACAGATAAAGAGAAACAAGCACCAAATGACAAAACACTTGCATTCATATTGCACACAATTTTTATATATATATATTTTTTTTTTTCACAAAATGTTTTTCAAATTCACAACTAAATTCAAAACAGTTCTGCTTCCTTTAATTTTTTTTTCTCATACGCTGATGCTTTTCTTTGTTATTTTTGATTTATGGTCGTAGAATTGTTCACTTTACTGTTCATTTATAGACTTTTGCACTTAAGAGACTTTGGTCGTAGTGCTCTTTCCTGGCTGCGCCAAATTGTGGTATAAACAATAAATAAACCGACACGGTTGACTGTCAAGAAACAACTCAACTTTTTCATTAGGAAGATTCAATGTGATCGTTGTCCAGACAAGGTCAACGCAAAATCACTGAACGTGGGAAAGTGCATGGCTTGCATATTACACGTAGTGAAATATGCAAGCACTGCGTATAAATGCATTCGGTGACTTTGGCTACCTGTGTCTGGGCCAGGTTGCACGCAGTCGGATTAGATTACGACAGCCAAACGTGCATGCAACTGGAATATTACACCACATTTCCTCCCCCTTTTGAAAAGCTTTCAATTTATTTAAACAAGATCATAGTTAAAAATTATTACAATAAAAAAATTTAAGATATGATATTATAATTTTAGTTTACATCTTCTAGTAAAATTGTTGTTTAATTTTTAGTTTTACATTAATATAAGTCTTACTCTAAGATTTTTTTGTTTTGTATTTTTATTATTAGATATTTATTTACTTTTTAGTTTACATCTTCTAGTAAAATTATTATTTTATTTTTAGTTTTACCATAATATAGGTCTATAGGTCTACTCTAAGTTTTTTTATTTTATTTTTATTTAAACATGTAAATGTGCATATCGTGTATTTATACATATCATGTCTGAACATTTTGACAAGCTGTTTAATTTTTAGATATGTTATTTAGGTTACATAAGTTCAATTAATTAATAAATTTTTTTTTTTTTTTTATCTATTTTACATTATATTATAACTTTTGCTTTTGGAAACGGGGCCTAGGGAATTCATTGGATAGGGAAGGTCGGTTGTTTTTGTTTGTTTGTTTTTTTATCTGTGGATACTAACAATGGTAGGCTTTGGCGAAGGGGATTGATCGGATAGGTTAGGTCTGTGTTTTCATCTGTGGAAAATAACAATGGTAGACTTCGTGCCCCCTTCATTTTTATAGGATGGGAGTTGTTGGTAGTGAAGGAATTAGATTTTTTTGCACATCTAATGCAAATTATTTTAAGCAGGATAGTTTTAAACGATAGGAATAAAAAGAACATGAGGAGTAGGATGATCACTCCGTAAATAGCTGATTTAGTTAGCCAAGTGTCGTTTTTGTATTTATGATCCCGCAGATGAACCTCAAGAGGAAGACTATTTGTGGCCAACTCAAACCCTACAATGTTTAGATCTTTTGAATGAGATCGATGTTCGAAACTTACGTCAGGAATCTCAATGTCTGCCATGAAACTTGAACTGAAAAATATAGTTATGTTTGACAATTTTACCGTCTGTTGGACAGTTTCTAAAGTTATTTCCGTAGACATGGCCTTGCATCCTGGATCTAGGCTAACTATTCCTGTGTCTTTGATGAGAGCTATTTTGTAGAATTCTCTACACATTATTTTTAATGGGAGTTCATGTGGAGCAACATATAACCAGGTGTTAGCTTTATTTAGGTTGTACCAAATCTCTTGAGTTGAATTGAAAACCCGAATATTACAGTTTTTTGGCTTCTTGTACCCTGCCATTAAATTTATTATGCAGTTGCCTGAATTTTCATTCCTAACAACCAAGTTATTTTTATTCAAAAATAAATCTTCCTTGTATTTTATTAAATGGCCGAAACTGTTGGAACTTAAGAAGGCGTAACCACGTTTAGCGGTATTAATGGCCAAATAAGGCTCGTCAACTTCCACGTACCAATAAATATTGTTTCTGCTCTTGAGTGGGAGTGGGGTAAGTTGGTAAAGCTCATATTCGTCGGATATTAACGGAATATCTAACACTATCATGAGCTCAGATGATATATATTTGACCGTTACCTCAACAATTTTCTGTAAATCAGCAGGGACAAAGCTCTTTACCTTGAAGGGCAGTTTAAAAATTGCAATGTTCTCTAACTGAATTTCTTGCAAAGCATTCTTAAGTTCCGGGGACGATAGCAGAAACCTATTCAAGTGCCCCATTTTTGCATCGTTTACTATGTCTAGAAGCTGGTTCTGTCTAAACTCTAGGCTAACTGATTCAGTTGTCAAAAACATTATTTTCTTGTCGATTGAACTATATATCTGCTCTAGAGTTGTCAAATTTTCTAATTTTGAATAAATGTCGTTTATGTCGTTTTGTATTCGTGCAAAGTTAGTGCTATATTTTTCATAAGAAACGTTTAGACTCCTACCTAGGTTAGAAATTACTGACACCTGTTTGTTGAGAACATGAGCGATAGACTTTTGATTTTCTTGAAGTTCTTGCACCGACGAATAAATTTCTTGTGCGTCTCTATCGTCCATAACTCCAAACAGAGCATTAGTAATTTCACCGACAACATTTATAACCCCTCGTTTTTGGCGAACTTTCGGTTCGAACAGGTTTTTCAAGATTTCTTGATTCTGCTTTACCCTCGAATGCATCGCAGTCAATGACTTATGCCCTGTTCGACAATGCTGTTCTATTAATTGCTGTAGCGATTGGTCTTTCTTTGTGCTGTTGCACGTGTTGAAGAAATGGTTGACGGCTGTAATAAGTAGGTCTGACTCAGCAACTACGTCTTTTCCTTGGAGGTGCGAGACAATCTTCCAATTGTTTAGTGAATGCTGCATTATTCCCACTTTTTCTCCATGGACTCCCGTCTCATTCTTTAATACCGATACATGGAATTGCGCATGGGTGCAAGACCAAGTCATCATTAGGACACAGTAAAAATACCAACTGGACATGGTTGCTGTACATGAAATTAGCCAAAAATAATAAAACCAACGTTGACATAAAATAAAACCAAAAGTACAAAAATATATGGATTGAATGGAATTCCATAAAATGTTAAATATCTTGAAATTGAAGCTTAAAACCAGATCAATGGAAACATTTTTAGGAAGGTCAGTAATTAGAAATTAAAATGTAACTAAAATAAAATCTAGAAGAAACATTAAAAAAATTAGCGGAAGCTTCTTGCTATGAGTTTGAAAACTAATTAATCTGCAACTCGTTAACCTTTAAGAATACTAAAAAGGAGTATTTAAGGAAGAGCGACTAATTTCTTGACTCGTTTGGCATTCCGTAAATTTTTGTCTTTTGCAGATGGATAGGGCAATGAATTTTTGTAATAAAAAAAAAAAAAAAAATTTAACTAAAGGCCCTAAAATATGCTGGTAGACTCTTCTATTCATAAAAATGTTTGAGTCGATTGTTATGAACCCTTTCAAGCTTATTTTTACGTGAAATAGAAGTGTTCACATTGTTATGAACTTCCTTAACTTCAAATGGCCCTGTAAACAAGGGACAAAGTTTGTTTTTTCTGCTCATGTCTTGTAGAAGAACCAAATCACCTACTTTGAAAGACTGGGGATTTATTTTTTTATCAAAATATTCCTTTGTCTTTTCCTTACTCTTATCAATGTTAGTTCTAGCAACCTGATAAACCTTCTGGAGTTTATGTCTTAGTTCAAAAAAATAGTTTTCGTGATCATATATAGGAGTTGGTGTCCTCGTTATGCCAGTTGGCATAGGGGATTTAAAACCGAAGAGAACATCCATGGGAGTAAGCTTGGAGCTAGCGTGTGGAGTGTTATTGTGCACATACATAGCTTGTCGAAGCCATTGATCCCAATCAGAGGGGTTGCTTTTTGAAAATGATCTTAAGTACTCTGCCAATGGCCCATGGTTACGTTCCAAGGCTCCATTTGCTTGTGGATGATAAGCCGTAGTTTCAAGTTTCCTGATGTTTAGAAACTTGCACACCTTTTTAAAAAGTTCACTACAAAAGTTAGCACCCCGATCTGTCAATAGTTGCTGTGGCGATCTATATCTGCTAATTATTTCATCATAGAAAACCTTAGCTACAGTTCCTGCTTCCATATTGGGTAGTGCATAGCAGTCCATAAATCGAGTTAAATCGTCCTCAAAAGTTAGTATGAATTTGTTTCCTAGAATAGTGGTAGGTAATGGTCCCACAATATCCATGAAAACTTTGTCGAATGGTTTTCTCGAAGTTGCCGATATCATCATAGGCATCAAAGTATGTTTCGATTTTTTGTTAATTTGGCACTGTTTGCAAGCTTTAACATGCTTTTTTATGTAAGCAAACATATTTTTCCACTTGAAGTTGGATCTTATCCGTAAGTACGTTTTTAAAACACCCTGGTGTCCACCTAATGGAGAATTATGGTATTTTTTTAAAACTTCACTAATTTCGTCTTCCTCTGTTAGATAAATTGTACTACTGTCTTTCTTTTTGTTTTCGCTTGAACATTCCTGGTGTAGATAACTTGTGTCGCTATCACTATCAGTTTCACTTTCACTGTCCGTGCCACATGGATAATTATCTACTTTTGATTGCTTTGAACTATGAGCTTTAACCAAGGCTGTCTTTGATCTTGCCTGAAGTCCGTTATTTGGCTTATTGTTGGAATTATTTGAATTGTCTTTAGTTTGGGAATTAGATTGTGCTCTAGTTATTGCATACACCTTATTCATATCATAATTATTATCGGGAATTCGGCTAAGGGCGTCAGCCACAACATTTTGCTTTCCTGGCTTGTATTTTATTTCGAAATCAAACTCTGATAGTTTGTGCCGAAAATTAGTCAACCTGGTGGAATCTTGAGAAATTTTAAAGAAATGGATTAATGGCTGGTGGTCTGTATATAATGTAAATTTCCTACCTAGCAGGTAACACCTAAAATTTTTAACAGCCCAAACTATGGCCAACCCTTCTCGTTCAATTGTGGAATAGCGACGCTCTGTAGCACTTAAAGTTCTACTTGCAAAGGCTATCGGCAAATCAAGACCATTTCTAATCTGAGAAAGAACAGCTCCTAATGTTGTTCCACTGGCATCCGTGGTGAGGAAAAATTCCTTTTTGAAATCTGGATACATAAGTATTGGTGGACTAGAAAGAATAGCTTTCAAAGTAGTGAAAGCCGTTTCACAATCGCTATTCCAACTAAAAGGAACGTCTTTGTGAGTGATATTACGTAAAGGTCTTTCTAAAGCGGAAAAGTTAGGAACGCTTCGCCTGTAAAAATTTTCCATCCCTAAAAATGACTGAATTTCTTTAGAATTTTTTGGTGTTGGGATTTCTAATATACTTCTCACTTTTGCCTTGTCTGGAAAACGCCGTTTTGTGTAATATTAAGTCCCAGATAAACGATCTCCCGCCGAAGAAAATTACATTTACGAGGTTGTAACCGCAGATTGAAATCTCGAATTTTTTCGAAAACACATATAAATTTTTTGTTGTGATCTTCAAGATTTTTTCCATAGATCACAATGTCATCCAGATACACAAAACATTTGTTGCCCTGGAGCCCTGTCAGTATGTGATTCATAAGGCGTTGAAAGGTTGCTGGTGCCCCTTTCAAACCGAATGGCATTCGAATAAATTCATAATGACCTCTATCAGTGCTGAACGCCGTTTTCTGTCTGTCATTTTTTTCGATTGAAACTTGGTGATAGCCACTCGCTAAATCTAGTGTTGAAAAATATCTACTATTGCCTAATTGGTCGAGAATGTCATCGATTCTCGGCAAAGGAAAAACATCACCTACAGTAATTTCGTTGAGCTTTCTAAAATCAACGACAACTCTGTGCTGCTTATTACCATTTTGATCAACTTTTTTGGGTACCACTAAAAGCGGACTATTCCATGGACTTATGCTATTTTTAATTATATTATTTTTTAACATTTGTTTAACCTGATCATCTATTATTTGTTTTTGAGATTCAGGTAATCTATACTGTTTGATGTTAATGGGTCCCCGACTTGTATCAGTAGGAATTGCGTGAGCCATAGCTCTTGTGTGCTGCAATTTGTCTCCTTCAAGATAAAAAACGTCTGAGAACTGAGTACAGATTTCTTCGATAGTTTCTTTTTCCTCTTGGTTAAGAGTTTTTTGTAGACTTAGTTCTTTGAAAAGTCTGTTTAGTCTTTCAGTTTTCTTTTCTTTATTGGCATGGTTTGTTTTGGTGACGCTTGCAACAAATGAAGATTTTAAATTTCTTGTTCCATTGGAATTGCAAGAAGTATCTGTGACTATATAATCACAAAGATTGTAATGGTGTATGGTGACGTCATGGAGGTTTTTTTCTTCAGACGCAGTGTTTGCTATACTTAAAACTACTTGACCATTGTGTATTTTATTTAAGCATGCACCAATAAAAACTTGAGGTATAATCTCGCAAGAATAACACATCAATTCAGTGCCATTTGCGGCATCGTTTATGATGCTGTTAACTATTATTTCGCTCCTCGGGGGTAAAGTCACTGTAACTTTAGAAGCAATAACATTTTTAGGGAATGACCTCCTCACCGTAGGCTTAGCTTGTTTTTCAAAAAATTCATCTCCGATAAGTTGGGTTGGGCAACCACCTTGCGAAGGTGGATAAGTTACAGGACAAACTGTTTGCCCAATTTCATCAAATGGTTGGACACCGTGCGAAGGTGTTACTTGATTTGACTTAATTATCGGAAAAGAATTCTTCTGTGAGCGGTTTTTAGTAGCCATCCCAATATTTTGTTCACAGAGATCACCCTTCGAATGAAGAAATTTTAGCGATCTGTTAGGACCTTCAATATTGGTATAAGGAAACAGAATGTCCTGCCCCAAGATACCATCACAATTTAAGGATGGAATTTTTTTTGTGACATGTAACTTACATTCAATTGGCGGATCTAGTAAAATTTTAGATTCTACGTAAGCGGGTGCCGTTGGAAAAGATTCCATTAATTGCAATAGCATCTGTTTTGTTAACAAAGACGTCTTCTCCAAGCACGTCTTTACTAACTATGCTGACGTCTGAGCCTGTATCTACTAATAAATTCAAATTTCTTTCTAAGCATACGTCTACTGGAATATTTACAATTCCATCCTTTACCAATTTTTCGTTGGATGAGGGTTTGGCGTTTTTTTCCCTCATCCAACCTGTTATTAGTTTTTTGACTGTTTTTGATTTTCGTCCCAGCGCTTCTTTGTGAAGCATTCCTCTATCCCATGCCCTTTTCGCAAGCAAAAATCGCATTTTTTTTTGTTTTGCTCACTTCGTTTCCTATTCAGATCATTTGTAAGCATTACCGAATAGTTCGACTGTTGCTTGCGCCTATAAGCAGGCTGCTGTGGATCCGGTTGGTTCGCAACTGATCTCAATGAGATATTTTGGCTGCAGTTTGCCAGCCTCATGCCCATAAATTTTGCAGTTTGGACAAAAAGGTGTCATTCGTCGCTTCCTGCACTCTTGGAAAGAATGGTTTACCTCATTGCAAAAATTGCAGTTTATAGAGCCACTCTCTCCAACTCTAGGAGATTTTTGTTCGTAGGTGGGTATTTGATAAGGGGAACTCAAAGAATAAATTCCTGCACTTGCTTGCCTGGGGTTTTCGCAACAATTTCCGTTAAAACTTGTCATGCTGTTAGTATTGAACACAGGATATTTTTGTTCGTAAGCGGGTAACTGATAAGGGGAATTTAAAGAATAAATTCCTGCACTTGCTTGCCTGGGGTTTTCAAAACAATTGCCATTAAAACTTGTCACACTGTTAGTATTGAAAGGAGGAGATTTTTTTTCGTAAGCGGGTAACTGATAAGGGGAATTTAAAGAACAAATTCCTGCACTAGGTTGTCGAGGGCTTTCACAATAACTGCCATTAAAATTTTTCATGCTGGGATTATTATATGGGCCTACACCGTAATCAGTTGGGCTATTCAAATAATATTGCCAAGCTCCTTCACTGTTGAAAGACGACGCGAAAGCATTTGGAAACCCAGTAGCCATGTATGCTAATTGAGGATCTATTAGCTCTCGCTTTAAAATTTTTTGGATAGTTTCTGATAAGCTACTCTCATCAAGACCTAGGGCATACTGTCGGAGATGTAAATTACACAGCCCTGTCTTGAAAGAGTGTATTGCGGCGAGCTCGAGGTCCTTCATTATTGGCGTAGAATCTGGGCCATAGCTTGTTTTGGCCTCTTCTTGGCAATTACTTAATAACCTATTTAATCTGAAACCGAATTGCGTTACGGTCTCATTTGAAATTTGCCGACACTGACGTAGCTCGTTTGTTATTTGAATGTACGTTTTTCTTGGTAGAAAATTTTGGTTCAGCACTTGTTCTAGGTTTTCGAGGCTCGCCACTGATTTCATTGAAATCAAAGCAAAGGCATTGCCCCGCAGCCTTGTTAACACAAGGTTGTTAAACAGAGGCTTTTCAGCCTCTTCAAGGCATTGCCACACTTGTTTGCAGCAACCTATAAAGCTTTGCACCTCAAGCACTATCCCTGGGTGATAAACACCCGAAAACGTGGGAATCAAAGTTGACACCAAACGTGCAACCTTTTCGTAGCTCATTGCGGGATGTTTTTTAAAAATATTTGTTGGTTGTATATTAATATTCTTTATGGCCTTTTCTAAGTCAGCTAACTGAGGTGTTAAGGAAATGGAAGGGATAGGAAATTCGGGACTTGGTTGGTTGACTATGTTTCCTTTTTTAAAATTACTTATATCTATCTTAAACTGTTTTGATAACTTACTTAGTTTTGCTAGGCGTTCTTTTTGTCTGTCGTCTATATCGCCTATTTTTTTATGGAGTTGCTCCTCAGCTGAAGGTATTTGTTCCAGTGGGTCTTCACTTCCGTCTTCCGTCGGCTTGAATTCTTTCCGGATCTCGTTACTGAGTCTTCACTCATTCCTCATTAGGTATAATTAGTTTGTTTTTGTTTTTTCGTTATTTCTCTTCTTGTTGTTTACTCTTCACTTATGTCGATTTCTTTTCACCCATTTGCAGTCGATAGCAGTCATCACTAAATTCGATTCTTTTTAGGTATTTAGGAAATAGAAAAAGTAGCAATTTTTTTGAATGTGTCTGTATCTAATTGACAGATAAAGAGAAACAAGCACCAAAGGACAAAACACTTGCATTCATATTGCACACAATTTTTATATATATATTTTTCTTTTTTCACAAAATGTTTTTCAAATTCACAACTAAATTCAAAACAGTTCTGCTTCCTTTAATTTTTTTTTCTCATACGCTGATGCTTTTCTTTGTTATTTTTGATTTATGGTCGTAGAATTGTTCACTTTACTGTTCATTTATAGACTTTTGCACTTAAGAGACTTTGGTCGTAGTGCTCTTTCCTGGCTGCGCCAAATTGTGGTATAAACAATAAATAAACCGACACGGTTGACTGTCAAGAAACAACTCAACTTTTTCATTAGGAAGATTCAATGTGATCGTTGTCCAGACAAGGTCAACGCAAAATCACTGAACGTGGGAAAGTGCATGGCTTGCATATTACACGTAGTGAAATATGCAAGCACTGCGTATAAATGCATTCGGTGACTTTGGCTACCTGTGTCTGGGCCAGGTTGCACGCAGTCGGATTAGATTACGACAGCCAAACGTGCATGCAATGGAATATTACACCACAGCACATGTGATCGCTGGCTCCTGAGTCTAAAAACCAGCTATCGCCCTCTGCATCCGCCAAGAAACTCTTTTGGATAATGAAAGCATCGTCTATCCTATCATTACTATGCTGCTACTGCCCAGACCTTCTTTTGGGACATTCATTTTTCCAGTGGCCATCTTTTTTGCAAATGAAACATTTGCCACGCTTTTTGAACTCATTCATCTTAGTACCATTGCCACTACTGCCACCCTTGCCAACACTACCAACACTTCCACTGAAACCAACACCACGTGGTTTTTCCCTTTTTGCAAAAAAAGCTCCCGAAACACTGCCTTGAATCCCTATCCGTGACTCTTCCATACATAGCCTAGCAGTAAGATTTTTAAGATTGCGTTCTTTTTTTCTCAGTCGACTCCCAAGATGTGAAAAAATGACCAAAACTATCTGGCAACGTCATTAGGATTTTCGTAATTAACATGTTTTCTGAAATTTCTTCCCCCAGATCTTTTAATTGCTGAGCGATCTTCTGCAATTTGGAGATATGAACTGCAATCGAGACATCTTGCTCCTTTGAATAATTAAAAAATTGCTGCTGTAGCAAATGTATACTGGTCTCGGATTTCTGTTCATATACACTTTCCAAATTTGTCCACATTTGGCGAAGTTTCATAATGCAAAATGTGCAACATTGGCTCTTCCCCAATCGTACTGACAATCTTCTTTTAAGCAGCGTTGTCCTTTTTTGTCCATTTGTCCGATTCAGCCTCTTCTTCTGATTTTGCGATGACACCAGTGACAATCTCCCATAACTCAGACGCTTTCTTAAGGACCTTCATTTGAAACTTCCATAAAGTCCAGTTGTCAATGCCACGAAGCTTCTCGATTTTTGTTAGCTCATTGTCCATGCTGATAAAAGATCAAAAAAAATTGCAAGCAGAAAAAAAAAACAGTAAAATCGGTTGAACAAAAAATGCGGTACAATATTCTGTTAACTTGGAAACCCGTTTGGTTTATATATTTACTCTTCGTATATGTATATACTTATATAAAAAAAATTTCTCAGAGTATGACTGGGCATGGGCCCTGTTTGAAGCCAAAAGAAAAACTGCGACTAATCACTCTGGGTGTTTGACAAGAAGTGAGTTTATTCAATACGAATTCATTATGTTGTACATTAGAATGATACAAAATAAATAGAATGAGAGAGTACTAAAAACAAGTATAGAAGAAATAGATTTATAATAGGGCAAAGCAAGTATAGTTTAACAATTTCTTTATGTCCGCATACATGGTTTTTCGTTTGTATATTTTTCGAATAAGCTTCAGAGTTCGTTTTATACCTTGATGACCACCCAAAGGCGTGTCAGGAAATTCGTATATACTTACTTACTTAGGTGGGCATTACAGTTCGGGGTGAACCTGGGCCTCAACCAACATCCTTGTATAACGATTTCGATCTCGGGCGAGCTCTCTCCAGTTTCGCACTCCAAGTCGGTTGAGGTCTTCATCCACTTGATTGCGCCACCTAAGACGAGGTCTTCCCCTTCCGCGATTTCACTGCAATGTGCTTTCGAACACCCGACGAGCCGGAGCGTTTGGGTCCATCCGCTCTACATGGCCCAACCATCGTAGCCTCGCGATGCGTACTCTTCTGGCTATGCCCATGTCGCGGTACAGCTCATACAGCTCGTTGTTGTATCTTCTTCTCCACACATTGTCTTCGCATACGGGACCAAAGATCATTCGGAGAATTTTTCTTTCGAAACGACCAAGAGTTTCCTCATCCGCTTTCGATAAGGTCCATGCTTCCGCGCCGTACAGCAGGACTGGGATGATTAAGGTTTTATACAAGGTCACCTTGGTTTCTCTAGAGAGGGTTTTGTTTCTCAATTGCCTTCTTAACCCAAAGAAGCAACGGTTGGCAAGAGTTATTCTCCGTTTGATCTCCGCACTGATGTTGTTTTCCGTGTCTACAGCGGATCCTAGGTAGACGAAGTCCTGTACTACCTCGAAGTTATGTCTGTCTATTGTGACGTTTTGTCCAATTCGTCGATGTTCTGTGTCCTTGTTTGATGACAGCATATACTTCGTTTTGCCCTCATTAACCATCAAACCCATTTTTGCCGCTTCTGTTTCAATACTCACAAAAGCATCTATAACATCACGCTTCTTTTTCACATTACGTCAATATCGTCTGCGTAGGCGAGTAATTGTACAGACTTTTGAAAGATTGTTCCTGTGGTGTTGACGTTTGAGTTTCTTACAATCTGTTCAAGTATGATGTTGAAGAAATCGCATGACAGTTTGTCGCCTTGCCTAAAGCCTTTTTCGACATCAAAGGTCTCGGTGAGTTCTTTTCCGACCTTGACGGAGCAGCGTGAATTCTCCAAAGTCATCCTGCATAGTCGTACGAGCTTTGCAGGGATGCCGAAACTAGACATGGCTCTGTACAGCTCGTCTCTGTAAATACTGTCATACGCGGCCTTGAAATCGATAAAGAGGTGGTGAATATCGATATTATGTTCTCGGGTTTTTCCAAGATCTGCCGTAATGTGAAAATTTGGTCTATTGTGGACTTCTCTGGTCTAAAACCACATTGATAAGGACCTATCAAGTTGTTGACGTGGGGTTTCAGACGTTCACATATTACAGCAGACAAGATCTTATAAACGATGTTAAGGAGGCTTATCCCTCTGTAATTGGCGCAATTGTGAGGGTCTCCTTTCTTTAGGATCGGGCATACGATACTGAGGTTCCATTCATCGGGCATGCTTTCTTTCGACCATATCATGCAGATCAGCTGGTGCATGCTCCTTTCCAACTGATCTCCAGCTGCCTTGAAAAGTTCGGCATCAAGGCCATCTGCACCTGCAGTCTTATTTGATTTAAGTTTGCATATGGCAAGCTTGACCTCTTCTAGGTCGGGAGGACGGCATTCTTGATCATCGTCCAAGCTGAATGGGGCAATCTGCCTGACAGCGGAATTTGTGTCTTCATCGCCGTTAAGCAGTCTGCAGAAATGATCTTTCCAAATCCTCAGTAGCGACTGTGACTCTACAATTATGTTTCCCTGCTGGTCTTTACAGGCTTGAGTTCGGGGCTTGCCACCCTGGCAGGATCTTTTTACCTTTTGGTAAAACTTCCGAATCTCGTTCCTGTCATGGCACCTCTCTATTTCCTCAAACGAGCGCTTCTCATGCTGCTTCTTTTTCTTTTTGAGAAGTCGGTGTTCTTCCCTTCTTCTCTCCTTGTAAATCTCGTTATACTGATCGTAAGCAGCCCTTGTTCGTGGTTGCATAAGCATTCGTCGTGCTCTTTGTTTGGCTGCATTTGCCTGCCTGCATTCTTCATCGAACCATGGGTTTCGTTTTGGTGGCCGAGTGAAACCCAGAACCTCAGAGGCAGCGGTTCTGATGGCTTCTTGGCATTGCTGCCACTGGTCTTCAATGTTTAATGCTGGCGGCATGGGATTCAAGGATAATTGAAGGGACACTCGATTGGAAAAGGCATTGACAATCTCTTGCGATTGTAGCTTTCCGACGTCATATCTCTTCACAGCGTTAGTTCGCGCTGGTCGTGAACAAGATATCCTCATTCGTACCTTGGCTACAACAAGGTAGTGGTCCGAGTCAAAGTTGGCCCCTCGGATAGTTCGGACATCTAACACACTGGAAGAGTGCCTTGCGTCGATCGCAACATGGTCAATTTGGTTGACGGTTAATTGATATGGGGATCGCCATGTACCTTTATGAATTTTGAGATGCGGGAAGCGCGTACTACTTACAACAAGATTCAGCCCCGCAGCAAAATCGATTAGCCTCAGTCCGTTTTCGGAGGTTTTGTCATGGAGGCTATGCTTACCGATTGTGTTTCCAAAGATGTCCTCCTTCCCTAGCTTTGCGTTAAAATCGCCAAGAACGATTTTCACGTCGTGTCTAGGGCACTGCTCATACGTTTCTTCCAGGAGCTCGTAGAAACAGTCTTTGGAATCGTCGTCTTTCTCTTCTGTGGGGCGTGGGCGCATATAAGGCTAATGTTGGCGAATTTAGCCCTGATGCGGATGGTCATTATACGCTCATTGACTGGATTTTGGCTAATCACCTTATCCCTGAGTCTTCCTCTAACGACAAATCCGCACCCAAATAAGCGTTGTTTCTTTTGTCTGTAGCAGTCGCCATAATAGATGTCACAGTTTCTCATCTTCTTTATGCCCGGTCCACTCCATCGCACTTCTTGGATGGCGGTTATGTCTGCTTTGCAGCAGTCCAGGGCGTCCGCTAATTCTCCAGCTGCACCTAGTCCGTAAAGAGACCTTACGGTCCACGTGCAGATCCGGAGGTCATTGTCCTTTTTTCGTTTGCTTGGGTCGTCAACTTTGAAATCATTATCGTTATCCGAGGCTGTTAGTTGTTTCGGAGCTGTCCTTTTTTAACGTGGTTAGGTAGTTAACCCTACGCACAACCCCCAACCTGGAGGGCCAGGTCCTTTTTGGATCCCTTCGGACACAAAGGGCTGGAATATCCAGTGTCAGTACCCTGCTGCAGGGGTGTGAGTGCTGCCGTTGGCTCACCAGGAGCTCATCCGCCACCATCTCTACTTCAATACCCTGTCCTAGTATTGAAAGACCCCGAAAGACCTTTAAACCAAATATGTTGGAGTAGCTCCTTCAGGGGTTTCTGCTTTTATGGCTGCTGAAGTCCACCGTTGATTCTGTCCTTCGAATTCATCCGCTGGAACATTTACACGAAAGCTCTCGTAGACCACTGAGATTCGTGCAGTCAGTCATAGTTCGCAGAGCAATTATAGTGTTGACCGATCACAATTCTTTTGTTCCGGATTCCCTTGTCAACACTCGCACTTACTAGTTTGGCAGGTCAGCTCTGGACGGAGCATCCCAGGTCCCAGTGGATACCGCTTGGAGGTATAGTAAGCACAATTGACGTGTACGATAAGTTACAGCATCTGGGCGCCGCCAAGTTGACACCAATCAGAGCCTACCCGAATAGTACAACGCCCATCCACTATGGTATATAGTTTGTTTAATTTTTCCTGGATCAGAAATTTCAATGATGTTTTGACTTTCTTTCTGTTTTTCAATAGGCAATTACTCTTCAAGTTTAATACGCCAGCGCATTATTCTTGAAGAAGGATCCTTAAGGTTAAACATCCAAACAAGTGGCTTGTGATCATTAATAATTTCAAAGTGTCGTATGGTCGGAAGTGCGTTACTGCCCAGAAAACTGCTAGAGCTTCTTTTTCTATAGTAGAATAGTTTTTTTCTGAGTTGTTTAGTATTCTACTTGCGAATGCTATAGGTAAATCTTTTTCATCATTATCCTTTTGTGACCGCACCTATTGCCTCATTGCTGGTATCAGTTGTTATGTAAAACCTTTTTACGAAGCTAGAATATTGTAGAATAGGGGGTTCAATTATTGCTTATTTTAACTGGTTAAAAGATTCATCGCAAAATGCATCCCATTTAAAAGGTACATCTTTGCTAGTGCTTTAGGAAGGATTGGCTCCGTGATTATGAACCATTTGTTGAGCCAATGCTCATAAGAGTTGGGAATGGTGATGTGATAAAGGCTGAAGGGAAGGACACTGTGGATATTGAGGCGTTTAATGGTAAACTTTGGTCAAAAAGATTTTTAACAAATGTATTATTTGTTCCACAGCTAAAGTTGAATTTGTTTTCTACTAATTCTACTTTGGACAAAGGATTCAATGTGACGGCAGATAATAATCGATGCGAGATTTTCAAAGACAACCAAGTTGTTGCAGTCGCATACCGGGAGTAGGTTGGCCTTTAAAGTAATTTTGGCTGATTGCTTAAGTAATACGGCGTTAGTTTTGACCTTGCAATCGTGGCACCAAAGATTGTGTCACCAACACGTAGGTCATGTCAAGGATGTGCTGACCTGTCAAAGCATAGCATTTAAAAATGATAGATTTTCGGGAAGCATCATCGGAAACCATTTCATGCAAGCGACAATAGGGCCAAGTTTCTAGGTGAGCTTGTGCAATGTACATACAGATCTTTGCGGTTATATGCAGGAGGATTCATATGGAGGTGCACGTTATATGCTTCTTTTTCGCAATGTCTATTCCAGTTTTCGTAAAGTCTTCTGTATAAAAACTAAGGTTGATGTACCGAAATCAATTGAGCAGTATTTGGAAGAGGTTTAGGCAGAGACAAGGTGCAGCGTTAAAACTTTACGCTCAGACAACGGGCTTGAATTCATCGACAAGGAAGTAAAAACCATTTTGGGCAGGCATGATTTTTGTCACCAAAAGAGTGTTCCATACACCCCTCAGCATAATGATAGAGTAGAACGCGATATGAGAACAGTCATAGATTTGGCTAGAACTATGATACATGCAAATGACATGAGTTATAAATTTTGGGGTGAAGCAGTAACAACTGCTGTTTATACACTCAATCGGACGGGTTCCAGCCCAGAAAATGGTAAGACGCCTTTTGAGATGTGGTTTGGGAAGGTTCCAAATATTAATCACTTAATCAAGTTTTCGGAATTGATGCATATATACATGTGCCAAAAGAAAAAAGACGCAAATTGTGCTCAAAAGCTAGAAAAGGAGTATTCGTTGGCTACCAAGAAAACTCGAAAGGCTTTCGAGTGTGGCTACCTGAATACAGAAAAGTGGAAATATCAAGAGACATTGTATTTCGAGATATCTCGTCAAGTGTGACCATTCCCAGTATAGGAGAAATTGTGGAAAATGAGGACACTTTGAAGCAGGAACAAATGGATTCAAATTTAGTGGAAGAATAGAAACTGAAGTTGATAGAGAAACAAAAGAAGAAGAACAAAGGAGCCTTGATAAACCTGAAGAATATAAAAGATCTGAAAACAAAGAAGTAACGAAGAAAGTCTACCATTTATGTTCTAAATGCTCCACCACATGCGCTCATGAAGAAGGATTTGCTCTCAAAGCCGATTCTCCAGAATCAAGAACAAAGCTTTGAAGACGTCGAAATCTCCGTCAAGGAAGGAGTGGCAGGCAGCTTTGTACGACGAGATCTCATCACTTAAAAAAAAATAATACGTGGATTCTTGTACGACTTCCTGCTGATAAATCACCTATTACGAACAAATGGGTATATAAAATAAAATATGCTGAAGATGGTAAGGTCGAACGTTATAAAGCACGCCTGGTGGTAAGAGGTTTCACATAACGTTGTGGTATTGACTACCAAGAAACATTTAGCCCAGTTGTGAAGTTCACCTCAATTAGATTGATTTTAGCCCTCTGCGCAAATGAAAGATTGAAACTTAGACAATTCGACATTAAAACGGCTTTTTTGTATGGCGATTTGGCTGAGGATATATACATGTACCAACCGAAAGGTTATGACGATGGAAGCAAGAAAGTTTGCAAGTTGCAAAGGAGTCTGTATGGACTTAAACAAGCGTCCAGATGCTGGAACATCAGGCTTACAGATTTTTTAAACAAATTTCTTTTCTTTGCGAGGCAGATTGATGGGTATTTATCAGTGAGAAGAACGGACGAAAGATGATATTGGCCATATTATTGACGATGGTTTAGTAGCTGCTGAAGATGAAGATGACATAGACACTTTAATTTTGTACCTGAGTCAAGAATTTGAAATTAAATCATCGATGCTGAGCTGTTATCTGGGTTTGGAAGTAAAATTTACTGAAAATCTTAATGTGAAAATTTGAGTGAGAGTGATAGAAGCAAGTCGAACTTTTGTAGGCTCTTGCAGAAAGACGAAGTTTTAAGTGTTTTAGTTTGAATCTAAAGTTAATAACACATTTTAACCCTTTTTTATTTATAACTGAGGGTGAGTCTGTTAAAATTCAACCAAAAGTCTTCAAATTATAGGTAAAAACCGAAAAAAAAAATCCAATTGTTAAATATATATAAACATTAGAGTGGGTCAAAAAAATCGATAAATTTTTTTTTTTACAAATGCTACGGAAAAATGGGTTGCAAGACTTCTTAAAAAAATTCTCAAAAATTATGAGCTCTTAATTTTAATATTTAGGTCCTCCGCATCGCAGTTTTGTATATTTTCCTCAGTCCAATATAAAAAAGTTGATACCTCATCATTTATCGATTGAACAGAAAAATGTTCCAAAATAATATTTTAGGAATTTTAACGTTCTACAAAAAAGGTATCTTGTGTTTTTTCCGTAAACCTCACCATTTAAAAGATATTAAGGATTTAATTTTGATTATTTTCAAAATTTTTTTATATTTTTTTATTTATCATTTTTGTTTATGAATTTTATAACTCGACAATAAATGACTTTTACAAAATGCATAATGCAAATTTTTGTTGGAAATTAACTGCTCTTAATTTTAATTATTTTCAAAATTTTTTTTTATTTTTTTATTTATCATTTTTGTTTATGAATCTTATAACTCGACAATAAATGACTTTTACAAAATGCATAATGCAAATTTTTGTTGGAAATTAACTGCTCTTCAAAAATAGTTTTTAATGTTTTGTCGATGAAATTAACCGTTCAAAAGTTATTCATCATCAAACTTTCATGTGTACGGATTTTTAAGGTTTTGAATGAGATATTCGAAAAATTTCGATTTAATTTATGAATTTTAAATGAATTTCATTTCTTGTCATTAATGTAAGTATTATTTGAGTTTTATTTTCGAAATTATCAAAATTTTTCTTCAATTATTCTAAACATTTTATTTCTAATCATTAGAAATCACGATCCTGGGAAAAATTTCTCTTCTAGAGAATTTCTGTTTTGTATTTCATTTCATCTGTTTGAATTGTGAAAATAAAACTCAAATAATACTTATATTAATGACAAGAAATGAAATTCATATAAAATTCATAACTTAAATTGAAATTTTTCGAATACCTCATTCAAAACTTTAAAAATCCGTACACATAAAAGTTTGATGATGAATAACTTTTGAACGGTTAATTTCAACGACAAAACATTAAAAACCATTTTTAAAGAGCAGTAAATTTCCAACAAAAATTTGCATTGCGCATTTTGTAAAAGTCATTTATTGTCGAGTTATAAAATTCATAAACAAAAATGAAATTTGTCTTAAAATAATCAAAATTAAATCCTCAATATCTTTCAAATGGTGAGGTTTACGGAAAAATCACAAGATATCTTTTTTGTAGAGCGTTAATTTTCCTAAAAGATTTTTTGGAACATTTTTCTGTTCAATCGATAAATGATGAGGTATGAACTTTTTCCTATTGGACTGAGGAAAATATACAAAACTGCGATGCGGAGGACCTAATTATTAAAATTAAGAGTTCATAATTTTTGAGAATTTTTTTAAGGAGTCTAGCAAACCATTTTTCCGTAGCATTTGTAAAAAAAAAAATAATCGATTTTTTTGACCCACTCTAATAAACATAATATGCAACGGACACCACCTCGTATAACCGATTGTTCAAATAACTCAATTTCACTGAGCACCACATCGAAGAGAGATCTATGTATCTAAAACTTCACCCGAAAACTTTCCGCCACATAAAATTACTGACAAAACCAGAAATAACATGTCGTCTGTAGGTTCAATGTCAGTCATGGATCTAAAAATCGTTGTGAACGACATTATGGCTTCGTTACTTGATGAAAAATTAAAGGATCTTCCCAACAAAGCAGATATGGCAAAGATCGGGACAGATATAAACACTCTGCAACAGCACAATCTCTCACTTCAAAATCAGCTTGTTAAAATGGAATCCCGCTGTTCTCTTGAGCGACAAGTTGAGTTTTTATCCAGAAAGGCAAATGAAAAGAACGTCGTTTTCCATTTTCCAACTGAACCGGGTGTGTCTGCCGAGGATAAGGCGAAATCACTTTGTATGGATCTACTTAAATCCAATAACCAAGGAATAATATCTTCATCGCGAGCTATTCGATCCAGAAACACAAACATCGAGAACGTTATTGTGGAACTTCAAAACAAAGATGATGTCGGGAGAATCCTCCAATCAGCTACGGCCTTAAAAAACACCGGTATATCACTACACAGAGATTATCCCGTTGCGGCAAGAGAAAGGAGACGAAAGCTTTTAAAAATAAAACATCAAGTTTTGACCAACGACAAAAATGCTAAAATATTTATTAGAGGAGACATGATAAAAATTTATGATAAAACATTTTATTTCAACTCCAATAATGCGCTAACATGTGACGAACAAGGAGGAATGACATTTTTGCAAAAGCTGATAAACAACAATGATGAAATGTCAGGTAATGACATCCAGCCCTGTGGCTCTCAAACTTCTCAAATTATAAGAAGCGAGGTGCTGCCAAATTATTCTATTTAATAATGTTGCCGTCAGCCATGTTCACACTAGCAGTTCTTTTAAACAAAATTTTGCTAACTTTTCATTTAAAATTATTGCATACAACATATCAGGTTTATTAAATAAGTTAATTTTTAAAAAATTTTTTGAATTTATAAATGAATACGATATATTTTTATTATTTGAAACATTTATTGAGCAAAACAAAGACAACTATGAAACATATTTTGATCAATTTATATTACAATGGATCCCTGCAACAAGAACTCATGCACACGGAAGAGCAAGTGAAGGCTATCTATTTGGAATAAAAAAACATTTTGTATTTTCTACAAAGTGTCGTTTTGTGAAGGAAATGAACAGAATTTAAGTGGAATTAGAGGTAATGGATGAAAAACTGTACATAGTACCAGTATATATAAATTGCAACAAATGGATGGATGAATTCTCGAATCTCTACGACTTTCTTTCGGAGATTCATTACGAAAACATAATGGTATGGTCGGTGACTGCAATGGTAGAGTTGGTAATACCCAGTTGCTACATTTGGAACCTGAGTTTACTCCAGAAGTCGTCCACACCACTAGATCGTCAAGGGACACAAAAATCGATGGGAACGGAAGAAGACTGATCGAAATGTGCCAGACGTTAGGACTTACATTATTAAACGTAAGAACCAAGAGTGACCCGAACGGCCATTTCACATTCATTAGGGGTACGTCCTGCTCAACCATCGATTACTGTCTCGTCCGAGGGAAATGGTTACAATATGTAGAGGACTTAAAGGTAGAAGAACTGGTTTTCTCAGAGCACCTCCCATTGTCCGTCAAATGTATTCTCTCTGAAAACCTGCCCGCCAGTGACGTTACCATGAACCTGTTGCCGAAACTCCGTTGGAAGAATGCTCACCTTAACAGATACAAAGAAAACCTCAATGCCTTAATAGACCCCATCAACATCAACCAACTCAACACAAATCGTGGCGCAGATATCCTAGTGAAATGCATATCGGAGGCAGCTCATCCCTTTCAATCAACAAAAAGAAAGACTTGGAAAGATCCCTGGTTGGACGCGGACTGCGAAAAGGCTAGGAAAAAATCTTTCGGATTCCTAAGACTCCTGAGAACAACTAATTCAGACTTTGCGAAAAATTTGTACCAGGAAGCAAATAAAGCATACAAAATGATATGTAAGGAAAAGCAACATTACTACAATCAACAGCTTATACGAAAATTATCAGAGGTTAGAGACAGTAGGTCTTTTTGGAGTCTGGCCCGATCACTAAACGGAGTTCCTTTCGCAAGAAAAATCAAAATAAACATGAATGTCTTAGCTGATCACTTCGAAAATCTTCTTAACTCAAGGACAAATCCAAACGCCATGTCATACGCTAACCCTTACATAGAAAATGAAAGTCTGGACCAAAATTTTTCTACGCAAGAAGTCATCGAGGTAATACGTAGATGCAAATACAACAAGGCACCAGGTGAGGACCGAGTCCCATATGAATTTTTCATAAACGCCACCGAAAACTTTTTTGAAAAACTAACGACTGCTTTGAATTATATATTTAATGACGGTGTCATTCCCGAGAGCTTCCGCAAAACCATCATTTTCCCTTTATTCAAAAAAGGTGACGTATGTGACCCTAGTAACTATCGAGGTATATCGTTTATCAACACCATAACCAAAATCTACACCGGAGTTATTCTTGACCGACTTTTGAACTGGACACAACAAAATAAACTACTCAGCGAGTACCAAGCAGGCTTCATGAAAGAATACTCTACTGTGGATCATATTTTCACCCTAACCTGCATTGCTAGATCCTATCTAGACAAGAGAAAGAAGTTGTACGCATTTTTCGTTGATTTCAAAGCGGCTTTTGACTCAATCGATAGAGACACTCTTTTTTACAAGCTTAGCTGCCTTGGAGTCTCCCATAAAATGTTGACAGCACTAAGACGGCTCTATGAAAACAATATGACAGCGATATGGAACGGTAACGAAGGGTCCAATTGGTTTAAAACATCGACTGGAGTCAAGCAAGGATGCCTTCTAAGCCCACTTCTGTTCTCTCTTTTCTTAGATGACATCACAACGGCTCTTCCCGGGGGAATAATGTTTGCTGGTATCAACATCAAAGCGCTTATGTATGCGGACGATATTGTAATTTTAGCGGAATCACCACAAATGCTGCAAATGATGATAAATAAGCTTAAAATATATTGCGATCTCTGGAACCTCACAGTCAATACCGACAAATCAAAAATTTTGATATTCCGAAATGGATCTGGTAGATACGCCAGAGAAGAGAGATGGACCTGGAATAATGTTGCACTGGATTTGGTTAAGGAGTATAAGTACCTTGGAGTTATAATCACCCCCAATCTTTCATTCAAGAAGCACCTGCAGCAAAACTAATCGAATCGAAACAAGCCATCAACTGCAACTGGAGGGGAGTGCTGGGGAAAAAATATGTAGCACCATTTAAAGTTTTTGAAGCGGTGATGAGATCGATCTTATGCTATGCTGGTCAAGTGTGGGGATTTCTACAGTACGAAGAGGTTGAAAAGCTTTTAAGATATTTTCTCAAAAAGATATTCTGGCTCCCTGAGCATACACCTACGTATATGCTGCACTTAGAGACCGGACTCCCGCAACTATATATTTTCACGCTGAAGATGCATCTTAACTACATTAAAAAGTTTTGGCGCTTCCAAATCATCGACTGCCTAATGCCATTGTAAGACAGCTGCTCCGAGAGAGGTCACAGTTCTTCGCAAAATGGTCTCGTTTGGAGGTGTTACATAATGTTCAGCTAGTGGAAAGTGACTGGAGAAACTGGGACCCGACCTTCCAAATATCGTTGGATTCTTTCCAACACCCTTGATGCCAAAATCTTCGAGAACTTTACGGAAAGAGCTGAAGAAAGTGAATCTCGTAATTTGTATAAGACCTTGCAGCACAACCTTGGTGAAAACAACTATTTCCATGACCAGTACCCGTAAAAGACCATTTCAACCATTTTTAAAACCAGAGGAGAGCTGATACGGTTAAACTACCGACCATATGGCCCTGAAGAAAACACGGAGTATACTCTTTGCAACCATAGAACAGTGGAAAACGTACTCCACTTCATAGGGACTTGCCCTGTACTGTCATCAATCCGTTATGCGCATTGGGGAAAAAGCGTTCTTAACCAAAATGAAACTATCGAAGTGCTAAATGGTTCAAACTGGAATGTTCTAAGTAGTTTTGTCCTAACTGCACAAAGATATAGAAACCAAATTATGAATGAAGCTTTCTATTTTTTTATATATTAACTTTAAATTCAATCATAAGTTATCGTTAACACTTTTTCAATTTATTTAAATTAAATCAATGAAGTCTTTTTATTTTTAAAATATGTAAATTTAAACTTTGTTTAGATAATAAGTACTCTCTTTTTCGGGCTGACGGCACAGTCCAATGCTCTAATATTGTGAAAATGTAAACCAAAGACAAATTAATATTGTAAAATAAAATCACACATACTACTACTACTACTCTTAATGTGCAAGTGAAACAAACATCATATGCTACGAAGGTATTGGCACGGTTTGGTATGCTGGATTCGAAGTCTGTTAACACACCAGTTGAAAGCAAAGGTACTTCGATTGACACTGGCACTCGACTTTCGTCAAAATATCCATTTCGTGAAGCAGTGGGTAGCCTAATGTACTTGGCTGTAGGGACTAGGCCTGACATTGGTTACGCAGTCAGTTTGGTTAGTCGTCATTTAGATAACCCTACAGATTGTCATATTACAGCGGTAAAAAGAATTTTTAAATATTTGAACGACCGAATCGGAATATGTGGCAGCATGTGAAGGTGTCAAGGAGCTAATATGGGTGTATCGTCTATTTTTGGAGCCAGTTCAAAAGAAATCAGATATTCCTGCGGTTAACATGGACAACCAAAGTGCAGTCATCAGTCAAGCTGATAAGGAACCCGGAATTCCACAAAAGAACTTAACATATTGAAGTTAAATACCACTTTATTCGCCAAAAATACGAGGAAGGATTATTCACTTTACACTATGTACCAACAAATCAACAAACAGCTGATATATTTACGAAACCTTTATTAAGAGATCGTTTTAAATACTTAAGAGAACAACTAGGAGTTAGAAATTGAATTTACATACTGAAATAGAATTATAAAAGTGGAAGTGTTAAACTATGCTTGCTTTGCGCTATGTTACTAGTGATTTATTCAAAAACATCTGTAAGATTTAAAAAATAGTAAAGATTCAAACAAGTCCGTACCACCCTCCGTCAAACGGTGCTCTCGAAAGGTCACATCGAACGTTAGGTGACTTCCTAAGAAGTAATGCTGTCAAACTGGGACAACTACCTCGAGTACGCAATGTTTTTCTATAACACTACTCCGCATTCAAGTAGGTATCAATCACAGTCCATTTGAAGTCCTTTTCGGTTTTGAAGCGCCCATTCCCTCCATACAGCCAACATACAATTATGACGACTAGGTCTCTGAAATAAAGTAAAAAATGCAAATTGGATATGAACTAATCCGTACCCACCAAATAAAAGCAAAGGAAAGATCTAAAGCCTACTACGATAAAAAATACCCCCATTTTTGAAGGACCATACGAAATAACCGAAATTTTATCTAAAGAAAACTACAAAACATACTTCAACCTAAACACACGTACCACAAACAATTACAATATCTGACAGTGGAATTCTGAGCATAGACCCATTTTGTTAAGCAATTACAAAGGAGGTTTACCTCCAAGCATCAAACACTGTTCCGACTAGGTTTTATTTCTAACTATGAAAAAACTAGGAAAAAAGTATTTGTAATAAAACACAGAACTACACTATTTCACTTTCAAATTGCTTGTATTTAATTGCTTCTAGAATCTTAGTCATATGACCTTTTGTATATTAACTTCATTAATTTTCGTAAACATTCTATGTTTTTGTTATGACATTTCAATGTTGTGGAATGTATGTTAAGTATAGTTTATTTAGGCTGTATATAATTCCATTCAGTTCTCAACATTCTCCCGCCTCCAAAAATTCGACATCTCATTCATTACTTGTGGTGCACCCTGTTCACAAATCGCACTGTTGTACCGACGTTGTTCAGCAGATTCTCCACAGATGGGCTTTGACATTTGACTGTCTTCCTTAATTGGTATAAATACCAACTGATAAATGGTGGTACTCTTCTTGCTCATGTATACATGTAACGAGACAGAAAAGAGATTAGTACATTAAAATAAACATAAATGGACAGCACGAAAGAATAGGACAACAGATACCAAACAGAAATTTAAAAATGTTGCCTCTCATTTTGACATGTACTGTATTGGTTGTGTGTGTTGCCTGTGTAAGCTGGAGTTTTCATTCAGTCGTGGATTATCGTTTGTTTCATTCTTGCATGTGTTAATTCCGATGCGTAAAGACCCCGGCCCATAGAACGCGTTGCATGCGATGGGAGCGGCGCGGCAACTGATGCGGTTGGTTTTGCCGCACGCAACTGATAGGGGTGACCCAATGAATGCGGCGTGGTGTTTTGACGGTTGTGTATTAGCTAAAACAATTTTTCAATAGGCAACACAAACGTCAAACGAACTAGGGTTGAGTCAATAATTTACTAAAACTAGATGTGGGTGAGGTACATGGGTTATATTTTCTTGAATGTTTCAAATACCTCATTTCAAGGATTGAATACTGTTTCAGATCGAACTAGTGTCCGAATATACCTTTTTATGATACGTTAAAAACAAAACAGCAAAGTTTTTGGCTTTAGCAACCAAAGTTTGCTTTAAGCTTGTTTACGAAACAATGTTGCCTTTGCAAAAAAATTATAGAGTTATGCGTTCCACTGGTTTTACGATTCGCCTTTTCTGATTTGAAAAAGTTGTTCGTGAAACTTTGAACATAGGTGGCGATACCAGCGTTTTCCCTACCTTTTTTGAATTCGAATACTTGGCTTAGTAATGGATTAAAAAAAAAAAAAAATAAAACACAAGTAATTTACTGTGTCTATTTATCACAGGAAAAACAAGGGTGTCTTTACATTGAATAAATAATTTATAGTGTTGAAAACAGTATAGTTTCGCTGTTTAGAAAAGTTTGTAATGTTGAAATGAGAAAAGCGCACCATAGATTTTGAAAGTTTTCTTGAACTGGAATACTTTACCAGCTTTTGGCTCTGGAAAAAAAAACACTATAAAGCTACGCCGCTGACGCTGCATTTTTGCTGTTGTCACAATATTTCGTCATGTATGTGTGGTTACTTACATACACTTGATAAAAATAAAAATTTTTATGTGAAACTGTTGCAGTCATAACAAAAAAATTGCTTCTGTTTGGGAAATCTCTAAATAGCCTACTCTCACTGGGACAAAAACGCAATTCTTTCAATTTTAAATTTTTATTGAGAATGTACAAGTAAGACGTAGTCTTTTATAGTACTAAAAAATACGGACTATGATGATAAGTAAACATTATCCATAAATAAACTTAAAACAAAATACAAATGTAATATAAATTTAGTAATAGCAACAAATTTTAAAATTTTTTTTTTTTTTTTTTTTTTTTTTTTTTTTTTTTTTTCAACTAGTTTTAGTTAACTTCATAATTAATGTACATTTAAATCTGTATAAATTTAAGTTTTAGTTTTCACATTAGTCCTTAGCGAAAATGAGCAGTGATTGCATTTTTAAAATTTGTTATTCCAATTATTCTTTTAATGGTAATCGGTAGAGAGTTCCAAATTACATACACAATAAAAAGCCGTGAATAGACACAATAAAAAGCCGTGCAATAGACTACACTTGCGTAGTCGATCAATGGCACGAGCAACGTTTTTATAAGCCTTAACTTTGTATTTACAGGAGTAGCGGAGGAGAATGGCCAAAGTCTACGTAGTCCAGAGTATATTCTTGCAACTGTATGATTAATATGACTTTCAGCTGAAAGTTTTCTGTTAATTTTGAAACCTAGACTTGTAACAGTTTCCGAAAAAGACAGCTGGAATGAAGACAGAAAAACAGGAGGTAAAAGTGATGTACCAACAAGCTTTTTGGAAATTGCAATAAGCTGAGACTTTTCTGGATTCAGACAAAGACCATTGTTAACTGACCATTTAAAAATTGCCATTAGATCTTCATTAATTCTGCATATTAAATCCTCTTGTAAGCCAAGAGGACGCGATAAATATATTTGTACATCATCTGCATACAGATGTACCAAAGCATTTGAACATACGTTTGGCAGGTCATTTATAAATATGCAAAATAACAACGGTCCAAAAATAGAGCCTTGTGGTACACCCATACGCAGATTCAGAGATCCTGATTGATTTTGAGCAATACAAACTTTTTGGCGGCGATTATGCAGGTAACATTTAATTAAGTGTACTGCTCTGTCATTAAACCCAAAATAATGCTTCAGTTTCTTGCAGAGTAACGGTTAACTCTGTCAAAAGCCTTTGAGAAATCAAGCAGACATAACAGAGTTAGATTGTCTTTATCATATTCACATCTTATATCATCAATTACTTTGATCATTGCCGTTTGGCAGGAATGATTTGCCCGAAAGCCCGACTGAAATGGTGATAGCATGTTAAACCTTTTGAGATGACATGAAATTTGCGACGCTAGTATTTTCTCAAAGACTTTTGACAGACACGGAAGAATGCTAATAGGTCGAAAATCTGAACAAGAACTTGCATTATTTTTCTTGGCTACGGGGATAACCTTGGCTACCTTCCAACCATCCGGGAACGATGAAGAAGCAATACAGAAATTGAGCAATCCTGTTAAGGTACTTAAAACATGCAGTAAGATCATTTTAACGAAACATAGTGGGACTCCCTCCTCTCCAATAGCATCAGACTTAATTGACACCTAATGCTTTCAAGAACTTCAAATTCTGAAACGGAAACAAATTCATAAATTATTGATGGATCGCAGAAAGCTTGATCATTAGGCTCAAAGTCTAGACACTGGGTGTCCATCATGACAAACGCATGATTCAATTCATTGGGATCAGGAAATTTTTGGGTAGACTCCTTTTTCCAATGGCTCGAAGATTACTCCAGAGCTTGCAAGAAGACTGGTTTATATCCAGCTTTGACATAAAATATCTTTTTTTTTTGCCCTCCGAATCACATACGTGGTGTGATTTCTAATTTGGCAAAAAATTTCCCAATTTTCATTAGTTGGATCGAGCTTCCATTTAGAATAAGATTTTCTTCGATTTCGTATTGCCATTTCCACATCAGAAGTAAACCAAGGGCAGTTTTAGCTACGCACTGAAACCGTTTTCATAGGAACATGTTTCTCAAATAGTTCAAGAACTAACGATTGGAAGCACTCAACCTTGTCGGAAGCATTTGCGAAGTTGAGACAGAAATGCCAAGGAATCACCATTGTATCATTCTGTAGGGCAATATTGTCAACTGATTTAAAATCTCGGAACTGAAAAGTTGTCGGAATCGGAACACGCGAAAAATCAATGTTGTATGTGCAAAAAAGAAGATCGTGGTCAGATATACCATCCAAGGACAGTTGATCTTGCAAAAAAACATTAGAAAGATCAGAGACAATCATAAGATCGAGAAGACTAGGAGTTGAGTTAGGTGCAAAACGAGTAGCAAAAGAGTTTGATACATGCAGTCCATTTGTTGCGATTATGTCTCTTAGCTGGTTAGCTCGGGTATCCGACAGTAAAAGATCTGCATTAAAGTCCCCACAGACAATAATGTGTTCATATAATGCAGAGTATGGTTGTAAGGCAGCACAGAGGGGTTCGGGAGAAATACTTCGATTGGGATTATACTTTATACCCTACACACACAACACTTTTTATATTACCATCAGAAACCTCCAATATCAAAAATTCTACTCCACTGTTTGCTGATTTTGCCAGAACTTTACAACTAAGGGATGAATTGCAGTATATTGCAACCCCACCTCCTACTGTGTCTGTTACTCTTTCATTTCGAAGTAAAAAGTAGTTTTGAATTTCATGCATACTACTTGGAGTATCTGGTCTAAACCATGTCTCCGTAATGCAGATTAAATCTACCCAGATGAGTCAAACACATACTTTAAAAAACCTAATTTGTTCATATTGAGACTACGAGCATTGATACAACATACTTTGAAACCTTCACGGGCACTTGAAAGTATTTTTACAGTGGATTTTACTGACATACAATTCATTATGAACGTCTACCCAACAATAATTAGAAAACAAACAGTACAACAATCAAGAACTGTCAAATAGAAAAAAAGAATTAAAAGCAAAACAATAAGAACAATTAAACAAGTTTTACAAACAATAAGAAATCAGTTACAAGAAAGATAAAGAGAGAAAAACGCAATTCTTTTACGAAAACGAGTGAACCGTTCCTTAACAGTTTTTCTCACCATTTTGCACTTTATGTTTTCAGAACAATCACCTTTATTAATGTTATTGTATTGTTACACTCATTTATTGTAGAATGGAAAGATTGAATCAAACACAAATTAATTTTAATCATAAGACACTTAAAAAATTATCTAATGAAGTGAAAAGAAAAGGTTTGATATAACATTAGTTTGCTTTTGGTGAACAAATTTAGAACATAAAATAGCTTCTATTCCGTCACTTATTTGTTATTGGTTTCAGCATAAGCGTATTGAAAGCATATCGCTACTGAAAACATCATGTTCTTGAAAAATTTATGTGAAAATTTGTTAGTATTTGGGAATTGTTACGAAAATTACGTTTTTGTCCCAGTGTGAATAGACTACAAGCCTAAAAAGTGCATGTCTGAGTTCATATAGGTATTCACATATTGTGTATATATAAAAAAACATTGTATTTTGTAGATATTTTATTAAAATTGGCAGAAATATTCGCACTTGACTTCAAAGAATTAATTCTTTTGCAACAAATGAAACATAAGCTTTTTAAACTGTGCCTACAGTAACATATAACAAAAAAATACGTTTTTTATTATTTTATTTAGCTGTTGTCAAACTTTAAAATGCTTTTGTTTCATTATTTTCAAAACGAAAATTAATCTTTATAACTAGACTAACAAATTTTCAGCAAATAATTTGTACTTTTCAACATTTAAAATAGTTTGACAGTAAAATCTAATTGAAAATGCTACTTAAACTGTTATTATAGCAGTAGTAGCAACCACAGTTGAGGCACATCTCTGAGGTATCAGTTTGTCCTATCTCATCACTAGCAACAAGAGAGATCTTCAAATTGGTTTGACGGCAAATGTCACCGCGTGAGAGCCGCGGCAAAGTAGAAAGTTGGGCTACTCGGCGCGTTCGGCGAGTGGCTCGCGGTGCTTATGGGTCACATCTCATAAGAACGTGTGTATTTAATCGAGCTGTCAGTTGGAAGCGGTGCCGCACGCGCGCAACGCGTTCTATGGGCCTGGGCCTTTAGAGTAATGTACGAATTCATGTTGTTCTTGTTCTTTTTTCATATGTAAATTCGTTCCGACTAGGTCCAAATGTTCCGGCTAGGTTTTATTTCTAACTATGAAAAAACTAGGAAAAAAGTATTTGTATTACTAAACTATTTCACTTTCAAATTGCTTGTATTTAATTACATTTTGTATATTAACTTCATTAATTTTCGTAAACATTCTATGTTTTTGTTATGACATTTCAATGTTGTGGAATGTATGTTAAGTATTGTTTATTTAGGCTGTATATAATTCCATTCAGTTCTCAACAAACTCTATCTATCTATATCTATACACAAAATTAAAACGTAACAGTTTGTTTGTTTGTGCACGCTAATCTCAGAAACGGCTTATTTTATCTAGATGGGGTTTTCAGTAATATATTGAGATAAGCTTCACTTAACATTAAGTTTTTATTTCATGTCAATCGGTTGATAAATAAAAAAGTTATGCCAATTCTTGCGGACGAATAAGCTGGCACACCTAGTATACAATAGAACTCCTATTTCCTACTTTTTACAAGATTCAACCATACTGGAAGATATAACAATTCCAACCAATTTATCCCAAATGTCCTCCCATACCACTCACATAGAAAAACTGGATTTAGATAAGTACAGTATAAATGTTAAAGATTTAATTGACAAAAACAACACACTATTCAATGTTAGCCATAAGAATGTATACACCTCTATTTCTACCATAGTCTTAATATGTATACTTCTAGCTATGTATATACTTTTTAGAAAAAAAATTTTAAATTAAATGTTCAACATATCGTTCAATAGCCCAAAACATAACAAATAATGCAGAACCTATTAATGAGGAAACAACCCATGTACCTATAAGAAAAAAGCAAATGTAAACAAAAACAATATTTTTTTATTACCAATAATCGAACAAAAAGAAAACGAAAACAAGAAAATGAAAAATTAAAAAAAAAAATGTATACACTTATTAAGCGTAGAACGAAAAAAAAAATTATTTTTGACTAAATAAACTTTTAGATTGTCTGCATTCATTTTTCACACTCCTACCTATATGCCGAAAGATCTCACTCGTTGCCTCGTACGCCTTTCCTAATTTAAAGGGGGAGGACTGTTGTGTCCCACACCCAATTACTCAACTGTTGTACCCAACACCCAAAAACCCAATTCTTTGGAATTGCCCCGTCGGCGTCGCTTCTTAAACGTACGTCATATGTAGTTTCGATGTCGATAAATGTGTCATGCATTGGTTATGTCACAACAATGACAATGCATGTCAAGCGAACCGAAATACGTTTACAAAGAAAGCGACGAGGAACATACTGTGCAGCGTCACATTGCAGACCAAGCAATTGTGGGAAATAGCACGCACATTATGGTTTGCATATATGGTGTTTGCAGTATGTGTGGCTCAGATTGCGTGGTTTTCCTGGTACCACCAGTGACGATCGTAGGTAATAAGTACGGAATACGAAAATAATGTTGATCATTCCTATTCTGAACGTTAAACTAAAACATTATTTTTTCTTACTTGTTGTGTGCGGAACAACACTGACAAGCCTGATCAGAAAATGCATATGCACTCTCTTTAGTTAGCTCTTCTAAATCTAATTTAAAATGCAAAACCCACAAGAAAATTTGTTTTGCGTCCCATCAGTCAACTACTGCATTAACGATGACTCCAATGATCTCATTTTGAAATGGACATACTTAAATAATTTTCTCATAGAAATTCTAAGTCATTGGTTCCTAAATGATAGAATGGTAATCACTAATCAGTGACAGAACAAAAATTATGTTTTTGAATTTATGTGGAAACGAAGTTGATAATGGACGGTTCTAATTTCATTCTACTAATTGCAGAAAGTGTAAGCATAGCAATGATATCTATAAGTCGGTAGTAAACAAAATAACATTTTAGGTGCCAGTTATAGCGATCAGGAAAACGAATCCGGAAAAATGTTTGAAAGGAATAATCACTATGTTTTCGTTACAATTGAATAACAAATGTTATACCAATCAATAGTAAACAGCCCAGAGATTTTTTTTTGTAAAGAAAATGTTCAGTTGAACAAATACTTTGCCGTAAAATTCTATTTTTCTATTTTCCTGATGGAATTGGAACAGGAAAATAGAAAAATACAAATTAAACAGAAAATATTTGTTCTATTATATCTTTTTTGGGCACAAAAAATTCTTTGAGTGATTTGCCATCGATTGGTATCACATTTGTTATTCAATTGCAACGAAAACATAGTTATTATTCCATTTGAAAATTTTTCCTGATCGCTATAACTGGCCCCTTAAGTACCAAAATAACCTTAAGGTACCGTTTAAGTACCTTGGTGTCTTATTAGCCTGGAAAATGAGTTGGTCTATCCATGCGGAAACTAAATTGGGTTGATAATATTTTACCTAGCTACAATGCAAGATGTCTGTTAATAGATTTGAAAACTCTCAAAGCTAGGAGGAGGTATTATTTACGTAGTTATGCTTGCTAGAGATATTCTCTGTAATTGAATTGATTGTCCTAAACTTCTCTCTCTTTTTCCTTTATATGCTCCTTCAAGACAGTTGAGGTAGAGGCCGATTCTGTTTTTTGTTCCCCGATCTTATACAAACTACGGTACATCAAATCCGATTTCACGTTCTAGTTATGAATTTAATTGCCTTTATCAAAATATAGACTTATGTTTAAGCAGAGATGTTTTTAAAACTATTGTTTTGAGTCTAGTTTCGTAAAATGTTTGTATATTTATTTACATATGTAAGATAATTTTTTTAGCTGTTCAATGTTCAATACTTGCTTTTACTTTTCTCAAAATAGTGTATGTTAATATTGTTAGGTCTAGAAAGTTATGATGTCGATAGATGGTAAATAAATAAATAAATAAATAAATAATACCGATGCCCTTAAGAAGTATCTGATGGCTGCTTCAAGACAATTCTTTTTCTTGAGGCAATATTGCTCACTTGATCTGCTCAATTGCATTTATTATGGACTAGTTCATTCAAAGCTAGAATATGGAATAGTTTCATGGGGAGGCACACACCTCAGTAAATTATACGAGTGATTTGTAATAAAAACAGTCGTGACCCCATCACACTACCTATTGTAAAATTGTATTATCCAACATTATATATCTATGGAAGCCTGCTTTTGCTTCTAGTTCCTTATGAGATATAGATTGCAGCTATTACATAAAAATTAGAAAAAGAGCCCACGCATTTCTTCCAACCAAGGACTGGAAAGTTTTGCTTAAAGTCGCCAATCCCCAGAGTGTCGCCTAGACTATCTCGATGAGTGAACGTACTGTGTCCGTCCATACTTGACGACCTTAATTGCAAACCACTCTTCAATTGCCATAGGGTCCAATTCAATATCAAAAGAACCACAAAAAGGAGGAGCCTCTGGAGCTACATTAGTCATCTGCTCCTATCCTATTTGCAACTAATTATGTTCATAAGACATCGTCGAGACCAAAACTCCTGATGAGTCAAGTTGCAATGCACAAAAATATAATATAATTAATGCATAATGCAGTGGGAAAGGCTCTCTTTTATTTGTGTTACTTTTATCATTTTATGTCATCTTTTTGTCATGCTAACTACCTTTTATTTATATACATGTTTGCTTATGTTTCGACTTGTTACTGTAAAACATTTTACCTTTTCTAGTTCTTAAATTTTTAATCACATCATCATATGAAATCGAAATAATGATTTATTCTGTCAGATAAGAAAAGCAGAGATGAATATAAAATATTCATTCAAACAAAGAAGTTGTTGAAATTTTCCTGAATAAAATAGGGAACATAACTGGCGCAGTCGGTGAAAGGCTTTGGCACTGCAGAAAATTGCATCTTATATATAAAAATGAATCGCAAAATGTGTTGGTAAGCGCATAACTCAACAACGCCTAGATTTATTTGGCCAATTCTTTTTTTGTTGTGTTTGTTATTGTCAGGAGAAGGTTTTTATTACATAAAATTAAAAAAATTGAGCGGATATTCCCACAGGAACGGGTTTGGGAATGGAAACGGGAACCTTAAATTTAATTGATCGATTTCAAAAATTCTTTCAACTCTTGGATGTTACATTCATCCCTCAGTGACATAGACTTATAAATTGTTCCTGTCAAGGTGTGATCCCCATATTTCCACAGGAACGGGGTGGGGAACGGAAACTTAGAAATTACTGGATAGATTTCTAAAACCCTTCCTGCATTAGGAGCGCTACATTATCCACCTCAATTAGTAAATTAGATTATATTTCATCCCTATAACCCCACGGAAACAGAAACGGGAACGAGAACGGGAACCTTAAAGTTACTTGACCGATGTCAAAAATTCTTTCAACTTTAGGATGTTACATTATGCCTCAGTGACAATGACTTATAAATGGTTCCTGTCAAGGTTTGTTCCCCATATACCCAGAGGAACGGCATTTAAAAAATTGCGCGGATATTCTGACAGGAGCGGGTTTGGGAACGGAAACTTAGAAACTACTAGACCGATTTCTATAACCCTTCCTGCATTAGGATTGCTACATTAACCCCCTCCTTTCAGTGACTTATATTTCACATATTTCCACGGTAACAGAAGATTCCCACAGGAACAGGGCTGGGAACGGAAACTTAGAAACTGCTGGACAGATTTCAAAAATTCTTTCGTCATTGGGATGCCACATAATCGCAAAGTAAAAACGATTGTTTTTCATCCCCAAGTTTCCACTTTAGCGGAAAAACGAGAACGGGAACCTTACTACAGACCCGAGCAACGCCGGGTGGCTCAGCTTGTTATATATATATAGATACATATACGTACATTGGACTGACATTGGACTGAAATCAGAAATCAAAAAGAAAGAAATAAAAAAAAAGGGAATTCGCAGAATAAAAGAAATTAAACAATCATTTGTATAAGCAGAAAACATCGAACAATCTGGAATCGAAAGAAAAACAAATTTTGATCTGGAAGAAAATTGAACCATAATTTTGGAAGAAGCATTGTACGATATCTCTGAAAAAAGTTAAAATTGAGGTATGGCGAATATAAATAGGTATATTCTGTTTGATTAAAGAAGTTAAAAAATTTACCGGTCTACCAAATAAATTTTATGATAATTTGGATGAAATTTCGAAAGGCTTGCTAGAACTAAATATCAGGCAAAAAATTAAAGATCAGGCAAATTGGCCGGAAATAAAATCAATGTTAAAATCAAATTGCACAATTGGAGAGAGTATAGAAAATATTATAAATCAAATTAAAACTATTAGATTTCAAAATTCCGTACAAAATTTAGTTGAAAATATTCTTAGATTATTAACTAAACTAAATATAAAATCTGATACAACTACAAACATTCCAACATGGTGTAGTGACACAATCATTTTAACTTGGAACGCATCGCTTCCAAATGTCAAAGAATTATATACAAATATAGTAAATATATACAAAGATATCCCGTTACAGCCAGTATATATAACCAAAAAACGAAATTGTTTAAGAGAAGTCTTGTCAAACCATTCTATCGCAACACAACCTTTTATAACTTTTGTGCCTAGTATTAATAAATTAAAGTGAATTCAATAAAACTAAGTATTCTTTTAATTGCTACGCGATACACCTCAATGGTTTAACAGAGAACAAAATGAAAACATGGTCTTGAATCTTTTTATTAACAAACTAGCTAAGTAACCCGGCGATGCTCGGGTCTGTAGTTTTAAAGTTCCCGTTCTCGTTTTTACGCTTAAGTGGGAACTTGGGAAATGGGGATGAAAAATAATCGTTTTTACTTTGGGATTATGAGGCATCCCAATGACAAAAGAATTTTTGAAATTTGTCCAGTAGTTTCTAGGTCTCCGTTCCCAGCCCCGTTCCTGTGGGAATCTTCCATTACCGTGGAAATATATGAAATATAGGTCTATGTCACTGAGGGATAATGCAACATCCTAGAGTTGAAATAATTTTTGAAATCGGTAACTTTAAGGTTTCGGTTTTCGTTCCGGTTTCTGTTCCCGTGGGATTATAGGGATGAAATATAATCTAAATTACTAATGGAGGGGGATAATGTAGCACTCCTAATGCCGAAAGAATTTTAGAAATCTGTCCAGTAGTTTCTAAGTTTCCATTCCCAAACCCGTTCCTGTCGAAATATGGGGATCAAACCTTGACAGGTTGATAGGAATCATTCATAAGTCTATGTCACTGAATGATGAATGTAACATCCAAGAGTTGAAAGAATTTTTGAAATCGGTCAAGTAACTTCAAGGTTTCGGTTCTCGTTCCCGATTCTGTTCCCGTGGGATTATAGGGATGAAATATAATCTAAATTACTAATGGAGGGGGATAATGTAGTACCCCTAATGCTGGAATCGATTTAGAAACCTCTCTAGTCCTCTCTCTCTCTCTCTCTACCCATTCCTGTGGGAATTAGGGTGGAGCGTATTTTTTTTTTTTTCACTTAACCGACATGTAATAGCAAAAATTATGTGTCTTTTAGGCTCATATTTACTTAGTTAAAATATAACATGAATCGACTGAGAGTAACTGCCTCCGCCAGGTCATTGAAATTTTGTAAGATCTTGATTTTAAACGAAACTTTGTTTTTTTTTTATTTGCTTTCAGCTAGATAAATATAAGTTCCCTTTTTCAATTGGTGCATTAAAACGCCGCATTTTCCCTCAACTCTCCTTTTTCACATGAAACTTTTCAACGCCTATATCACCCATGGCGTCCAAATGCACAAATAAATCGTTAATACTTAAAAAAAATGGTGGTGTTATACGCCTAGGTACTTGAAAAGAGGCTGCAGAAAGAACTTCAGTGGATAATTTGTTTACTCCACATGAATGAATTGCCATTGAGACGCTTTTTTCTCTACTTTGATGGATCAACTTCTGGGCCAGAAAATTACACTAGACCTTTGTGAAAAGCACTTCAAACTAGTACGACATTACTGCAGCGGTACTCTCAGGAGATTTTCTATAAGATTTAGGAAATAAGTTCTCCGAAAAAATCAGATCTATCACAGATTCCATAGTAGAAAACTTCCACACGGACAGCAAAGTTACGAACTACGAAAATTTGTGTTACAAAATCCGAACGGAATCGAAGAAAGCATTTCCAGTTACAACGCTAAATACCGCCGTCCTGTTTTTCGAAATCAGCTGTTTTACGCCAAATGTGAAAGATCATTCACATTTTTCTGCAAACACAACTTCTTTCGTATATTAAGACGACTAATTTACATTCCACTCGGATTTGGTGATACCAAATTTACGAATTTCGAAATTCGTTCCACTCCGAATGGATAATGTGATAGTTACATCGAGAAACTTAGACTTTTTTCGATTATGATGGAATCTATGATAGGGCAGAATGTCTCATGCTCGTTGGCTAACACGTGCCATTCGATTACTTTGTCTGTATGTAGCCAAAGAGATTCCATCGTCAGCTAAATCGTCGTGCAAAGATAGTACTCGACATCTCTACAGTATGATTGCAAGGCAGTCTATAGGTACCTCTCAGAAGATCTGATCCAGTAATTCAACGAAATAATTACTTTACGCATGGCTGAAAATGTTCGTGAGCTGGCAGCTCGACGGATGCTGAAGACCCGCAGTGTGTCTGAAACATCAACTCTTAGGCATTTTGAAGTGGCAATGGTAAACTTCAATGCATCCGATCACATCGACATAATTGACTGGCAGAGAACAATAGAGAACATCGCATCATCGGATGGAGAAGACCAACTGATCTTTTTAAGGCTGCCATGCCATACTCAAGCTGTGGAGCAGGCTGTGAAAATAACGACTGAAGCTTCCATTTTTCAGTGCAAAAAATGGCACGTTTGGGTACAATAAAGGCTTAAATAGGTGCCATGACACAAAGCCAAATTGAAGGATTTGGCCTAATTTCGCTTTCTAAAGGTCAAATAAAGCCAAATTTTGACGTTTGGCATTATTACACTTTGATGAAGTGAAAAAATGCCAAGCAGACAGTGGGAAATAAGGCTTATAAGGGAAATAAGACTTTGACAAAGTGATATAATGCCAAACGTTAAAATTTGACTTTATTTCACTTGGCCATACTTCACGGCACCGCGAAAATACAGGCGAAAACATATAAATCTGCGAAGTAGGGGGGTTGCAGCCGGGCGACATAGACCATTTGGCTGATACACCACAAGACTAACTACACTAATACTACATAGAACAAATAACACATGACAACAGCACGCAGTAGTACAGGACGGTCCCCCATCTTGTCACTATCAGCGCTCATTCCGATTTAATTACGGTGTTCTAATGGGAACCGACTCTTTTCGGTTGACAAGGCCGTTGTCGGCTTGAAATATTTTTTTAAAACATATTTGTGAAAGACTTTTCTTCTTTTTTATAATAAGTCTATCTTAACATGCCTTACTTATAAGAGAATATTAACTTGCATCCTTTTATAAGCTAACGACAGTACATTAAAACACCTTTCGTTTTCTAAAATAAATCTTAAAGTTTGAGGCTAAAGCGGAGGCAGAAGATATTGTTCAAATAACAAAAAAAAAAATATTTGTTTGTTTTAGTGCAACACATATAATCATCACTATTAGAACAACAAATTATGCGTTCAAAAAATCCCCATACATCCGTGCTCCACCCTAGTGGGAATATCAATTTTTAAATTTTTTATTTCATAAGAACCTTCTCCTGATAATAACAAGCACAACAAAAAAAGAATTGACCAAATAAGTCCAGGCGTTGTTGACTTATGCGCTTACCAACAAATTTTGCAATTCATTTTTATATATAAGACTAGCTGAGCCACCCGGCGTTGCTCGGGTCTGTAGCTTTAAGGTTCCCGTTCTCGTTTTCCCGCTTATGTGGGAACTTGGGGAAGAAAAATAATCGTTTTTACTTTGGGATTATGTGGCATCCCAATGACGAAAGAATTTTTGAAATCTGTCCAGTAGTTTTTACGTTTCCGTTCCCAGCCCCGTTCCTGTGTGAATCTTCCGTTACCGTGGAAATATGTGAAATATAAGTCTATGTCACTGAGGGACAATGTAACATCCTATAGTTGAAAGAATTTTTGAAATCGGTCAACTTTAAGGTCTCGGTTCTCGGGGATGAAATATAATCTAATTTACTAATTGAGGTGGATAATGTAGCAATCCTAACGCAGGAAGGGTTATAGAATTCTGTCCAGTAGTTTCTAAGTTTCCTTTGCCAAACCCGTTCCTGTCGGAATATCCGCGCTTTTTTTTATTTCCGTTCCTGTGGGAATATAGGAACCATTTACAAGTCATTGCCACTGAGGGATAATGTAACATACTGGAGTTGAAAGAATTTTTGAAATCGTTCAAGTAACGTTAAGCTTTCGGTTCTCGTTCCCGTGGGCTTATAGGGATAAAATATAGTGTAAGTTACTAATTGAGGGGGATAACGTAGCAATCCTAATGGCGAAAGAATTTTAGAAATCTGTCCAGTAGTTTCTAAAATTCCGTTCCCAACCCCGTTCCTGTGATAATATGATCAAACCTTGACAGGAACCATTTATAAGTTGATGTCACTGAGGGATGAATGTAACTCCCTAAAGTTGAAAGAATTTTTAATATCGGTCAAGTAATTTTAAGGTTTTGGTTCTCGTTCCCGTTTCTGTTCCCGTCGGATTATAGTGATAAAATATAGTCTAGGTTACTGATGGAGGGGGATAATGTAGCACTCCTAGCGCCGAAAGAGTTTTAGAAATCTGTCCAGTAGTTTCTAAGTTTCCATTCCCAAACCCGTTTCTGTGGGAATATAGGGATCAAACCTTGACAGGAATGATTCATAAGTCTATGTCACTAAGGTATGAATGTAACATCCAAGAGTTGAAAGAATTTTTAAAATCTTTCAAGTAACTTTAAGGTTTCTGTTCTCGTTTCCGTTTCTGTTCCCGTTGGATAATAGGGATGAAATATAATCTTAATTAATGATGGAGGGGGATAATGTAGCACCCCTAATGCTGGAATCGTCTAGTAGTTTCTAAGTTTCCGTTCCCAAACCCGTTCCTGTGGGAATATCAATTTTTAAATTTTGTATGTCATAAAAACCTTCTCCTGACAATAACAAACACAACAAAAAAAGAATTGGCCAAATTGGTCCAGTTGAGTTATGCGCTTACCAACACATTTTGCGATTCATTTTTATATATAAGAAGAAAATTACCTAACGAACCAAAACTTATACTTCAAGCCAGGAATCCGTCTAGTCTTCGAGAGGCTAAAGATATTTTGGTGAATACGGAACATTTTTATCGTGTTTATAACTATACCCATAACTCTCAGCCACAACCACATTTTTCCCCACAACACTTTAATTCTTACAGTACAAATCAACAAAATTTAGCAGTTAAAAATTTAAAAATTTTAATAATTATCGGCAAAATGATCAACAAAACTTTAACCATATTAGTTTCGGTAATAACTCAGGATATTCCGGAAATTATATTAATTATCTTCGTCAAAATAATATACAATTCAACTCAATTCAATCTATTTTATTCAATTCAATTTATTTTATTACGGTGTACAAATAAGACATAGTCTTTTATAGTACCTACTATGTAACATTATGATTTTATACATTATAGTTGCATTACATTAAATTATATTAGATGTTAACAACGAGAAAAGATATGAAAATACAAAGTAGTAAAAAAGAAAAAGAAGAAAAAAGAAATTTTAATCACGTACTGAATACCATGTTTTTGTTTATCAAATAGACTGATTAAAATAGTTAAAAATGGCATTCTTAAATTTTGAAATTTTTACTATCTGTTTTATCGAAGTTGGTAGAGAGTTCCAGAGCTTAGTAACATGTACTGGGATAAAAAAATAACCTGGATGAGTAAAGGAAAGTGTACGAAGGTAAAATTAAATTCATTGTCCTTACAGACTGCGCAAAGCATAATTTTTCAAATAACTATGAAGGTGCTTTTCTCTGTATTATTTTATGCAAGAAAATATAACATCTTGATTCAAAAAATTGATTAAAAGTGCATCCTAGTACAAGTCGATGGTAGTGAGAGACATGTTCGAATCTCCGCAAGCAATAAATGTATCTTATAATATCATTAAAAGCGACAAGCAATTTACGCTGTGAATGAGATTCCAACTTAGGGTAAAGAACTGAAGCGTAATCGAAGATAGGCAAGAGAAGCGATTTAGTGATTTTAATTTTTGTGTCAGTCGGTATAAGAGAAGAAAACATATTTAGTTTACGGAGACCAGCATATATACGACCAACAGATAAGTTAATATGATCAGTGGCAGAGAGGTATTGATTTATTTTAAAGCCTAGACTTGTGACAATAGCAGAGAATTCAAGTTGAAATTCAGATAAAAGTATAGCTGGCAGATTATTTGTATCGAACTTGCGTTTGGAAATTGCAATTATTTGTGATTTGCCTGGATTGAGCATAAGATTGATACTCAGAGACCAAGCATGGATCTCATTCAAATCCTCATTCATTCTACAAGCCAGATCCTCCAATAAGTTGAACCGTTGCGAGATGTAAATTTGAACATCATCCGCGTAGAGATGAACCATTACATTCTTGCAAACATATGGCAAGTCATTAATGAACATGCAAAACAAAATTGGACCCAAAATTTAACCTTGTGGCACGCCAGTAAGCAAATGGATGGATTCAGAAAATAAATTGCCAACTTTTACTTTTTGAGTACGATTATGTAAATAGTCTTGAATAAGGCGCACTGATCTATCACTGAAGCCAAAATACAATTTAAGCTTTTTACATAGAAAACTATGATTAACTCTATGATTAACGAAGAGAACAGTTCACGAATTCGGAAATGAAGATGACGTGATGCAAAAGTTAATTATGTGTGTAAGTGTGGGTATAATAAAGGGTAAGACAATTTTTATAAACCGAATTGGAATTCCATCTTCACCAACAGCATTGGAACTAATGGAAAGAACGTTTCTGATCAGATCATTCTCAGATATGACTTCAAAGACAAACTCTGAGGGAGGTTCGTAAATAGCAGAGTTGTTCACTGTGAAGCTTGATGAGGGTAGGTTGCTGGTGATAAATCCTGTATTGAGATCGTTAAGATGAGGAAAATCGCTAACGATTACTTTTTTGTCAATATCAAACGAACGCAGATTATTCCAAAATTTACGAGAACTTTGAGCAGGGTTAAATTTTGAGAAATAATATCTTTTCTTGCTTCTTTGAGTTATAAATGAGGCTTGATTACGAGCTCGACAAAAATTCTCACAGTTTGAAGACGTGGGAAGATGCTTCCACTACAGTTTGCGCCGTTTTTTTTATCGAATTTAAGACTTCTGAAGTGAACCATGGGCAGTTCGTATTGCTGATAGCAACAGTTTTCAAAGGAACATGTTTTTCATAAAGCTCAAGCAGAAATTGTTGAAATAAGATAACTTTATCATTAGATAACGTTATATAAGTGGAGTTGAATCTTATTTACAAAACAGATTTGAGCAAGCAGCTAGATAGTTTGAATGTGTCAGATGGACGTCAACGTCAAAACATTGGAAGCAATGGAAGCATTGTAGAGCGAGCGACACCTAGTAGTCAAACAAGAAGTAATGTAGCGAGGACGTCAACCATAAATTCATCTGTAAACTTAAAATTATCATAGTGTAAAGCAGCCGTCTGCCAAAATAAAGAATTAAGCTTAGAAGTTATAAAAATTAAAATAATTAGTTATAATATAGCTGGTCTTAAAAATAAATCAATATATTTAAGTTTTTACGATTTATTGAATAATTATGATTTAGTCTTTTTATATGAAACTTTTGTGGTAAGCGAAGACATTGATTTATATGCTGATCGTTTCAAAAATTTAAATTTTCATTGGATACCTGCAATCAAGTCGAGTTCGAGAGGAAGACCAAGTGGAGGATGTCTCTTCGGATACAAAAAGTCAATGAAAAATGTACTTTGCGAAATTATACAGGGAGAAGAAGTTACTTTTTTGAAGCTTATTATGAATTCAAAGAAATATATATTAGTACCATCTTATATAAACTGCAACCATTGGGAGAGGGATTTTGGTGTCTTAAATGACTTCCTAGAAAGCTATAGTGCGGAAAATATAATGATTGTTGGTGACATAAATGCAAGGATAGGGAAGGAAGCTGGTAGAGAAAACATTTTTGGGGGTAAAGAGAGAAACTCAAAGGATCCAACGATAAATTCAAACGGATATAAGTTATTAGAACTATGTGACTCCTTTTGCTTCTCCATAATTAATGGCACAAGTGAGTCAGATAAAAAAGGCGAATTAACCTTCGTGGGACAGCAAGGCTCGTCAGTTGTCGACTATTGCCTAGCAAAGGGTGAATGGAACTCCATAACTCACGACTTCGAAGTTTTGAGCATGCCGTTCTCTGATCATATGCCACTTTCAATTGAATTAATTCCATCTGCTTGCACTTTTGAGGAACTACGAAAGCTTAATCTTCCGCCAAAACTGCAATGGAAAGAAAACAAGATCACCGAATATCGGCAGAATGTAAATCGAGAACTTCAAGTTGATGCAGATCTTACTATAGGAGACATTGAAAGGTTAATCAAATCTGCTTATCCGATATACAGACAAACGCCTTCTACAAAAAACAGGAACACTGAAAAGTGGTTTGACGATGAGTGTAAAGCGGCTAGGAACAGATCCTTTGGATGGCTAAGAGCTTTTCGTAGACAAAATAATCAGTGTTTCAAAAGGCTTTATATGGAAGCAAACCAAAAATACAAACTGATCTGTCAAAGGAAAAAGATTATGTTCTATGAATCTCAAGCCTTACTGCTGACACATGTAAGGGATTCGAAAGAATTTTGGAACAGCGTAAAGATGCTAAATGGCAAATGTTTACAAATCAGCGACAAACTCTCTGCAGATGTATTAAAAGATTATTTTGAAAAAAATGTTAAACTCTTCTAACACTACGCCGATGTTGATGTATGCGAAACCGTTTTATGAAGACGAAATTCTGGATACTGTTTTAACTGAAGAAGAAGTACGTTTGTCAGTTAACAAGCTTAAAGACGGAAAAGCACCAGGAGCAGATAGGATCACGGTTGAATTTCTGAAATATGGGACAGTGGAGCTTATTCAAAAACTTGCCGAGGTCTTTAAAAACATCTTAGATACTGGAATAATCCCTAATCAGTTCAACGAAGCCATAATATTCCCAATTCACAAAAAAGGTGACATTTCTCTCCCGGATAACTACCGTGGTATATCATTTTTAAATACCTTTTATAAAGTTTTTGTTACAATCTTGAGTAACCGCCTAGTTGTTTGGATGAATCGTAACAAAATACTTAATGAATTCCAGGCGGGCTTTCGAAGTGGGTATTCCGCAAACGACAACATACTTGTTTTGAAAAACATTGCGGGTACCTTTTTGGAGCAAAAAAAGAAACTGTATGTGCTTTTTGTCGATTTCAAGGCCGCATTCGACACAATCGATAGAAAAACCATGTTTTACAAGATGTATAACAAAGGAATGTCAGCAAAATTTGGAAGGGTGTTAGAAAACCTGTATGACGGAAATAGAGCAGCGGTATGGAATGGCGAGGAGAGGTCAGACTGGTTTGAAACAACGATGGGAGTAAAACAGGGATGTCCCTTAAGTCCATATCTATTTTCGCTTTTCATCGACGACCTGGTTGACGAGCTACCGGGTGGAATAGAGTTTGCTGGACTTTTAATTAAAGCCCTTCTGTTTGCTGACGATGTTGTTCTGTTCGCGTACTCACCGGAATCGCTACAACTAATGATCAATCGTCTGGAAGTGTACTGCAAATTGTAGAACTTAACGGTCAATCTAAGCAAGTCAAAGGCTATGGTTTTCAAAAATGGTTCTGGCAGATTGGCTAGAAATGAAAAATGGCACTTCAATCGCCAATCTATAGAAGTTGTGAAGGCATATAAGTACCTCGGTGTAGTTATAACAAGCAACTTACAAATGGAAACGCATTTCAAAGAAAAACTTATCCGAGCAAAAAGCGCTATAAGTGCTACATGGAAAAATTGCTTTGCAAACGAACTCGTTTCTCACAACGTAAAATACAAAGTGTTCACTGCAGTAGCTGAATCAATTATGTTGTATGCTCAAACTTGGGGATACAAAAAATATGAATCGGTGGAAAATTTACTTAGATACTATGTTAAAAGATGTTTTCAACTACCAAAGAACACACCTAATTACATGGTAAGTATTGAAACCGGACTATCACCACTCTTTGTGAAATCCCTCAAGCTACATATTGACTATCTCTTGAGAATTTTTAACATGCAGGAGGAAAGACTACCAAAAGTGATAGCCATGTATGTTTTACAAAGGAAGAGTCTTTGGTTCGAGAAACTAAGAGAACTAGCTGAGTACTGCGGCCTAAATTTTATACTCAACGTGCAGACATGTAATGGAAAGGACGTCAAAGATTCTCTTTACGATCTAATCGCTAAAACCGATGAGAAATACAGGCTCGAATGTATCTTTCAGGCGTCTTCTTCGGTGCACAGAGCCACTTATAGCGTGCTTCAACATAATCTGTGTGAAAGAAACTATTTTAGGATCGATTTTAATCAAAAAATAATATCTGCTGTTTTCAAGATGAGGGGCGAGTTGGTAAGACTGAACTTCATGCCACACCGAGAGGATCTGCCAATAATATGTGCGCTTTGCAACATGTCTGTTAGAGAAGACATTAAACACTTCATCGGTTTATGTCCGATCTTGAAAGAAATTAGAAGAAGCTTTTTGGGCAGCGACGAAATAGATGATGAAGGCGTTTTAGCGCTCCTCAACTGCGAAGGCAATACAACCCAGCTCTATTACTTTTATAAGAAAGCAATGGCTTACAGGAGCCAAATACTGAATGAAGCTTTTTAAAAAAAGAATTAGCAAATTAACTGCAAACAGTCCCACACATAAACTTGTAATTAAATTTGTTTGTATACCACTTATTTTATTTTTATTTCTATTCCTTTCATATCCGAATAAAATGTATGAATTTAAAATTAAAAATTACTATTAAATTGTTAAAAAATGTCTATCGGGCAGACGGCAATGCCATGCTTTAAAGATTTTTGTATCTAAATACGTAAAATGTAATTTTGAAAATTGAAATAAATCTATTGTAATCTAAATCTAAAAAATCTAACCGTTATATAAACCATGACACAGGTAAAACGGACAATTGAAGACGTCTTCTTGTAGTGCACTATAGTTCACAGATTTGTAATCACGAAACTGAAAGGAAGAAGGGGACGAGACATTATTAAAAACAATATTATATGTACAAAACAACAAATCATGGTCGGATAAACCTTCAAGAGATAGCTGGTCAGATAAAAGAACGTTATTTAAGTCAGAAACTATCATAAGATCAAGAAGGCTTGGGTTAGAATTAGGTCCGAAACGAGTATCATAGGAGTTTACCACAGAAAGTCCAGAGGCTGAAATTTCGTCCATAAGTTGGCTTGCTCTTGTGTCAGATAGAAATAAATCTGCGTTGAAGTCACCGCAGACAATTATATTTTCATAGACCGCCGTAAATTCTCTAAGAATTGAGAAAAGAGGCTCAGGAGAAAAACTTCGGTTGGGATTATAAGCAACACTTAACAAGCATTTTATGTTCGTATCATAAACCTCAACAATCAAAAACTCAATGCCGCTGGTATCAGAAGAGGATATAATTTTTACATTTAAACCAATTTTGTAGTAGATAGCAATGCCACCCCCAAAAGTATCAGTATCTCTATCATTGCGTAAAATCCTATAGCCAGGAATCAGATACAAACTATCAGAAATTAGAGGTTTGAACCATGTCTCTGTTATGCAAATAACATCAACTCCCGATGCGTCAATTACATGCTTTAAAAAATCTAGTTTTTCTAAATTTTAACTTCGCGCATTCAAACAACAAACAGAAAATCCCTCACGGGCGTTAGAGAGTATTTTAAGCATAGTCTTAGTACAGATTTCTAAACCTACAGACATGATAAAACAGATAGTATTACAAACAGTGAGACTAAAAATAGAAAATTTAGATTAAAAAAAAAAACAAAAAAAAAAGAAAGAAAGTAAAAAAGTAATAAATTAAATTAGCAAATTAAATAACCTATTAACATGAATCAATAAAGATCTGCTGCCGTCAACACTGGTCCGGTTGAGTAGTAGTAGTAGTATTAGTAGTAGTAGTAGAAAAAGTACTGACATCAATTTTGAACTCTACGTCATCTCTGCTTTTCTTGACATAAACAATAACAAACCCATTTTTAGTTCTCACAGAGAAAAGAATTCCCTCTCGACGTAGTTTAATAGCGTGTCTCAATAAAGAGCTATTTCGTTGTGTGAGGTTTTCATTAATGTAGATGCGTTGATCATTACCATTGCCATTGCGCGGAGCATCACACAGCTGAGATGAAGTTAAGCCACCATTAGAAAAGAATGCACTAAGTAAACTTTTTTTTTCAGCAGGAGAAGACAATCGAATGAGAAGTGGTTTGCTTCTTTGTCTAGCGTTGCGCATATTAAGGCGAAACGCATCAAAGTGTGGAGTGAGTTGGTGATTTAATTTGGCCGCAAGCTTTTTTGTTGCATCAATTGCATTTACATTTTCGGGTATTCCGCAAACAATGACATCACTGAGTCGGTGCAACCGTTGATTTTCCTCCAATTGCTCTCCCAACAGCTGTTTTATATTGTTGTTTTCTTTTTTAAGTTCAGTTATTTCACTTTCGAACTGAATAAAGCGATCATTTAATTGGCATAGAGTTTCACTGACATGCTGTTTGATTTTAGCTTCAAGTTCCTTAAGAGACATAGTCCATTTATTTGTAAAACTAGACTTAAGCTCTAGAAGTTGCTTGTTAATGTCATTATGAGCCGTTACAGGTGTTGTTTTTTTTTAAATTATAAGATGTTGATGTCGACATTTTAGATTTGTCAGGACTACGAAGTGAGAGTAAGTTAAAATTATTTTTTTGAGAGCGAGTTTTAGGTGGAGCTCTAGTATACAGAGCAGCAGAGGTTAAAGCGGGGGGGCAAGAGGCGGAACTATTGACAGTAGAATTTTTTGCAGCGATTATGATGGTAGGAGAAGAAGAGGCGATTAACGGAGACGGTGGCGGCGCGGGGAGGGAACTAGCCGAAATGGTTTTGGTTGATGATGCGGTTGTATTAGTGGCAGATTTTGTTTTTGTCATTTTGAACTGAGGGACACAAAATAGAGATTTGGTTCTTTATTTAATCACTTATTGGAAAATCAATTAGCAGTGGCTTAATTATTATTATTATTGCTTGCGGATAAACAAAAGAGTCCATAAATTAAAGTCAAACACTAGTTATACTATTTTATGTTTTAAACGGATTAAATTGATCAGTGTACAGAGCGGATCAAATACACGTCTTAATTTGGTGACATTCTCTCTTATTGTGATATAATAAATATATATATTCAAAATTATAACTCACAAAATCCAAATTTTAGAAATAAAGAAAATTCAGGAATTGCACAACAAAATTCTAGGAACTCAAGTAATTTAAGGAACAATAACCGTAGCGATGTTATGCAAATTGATGATGTACGAGCTGAAAACCTCTCTGTGAAAAGCCCTGCACCATATCATATCATATATATCATATATCAGAATATTTTCATAAAATTCCGACAAAGCACGATATACTAATATATTCTAAAGCATATAGATATCCAGATGTGCACAAGGAAGAAGTTGAGAGACAGATCTCAGATAAGCTTAGTTCTGGAATAGTAACAAAATCAAGCAGCCCAAATGAACCAATATGGGTTATTCCCAAAAAGTTAGATAACTCTGGCCTTCAAAAATAGTCATAGTCATCGACATTAGAAAATTGAATGAGGAAACTATAGAAGACAAGTTTCCTATTCCTAGGTTAGGTTAGGTGGAAGTGGCTGTCTGCCAATGAGTACATTGCCTGACACACTTAGGCCGCAAGGGCCCATTGTGAAACCACAGAGATCAGCAAGTTAATCACCTACTGATCTCAGAAACCCGATGTAAGATTAACGAGTTGATCACTTATTAATCTTCCATTACGGGACTAGCCCGTTAATCACCTGCTAGTCGAACCACGCGGAACTTTGACCTTTAGGGTCTATGTAAGCTAAGTCGCTAGTATCATCGAAGAAGAATTCACCGAGATGAGTTTTCCTCCTATGAAGTAGTGCAGGGCATGAGGAAAGAAGGTGTTGAACGGTTTCTTCCTCCTCCTCGTTCATGCAGCTTCTGCAGAAATCATTGGAAAACACACCAAGTCTTTTGGCGTGTCTCCCTATTAGACAGTGTCCCGTAAGAACACCTATGGTAGAACCTAGATACAGGCGGTTCAGGGCTAACAAACTCTTCGAGCGTTTTGAGTCTACACACGGCCAAACTTTTTTGGTTGCAAGGCAGTTGTTACTCTCAGTCCATCTAGTGTTTGTTATCCTCGAAGCGTCTTGTCTAAGTAGGAGTTTACATGCAGCGATATGTACACCTATGTTGTTCCATTCTGCGCGTAGGGAAGTGGTCGTGCCCTTTTTGGCTAGTTCGTCTGCCATACAGTTGCCTGGTATGTCCCTGTGCCCTGGCACCCATGAAAGGTGAATGTTAAACTGATTTAACACCTCCCTCAGAGACATCTGACAATTTTGGACCGTGATGGATTTTGTAGAGACAGAGGCAAGAGATTTAAGGGCAGCTTGACTGTCTGAGAAGATTCGAATATCCGTGGAGGATATGACGTTTTCTTTGAGCCAAGACAGCACCTCCTTAATCGCCAGAATTTCCGCTTGGAACACACCACAATGATCGGGTAGGCGGAAGAAAAGACTGAGGTTCAGTTTTTCTGAGTAGATTCCACTTCCCACACCTTCGCTAGTTTTTGAACCATCGGCGTAAAAGTGTATTGCTTCATTTTCCAAAAGAGCGCCATTCTCCCAAGCTTCTCTTGAAGGTATGGTTACTTGGAAATTATTGTCAAACACCAACCTGGGGGTGGTGTATTCGGATCGATTCGGTAAGAATCTAAAGTTATCTAGAATCGTAGTGTGGCCGATTTGATTATTGGTCCACTGTGATGTAGCTCTGAGTCGAGTAGCTGAGCTAGCTGCGACTTGTTTGCTGAAGATATCTAGGGGTGTGAGATCTAGTAGTACATTGAGGGCGTCCGATGGGGTTGTCCTCAGTGCGCCACTAATACACAGACTAGCCGTTCTTTGCACTTTGGCCAGCTTGTTGTTGTTGATCATCTTGTCTAGTGCTGTCCACCAGACTATCACCCCGTATGTGAGTATCGGTTTTATTACCGAGGTAAACAGCCAATGGGTGATTTGGGGCGAGAAACCCCATTTCCCACCAATGGCTTTTTTACAAGAGAAGAGTGCCACGTTGGCTTTATTAACTCTTTTCTCAATATTGGTTTTACAGGTCAGTTTTTTGTCAAAAGTGAGACCTAGATATTTAGCCTGATTTGACAGTGTGAGAGTTACCCCTTTAATAGTTGGGGGTCTGAAGTCCGGAATTTTGTATTTCCTCGTAAAGAGAACTAATTCCATTTTGTGTGGACTGATGTTCAGACCACAATCTACATCCCAATTGTTAAGCTTGTTAAGTGCTGTTTGTAGCAGCTCAGCTAGGGTTTGTGGGTGCTTGTCTGAGATGGCAATTGCTACATAATCGGCATAGGCTATGGTTTTGAAACCTTCGTCCTCTAGGTCGATTAACAATTTGTTAACGACCAGGCTCCACAGTAGGGGAGATAAAATTCCTCCCTGTGGGGTTCCTCTATTGGCCATTCTTCTTGTTTTGTAGTTCCCCAATTCGGAACTAATGATTCTGCTGCTGAGCATTGTTGTTATCATGTTCCTGATGTGTTCCTCTATGAGCAGCCCATCAAAAGCATTAGTGATTGCTGTATTGTTAACATTGTTAAATGCACCCACTATGTCTTGGAATGCGACGAGAGAGTATTGAAATATTTAATTTTTTTTTATTTATTTATTTACGTCTAACAAGAACATTATCTTTCATAGAATTAATTTACAGAAGTAAAATAAAATGCAATAACATTAAGCATAAATTATTAATATAATATATGTACATAATTGCTCACATCAAAAACATTATAAAGCTTTTGTAATATAATCTGTTCATGTTAAAATCAATAAAATTATCATAACGGTTATAAAAAATAAATGCAGAAGATATAGGTTCGCTTAATCCATAGTTTGTATAATGTCTAGGAACATAAAAGAAATCCTGGTCTCTTGGACTCAAAGTACGAGACGGAGCATAAACATAAAACAAAGAAAGAAGGTGTGGACAATCAATGTGTCCAGTTAGAACATCCTGCGCAAATAAGACCGCATAATAAATTCGCCTTTTGTATAGGGGCTTAATACCTAATAAGGTGCATCTAGCTTCATAGACTGGCAAATCACCGTTCCAATTCATCTTTCGTAGAGCAAATTTTGTAAACCGTTTCTGAATCTTTTCAATACGTGAAATGTTATTTTGGTAATATGGATTCCATATAATACTGCAATATTCAAGCCTTGATCTTATCAAAGAATTAAACAAGGTCTTCAATGTGCATGGATCTTGAAATTCTTTGGTATTGCGACGCATGAAACCAAATAATGAATTTGCACGTGATATGATGTAATCATAGTGCATTGAAAAATTCAGCTAGTGGTCAAAGACTACCCCAAGATCCTTATGACTTTCCACTCCTGTTAAAATTTCATTTTGGATCGAATACTGAAAATTTACCGTTGAGAGAATTCTGTAAAATGTAAGAACTGAGCATTTGCTTATATTCATTTGCAGACCATTAAGATTACACCAATGTGTGATATTATTAATATCATCTTGTAGGTCATAAGCATCTGATACGGAAGCAATGCATTTAAATAATTTAAGATCGTCTGCGAATAAAAGAAAATTTGAGTGTTTAATAAAGGAAGGTAGATCATTGATGAAGAGTAAGAATAATAGAGGACCAAGATGGCTGCCTTGAGGAACACCAGAGTAGTTATAGACAGCAGTAGATAAAGAAGAACCAATCTTTACGTATTGTATACGATTTTCTAAATAGCTGCGAATCCATTTCAAAATATTTGAATGAAAACCGAAGCGTTTTAGCTTGCTAACTAGAACTGAGTGTTGAACACGATCGAAAGCTTTAGCAAAATCAGTAAAGATTGTGTCAACTTGTTGACGTGTTTCCATTGTTTTAAGGCAATAGTTTGCAAAAATGGCGAGATTTGTAGCTGTTGACCTCCCAGAAACAAAGCCGTGTTGAAATTCAGATATATAATTCCGGACGAATTCATAAATTTTATTTTTAACTATAGCTTCGAATACCTTGGGTATTAGTTGTAATTTAGCTATAGGTCTGTAATTATTTATCTGGTTTTTGCAACCAGCCTTGTGTATTGGAGTTATTAAAGAAGTTTTCCAACAATCTAAAAATTCGCCATTGGCCAATGATTTATTGAAAATTATGCTAAGAGGTTTAGCTAAACTAGTCCTGCAGGATTTAAGAAGAATTGGTGGCAGATTATCTGGAGCTAATTTAACACTTTGATCTAAGGTTGACAACATTGAAAGAACTTCTTCTTCAGTAGAATGCTAAGACAACCTAAATCAACACATGACGCAAGAGTCAATGTAGATTTATAAACAAGAGATTTGTCCTCATAGTTTGACTGAAAATAAGAAGCAAACATATTACATATCTGCTGCATATCATTGGCAGTAACACTATTGTGAACCATACATGCCGGAATACCAAAAGATTTACGTTTCTCATTAATATAAGACCAGAAAGACTTAGAATTTTGTTTAATTTTTGATTCGATTGTCCAAACATATTGTCTAAAGATAAACTTTTTCAAAAATTCATATTCAGACCTTAGTTGACGAAATTTGCCGCGTAAAGATGGAATTTTCTTGCTTTTTTTGTGCATTTTAAGCATGACATTTTTCAGCCTTAATAAACTTTTGTTAAACCAAATGGGCTTACTTTTTTGAGGCTTTAATTTTTTTAGTGGTACATACCTAGAGACCGCATTATCTAATATGCTCCTAAATAACACAAAAATAGAATTTAAGTTGTCAGAATTTAAACATAATTGCCAATCAAATTCATTAAAAAAATTACACATTAATTCATAATCAGCATTAATAAAATCAAATTTATATTCATTATTTTTGGCATCTGAATTCCAAGAATATGCAACGTTTAAACTTAGAGAAATATCTAAAGCCGTATGGTGTGTATTATTATCTAACAATGGGAATGCAGATTCAACAACAGAAGCACCAATATCATTATCAAGAAAAACTAAATCTAATATTCTACCGAGTGAGTTAGGAACAAGATTTCTTTGCTGTAAATTAATTGATGCCATAGCATCAACGACTTGGAATTCTACATTACTAGTTACATTAAATGGCATTATACACTTATCTGGTTCAAAGAAAATCCAGTTTAAATAAGGTAAATTGAAATCACCCAACGTAATTATAAAAGAGTTGTCATCTAAATTATCAACTAAGCTTTTAACATTCGATATATGAGTTTCATAAATTTCAATATCAGACTTAGGTGGAATGTATGACAAAAAGAAATAAATATGAAATGCATTTGAAATAAAACCATTACTAGCACGACCTTGATGATAATCCAAACATACGCAAATTTGATCGATGTCGCTTGTAGATGTGGGAAGTGTTATCTGCTTTGTTTGGTAACACGAACGAAAAGCTAGTAAAACTCCACCTCCCCTTTCACAACCAGTTTGAATCGAACACCGATCTTTACGATAGACATCAAAGTCAGCTGTGAACAATTCAGACGAGGAAATACCATTGTGCAACCAGGTTTCAGTCAGCGCAACAACATCATATGCACAATCGGCAACGGCAAGAAGAAATTCTGTTACTTTTGGTCTCATTCCACCAACATTGTGATAGAACAAGGCGAGAGAACAAGAACGATTTGCAAACGCAACGTCATCGGCATGAGCATGTGCAGTACTTAAAGTGGAAACTGTGTCGGCATCTGTTGTTTTGTTGTTGGAAATAGTTTCGGCATTGGCGGTGGATTTTTCGATAGCAAAGGCGGTGGCTGAGGCGTTGTTGGCGGGCAAAATATTAATTTGAAGGTGTTGATCTATGCTTGTAATAGTTGATGTGGGCTCTTTTCGTTTTTTGCATGAAAGACAAAAGTGCGCACACGAACTCCTTGGGGCCAATTTTCCGATTGCAAAAGAGGTGGTAGCAATTCTTCAGCTATACCCAGCTTAAAATTTATATGTTTAAGCAGAGATTCATCGGCATCACTCTTTAGTAAACGATGGCAAGAGAACATAGGGGGATCCACATTGAAAGTTGATGATACGTAGCTAACAATAGCTTCAGCAGTGGTTGATGGCTTGAATGATGATAAATGCAACCATTTAAGATGCCTCACTACTTGCATATGTGCATTTGAGACAGAAGAGTTTGATCCAATTATGCATTGATTATGGTTTTGGCGTTTCATCTTTGCATTCAGAACACTAGCACTAGGTGTCGATATAATGCTGGTGGTTAGTTCCAAAGAAGCATCTGACGCCGCCGTGGAGGGCTTATTGTCGGCAGCAACATTAGCAGCAGTTAAATTGTGTGCATCTGAAGCAGCAGCGATGGTTGATGTTGTTTTAGCAGCAGCACGAGGTGTAAGCGTTATAGTTGACGACGACGGTTTACTTACGGTACGGTTGAAAGAGATTTAGTGGATACATTCTTTGAGAAAATGGGAGAACCGCGAGTTCCACTGGACTGAGAGCGGGTAACAATTTTTTGCGGTTTCGATGTTGGTATTGAGCGCGAAACTAATTGTTTGAGTTCTTTTAATTCACTAAACAAGTTTTCAATTTTTGCACTTATAGTGTCAATGTTTATAATTTGGTTATTGCACTTTGGGCAAAACGACATTATAAATTTAAACTTTAGAAGTTAAAATAGAAAAGTTAAAATAGAAAAAGTTGAAAGTGAGAAACTGAAACGAGAGAAACAAATTTGAACAGACGTCTTTATTATATATATTATATTCTTTGTAGTGCAGGGATTTTTCAATTCTGCAAACCAGAGAGTGGAGAGAGAGTGCAGTTTCCACTTATTTACCTTTTGTATAGGCATGTTGCGCCGCTGCCGTTGAGATCAGACTAGGTTTAATTTCCTGTCTTAAGTGTATGTCAATCATTCTTTCCAGTGTTTTAAGGAGGAAGGATGATAGACTAATAGGTCTTAAATCTTTTGGATTTACGAGGGAGCTTTTGCCGGCTTTAGGTATGAAGACGACTCTAGGTTCTCTCCAGGCCTTGGGAATATAGGCGTAGCTGATGCATCCTTTTATGATCATCTCTAAGTTATAGATGATGATGTCTGAAACCAGCTGCAGCTCCGCAGGGATGATTCCGTCAGGCCCTGGTGATTTATAAGGGTCAAAGCTGTTTATTGCCCATAACAGCATATCTCTAGAGATAAACCCTTTACCTGATTGGTTTGCGAGTCGAGGCAAGTGCTCCTCGTCTGTTATTGTCAACGAGCTACCAGGGAAATGAGTATCCAGTAGCAAGTTTAGTGTTTCTTCATATGAGTTGGTCCAGTTGCCGTTTTCATCTTTTATAGAACTTGGCATGTTTGGACTCGTTGATAGAATTTTTCTAAGTCTAGATGCCTCTGAGGAGTCTTCAATTTTATTGCAGAATTCTCTCCTAAGGGATTGCTTATAGAGATCCCAGTCTATGGGATTTCTGGAAGATTTGGCTCGATTGAAAAGCTTCGCACAACTTTTCTTGAGCGGTTCTAGCTCTTTGGTCCACCAGTGTGGTTTCTTCTTCCCTCTTACTATGGTGAGAGGACAGGAGTGACGCAAGGCATGGTTAAGAGCACTAGTTAGATCGTCGATCCTTGGAGATTGAAGGGAAGCTATTGTCATTGTAGTTGTAACAATGTTTGAAGATTTCCCTGAATTTTACCCAGTCAGTTTTCCTATAATTACGGAAGCCTATGGGTTTTGGTGTGTCATCTGTTAGACTAAATTGGATGTATCTGTGATCAGAGAAGGAGTGATCCTTTGATACAGCCCAATTTTTAATCTTGTTATAGATTGGTTGAGATATAAAGGTAACATCTAAAACCTCTTGTCTGTTTTCTGTGACAAAGGTTGGTTCGTTACCGATATTGCAAATAAGAAGGTTAGTACATAGTATAAAATTAAAAAGAAACTCACCCCTTTCATTTACGTCCGTACTTCCCCATACTGCGTGATGTGCGTTGACGTCACTTCCTATTATGAGATCCGCTTTGAGTTTTGTTGCGCTTTTTATTACGCGCTCGAGCGTCTCTCCTGGTAGCGGCCCCGGTTGGTCATGGCCTAGGTAGGCGGACGTGAGCCAGTAAGTCCCACTGGTGGTCTGCAGTTTTACTGTTGTGGTGTCGCAATTGCTGTAATTAGGTAGTAAAAATACGTTAAGTGTTTTCTTTGCCAGTATGCAGGATCTTGGTTCACTTTTGTCTGTCACATACAGCAGAGAATAATTTTTCGTCCTTAGTCCTTTTACCACGGATTTATTAATTCATGGTTCCTGGATCAGGACTATATCCTCGCCGGACTTGCTTAGTCGGAAAAGGAGTCCGGCCGAGGCTTTGATGGAGTTTTGGAGATTAATCTGGAGTATCTGCAGCATTGCTACAATCATCCAGCTTAATCTCCAGCACTGTAGCATTAAGGTCCTCCATATCCGAGGCGGAATCTAACAACTCATTCTCAGAAAAGAGAACCCCAAGCATTTCATCGTCGGAGTCTAAGACTCCGCCTTTGTTATTGTTGTCCTTATCGGACGATTTGTTTTCAATTGCGTCTTGATCAGACACTATTATTGTAGTCTTTTCGACCAGTTTCGAGCAAGACGGCTGTTCCAAAGAATAGGAGCAACTTGTCACGTCGGTCTCCATGATGGAAGATCCGACGCTCGCAGTGGACTCCTTGGTTTCGGATTCAGCCGCTTGCTTTGGAAGCTTTGCAGCGTCCTCATATTTTTTGTATATTTTTAGCACTAGGCTGTCAAAGCCGTACTGAATAACACCCTCGCGTGCCGCCAGGGGTTCTAATGACTCCTTATTTAAGATGACAAGAGCCGACCGATAACGACCCACCGACTCTATTTCTATCACCGGAACCGTCCAATCGTGAGTGGGCAGATCCGGGTTGCTGTATTTAATCAACTGGAGAACCATCTCCCGCGATTCATGTAGGGCCGGTACCAAGGCACGAGCTCTCGGTCTGTTTGGCACCTGGCCAGTTCTCACCTTAACCGCTGACAGCAAGTTTATATAGATGAAGCGATCTCTGGTCTTGGCAGGCGATCAGCTTGACGCGGTTTTGATGCCAGCCAGCGTCGCTAATTCTTGGGAGGGGTCCCGGATTCACCTCGATAACAGGTATGAACCTGAAAGCGAGGTGAGCCTTGACTTCCGCCCACCTGTTGGCAGAGATGTTTCCATCCATATTGCTCCCGTCGATGACCGCGACAACAATCTGTCCCTTTACCACGTCTACAAAGGTTTGCCCCGGCACCAGTCTCGATGGAACGCTAACCCCGACTCTTGGCTTTTTTTGGTTGAGGTTTTTCAACCTCAAACGACCTGTTTCGCTTCGACGTTGAGTCTTGGCTGGTCTCTTCTGCAATTTTACTTGCCCACTTCAATTTATCAACCTCACCCAGGGCTCTCTCCACTGCGGGTTTACCACCCACCGTTTCGATTACATTTCTGGCTTTGCAACGCATCTGAGCGGGCGTTTTTTTGATCTGAGTCCCCCCCTTGGCCGAGCTGGAGCTGTTGATCACCTCCTCCGCTCCATCAATTGGAGGATTCATTGCACTCGACGAGGATACGTACCGACCCGCAGGGGGTAAGGTTGCTAATCGCCTCTCTAGCCCTGCCAGTCTGAACGGCCCTCCCCGTGTCCTTTATTTTAAGAGCATTCAAGGTGGAGACGGAGTCGTTGATCACCCCTCCATTTCCCCTCTTTGTAGGTTTCACCTCGTCCTGTCTTGATGGTAGCACCAAAGCAGGCTTGTTGTTTTCAAAGCTAATATTGGGGACTTCATCCCCTTTATTAGCATTGGCGGTGCGTTTGCCCTCCAATTCACTGGCTAGAACTAGCTTTGCAGCCTGCTCTTGACCAGTTTCCAGCGGGCTGTGCTGCTCGCCAGAGTCGGGATTCTTGGTTCCCACTGCACAGACCTGAACTGGTTTTGCAGCTGGTTCAGAGCCTGTGTGCGAACCTTGTAACCCACTGTTGGAAGGTTAAATATAGTTTTTTGAAAAGAGAGACCGAGGTCACATAATTTCAGAAGATGGTGTAAAACCAAATCCAAATAAAGTTGAAGCAATCCAGAAAATTGAACTGCCAAACAATGTCAGGCATTGTCCTTTTATCAAGGACTATCCTCGAGTTGCTCTTCCACTGACTAGATGTCATAAAAAAGGAGCAAAAATTAACATAAAAGATAGATATACACTATTTTGAGTCATTTAAATGACTCATAAGTAGTTGCCCAATTTTAATTTACCCAGATTTCTTAAAAACTATTAAGTTGACAACGGATGCAAGTAATGGTGCTCTAGGAGCAGTTTCGTCACAAAATCAACATCCAGTTGCTTTTGCTTCAAGAACTTTAAACCAACATGAAACTCACTACAACACTATTGAAAAAGAGCTTTTGTCAATAGTTTGGGTAACTAAATATTTTAGGCCATATTTATTTGAACGAAAATTTAAAGTTCAAACCGACCATCGTCCATTAATATGGATACAATCCCTGAAAGAACCCAACTCTAAGCTTCAACGCTGGAAGATAAAACTAAATGAATATGATTTTGATGTAGAGAACATTAAAGGTAAAAAAAAACTATGTAGCTGATTTTCTAAGCCGTTTAGAAGTTCATTGCCTTGAAAATAACGAAATAAGATCAGGCATTGCTACAATACATAGTGGTGTTGAAAATTTGAATGACCATATTTACATAACTGAAACTCCCTTAAATGTATATAGAAATCAAACAGTTGTAGTTGCAGTGTATCGAATGCAAATACGTGCAGGCGCGGATCCAGGGGGGGGGCAATAGGGGCAATCGCCCCCCCCTATGTCAGTAAAAATATTAAGTCTATAGCAAACTGTACGTATTCGCTAAAAAAAATTCGGTTGGTCCCTAAATTGCTTTAAATAATAATTCATTCAATACCAAGAAAAAGCAAAACTCAGACAGAAGACATTAAAAAAGTCAATGTTATTCGTTCGGGATTCACAATATTATTCAATACTTTTTGATGAAACACCTGATGCATCTCACCTCTCCCAACTAAGTATTATATTACGCTACGTTCACAATGGTAGCGAGTGAGGATTTTGTCTCTTTCGTGGATGCATTTGTGGAACTACACGGTTAAAAATGTTGGTGTTGATTCTAATATTTTTTGGGTTGCATATATGACAACACTATATATAGCTTATTCCAGAACTGATGAAGAATACGAAACTGATGAGGAAAGCTCGAGGGAAACTAGAAGAAAACTAACTGCCGAAGAGGAGTTATCTTTAATTGGCAAAGCCATCGGCCAAATTGAATTGTTGCAACTGAAGAAAGCTCAAACTTCCTCTTGCATGCTGTGTGGGAATAGGGACAGGCGGATGTGCTGTTATGCTTTCAGAAGTTCGAGGTGCTGTCATGGAAATTCAGAGAGAAACGAAAAAATACTGTTAGGACTCCATGCTACAGTCATAAGCTTAATAACTCCATTTCTCAAAGTTCAAAAGTACCTGCCATTCGAGACGCTGCGCTGTTGCAATAATGAAAGATGTAATCTTCTTCTTCAAATCGCACCCAAAACGAAAAAACTGTCCTTATGAACACCTTGGGGTGTGCCCTCACATCACTTTGCGAGACAAGGTGGATGGAACGACATGAAGGTGTACTTCAATTTTCTTAGGACATCATCAAAATTGTGGAAGCGTTGGAAACGATATCGCAGTGGCGTGACCCAAGCACCACGGCTGGAAAGGCTTCCTTACTTATAACATCTTTATGAAATTCACAGTTTATTGTATCAGTTTTGTGTTTGAGTGATGTGTTGTCTTTTACACAGTCCTTGAGCAAGTTACTACAATCTAAATCTCTTGGCCTGAATAGCAGCGCAATGCTGGTGAAGAGCACGATTTCCGTTCTTTAAGGTCGCCGGGAGAACATACATAGATACCAGTTTAAACAACATCTCGAAGCATGCAAAGAATTTTTGTGATCAGTTGAATGTTGAGTTGAGAATTCCTCGTACTAGACGTCATGGTGGACTCCAAATTCACCGAGCTAATTTTGACACTAATTCAGCTGAGGTATACTACAGAATCTCGCCCTGACCGATTTGCATTAAAGATTTCGACCGGAAACCTTAGATATATTTAAAATTATAATTTTCATTCCGGAAAATACAATTCGATATAATATTGATGAGTAGGATACCACCGTTAAGTCGCTAATAAATCGCTTTGGTCAACTCTTAGAGTTAAATACAAACGCTTTTTTTTGCTCAAAGATGAGCTGGTGTTGTGGCGGGAAAAATGGTTAACGGAAAAGAAGCAGAACAACCATCTTCCAGTTACTGCCAAATCGCACTCGCAAAACCCAACAGAAACAACAACAACACAAACAACTCCAAACACAACAAATCCACCACTCGCCGAGCCAACACAAAATAAGCACTCCTACAATCAAAAAATCAATGATCATACAAATTCCCAGTCTCTTATGGAAGAGCTTAGATTAATTGACAAATCAATTGTCACTCCAATCGCAGAAAATCACTCACTCCACAATACTCCCACACACGAAACTCATTTGTCATCCTTATCGGATACCGAAATGGAAGACATCTCTCCAGCCTCATCACCACTCGCACACTCTTACACACCTTCAAAAAATCAAAAAACAACAACTACAACTCAACTACAATTAAAAACAATTCAATCTCACTCACCGAACAGTCAAGTTCAAAAAAATTTACACACTCACCAAACGATTTTAAAAAACCATAATGGCTCTTTTGGATAATGACCTTGTCATCCTCCAATGGAACATGCAAGGCTATATAAACAACAAGCATGCTCTAGAAAATCTTATAGCAAAGTATAACCCAGACATCATAGCTCTTCAGGAAACTCATATCATTGCATCAAATTTACATAAATTTGAAATAAAAAACTATACATCATTCCACCACAACAAAGGCTACCAATACTGCAAATCAGGCATAGGTTTCCTCATTAAAAATAATATACCTATAACATCTCACACCATCTCCTCCTCCAACCTGCTCTTCCAAACCATCGAGATCCCCGCAAAAAAACCATTTAGTCTTACCAACATCAACAGAGAGCATGAAGTCTATGTCACGAGCGAAATTCTGGATGGAATTCAAATAAACAACAACCATCATCACTTAGTCCTAGGTGATCTTAACGCCAGAAACACCTTATGGGGGTCTAACACAACCAATCGACCTGGAACTGTTTTTGAAAATTTTGCGATTGACAAAGGACTTGTAATTTTAAACGACACGGCTCACCAACTTTTTTCAACACTCGAAACACTTTTTCAGCCGTTGACGTTACACTTGCCTCTACAGACTTAGCCCCACTTCTTCAATGGAAAGTTAGCTCAAACGGTGAGAGTAAGGATCATCTCCCAATCATAATACAAACCCATGAAAGAAAAGTAAAAAGAAAATCAACCACACGTTTCAAAGAAGCTCAGGCAAACTGGGATTTCTTTGTCACGTCTACCCACTCTTTGAGTCAATCCACAATAATTTCTAATAACATCAACAAAGAAGCAGCCAATATCAAAAATATCAAAAGAATTCTGAGAAGATCGGCAGCTATTTCAATACCGACGACGAAACCAAATGCAGGCAAAACTAACAAAAAACCAATATGGTTTAATGAGGAAATTGCGGCTCTAGTCAAAGCTAAGAATTTAGCCTGGAAAAACGTCCGAAGATATCCAACTACTCCAAATTCATTAGCTTATCGGAAAACAAGTGCCAAAGGTCAAATAGGAATCCATCAAAGCAAAAAGATTATCTTGGGGAAATTTCGTTAACAACATGGATCCAGACTTAGACTCTATGGAATAAAATGAAATCTTTAAGATCCTCCAACACCATTCAACAATTTCCTTATAACTTCCTTAATGGCACTCTAGAAAATGATCCTGATTTAATCGCAAGCACGTTCTCCAAAATTTGGGGAAAGTATAGCGAAAATACCACTTTTTCAAGTAACGTTATTACCAAGAAAGTTAATTTTAACTTGAGCGACCTTTACAAATTGATACAACTTTACAAATGCTCAGAGGTAACACCCCTGGAGAAGACAAAATAACTTACAATTTGGTCAAATCTGCTGCGGATAGTCTAAAGAACCGAATTTGTAAACTTTACAATAACATCCTTCGGACCGATATCTTTCCTCACAACTGGAAGAAAGCCATATTTAAGCCGATCCCAAAAAATAATCGCAACCATCACCAAATCGAAGGGTATGGACCCATATCGCTTCTTCCCATTCTCTCCAAGGTTTTCGAAAAAATTTTAGGACGTAGAATTGGATGGTTGATGGAAAGTTCAATTAGCAACGAACAACATGCCTTTAGAAAAAAAAGAGGGGTCACTTCACTTGTTCATCTCATGGAAAACAAGCTATCCGATAATCTCTCATCCAGCAAGCACAGCGTCGCGTCGTCTTGTCATTGGACCTGGAAAAAACCTTTGACCGTGTTACATGTTACATAAATGGGGAGTCCCTCTTCAACTGTTAAAGCTTATTATCTCGTTTTTATCTGGAAGAACCTTCTGTGTCAATATCAACGGCTTCATATCAAACCAATCGAAACTACGATGAAGTATATGCTTGGACCCAAAAAACGGGTGCTATTGTACCTCCCTCCAAAATAGAAGCCCTACACCTCTGCAGGAAAAAGAAATGTCCATCCCCCGCAACCCCGCTCGTGATTCGCAACATCAACATCAACTTGAAAAAAGAACTTAGAGTCCTCGGTTTAACATTCAATGGCAACCTAAAATGGGATTTACACATCAAAAACACCATAAACCAATTAAGATGTCGGAACAATGCTGTGAGAATGATATGCTCTCGTCGAAAAGGACCATATCTGGAAACGGCCCTAAAAATAACAAAAGCTTTAGTTGAAGGCTCCCTTCAGCATGTAATAACACTGTACATGTCGACTTCAAAAAAAAATTTAGAAAGCTTGGACATAGCCGTCAACGAATGTTACCGGACATCGACAGGAGCTCTTAAGACAACACCAATCGAAGCCCTTAGATTAGAAGCAGGTTTCAATTCAGTAAACCTACTAGGACAAAAAAGAGCAATTAACATGATTAGTAAAGCCCTTACAGACGTTTCTCATCCTCTCCACAAACCTTCTGAAGAATCTCTTTCCAGAAAAAAACATAACAAGAAAAATTCTATATCTTCTCTCAGCAAAATCCTAAGCATAATGATGGCTTACGGATGTATCTTAGATAATCCATTACACCGACACTCCTTTTACCCCCAACCTTAGAAAAGACACCTACTGCCCATCGATACCAGTCTCTCTAACTACAAAAAAGAAAACACTTCAAATCAATTAATTCAATTACTTCCCAGAGATCTAGTGGGAACTATCAAGCCTATAAGAAAGCTTTACACCGACGGATCATTCAACGGCAACAACGCAACTTATGCAGTCGTCGAAATAAATGGAAACAATGAGGAAATCATCACTTGCCAAGGGTTCATTACTGACTCAGGCGGTAGTTACATTGTAGAAGTCACCGCAATACTCAAAGCTCTTTTAATCTCACAAACATGGGCAGTCAAAACACTCATTTTGACCGATAGCTTTAGTGTCCTCAGCGGACTAAAAAGTGCAACGAATAATTGCCCTGCCCTAAACAACATCCGAACCATCCTTCATAACAGCAAAAACATAATGTTAGCATGGATACCAGGACATGCAGGCATTTTTTCACTTAACACTAAACGAACATATGAGACTTTTTAAACTTAACTAAGATTACAAAGGTATTGAAGATAAAACTCTAATATTCAAAGCAGTAGAAATATACAATGATACAGTTCATTCTAGTACAAAATACAAGCCAAATGATCTCCTCCATTGTGTTTTAAATAGCTCAGACCAATGAAAAAGGACCTTAAAAAAAGAGTTCAAGAAAACAAAGAGAAAAGTATTAATAAAATGAACGAAACACGAAGCGAACGATCGGATTATCAAGAAAGAGAATTAGTTAAAAACTTAGGTTTTTATAAAATAAAGCATTTGCCACGTTACATAATTAAAGATGAAAAGAGACCACATATTTTAGGGACCAGGATAAAATTAAACGGGATAGACAAATAATAAAAAAAAGAAAATGTAAATTTCAAAACCCTATTAGTCATCTCAAATTTGATTCAAAACTAACTGGGAGAGATTACTCTAGCAGAAATAAAAAAAAGGAGTAATTTTCCAATTGTATTAAAAGTAAACAAAATATATAACAATATTTCAAAATATTAAGGACTTCAATAATTCAACGTTTTGCCTGATATTTACTTCAAAATTATAATAAGAAATTGAAATAAAAATATTCAACGATTAAGATAAATAAAATTGTAAACTTAACTTTGTAACTAATTATGGTCATAAGACATCGTCGAGACCAAAACTCCTTATGAGTCAGTTGCAATGCACAATAAATAATATAATATAATGAATGCATAATGCAGTAGGAAAGGCTATCTTTTATTTGTGTTACTTTTATTATTTTATTTTATCTTTTTGTCATGTTAACTACCTTTTATTTATATAAGAGAAATATATAAAATATTCATTCAAACAAAGAAGTTGTTTAAATTTTCCTGAATAAAATAGGGAACATAACTCTGGGCCTAGCGCATTTCTCATTTAATTTATAAATCTCACTGACGATGTGCTTCTGAAATGTACATCTGAGGAAATATAAAAAGTGTTTTAACTGTTAAAAACTTTACTAATCTTCTCATTTATTAACTTTGTATTAAAAATCGTTTACATGTCATTCGATTAATCAAAGCTATGACTTACATATTATTTTTCTTATTTTTAAATTAAAGTATTCTTATTCCTACTAAAGTAATTACCTAACTAATATAATTTAGTTATTGTTTTTTTTTCCTTGAATCTAGCATAAATTGTATTTTATTTTGTTACTTTCATTTAATTTAAAACAAAAAAAAAAAAAAAAACTATAGTATAAGTATTGTGTTCAATTTTATGCGGGACATAAGCAAATATTCTGTTGAAAATAAAAAACTTTCAGTCGATTAAAAAAAAAAATAAACAAAGTAAAAAGAGTCCACATACGCCACAAAGAAAAATGCACATACCATTCATTCTAATCTGCACCACATTATGAACCCTCACTATAATGAAAAGTTTTGTGAATTCTAAGGGAGTAGGAGTTACATAAGTCATCTGCTCCTATCCTATTTGCAACTAATTATGGTCATAAGACATCGTCGAGACCAAAACTCCTTATGAGTCAGTTGCAATGCACAATAAATAATATAGTATAATGAATGCATAATGCAGTGGGAAAAGCTGTCTTTTATTTGTGTTACTTTTATTATTTTATTTTATCTTTTTGTCATGTTAACTACCTTTTATTTATATACAAATACATACATGTTTGCTTATGTTTCCACTTGTTACTGTAAAACATTTTACCTTTTTAAGTTCTTTAATTTTTAATCACATCATCATATGAAATCGAAACAATGATTTATTCTGTCAAATAAGAAAAGAAGAGATGAATATAAAATATTCATTCAAACAAAGAAGTTGTTTAAATTTTCCTGAATAAAATAGGGAACATAACTCTGGGCCTAGCGCATTTCTCATAAATCATTCCTTGTAAGGGAATGCAGGGGACCTACAATATTCTGCCGGTTCCGAATGGCTAATTGAGAAAGCGCTTTTCATGGCAATGAATTTACAAACGGAGAACTTACCAATTCCACGCGAAAGGCGATACCCGTGGAATAACATTTTTGCCTCTGCTGGGATTCGAACCTCGAACCTCTGTGTTAGCAGGTGGACATGCTAAGCATCACGCCACGGGTATCACTATTATTTTTAATAATGATTTGCCCCTTTCTTCGCTGACAAAATTTATCTCTGCCGATCTGTCATAAATAAACCCGTCAAGGTAGGTAGTATAGGTATAGGTACCCTTATTAAAAAGAACGGTTCTGAAACAAAAAGACACTCTAAAACTCCATATAATACCCAATTTCCAGAATCTATTGCTATAGATCCACTAACCTTAAAGCTACGAACTCTATTTGAACATCTGCTGTTGCTGCTAAGAATATAGGAAAAAAAATTAAAAATATGATTTGAAGCCTCATTTTTCTGATCAAGTCTTAAATAAAAAAAGGAATGATGATGATACGTGTAGATGTAAATACTAAATAAAAAACATTTTAAAGCCAATTTAATCAATAGTTTTAACACAGTTGTATGTCCAAACAATTATGTGATCACATACCTAATGCAAACACAAGTAATCACGAATCCAAAAACAGGAAGGCCCCCTCGGTAAACAATACAAAATCAGATTACGGAACAGTAGTTAACCTTTCTTAACCTCTTACCCTTGAAGATTTTTGTATTATAGCAGGCAGAGCTAAAACCAATATAATTTAACCCTCATTCGTTTTTGCCTCTGTAATGTTTATGTGCCATTTACTTCTCCCAAAAATAAGCTCAAGTAACCTCATGCTTATTTTCTAACCATCGAATAAAATTTTGAAACAAAGATGAGCTAGTATTTTAGGAAGTGGCTTGAGAGAGGGTTTTGAACCGTGTAATACGTCCGACACGTGACTGCAAACAGAATCACAAAGAAAGCAAATCAGACGTCAAACTCTCTTCTATTTAACCTTTTTCAGTGACACAGAAAATTTACTTTTTTCTGGTGTGGAACTAACGAAATGAAAATATTTGCACATGGGTGGATATCAATGCACGTGCAATCTGAGGCGTGATCAAAAACTTTATTTCGATGAGCACGTGGCATATATATAGGAATATCTCTCTTCGTTTTGTGTTGCGCTTTTTTCTTGTTTAAAAGCGTGTTAAAAGTGAATAAGTGTAATTATGCAGAAAATTGATATCTAATTACCAATAAAGAGGGTGTAAGTAGATATGCGTTATGTTGTTAGGTTAACATAATTTAGAAAATATACTTCAACTTTTTTCGTCATACCAATCTAAGTTAAATTTACTTAAATAGTGTCTGAGACGGTTGGTAATATTTAAATGGTATCTAGGAAAAATTTATGAAATTCTGTTAGATATTGGTAGTCTCTAGATCTAAGCATTATAATTCTTTCTGTAAGTTTGTGTTATTTTTTCACTAGAAGATCTGTTGATGTTCTTTGTTCGCTCAGTCAATGAACTGAAAATTCTTTGGCCCCAATCAATAACCGCTTAAGACTTAAGACAAAATTGTCATTTTTCTTGAAGCTTCATCTGCATATGTTGTTCTATATGAAATAAAAATCCCAGCTCTCTTAACTCCGTTTTTTATTGAAATAAACGGAATAGAAAAAATCGCATGAGTGCTTATTACTTACAGAATTTGCCATAACTGCTTATATCACTAATAAGTTTGGACACTGTATAGTTTCATTAATAAAAACAATTAAAGTTGACTTAACCGTTGGCTGGAATAGACATAAGCGATTATTACATACTAAAACATTATTCTCAAACAACCAGTTATTCAACTTAAGCGTTTATTGAAAAACTACTTTATGTTTTCCTAAACTCCAAACAAATATAAGCGGTTATTGCAAATTTCAGCTCGTTCGGCTAAGGTGACTACGTAGGTTTAGCTGTTTTTTAAAAATATTAATTTCAGGAACCCAGTTCTTACATTGAGTTAGTCTGCTACTTCGAAATCAAATATGAAATATCAGTTGAATTGGGCGCTCGGAAAGCCAAATACTTTTGGAATTTTTCTTTGAATTAAGATGTTGAAAAATAAATACGTGCATAAAATTACACCAATATAAAAAATGAGCTTTCGAGCATTACCACAAAAAAAGAAAAAAAAAAAGTGATTAAGGTTAATTACCTACATTATAAACAAAAAAATATATATATATTTTATTCTTGACTTAGTAGATGATGATCCTCCTCAACGGTTCTCCACCTTGCCGTGGTGAGGAGGCTTACGCTGGAACCTCAAGCAGGATGGCTATGGTTTCATACTCCAGAGCAGACAAGCAGCTACCAGCTAGGGTTTGGGCAAAATAAGTGAGACCCAACCCTATGGAAATGATATAAAAAAGCAATTAAAATAGTAGATATATAAGCTAAAGTGTGAGCAGACGCCACGGCCGGCGGGCGGCTGGCTTGGGCTTTGCCTTTCGATCTCAATAACGAAAGGAGAAGTCGCCAATGACTGACTTTTCTTATTTTATTTTGTCTTACCTATAATTTTGGATTTCTTTCTATTTTCTTTTTACCTCTTTTTTCAGATCCAACTTTTGGAAAAATCTCAACAAACACTGATAACAATTACACAAAATGGGAACGACTGGGTCGCACGAACTTGCGATTGTGTGCTAAGTACAATACCAAAATATTGAGGCTGAGTAAAAGGTTTTAGTATAAGCTCTAGATATATTAGGTAGGCTCAGGGTTGCCAACTACACTTTTTCCCTACCTGTTATTAAAAAAGTATTTTACAACAAATATTTACTATCGCCCAGTTTACACAGAGTTACAGTACAAATCAACTTTGCTTCTGAAAATTTTTTATAAGATTGCACAATTTTTGTATTTGCAGAATAAGTGTTCAAAATTATACTTTTGAGGAGGAAAAGTCATGAAAACCACCTAATTGAGAAAAACTAAGAAGCACATAATTAATTTTGACTAAGTATGTTAGCTTTTTTCGTTCATATATAAGATTAAATTTTTCTTTTTTTAACTAACTCTATATCACAGATAAATTTCTATACTTGAAGATAAATTATAAATGTTATCAGGTACATACAAAAAATAATTTGTGCAAAAAGTAGAAAGTGAACAAATAACTATGAAACAAATAAGTCGACGTGTGAGTAGTGCATATATAAATAAATAAATAAATTAACAAATAAATAAGTAAGAACGTGAAGAAGGTGAATAAATTAGAATTACAGCAGAAAAAAAAGAAATTTTAAATAATTTTAAATAATATTTTAAATTAGGAAGATAATAAACAATTGGGAAACAAGTAGAAAAAAGAAGCACTAGTACAATTCTAAACATTTAAGAACGCATTTCACTACATAGTATAAAACAAAGTCGCTTTCTCTGTCCCTATGTCCCTATGTATGTTTAGATTTTTAAAACTACGCAACGGATTTTTATGCGGATTTTTTTAATGAATTGAGTGATTCAAGAGGAAGGTTTATGTGTATAATACATGCATATTATAGTAGAGAAAAGCCGAGAAATTTAAAGATTTGTAATGTGATGTCGTAACAAACATATTTTTCTGTGCTTACATTGCAAACGCTGTCTAAACCTTACGAGATAGATCAAATTTACATACTACGGAAATGTATATCTTAAAATGATGAATAAAAAAGTCCGCGACAGCATATGTTTCTCAACTAAGGATAACATACAGTAACCATTCTTATCTTTTACATATTACAAAAAAAATATGGGTTATTTACCAAGCTATTTTAGACGATATAGTATCATTCCTTATCCAATTAAATACGTTAGATACGTTGTGCATTTTATGTAGATCAAAATACAGGCCACGGGCAGTAATAAATAAGTCAAAACTACTGGATCGATCTTAATAATTTTTTCAGTGAGTGACATAGGCTATATATTTTATACCCATGGTCCCATGCGAAGCCATAGCGGCCCGCTGTATTTTTTATATACAACGTTCACAGTTTTTCTGTAGTGTATTTAGTATCAGCATTGTACCCGTGCGAAGTCGGGCGGGACGCTAGTGTTCATTAAAAATAAGCCTTTTGTCTATAAGTGTATACCCAGGTATTTAACAGAAGTTCCCCATTCTATTTCCATATCATTTAGTTTTAAATTGTTGCTAGGAATAAAGCAGTTTTTTCTTTTTCTTGTAAAAAAGATTGCCTGCGTTTTCGAGGCATTAATTTTAATTCTCTTCTCTAGTTTTCTAAAATATCAAGTGCTGACTGTAGATTAGTCTCTATACTTAGACTAAGTACATCGGATGAAAAAATGGCTGTGTCGTCGGCATAAATAGCAACATCGATCCTTGAGGCACTCCTGCAGGCACACAAAGTTTTTCAGACATGCTCCCGCTGCGAGAAACAATAAAAAATCTACTTTTCAAAAAACTTTCAACTAATTTTATAAGGTATCTGGGAAATTCAAATTAATCATTTTATACAATAGCCCATTATGCCAAACACTTTCAAATGCTTTCTGGGAGTATCAGGCCAGTGGACTTTTGAATGTTGAAATTAAATCGAACATTTTTAGTTATTCGATTTACTTGGTTAACTGTGCTGTGTTGTTCCCGAAATCCAAATTGCTGCGGAGTGTAAATGTTTTTTTTTTTTTGCTTCTCAGAGATTTAAGTGGCACTGAACTTAGAGCAAGCTCACTTGTACACACTTATCTACGCTCTTCATCATTACTGCAAGTGTTAGTGGTTACAAGCACAAAGAGAACGTATACGAGGAAAAATAAAAAACATTACAAAATATAACAAAGTAAAACATAAATTAAATTAACATTTAGAGAACAAACTAAACTAGTGAAAACATTACTAAACAAGGTTTATAAATAAGAAATGAAATTGAACTACAGTAATAAAAAAAAAATCTACTAAACATGAATCATGCAGATGGTAAACTGGTTCTTAATATAAATTTTAAACTATTTTTACTGATGTTGAAATCGGCAATAAAAGGATTAGAGTTGAATAACTTACTCATGCGAGATAATGGCTCAGGCATTCCATAGTAAGTTCGGTGATGGGAGCGATGTATAAACTCTAAATTACATAGTTGGTGAGTTCCACTATGCGATAGTGTAATCCTTTGTGGGAGAGCAAGTCGGGAGCATCAATTATACCGGTTATTAATTGATGAAAAAATACTAAATCATTGTTGATTCTTCTCTGTGGTGTGAAGGGTTGAGGGTTTGAAGATTTAATAAGCGAATACGATTTTCATAAGGAGGGAGATTGAAAGGATCTTCCCAAGGAAGACCTTTGAGAGCGAAGCGTATGAATCTGTGCTGTATTGCTTCGATTCGTGATTTATGAATATCATAAAATGGTGTCCACACCTGAGAAGCATACTCTGGATGGGGACGAACATAACAGTTATATAAAGAGAGAATAACATAAGGGTCATTAAGTTCCTTTGCCCATCGCTTAATAAAGCAAAGCATTGAATTTCCTTTGTTATTAATGAGGTTGATATGTTCATTAAATTCGAGGTTGGTACTAAAAAGAACACCGAGGTCACGGAATCGAAAAACTTGAGATAGGGATTGTTGCGATATTGAATATTCTCCAATGCTAGGAGATCTTTTGCGGGAAATGGTCTTACTTTGGCACCTGGAAGTGTATAAAATTAATCCGTTCATTGAAAACCATACAACAAAACTATCAATATCTTTTTGTAAGAAGTCGCGATCTGAAGCATTTTTGATGATTTTAAAAATCTTCATATCATCAGCAAAGATTAAAATGTCGCTATAGGAGATGCAAGAAAATACTTCATTTATTGCAACAATAAAAAGCAAGGAACCAAGATGACTACCTACCTTGTGGCACGCCAGACATAGCATTGAAAGGTTTTGAAAAAACGTTACGAAATTGGACTTCATAAGACTTATTTGTTTAAGTAGGAACCTATCCAAGCAGTAAATACTGGGGGAAATCCAAAGGCTTTTATTTTATAAAGCATGATGTTATGAGACAGTTGGTCAAACGCCTTAGAGAAGTCAGTATAAATGCAATCAAGCTCGTTGCCACATTCAAGGGCATTGGAACACTTATGATGAAAGGATAGAAGGTTGGTAGCCGTCGATCTTCTTTGCATAAATCCGTGTTGCTGGTGGCAGACAACATTCCTTGAAAAAAGGATACGCTTTCGCAGACTATTTGTTCAAATACCTTAGGCATACATGAGAGCTTTGAAATAGGTCTGTAGTTTTTTATATCAGTTTCTTCACCCTTTTTGAAAACAAGTGTGATAAAAGATTTTTTCCAAAGAGTGGGGAATATTCCAGATTTTAATAAAAGCTTGAAAAGATGTTCAATTGGCTATAATAATCTTGAGGAACACTTCTATAAAACAATTGGCGGAATCATTTCCGGACCAGAAGAAACGTCATCTTTGAGAGAAGAGAGGTAGTAAGTAATTCCTTCTCTTTGAATAGGGATATTAATAAAATTCGCTTGCGAGCGTTGAGTTAAATATTCAAAGTGTTTTTCATCAATTTCTAGATGTGTATTACAAAAAGAGCCATTAAAATGGTCTGCAAATGCATTGCAAATGTTGGGAGTATTTTTTAAAGAAATGGTATTATAAATAAAGTCGGCTGGATTTTTTTTTAGAATTTACAATGGACCAAAAGCTTTTTGATCGTTTTTCAGAGAACACCCCATTTTGGCGACATAGCTAGAGTACAGATTCTGAGAAAACATTTTGAAGTTTTCAAAAAAACTTATAAATATTTGGTGGTTAGTTGGAGATAGAGAGATTAAATAGGTCTTCCAAGCGTTGTTTCTTTTATTCCTCAGAGCCTTTAGTTTAGGGAACGTAGAAACTACTGAACCGATTTCATTAATTCTTTTACCGTTAGAATGCTACACTATGACCGAGTAACATAAACTTTTATTCATCCCCATATTCCAACGGAAACGGGATTGGGAGAGCAAACTTAGAAACTACTGGACAGATTTCAAAAATTTAAGAAGGTACATTATCCCTCATTAACATAAATTATTTCATCCTCATATTCCCTAGGGACCCGGGCAAAGCCAGAAGGTTCAGCTATATAATTTTTTATCCGGGAACGGAACTGGGAACGGAAACCTATATACTACTGGACAGATTTCACAAATTCTTTCAGAATTGGGATGATACATTATCCCTCAGTAACTAAGATTATAATTCATCCCTATTAGGAATTTTTCGGGAACGAAAATATGAACCTCAAAACTATATAAACGACAACGGCGTTTCCGATCCGTCTTGCATTCGCTATGACCATAAATAAATCACAAAGTCAATCATTGAATGTTTTTCCATTGTGAGTTATATGTGGCATGCTCACGAGTCGGAAGATAATCTGTTCTCGCGCCTAATAGTAAGACGAAAAATATCGTCTATCACACGGTGCTTCAGTGAAAAGTGCAACACATGCAAATAAATAAATCTATATCTATCTATCAATCTATCTATCTTTATATAAAATAGGATGTATGTATGTTTGTATGTGTGTCCGGTATAGACTCCTAAGCCACCCAATGGATTTTTATGAAATTTCCAGGGTTGACATAGTTTAGCCCAGAGATGGTTTCTGTCCCCCTCCTTATTCCTACAGGAACGGGGAAACTACTGGATTGATTTCAAAAATTCTTTCAGCATTAGAGGTGCTACATTATCCCCCTCCATCAGTAACTTACAGCTAGGTTTCACATTTCACTTTCACGTGAAATGAAATCGAGATCGATCGAAATTAAGATTGGGTGTTCTGCATTTCACTTTTAAAGATATCGATTTCATATTTTTCGAAATCGAAGTGAAACGAAATTCCACAATTCGATTTCGCTTTCCGCTTTCGGTTTCCAAGTGATTTGAAATCACCCTAATTTATCTGTGTGGAATGGTAGAAGAAAACAAACGCGTTTAAAAATGTAAGTAAAAAAACTCCGTTGAAACCACATAAAATTTGTTTATTTCTGTTTTAATCAAGGGAAAGAATAAAAATACAGCACAGGAGGAAATATTCATAAACTTTATGAGTTGGCTCAAAAAGTTTTTGCCCAAGGATTCCTGAAAGGAGATCGTGTCATCGCAGGTTCTTTGTGGGAAATACAGAAAGATACAACTGGATGGAAAAAAGTCAGTAATAATAAAAAGAATCATTTGAAACAAATTTATCAATAAAAACATTAAAATACTTCAATTTAACTATTAACCCTATATTATTTAATATAGGGTTATAGTATCATCTCCTTTAGGCAAATCGGACCATTGTAACATATCGGTAGTTTTTTCGTCTTCCGTCACGGTAAAAAAAGATAAAGTCCCCAAAAGAACTGTGTGGCAATACGAGAAGGCCAATTGGGACGGGCTGAATAATTTCTTTCGAAATTTTAATTGGTCATTGTGCTTTCTCGACGGAATCGTTGATGCATCAGCTGATATGATATCTAACGTAATTCTCAACGGCATGAGAAATTTTGTTCCTCACAGAACAAAAAGTATCATCCCCAAACAGAATTCGTGGTTCGATTTAAGCTGTAAAGAAGCGATTAGGGATCGAGAAAGTAGTTTTCGAAAATTTAAAGATAGCCCTACTGTAGAAAACCGAAATTTGTTCAAACGGGCCAGAAATCTCTGTAATGCTCAAATTCAAATGGTTAAGTTTTTACATGACCAAAAAGTAAGGTAGAAAAAATACTATTGTGTCCAAAAGGAAGTAAAAACTTTTGGTCTTTTGTCAAGATAATTAAGAGCTCGACCACGTCATCGGTTCAAACGCTCGTCTTCAATGACTCTCCATATGTCAGTTCCATCGACAAAGCCAATTTGCTAGCAGCTCAATTTGCTGCCAACTCGACACTTCCTTATAGCATATTGGCTCCACCTGAGCTCGAGGCTGCAAATTCTTAGATGAAGCAGATATTTTTTCGAACACGCTCGGTTGCGAGAGTCCTCAAAGATCTCAACATACCTACATAAATCCGCTGGTCCAGATGGTATCCCCGCCGTTATTCTGAAGAGGTGTTCTTCTACGCTGGCAAAACCACTGCGTAAACTTTTCCGTCTTTCCTATTCTGCTGGGATTTTTCCGAGCAGATGGAAAACTACATTTGTCCAGCCAGTCCCTAAAAAAGGCGAATCTTCCTCCCCTTCCGATTACCGTCCAATTGCACTAACGTCCCTTCTTTCCAAGGTCATGGAAACGTTGATAAACTGTCAACTTATTAAAAATATTGAAGAACGAAAGTCGTTGCAAACGTTCCACTGGTGATTTGATGGCTTTTCTCGCCGAAAAGTGGAACCAATCTTTACATTGTATTGGAGAAAGTAAGATTATTGCGCTTGATATTTCTAAAGCATTTGATAGAGTTTGGCACCAGGCTCTTTTATCAAAAATGCGTGCTTTTGGTATCGATGAGTCTCTTCTTCGTTGGATTAGAAATTACCTTTCCGACCTTTCAATACAAGTTGTGTTGGATGGCTTCAAGTCCGATACCCACTTCATAAATGCTGGTGTGCTCCAGGGCTCCGTTTTGTCTCCGACTCTCTCCCTCATTTTCATTAATGATCTCTTGTCTGAAGCTTCTAATCCTCTCAACTGTTTTGCTGACGACTCAACCGAGAACCGAGAACCGAGTAGAATTCAATGCTTCGAAAACTCAATGCTGTCTCTTGTCGTTGAAGCTTAACATTCCCCCATTGCCATTATCCATGAATGGTACCTGCATCGAAGAAACCGAAAAGCTGTCAGTACTTGGTATGTGTGTAAACGATGATCTTCGTTGGAATGACCACATATTTGAAGTCGCTAAAAACGCTGCTAAATGCTAAGGTTTCTTAAGACGATGCAGGAAGTTCTTCACCTCTTCTGATCTGGCTACATTTTATAGGCCTTCATCCGCCCAAAACTGGAGTATAACTCCCATATCTGGTCAGGTGCTGCTCAAACATCTTTGCACCTGCTTGATAGGGTACAAAATAAAGCGTTAAAATTGATAGGCGATAGTTCAATTGTAGAATCGATTGATTCTCTTGAACATCGTCGAAATGTTACCTGTTATACGCCTTCATCCGCCCAAAACTGGAGTATAACTCCCATATCTGGTCAGGTGCTGCTCAAACATCTTTGCACCTGCTTGATAGGGTACAAAATAAAGCGTTAAAATTGATAGGCGATAGTTCAATCGTAGAATCGATTGATTCTCTTGAACATCGTCGAAATGTTACCTGTCTCACTCTCTTTTATCGCTTTTTCTATAAACAGTGCTCTAGTGAAATAGCCAGTTGCATTCCTCCCCTGAAACAATTTAGCCGCAAAACCCGCCTCGCTAGGAATGCTCATCAGTTTTACCTTGAGCCCAACTTCGGGCGTACAGTCAAGTATAGAGATTCAGATTTTAGTCGCACCACCCGCATGTGGAATGCTCTGCCTGACCATGTTTTTCCCCTACATTACGATTTACAAAGATTCAAAAGCAACGTACATCGGTGTCTCCATTCAAATCCTCTCCTATTTTCCTAAATGCTCGCACTGTGTTTTTACAACATTATAAGGGTAGTCATAACCTATTGATGTGCACGTTAATTATAAAAAAAAAAAAAAATCACTTACCACATATCAATATACACGTTGCATCTGCAATTTTTAATGGATCAGAAATGCCTCTCAATTTATTTTCTCTGTCGCATATCTTTTTTTTTTTTGATTTCCAAAACCGAAACAATAAGAACATCACTCATATTTAATTTTCTGATCAGGAAACTCAAGAAACTATTGAAATCAAATAAATTGAGTTTCAGATTAGATGACAGGTATCAGCTGTTTTCAATTTTACTTGAGGTGATTTCGAAAAGTTTCGAACGGGAACATTAAAGTTACTTGACCGATTTCAAATATTCTTTCAACTGTATGTTACATTATCCCTCAGTGACATAGAGTTAAAAGAACGGGGTTGGGAACGGACACTTAGAAACTACTGGACGGCTTTCAAAAACTTTTTCAGCATTGGGTTGCCACATAATACCTCCCTAACGTAGCGTATCGGTTATTTGACCGATTTCAAAAATTCTTTCAACTCTAGGATGTTACTTTATCATTCATAGACAAAGACTTACATTTCATTCACATATTTCCATGGGAACGGAAGATCCCACTCGAACGGGGTTGGGAACGGAAACTTAGAGGCTACTGGATTTCAAAAATTCTTTTAGTACTGGGATGCCACATAATCCCTTAGTTACTTAGCGTAGACTTCGTCCCTCACGGGAACAAAAACACAGGAACGAGAACAGGAACCTTAAAGTTACTTAACCGATTTCAAAAATTCTTTCAACACTAGGATATAATGTAACATTATCTCTCAGTGACATAGACTTATAATTCATTCACATATTTCCATGGGAACGGAAAACTCCCACAGAAACGAGGTTGGGAACGGAAACTTAGAAACTACTAGACTGATTTCAGAAAATTCTTTCAGCACTGGGATGCCACATAATTCCTCAGTAACTTAGCAAAGATTTCAACCCTAAAGTCCCATACGAACAGAAACAGAAACGAGAACGGGAACCTTAAAACTACAGACTCGAGCAACGCCGGGCGGCTTAGCTAGTTATTATTAACGTGAGATACGTTACTAAGTTCAACAAAAATATCTACGGGGGATGACGATAATCAATTTTAGTGATGCCTGAATTAGATTTAAGAACAACCGTGCTAATAGCTTCGGAAGAGAAAACTAAGTCTAATACTACGTTTTCACTGGGGCCATAATTAGGTAATTTGCAAATTTCTTAAAAAAGTGTTCTCATTAGAGGTTCGTAATTTTGTTTGACATCTGGCATCACTTTGACAGGAAATTTGTTTTTTATTTTTCAAATTCCAAACTTCAGATTTGTTTTTATTTATTTCTTTTCATTTCTGTTTTTCCTCTGTTGCGTTTCAAAATCTATTGGTTTTGTTTTGTCTAAAATTGGCTTTACGTTCTAGTCAATACAATAAAATGACCCAGTTAGGAGTAAGCCTTAAATTGATTTGGGATATTCTCAGGGCCCTAGAATTCCTCGAACCTCAAGGAATGTTTGTGAGCACTCATGCACGAGGCTTTTCGAAAGGATTTGACTGCAGCGACTTGCGGCAATCTTCAATAAAAATTGATAAAAGTCAAGCTACCATCAAGGCATTGATAAGGAACAACGCCAAAGCTGCCCCACCGAAGTCGTCAATCAATCACCAAGAACTATCTTTGAAAGACGGAACTGCATTAGGAAGGACCAAAAGACGGGTGGATCGGAATAGAGAATATTGCTTTTCATTTTACCTTTTATTGTTGTTCTTTATTTGTGTATAATAAAAAAAAATTAATTCATAGAAAATTGCGTTTTGAAGGCATCATGTCCCGCAGCGCCTTCGAGTCCAATTCTTAGTGAACAGAGACCGAAACTTGCCATACGCGAATGGTGTTGTCTGAGTAACCAGCAAATAAGGTTTGTCCAAATGTGGACCAGGCCAGCGACAAGCACACTGTAGTGGGTCAGCCGCTGTTAGAGAAACAACTTCTGGATGGAGTTCTTCAACAGTCTTTTTGCATGCCAAATATCCTACCTTGATAGATGGGCCATAGGCAGCGCAGTCAATAACCTTTGAGTGAGATTCACAAGGTGTACAAGTTCTTGCCTTCACTAAGATCCCACAATCAAGCCTTGGCGTCCTTACGACCGGATGTGCAGAGAGAACCATCGGGTGAAACTGTCACTGTGTTCAAGTCGACACTGTATGTGGTCGTGGTGATTGTTTTTCAACTTGCAGTTTGCTATGTTCCAGATCTTAACGGTACGATGCCAACCGCACGACACTATAATTGGGTTGGTTGTGTGAAAAATGCACACAAGACACTTTGTAGGTGTGTACATCTTCTTGGATGGTGTATTTGTAGTCAACCAAAGTATTCCCCAGCTTGATAGTTTTGTCTCTTGAGCCAGAGACGATTTGACGATTGTTAGTGGAGAAACCAAGCGATAGCACATCCTTGGTATGGTCTCCAAAACGACGTATGGTTTTGTAAGCTGCCAAATTCCAAAGACGAAGGGTCAACGTTACTAATGAAGTGAGAGTGTCCATGCAAATGCTTATTGGGATAACTGCAGTTGTTTTCTTTATCGCGTGGCAGTTTCTAGACAGCCAAGGTCTTATCGCGAGAATCATAAATGATAATGTCAGAATCCATTGGGTTGGTCGATTTGGGTGATCCAACTATTGTCAATGACTTTTTGTTCAGCTGCTTTGTTTGTCCACTTTGTCCTTCAAGCATTCCAATATTGTTTCGATTCTTTAAATACTATTGATGAGATTTTTTGCTTCGGAGTGGCCAAGTTCTAAGGAAAAGTGATTTGAAAAAAGTGTTTATTTAAAGTAGGACACTACAATAATGATAAAGACTACCCAACTCCTGTTATAAAACGCATCCATGTTTACATCATTGGGATAGTTACTGCCTCGTTGTATTTCAAGAAATTTTTTATATCGTCATCTTTGCCATACTAGAAGAGGATTTGAGATGTTTTAGGAAACGCGATCCAACTTAATTAATTTTATTAATTTCTTAACAATTACGTTGGCCTCCTCTAGGTGCAGTTCCTCTTTTTGCAATACGCCCACGGTGCGCCGGCGCGGCGGCGTCCCTTTCCACGCAAAGTTGCACGACCACGTTTGTAGCTGCAGCGCCACCAGATCTTGGCTGGTGCATTGTTCCTCTGTTGTTGCTTAATCTATTTTGTACATCCTAAAACTGCACGCGAACGGAAAAAAAAGTTTATTGGTTATTTAAATATTACCAAAAAGACATGTAAATTAAAAAAGCTTACCAAAATTCCAATGAACCAACAGCGACCGGGAAATGAAAATAGAAAAAAAACTTTTGTTGTGACAGCGTATTCTGTCAAGTTGTCACTTTTTTCCCGGTTAGTTCACAATAGGTAGTGTTTTAGTACTGTTTGGTTAATTTTCTTCAATTTTTCCACGTTGTTAGCTCATAATTACCGCCCAATCACCTCAAGTTGAGGTAATTTTGATGAAAGATTTTGTATGGGTAACGAAGTCAATTATTACCTAATTTTGAAAATTTGGTCATAATCATCTCATTTGCCCAAGTGAAAACGTAGTATAACATACGATTTTGGAAATTTAGAATACAGCTTACTTGCTGTAAGTCAGTAGATGTTATATTATCTAAACCAGAAAGCTCATGTTCTCGCTCACGTGCGGTGAAGTTAAAGATGGTTTTTGGAAAGATCCATCGTCAGAGGGTAACCATTGAACGTATGGTAGATTAAAGTCGCCAATTGAAAGAATTTGGCTTTCTTATTCAGATAATTCAAATATATTGTAATGTGCACCCAACATTTAATGCTAATTTCCTAATCGAAATGTTCAACCGAAAACACAAGTGCTGGCAACGCTATAATGAAATGCTATAATCTATAATGGAAGACGTTGTTTGTGAGTGAGTGTGTGTGTGCAGAAATACCGGGAGGAGAATGTGTCTAGACATTATGGTTTATAGCAAAACTACCAGAAAGCTCTCGATGGTTCACAGTTCTATATAAAGAGGGAGCTGACGCAACCAGAGTCAGTTTTATTTAGAAAGTGATAGTTGGAATATTAAGTAAACGTGATTGTTAGTCGAGTTGTATACCGAAAGAGTTTTAAGAGAAAATGCAATCTCACCGGTAGCGTTTAATTCTAGTCCGGTTCAATTTCTTAATTTTGTAAAATAATCCCTAAGTTTTTTGAGTCAAAGTTATTTAGTGCGTTAAAACCTTGCCTTGATAATAACTCTACAAAAATCGGCCTTCATTCGAAGCTTATTTACTTCTTAATAACGAAATTAATTTCTGCCTGTTTTCCTCGTTTTCTTGTGAGTTCGCGCCATATTCATCAATATGCCAATTGAGACACGGAACAGATTGCAGCCAACTCATACAAGTTCACCAAGAGATGTAAACAATGCATATAACGCCGACAAACTCTGGGACCGTATACAGACACATCTACAGAAATGGGGAGATGATTTCAAAAAAGATCTACTGACCATGTTGGACACAAAACTCACAGCTTTAGAAGACAAAATAAAAAATCAGGTTGATGCTGTGAAGCGAGAAATGCAACAACAAATAAATACACTAACTGACAGCTGTAAGATTATCGAATTGAATGTCGACAAAATCGAAAGAGAAAAAATCAACTCAGATGTCATTATCTCCGGAGTTCCTGAAATGCCAAATGAAAATCTGAGCGAGGTCTTTCAAAAGCTATGCACAACCATCACCTTATCACCGCCCGCACTCCGTGAGGTTTTTAGAGCTAAAAAAAGTTCATCAACCCATCGTAGTACTGCACCCTCAGACGCCTGCATTATACTGAAACTGACCAACAAGAATGATAAGCAAAAACTGTTAAAAGCCATTGCCATCTACCGCAAACAGAAAAACTCTCCGCTTAGGCTTCTTGACATAGGTTTCAACAACTCTCAAAAAAACTTTTATGTGAACGAAAGCTTAACAAAGCGCAACTACAACTTGCAACGAGAAGCTCTGAAACTCAAACGACGATCTCTCATCACAGCTACGCACACATACAATGGCCAACTCTACATCCGCACTGATCTCAACCGTCCATCAGTGCTTGTCCAATCTATAGATGATATTAGAAATTTGATCGGGCCTGCGTTCGATGACAACAGAAACTCTTAGTAAAGTTACAACACAATTTTTTATTTATCTATTCACCTTATTTTCTCTCTCTTTATTTGCTCTCTTTTTTCTTTCTTTTTTTTTCTCTTTTTCAATTTTTTTTTTGCTTCTATTGTAAGAGATATTTCAATACTTTTCTTTTCTGCGAGTTTCTTATTTAATTTCCAACGTTTTTGTTCTCTGTTCAATCTTGTGTCAATTTGCCTAATATTATTATTGGTGCAGTCAATGAAGCGAAAAATAGGGCCCAACCTCCGAATTTTTTTACTGTGAACCGATTTGCATGAAATTTTGGAATTAGGCTCATCTTACCCTTAAATTCAAAAGTGAAAATGATTTGCACACCGCCACCACCCTGGGGGTGGTTGCCACCCCTTCTCGGGGGTGAATTTTTTTTTTTTTGAAATAACCTCGGATATCGATAGAAGGCCTTATTTTAAGCAAAAAAAAACAAATATAAAGTTTTTTGTTAAGTCCAATACTTTTCGAGTTATTGGCAATTGAAAATTCGCAATTTGTTCACGTTTTTCATCTATTTATTGCAAATATCTCCAAAACTATACGTTTTATCGAAAATTTTATAAAGAACAAAATTGTAGCAGGTAAAACAGTGAACAATTTGGTTTTTTATAAAGTATTCTAAGAACAATATTAAGCTAGATATAAAAGATCAAAACCATTTTTTATTTTGTCTGAAATTTAATGGTTGTAGTCAATGCCATTTAGCGGCGAGCAGATGCATTTTATGCATTCTAAGACAAGAGGATGTTTTGTAGTGCTTGAAATAAGCTTTAAAATGAGCACTATTAAAAGTCTTTTGCACGTAAAATAAGTGAGCTGTAGTGCAAATAAGGGGAGCATCTAATGTTTTTTTCTTTTAAATCAATGGCTTTCATAAGTGCCATTTCCACCAAAATTAACTTTAATCGTATTCCGCCTAAAATTAAGTTTGCTATAGAGAGTTTGATAGATAGTATCAGTTTGGCTGCTTTTGGACACATATTTTTCAAAAAAGTCACGATTAAAAAAAAACAACAAATTTTCAAATTTTTAAAAACCCTACTTTTTTTCATAATATCTCAAAAATGACGACAGATACGTATAATAGTGTAAGAATAAAAAATGTTGGTTTTTTTTGACAAACAATTTGGTTTTTTAGTTTTTTATGTCAAACAAAAATTGACGGAGATATGATTGTTTAAAGAGCGCGTGGCAGCGCAATCACAGCCTCTCTTACGTCCTTTAACCCTTCACCGTTTAAGCAAAAAATTGTTTACTATATATTGCAATCAAGGATGTTTAGCTCTCTTAATTACCTTTACAATGGTTTCTTACAAATGGTGATAGCATAAAAATTGAAGGAGTTATGGTCCAAAAATTTATTGATTTAAAAGAAAAAAACATTAGATGCTCTCCTTATTTGCACTACAGCTCACTTATTTTACGTGCAAAAGACTTTTAATAGTGCTAATTTTAAAGCTTATTTCAAGCACTACAAAACATTTTCTTGTATTAGAATGCATAAAATGCATCTGCTCGCCGCTAAATGGCATTGACTACAACCATTAAATTTCAGACAAAATAAAAAATGGTTTTGATCTTTTATATCTAGCTTAATATTGTTCTTAGAATACTTTTTAAAATATCAAATTGTTCATTGTTTTACCTGCTACAATTTTGTTCTTTATAAAATTTTCGATAAAACGTATAGTTTTGGAGATATTTGCAATAAATAGATGAAAAACGTGAACAAATTGCGAATTTCTGATTGCCAATAACTGGAAAAGTATTGGACTTAACAAAAAACTTTATATTTGTTTTTTTGCTTAAAATTAGGCCTTCTATCGATATCCGAGGTTATTCCAAAAAAAAAATTCACCCCCGAGAAGGGGTGGCAACCACCCCCAGGGTGGTGGCGGTGTGCAAATCATTTTCACTTTTGAATTTAAGGGTAAGATGAGCCTAATTCCAAAATTTCATGCAAATCGGTTCACAGTAAAAAAATTCGGACCTAAAATGCTTCATTGACAGCACTATATTGTTTTTTTTCTCTAACGTTGTTAACAGTATGACCGATAGCTCGAGATGTGTTTTGAATATTATGTGCAACCGATACGAGGGCTTACATATCTGTCATATAAATGCACAAAGTCTGGTTAATAAGTTCGATGAATTCAAGTTGTTATTTGAAGGAAATCTTATTGACATCGGAAAGATTGTTTAGTCTAATTCTTAAAGATGATCTCTTTAGACTTTAAAATTTCTATTTATATCGCGCAGACCGTTCAGAGAGAATTGGAGGAGGTGTAGCAGTTTTTATTAGGAAGTCCATCCGTTCGAAAGTAGTTTTTTCTTCCCTAGCCGGATCTGCCTTAGACTACCTTTTTATAGAAATCCTCAGCGGCTATGATAAATGTATCTTAGGTACTATTTACATGCTACCGGCTATAGCTGACTATAAAACTATAGCTGATATTATAGATGAAATCAATAACCTATCTCCTAATATTATTGTGGCGGTGACATGAATTTGAATCTTTTGAAAGCACAGATTAGTATTCCCTTTAAGGAATCCATGAACGCGCTAAACGCTAAACACTTTGTAAATCAAACTGACCCCACACATTTCATGCCCCACAAAACACCGTCTCTCATAGATGTAATGCTTCTTAGTGATCCCAACTTACTCAAATTTTACAATCAGTTATCACTTCCTGCTTTCTCCTATCATGATCTACTTTTTATTACACTGAATATAAACATCAACAACAAATATCAAACAGACGCTTTCCAATTCTACGATTTCCATAGCATTAATGTCCCATCCCTATTTGAAGAATTTCTCAGCCTAAATTGGTTTTCGATCTACCAAACTGGCGACCCAAATAAGCAAGTCGAAATTATAAATGAAAATATAAATTTTTTGTTCCTCAAACATGTTCCTTTAAAAACTCGTGTTGTAAGAAATGTCAACTGTCCATGGATGTCCAGAAATATTCTTCAAGCCATAACAGTAAGAAATAGTCTATACCGTCGTTGGAAACGATTTGGCTGTGAAGACATGCTCGCCCAGTACAAAATCAATCGGAACAGAGTAACAATGTTAATTAGAAAAGCAAAGCTTGCCTATTTCTCTAATAAATTCGACTATAACCGCTCTTCCAAGTTTCTATGGGATGAGATACGTAAAATAGGTCTGGGAAAATCGTCTCCCTCTTCTTGCGAAAATGCAAATATTGAGGAGATTAACGAAAAATCTATAAATTCGGTTCCTGTGAGAACCAATAGCTCTTCGCAACTAGAATTACAGTCTATTCGCGAAGATGCTTTCTCTCTGTCCAATATTGATGTTTATAGAACATGTTCGGCAATTTTCTCTGTTAAATTTAAGTGTATAGGTGTAGACAATATTCACCCTGTTTTCGTGAAAATACTTCTTCCCTATTTATGTTCTTATGTTACCCATTTGTTCAATACGATTTTAACGACCTCTGTTTACCCAAACCTCTGGAAGTACGTGCGTGTGATACCAATTCCCAAAAAAGGCGGAAGCTCAGACTTTAGACCAATCGCTATTTTGCCCTTTCTTTCTAAAGCTTTCGAAACTATTGTCTCAGCTCAAATAAGGCACTATGTTGAAAATGCTAACCTTATAACACCCTTTCAATCAGGTTTTAGATCAGAACATAGTTGCATAACAGCTCTTCTAAAAGTTTCAGACGATATCAGAACAGCAATCGATGATGATAAGATCACACTATTGGCTCTACTGGACTTCTCGAAAGCATTTGACTCCATTGACCCTATTATTCTTTGCAATAAACTATGTAACAATTTCAACTTTAGTAACTCTTCAATTAAACTTATCTTCTCGTATCTCTGTGACCGTGTCCAAGCAGTTTCATGTAAAAATCGACTATCCTCGTTTCTTCCTATCCGCCGGGGCGTACCTCAAGGCTCTATACTTGGTCCGCTTTTGTTCTCAATGTTTATTAATGATCTTCCTCTTTGTTTATCTTATTGTCAATTTCACTTATATGCAGACGATGTACAGCTATACCTTAATTTTCCCAGTGGCCTAGTTAATGATGCATTTGAAAATATAAATCGAGACTTATCCGCTCTTTGAAACTGGTCTAGACTTAATCAAATTCAGATCAACCCAGACAAGTCAAAGGCGATTGCCATATATAAGCGTGTCCTTGACCCTACCATTTTTCCACCCATTATCCTAAATGGCTCTAGGATAGGAATGGTAGAAAGCATTAAAAACTTAGGAGTTTCGTTTGACAGTAGTCAAACAAAAATGGAACTTGCACATAAACCAAATTGTTTCCAAGATTAACGGGTCGTTAAGGGGCCTATCCTTAACCAGAAACTACTTGCCTACAGAGGTTAAGCTAAGGCTAGTGAAGGCTCTTATCCTACCCTTAATAATGTATGGCTGTGAAATCTTTGCCAATTCTGAATGTGACTCTTTCCGAAGGCTAAATGTTGCTTTTAACTCAGCCACTCGATATATCTTTAATTTGCGGAGATTCGATCATGTATCCGAACACTCCAAGAAAGTTTTGGGATGCAGTCTCAAAACTTTCTTGAATTACAGAACGCTCGTTCTTCTAACTTCTCGTAGACAATTCTTCGTACATGCTGTTAGTTTATGGAATGACCTTCCACTCGCAATAAGACGTAAGTCAGAACAGAAAGATTTTAATTTAATATTGTTTAAACATTTGCAGAATGAAAATTGATATGTCTCGTTCATTAATATCTCTAAATTGTTATATACGTATAAATATATTCTTTTTTCTCTCTTTTTAGTGTTTTTTATTTTCCACTCTTGTATTTTTTTTTTTTTTTTTTGTACTTAAATTCTCTTTTAAATTCTTTTAAATTAAGTAAATTATGTACATAACCTGTGCTTCTTAAAGACTATGTTCTTACTGTACAGTAGATATAAACTTAAATAAATGAAATGAAAGTTGATATTGAATAAAAGTGGTGGAATTAAAGTAAATAAAGGTAAAGTCTTATTTTGCGAATTAAGCGCACGTTACATTGGTGTCAGAATTGGGATAAAACTTATTTGATAAAAAAAAAAAAGAAGAACGAATTTGACTAGTAAAGTGTAAGAAAAAAAAAAAAAAAAAGTTAAATACAGTGAAAATGGGTAAGTTGTTGGAAGAGCTCAACTGCATTGAGCTTAAAAGTGAATTAGGTAAGCGAAATCTTTCTAGAGCGGGATCGAAAAATGAGCTCGTTCTGCGCTTGCGCAACTATTTGGAACAGCAAGGGGAGGACGTAAACACTTTTGTTTTTGAAACAGAAGTGGAGGAAGAGCAAGTAAGTGAAAGTGTAGATTTTTCTAGTATGATAAAACTTTTGTTAGAACAGCAAAACGAGCAAAAGAAGGAACAGCACAATGTTCTCGAACGACTCGAAGTACAACAAAAGAAGCTGGAAGAGCAACGAAATGAACAAAAGAAGGAACAGCAGAATGTTCTCGAAAGACTCGAAGTACAACAAAAGAAGCTGGAAGAGCAACGAAATAAGCAAAAGAAAGAACAGCAGAATGTTCTGGAGCAACTTGAAGCACAACGAAACGAACAAAAGAAAGAACAACAGAATATTCTCGAAAGACTTGAGGCGCAACAGAATGTTTTGGAAGGTCAGAAAAACATTCTAGAAGGCAAATTGGGCAACATTGAGAAAAATGTATGTGCCCTTGACCAACGCGTTGAAGGTGTGGAAACACAGCTTTCTGTTGTAGAGAATCGTTTCGAAATCGTAGAAAGCCGATGTGATAAACAGTTCTCTGTTCTGACCAAGGAATTGGACCAGATCCGGAAAATCAAAGTTCGAGAATCTACTGGAGAGTTTTCAAAGAAAAAGGAGATGAAACCGCCGACATTTGATGGACAATCTTCTTGGCCAGTCTACAAGAGACAATTTGAGGCCGCCGCGACAACAAATGGCTGGGATGACGAAGACAAGTACATTGCACTGACTCTTGCTCTTAGAGGACCAGCAGCTGAATTACTTCAAGCAGTTCCAGCTGGTAAGAGCGGCGATTTCAGCTCTCTCGTGGCAGCTATAGATAAACGCTTTGGAGATAGCCACTTGAAAGAAGTCTTCCGAGTCCAACTCAATAACAGAGTCCAGAAAAGGGGTGAAAGTCTACAGCAGCTCCAAGCAGACGTCGAAAAACTGGTTCACCTGGCATACCCGGATGCTGGAGAAGAAATCATCAACCAGCTTGCTGTTGAGTCCTTCGTTCGTGCCATTTCTGATATACATCTTCAGAGGTCTGTGCAAACTGCTAGAACACGTACTCTTTCTGAAACTTTAGCATTCGCTTTGACAATTGAAGCCGCAGAACAGGCTTCTCATGGAGTACATCGACTTAGAAAAGCCATAGTCGAAGAATGCTCGTGCCAAAGAGCTGAAATACAGAAGAACCAGCGGAGCGGACTTGCAAGATGTTGGAACTGCAACAAGACCGGGCACTTACAGCGTCAATGCCGACTACCACCAAATAAAGCAGCTTGTCAACATTGTGGAAGCAAGAGATCCAACCCAGAACAAGGTAACAACAACACCAGTGCTGCTTATCAATCCGTTTCCCATCAGGGAAACGAGTAAGAACCAACTTCAAGGGGCAGAGGCTGGTTTCTTATATCGATGGCCCCAGAACCACCATCCAGGTCTCTCAGACCAAACGAGACAACAAAAGTCTGACTGTGGAGACTTTTATTAAAGGGAACAGACATGTGGCTACCATCGACACTGGTGCCACAGCATCCATAGTACGTTGAGACCTGGTAAAGACGACGTGGCTTCATAACACCAATAGCTACCGTCTAAGAACTGCAACGGGAGAAGCAGCAAGAGTATATGGAGAAGTGTGTCTTAAGATCTGACTGGCCGATCTAGTGTTTACTCATCAATTCCTGGTGGCAGATATATGTGACGAGTGCATCATTGGAATCGACTTTATGAAACAGCACGGAGTTATTTTGGACATCGGTAACCAAGTTTTGAAGTACCAAAACAAGGAACTTCCAATGACCTATTCGAATGAAAGTACGTCAACACTGAGGACTGTCATCACGGAAGATCTGATTCTGCCTCCTTCTTCTGAAGTATTCGTTTGGACAAAACTGGAAGGTGAGTTTGGAAGCCTTCGATACCTCATTGTGGAACCAGACCCAGAGTGTTCCTCCCAAAGCGTCATCATTGGGAAAACACTGGTAGCACCGAAAAACAAAATGGTCCCTGTACGATTACTAAACACCAGACCGTACGACGTAAGGTTGAAGAAAGGAGAAGTCGTTGGACGTTGCGAATCGGTTGCAGCAATTACGAAGATCACAGACGAAGCCCCGAGAAAAACTATAACTCCGGAGGAGCTCAAAACCATCAGAGCTAAAATACTGAATTCATCCAATCTTGATCACCAACAAACAAGGATGGCTGAAAATATCCTACAAGAGTACACTGACATCTTCGCATCGTCAAAGGGGCAATATGGTAGAACACAGTTGGTGCAGCATCGCATCAACACAGGAGATGCAAGACCGATTCGTCAACCCGCAAGACGCCTTCCACTGGCAAAACAAGGTGAGGTTGAAGAAATGATAACAGCAATGAAGAAGGACGGTCTTATCGAAAATTCCAAAAGTCCTTGGGCGTCACCAGTGGTGCTAGTGAAAAAAAAGACGGAAGCACTCGTTTTTGTGTGGACTACCGAAGGCTGAACGATGTGACTAAGAAGGACAGCTATCCCCTGCCCAGAATCAGTGATACCCTGGATGCCATGGAGGGAGCCCAGTAGTTCTCGACGCTGGACTTGAAGAGTGGATATTGGCAAGTTGACATCCGCCCTGATGAATGAATGAATGAATGAAAATTTGGGGTTTTGTAATGCACCTCGACCTGTTTAGATCTATTGTACCCCCTACTTCTTAAGTGATATTCCTTAATTAAAGTACTTCATCCAGACTAGTTCCTTTGATGAAACTTAGTATCTGGGTTACGCTTAGGAGTTTTAGCTCCCTCTCCTCTACATAGTAGGATCCTAGGTACTTCTTTCTTTGGTGTATTCGAGCTTCGCAGTCACCTAGGAGGTGATAAGGAGATTCTTCCTGTTCATTGCAATATCTGCATTGGTCGTCGCTCTCTATGCCTAGTACTTTTAGATGTTTTCTTAGCCTGCAGTGTCCGGTTAAAAACCCGGCTAGCATTCTAACATTGTTTCTATTCAGTTTTATTACGTCTTTGTAACGTTTTTTGTTGAAAGTGCCAAGTAGAAGTTTGGCTTGGCGCATCTTTGGGAGGTCATTCCAGTGTTTAGCTCTGTTGTCTTCCTCCAACTTTTTGATTTCATTCTTAATGTGGCTTTCTGTTATTCCACAAAAAGGTTCCGGTCCATTGAGTGGTAATCCGGCTCCTGTCTTTGCCAGTTCGTCTGCCTGTTCATTGGCTATGATTCCTACATGTCCTGGTACCCAGTAGATTGTAACCTTGTTATTACTGCCCAGTTTGTTCAATTTGTCAATGCATTCGCTGACAAGTTTTGAGGAGATTGTGTAGGATCGTAGGGCCTTAATTGCAGCTTGACTGTCCGTCATTATTGCAATATGTTTGTTATTATATTTCCTGTCAATGTTTACTTCCGCGCATTTGCCTATTGCATAGACTTCTGCTTGGAATATGCTTGACATTCTTCCCATAGGTACTGAAATTTTTGCTCTTGTCCCAAAAATTCCTGCTCCAGTTCCCTCAGTTGTTCTTGAGCCATCTGTGTACCATTTTATTGCATGGGTCTTCATTGAGTAGGTCTCTTTCTCACCTAGCCATGCCTTTTTGTTACTTAGCTCAACGCTGAAGAGTTTATCGAATTTGAATTCCTTGGTTTTGCTATCCCGAGGAAAGTCAATGAGTGCTAACTCTTTCGATATTATGCTCTTTTCGCTAGATTTCAGGACACACTCAGTTTCTTTGGCAAATCTAGCTATCGTTGCATTTGAGATGCTTTTTTGCTATCCCGAGGAAAGTCAATGAGTGCTAACTCTTTCGATATTATGCTCTTTTCGCTAGATTTCAGGACACACTCAGTTTCTTTGGCAAATCTAGCTATCGTTGCATTTGAGATGCTTCTTATTGCCAGGTGCAAAGGTGTCAGGTTTAGCAATACTTCCAAAGCTGCAGTTGGACAGCTTCTCATTGCTCCTGATATGCATATGCACGCAAGTCTTTGTACTTTTTCTAATATTTTTCTGGTGGTCACCTGGTCCGCTCTCTTGTTCCAGACTACCGCTCCATAGGTAAGGATAGGTCTTACCATCATTAGGTACATCCACCGAATAATGCTCGGTTTACAACCCCATGATCTTCCTGCTATACTTTTGCATATCATTAAGGTTTTCTTAGCTTTTTCAGTAGCTGCTTCAACTTGTTTTTTCCACAGGAGTTTACTATCTAGAATCACGCCTAGATACTTGACCTCTGTTGTGGGTACTATGGTTACTCCATCCAGTGTAATGTCTTTCATGTGTGGTAGGAGTCTTCTTCTGGTGAATGGTATAATTGTAGTTTTTGTGGGGTTGATGTTCAGTCCTACAGTTGTACACCATTTTTTCGTGATTGCCAGACCCCTCTGTATTATATCGCAAAGGGTTTCTTCATATTTCCCACAGGCTAATAATGTGATGTCATCAGCATAGCCAATGCATCTTATGCCTTGCGTGGTTAGTTTTTCTAATAATTCATCTACTACTAGACTCCAAAGTAGAGGTGACAAGACCCCTCCTTGTGGGCAGCCTCTCGTAGTGATTATTCTCTGAATCGTTTGGCTAGAGTGTGTTTCTGCCGTTCTTGTACTAAGCATTGCACTAACCCACTTTATTATTGTAATCGGAGTGTCCTTCCTCTGAAGTGCTTTGTTAACCGCCTCGTGTGAGGTATTATCAAAGGCACCCTCAATATCCAAGAAACAGCCGATCGCTGTTTCCTTTGAGTCGATTACTTTTTGGATAGTGGTTGAGAGATGGTATAGGGCAGTTTCTGTAGATCTACCTGCTCTGTATGCATGCTGTCTAGTGTTTAGTGGATTACTCACTAGAATTTCTGATCTTAAGAAGTTATCGATCACCTTCTCCATGGTTTTCAGTACGAAGGATGTTAAGCTTATTGGCCTGAAAGATTTAGGATGAGTCGTGTCTTTCTTACCTATTTTTGGTATAAAGATAATCTTTGCTCGTGTCCATGGACTAGGTATGTACCCTAGAGCCAGACTACTTCTGATAATTTTGAGTAAGTGTAGTAGAATCACTTCTTTTCCCATTTGTAATAATGCGGGAAAGATTCCATCTACCCCTGGAGTTTTGAAGGGTTAAAAGGTACTTAATGCCCATTCTAGCCTCTTCTTCGAGCAAACTATCGTTGCTGTCTTCCAGTCTTGCTTATCAGTACTGTGCACAGGCATAGGTCTATCATATCCTGTTGTTGCTTTGCCAGAAAATAACTCCAAATAAATATCCAAATAATGATGATGATTTTATTTTCTTAAAGAAATTTACAATAATTAATGAAATTTATTACAAAAATGAAAAGGAAACTTACATGGTCTATCTTTCTATCTATCTCGGCAACGCAACGTCATGGAATGATCTGATGAAAAATGGAAAAATTCTCCTCTGTCAACTTAACGAAGGCAGACACGTGCCATGGAATTTTATAGAACTTTTTGACATTTGTAAAATGAGAATATCCCATGACGTTGCCAGCCTGAACTAAAATTTAAATGGTAATTATTTTAAAGAATTCTTAAGGCTCGACCACATCCCCGGGCCCGTCTGAGACTATATGCGAAGACTCAAGATCCAACACGGCGAGCCTACCAACTGACCTCTTCGGTAAAATGGTTCCATTACCTAAGCGTACATCTGCGACTCTCACTATTTTGTCCTGTCCTGGATAAACACCCGTCACTCTGCCTAGCCTCCACGCCGAACGCACCTCTCCAGGTTCTATAACAAGCACGATGCTACCAATCTCAACTGGTCTTGTATCTTTGTGCCACTTCGAGCGTCGAGTGATCCCAGGAAGGTACTCCGTGTACCAGCGATTCGTAAATTCCTTCATCAGATGTTGTGCTCTTCGGCTATAAAGCCTGCTCCATTGATCATGTTCCGAAAAAACGCCAGGTGCTGTACAGTCACGATCGCTGTCACCGAAAAGGATCGAGTTCGGAGTAAGTGGCTTGGGATCTTCCGGATCGACTGGTATGTGTGTGAGGGGTCGTCTGTTGATCTGTCCTTGTGATTCGAGTAACGCGTTCAGAAGAACGTCCTCCCGAGGTGTTACTCCTCTTAACGTAAATTCAATGCTGGACTTTATAGATTTTATAAGGCGCTCCCAGGCTCCACCCATCCAAGGAGAATACGCCGGTATAAATCGCCAAACTATGCCTTCATATTTTGCGCAATACTCGCTGAGACTGGCCTCCATCTCTTTAACGTCTTTCTCCAAACGGTTCTTGGAACCCACAAAGTTGAGACCATTGTCACTGTAAATGAATTTGGTGACCACACGGTTGATAAGGAATCGGCGAACAGCCATGGTGCACTGGTCTAAGCTTAAGTCATTGAGGACCTCAAGATGCACGGCTCGGAAACTTAGACAAGTAAATATCATGCCGTAACGCTTTGCAACACCTCTTCCATGTTTCACGTACAGAGTGCCAAAACAATCCACTCCCACATGGGTAAAGGGTCTTAAGTTAAACGCCACACGTCCCTCAGGCAACTGACCCATCATTGGCATAGTTACCTTTGCCCTTAGTTTCTTGCACATACAGCACCTGGACTTGACTCGCATTACTGCTACACGTATGCTCACAATCCATGCACACTCTCTAATATCCGAGATGGTTGTCTCTGTTCCCATATGCAAGTTAGCCTCATGGTAATGTAAAATCAATAAGTCAACCAGTGGGTGGGTCTTGGGCAAGATCGCTGGATTCCGCGCTGCGTACGATATATTTGCTCTCTGGATTCTAGAGCTCAATCGCAAGGTACCCTCCTCGTCAATAAACGGTGACAGATTAGCTAACGAACTTGTGGGGCTCAAACCTCGCTTCGACCGCAGGCACGCTATATCATCTGGAAATGCTTCTTGTTGAATCCTTCGAAATAGCCAATCTTGAGCTCGTATGATTTCTGCTGGAGTCACAAATGGTTCCTTCTCAATCGGCCTCTTCCTAAGAAGATCCTTAAAACGCAGAAGAAAAGCCAGCACCCTTACACCCGAAAACCACCTCGCCCTAAACCTTGCCTTCAACTCATCGTAAGCTTTATAAGATGTTGACTCACTGTGCAAATATAGCGGAAATTTAGGAAGTAAAATGTCGCTTACCTTATCAGCAGCAGCCGCAGTTTTGCCTGGCGTAATTGGCCACTCGGCTTGAGGTAGCTTTAAAAACTCGGGGCCCGTAAACCATCTATCTTTGGCAAGGACTTCTGAGAGATCACTCCATCTTGTTCCGTCATCAGCAACGTTGTCCGGAGATCTCACAAACCACCATTGGCTTGGATTCGTGACTTCTAGAATTTCGCCAATACGGACAGCGACAAACGTTGTAAACTTGAAAGTGGAAGAATTGATCCAGGAAAGCACTGTCTTGGAGTCGGACAAGAAAATGACTTCATCTGCTAGAATTGAATGAGCTTTCCTAACAGTTTCTGCAACCCTCACACCAAGCACCGCTGCCTGCAACTCCAACCGAGGCACTGAAAGTTTCTTGACTGGGGCCACCTTAGTTTTTCCCATCGCGATTGACATTTGAACCATCCCATCTTGTTCGAAGCGCCAGTATGAAACAGCGGCAAAGGCCTTCTCCTATGCATCGACGAACACAACCAACGTTATTTTCGAATTCTCAGGTCGAAATGATGAATACGTGCGTGGAACCTTTATGTTTTCTATTTGCTTCAAGACAGTTAGAAAGTCGATCCACTGCCTCCTTAAAACCCCGTTTATTGGCTCGTCCCAGCTGAAGCCCTCACGCCATATCTCTTGCAGAATAGCTCGTCCTCTTATGATGTAGCAGGAAATGAGACCCAAGGGATCAAAGGTTCTCATGATGGTCCTCAAAATTTCGCGCTTAGAAAACTCAGCATCTGGGTCAGACATCTTTTTGAAGCACTCATCATCATGCAGCTTATAGATCAATTGATCAGATGAAGGGTGCCAAAACATTCCCAGAATCTTACTGACATAGCTCTCGGTCTCGTTAGGGTCAATACTCACTAGGCCAGCCTTTATGTTCGCTTCCGGAATCTGGTTCAAAAAGTCTCTACTATTCGATTGGAAACCCACTAAGTCGAAGTTCATCTCCTTGCAGATCTTGATAGCGTCCTTGCTCACTCTCACCGCCTCTTCTACCGTATTGTGACTGTTAAAGTAGTCATCCACATATGTTCGATTTACGAGACCGTCCACAGCCTCAGGGCATTGCGATTTGTAAAGATTGGCATGATAGTTCTTTACAAATTGTGCAGATGCGGGGGAACAACGAGGCCCGAACATCATCACCTGCATCACGTAAATTGTGGGCTTGCGAGAAGAATCTCCATTTCTCCAAAGAAACCTCTGGCACTGTTGGTCGGCTTCACAAATTTTAATCCGATGGAACATCTCCCTTACGTCCGCGTTTACTGCAACTTGTCTTTCGCGGAATTTGAAAAGGCCAGCGTGTAAAGAAACCAAATTGTCTGGACCCTTCAACAGGTGTGAGTTCAGCGAAACACCATTGATCTTAGCGGCAACGTCTGCGACAACTCTGGGCTTCACGGGAAACTTGTTTTTGTTCACAGCCACAAACATCGGTGCGTACCAAACTCTGTTCCACACTCGCTTCAGCTCTTCGTCCGTAGCAATCCTGGCGTAACCCTTCGATAAAAGACCCCGAATATACTCGTTCATCCATTCTAGTAGATCGGGCTTCTTCAAAAGAGACTTCTCCAAGCCTAAAAGTCTTCTCTCCGCCATAGCGTAGTTGTTTGGGAGTTTCACATCGTTCTGATCCCAAACTAAACCAATTTCGTATTGCTTGTCACCATGCCGTAGGGTTTGTTCCATCACTGACAAGGCGCGGCTATCAGTTTTGCTTACGAAGTCTCCAGAAGGTGGACGAACTCCAAACTCCTCGGTCGAGAAATGACGCCTAACTAAGTCGTGCAGTTCTTCATCTTGTTTTTCAATGCCATGGAAATATGAAATTGATGATACCCTTGGAGGATTGACGCAAGACACACCGCTTTTCAACCTTGTCGTACCAAAGACGGTCCAGCCGAGGAGAGTCTTGATCGCATGTGGCTCATCTTCTTTACCAGATCGCTGTTGACTACCCACCAGAAATTTAGCTTGATCTAGTCCCAGTAAAATTGTGGGTTTCGCATTCGTAAGCTCTGCCAATGGCAAGCCTTTCAGATAGGTGAACGATTCCTGTAAGACAGCGACATTGAGACTCTGACAAGGAAGCTCAAGATCCTTCACTGTATAGATGTCCGTCAGCAAGTGCCGTTTACCCCTATTCACGGCGGATACACGTAAACAAGTTCGCAGAGAATCTTCAGTTCTTGAGACACCCTTGGTCCACTGGAGTGTAAGTTGTTCTGGTTCACCCTTCAATTCCAAAAAATCAAAAACGTCTCGTTCCACCATCGTAATCGACGAGCCATCGTCCAAAAAGGCATATGTGTCCAGCTGCTTCTTATTATTTCCAAATAAGCGAATGGGCACGATCTTAAACATAACCGGTGCCTTGACTCCCACATGAGACGAATGAATCTGTGCAGGTGGTACAAACGGTGGAGCAGATGAGTTTAAAGATGTCTTTGGACCTGACGGGTGCAGTAGCGGATGGTGCAGCTTTGAACAACCCTTGACGCGACACGGTTTCTTCTGCAAACAGTTCTTCCAACTGTGTGGGACTTGCTTTAAACATCTAAAGCAAATGGATTTGCTTTTTGCGAATGCGAATCTTTCATCCACAGACAAAGCCTTAAATTGTTCGCAATCACTCAATGCGTGCTCAGATTTTTTACAATGAACACAACCTTCATTTTCGGCGATTGAATTGTGAGTCAGAATTCTTTTTGTTGTACCTGTACCGGTTGCTCTTTCGTTAACTACTGGTTTCGAAAGCTTATTTAACTCTGGAGGAAGATCATACAGCTTCTTTGTCACAAAATCTGCGAAATCTTCTAAATTGACATCTGGTTTCTTTGACTTTATCTTCTGCCAGTCATGGTACAGTGACGGAGGCAACTTGCTTGACACATCTGTTAATACGAAATTGTTTTCAAGTTCCTTACTAAGAGCCATAGACTTGATGTCGGAGACGAAGCCATTTAACGTAACAGCCCATTGTCTTAACTTGGCATCACTGCCTGAGTGTAGTGTCGGTAGCTTAAATAGATTCGTAGTAAGGCTATGAACTAACACGTCGGACCTACCAAAAATCGCTCGCAGCGAATCCATGATTGCATCTGCATCGGTTGAATATCGCAAACGGTCGCTCACGAGCTGATGCGCCTCACCTGTTAGCGCCTTTCTTAAGCGAGCAACGTTCTCCCTGTTGGAATAATGACCCTCTGCCGTGGTTGACCTGAAAACCGATTCGAAATAAGGCCATTCCTTCCTATCTTGGCCCGAAAACATCGGCAATTCTTGGACCTGACTTCGGTTCAAGATCGTCAACAAATTCGCCATGTCAAACTCCTGGCACGAACTATCGAAATGCCCTACCTTCCTTTCCCCTTGATGACTATCTGGCTCTCCAGGTCTAACTGTCAAGGGGGTCGAATGCGAAACAGTCGAACTTAAAATTTGCTTGTGTCTGCACCCAATTTGGCGAATTGCTTCTAGCCTATCGCTAGCAAGCTTTTTCGTTTCTGCAGACCTCGTCGAACGATGTGCTGGAATTGACGACTCAGTATCCAACTTTGACTTGAGCTGGCCAACTTCAGCCTTAAGTTCGGCAATCTCCCTTTCCCTCTGTTCTACAGTGGACTGTGCTGTTTTCGCTGCCTCAATCAAAACATCAAGCGCATCGGATAATGCGTCAGGCTCATCAACACAGGTAGCACTTGCATTGCTAGCAGCCTCCCTATCTAGACACGTTGCAACTCTATCGCAATCATCAGCGCGACAGAACCAAGGAGTTGCAGTGTCAAACAAGGCTGGATCAAAGGCCGCACATACGTAGTGCCACCATCGCCCACAAGTTTCACACGAAACCATCTCCTCATCATCCGGCGAATTACAACCAACTGCAGTACAGCTTTTTTCCCCATTCGAAGGCATCTTATCACATCCAGACATAAAATAAAATTATGTTGCTTTGCCAGAAAATAACTCCAAATAAATATCCAAATAATGATGATGATTTTATTTTCTTAAAGAAATTTACAATAATTAATGAAATTTATTACAAAAATGAAAAGGAAACTTACATGGTCTATCTTTCTATCTATCTCGGCAACGCAACGTCATGGAATGATCTGATGAAAAATGGAAAAATTCTCCTCTGTCAACTTAACGAAGGCAGACACGTGCCATGGAATTTTATAGAACTTTTTGACATTTGTAAAATGAGAATATCCCATGACGTTGCCAGCCTGAACTAAAATTTAAATGGTAATTATTTTAAAGAATTCTTAAGGCTCGACCACATCTGTTAGTATGCTTCCAGAGAAGTGAGTGTTAAGCAGGAGAAGCGATCTTTGCTCTTCATTTTCTGTGAAACTGCCGTCAGCGTATTTCAAGGCCATGGTGGTTTGTGACTTTTCCCTTGAAAGGGCTTTATGAAGTCTGCCTGCTGCCGGGGTTGTTGTTATGCTTTCACAGAAGTCTACGAAGCTTCTTCTTTTTGCTTTCCTCACTTCCTTACTATAGGCTGTAAGTTCCGCATGGTAAGCATGCCAGTTGCTGTTACTTTTTGCACTGTTGAAGAGTTTCCTTACCCTCTTCCTTTGCGCTTCTAGGTTTTTGTTCCACCAGGGGGCATCTGTTTTCTTGTTTGCGGAGCTTAGGGGGCAGCTTGATTCATATGCATCAATCATTGCTGTATTTAGCTCGCTTACCGCATTTTCAAGCTCCAGACAACTTTTGGGTTCCCTGTTAGTGGATATATTTCCTATGTTGTATGTGAGATTGTCTCTATATAGATCCCAGTTGGTTCTTTTTGGATTTCTCCTAGGAATATTCCCACAAAGAATTCCATCTAGAACAAATTCAATTATCCTGTGATCTGATAGAGAAGGCTCATTTGAGACCCTCCAGTTACTGATACAGTTTTTCAGGACTGTAGAACCGAAGGTAATATCTAGTACTTCTTTCCTATTTCTAGTAACAAAGGTAGGAGTATTCCCTATATTGTAAATTTCTAAGCATTTTTCTAAAAAGAATTCTAAAAGGTACTCACCCCTTTGATTCGTATCTGTACTACCCCAGATGGTGTTGTGTGCGTTTGCGTCGCAACCTACCAGTATTGGTAACTTCTTCCTCCGGCAGTAATCTACCAGTTTCTTTACCTCAGCGGGAGGAATGTTCGCTTCATCTCCCGGAAAGTATCCTGATGCGATTACCACCCACCTGGTTTGGCCTCCGATGTTGATTGAGGCCTGGATTGCAACCAGGTCTCTCGTCATAAACTCTGAAAGGCAGAAATGATTAATATCGTTCCTTACTATAATTGCTGTTCTAGGAGAAATTGACTCTTTATCCCATATTACCTTCGTATTTCTAATGGATAGACCTTTAATTTGTCCCCCATAGGTCCAGGGTTCTTGGATCAGTGCTAGTCCAATGCCTTCTTTCGTAATTCTCCTCGCTGTGATAGCTGAGGCTGCTATGGCATGATGAACGTTTACTTGGACTAGCTTGGTACTGATCCCGCGTACCTCCATTAAAAATCTTCTTCTTCGGGGGTTTCTGCCCCCGGACCTGTTAACAGGTCGTTTTCCTCCTCTGTTGTGAGGGGAACTTCTTCCTCTTCCTCTACTATGTCCATCATGACCTTTATTGGTGATGATGGTTTGGGGGCTGGGATAGGGGTAGGTAGAGAACTGGGTGGTAGGATAGGGGATTGGAATAGGGTTGGAATGGGGTTAGGTAGTGGACTGCCGCCCTGATGATCGGGAAAAGACGGCCCTGATGATCGGGAAAAGACGGCGTTTTCTACAGGTAATGGGCTCTGGCAGTTCAAAGTTATGCCGTTTGGGCTATGCAACGCTCCGGCAACATTCGAGCGTTTGATGGAGTGCGTTCTTCAAGGACTGACGTGGAAAGCTTGCCTAGTCTACTTGGACGATGTCATTGTTTACGGGAAAACATTTGACCAACATTGCAGGAACCTAAAAGCCGTGTTTCAGAGACTTCGAGAGGCTAACCTTAAACTGAATCCGGAAAAATGTGCACTATTCAAAACCGAAGCTAAGTATTTGGGACACATCATCTCTTCCCAAGGAGTGAAGACTGATCCTGAAAAAGTTGACTCCGTCAAAAATTGGCCAACACCACAGGACAAACATCAACTACGAAGCTTTCTTGGTCTTGCCACATATTACCGACGTTTCGTTAAGAACTTTGCTGGAGTTGCAAAGAGTTTTCACTAGCTCACCGAAAAAGGGAAGCAGTTTAAATGGTCAGGCGAGTGTGAGAAATCTTTTCAGGAACTCAAATACCGCCTCTGTAACGCTCCAGTGCTGGCACATCCAACACCTGGCAAAACATTCATCATCGACGCAGATGCAAGCAACGTTGGAATCGGGGCGGTACTATCCCAAGTGCATGATGGCAAAGAGAAAGTGGTAGCAAACTACAGCAAGGTCCTCTCGAAACCCGAAAGAAACTACTGCGTGACCAGAAGGGAACTGCTAGCTCTTATCTTGGCAACAAAGCACTTCCATAAGTACATCTATGGACATAAATTCCTTCTGCGAACAGACCATGGTGCTCTGAACTGGCTGTTGAACTTCAAAAATCCAGTAGGTCAAGTCGCAATGTGGATAGAAAGACTGCAGACTTATGATTACCAGATTCAACACCGCAGAAGAAAGCTGCACTCAAACGCCGACGCATTATCCCGAAGACCTTGCAAAGGGGATTGCAAGCATTGTAGGCGTCAAGAAGACAAAGAAAATATTACCGCTCAGCGACTAAGAGCTGACCCAATATGCGGATGGAGCAATGAGGAAGTGAGGACTGCTCAACAGGAGGATCCAGATATCGAACCCATTCTCGCATGGAATGAAAATGAAGAGAAACCTGAATGGGGAGACATTCCTGCCAGGAGTCCAGTTCTCAAAGCCTATTGGGCCCAGTGGGACTCACTATATGTGCAAGAAGGTGTCCTCAGGCGAAGATGGGAGTCCGCTGACGGTAAATCATATGTGATGCAGCTGATCGTACCGCAATCGAGAGTCAGTGAAGTTCTTCGGGAGATGCACGACGGACCTTCTGGAGGTCACCTGGGAGTTAACAAAACACTGGAGAAGGTGCGACATCGGTTCTACTGGTTACATGCTAGAGATGACGTGGAGAAGTGGTGCCGAACATGTGACAAGTGTGCTGCAACCAAAGGACCTGGTAAGAAGATTCAAGGTAAGATGCATCAGTACAACGTTGGATCGCCTTTTGAGAGGATTGCAGTAGATGTGGCTGGGCCTTTTCCAGAGACCAACGCTGGAAACAAGAACATTCTGGTTGTAATGGACTATTTTAGCAAGTGGCCTGAGGCGTATGCCATCCCAAATCAAGAAGCCAAAACGGTGGTCGACCAGATTGTGTTTAACTGGGTAAGTAGGTTTGGCGTGCCTATGGAACTCCATTCCGACCAAGGGAGGAACTTTGAGTCAAACATCTTCCAAGGAGTGTGCGGACTACTTGGCATTAAGAAAACGAGAACCACACCGCTTCATCCACAATCTGATGGGATGGTTGAAAGATTCAACCGGACCTTGAAAGAACACCTCACCAAGGTCGTAGGCGACTACCAAAGAGACTGGGATAGGCACGTACCGCTATTCCTGATGGCCTATAGAAGTGCGGTACATAGCTCAACAGGACAAACACCATCTGACATCCTGTTCGGAAAAACCATACGGCTGCCCAGCGAACTCAAATTTGGATGCCCCACAGAGGAGTCACAGGACACGAACGAGTATGTGGACGACCTCAAGGAGAGACTCGCTGACATCCATAAAAGAACAAGGGAACGGATGAAAGCATACAGCGACCGGATGAAGATACGGTACGACACAAAAGCGACAACGGCAGGATTTCAAGCAGGAGCGTGTGTGGCTTTATAATCCTCATCGTCAAAAGGGATTATCACCGAAACTTCAGCAAAACTGGGAGGGTCCTTATACTGTTGTCACGAGGATTAACGACGTAGTTTACCGCATACAAAGAGGACTAAGAGGCATGTTAAAAGTAGTACGTTGTGACCGGCTGCATCGATATAGTGGCGAGGCTGCAGATGGAATTATTCGGGACGAACAATCTTAAGGAGGGGGCATTGTAATGTGCACCCAACATTTAATGCTAATTTCCTAATCGAAATGTTCAACCGAAAACACAAGTGCTGGCAACGCTATAATGGAATGCTATAATCTATAATGGAAGACGTTGTTTGTGAGTGAGTGTGTGTGTGCAGAAATACCGGGAGGAGAATGTGTCTAGACATTATGGTTTATAGCAAAACTACCAGAAAGCTCTCCATGGTTCAGAGATCTATATAAAGAGGGAGCTGACGCAACCAGAGTCAGTTTTATTTAGAAAGTGATAGTGTGAATATTAAGTAAACGTGATTGTTAGTCGAGTTGTATACCGAAAGTAGATATTGAATAAAAGTGGTGGAATTAAAGTAAAGAAAGGTAAAGTTTTATTTTGCGAACTAAGCGCACGTTACAATATGATCCAGAATCAGGGCCAGTTCAGAATAAGCTGAATCTGAACTTTTTTGAACAATATATACATTTACCATAAAAATATTTTTTAACAGTGTACAGACTTTCACACAAACAACATCAATAGACAGTTCAAACGGAAAAAGTATACGAGACGACATATATGTGTTCCTGACCGAAATCAGAACACCACCCCTGACATCATCTGGTCTGTCTACCTGCCGATTTTTACGGTAGACCGAGAATTCAGGGCTCAAGATTTCGGTGTTCAAGTGACTTGAGTTTAGCCAAGTTTCAGTCAAAGCAAACGCGTCGTGTTTGAAAACGTGGGAATTAACATATAAATCAGCAGTTTTACTGATAAGACCTCTTACGTTTTGATAACAGAGGGAAAATCTAATTAGTTTTTTGGAGCAGTATTAATAACCAATTTGTTTTTAACCCTCCTGTTGATGGAAAATTCTTTAACAAGAGCACTACAAGGCCAAGAGTTACTGTCACGAATAGAGTCGAAAGACGAGGGCGGGACAAGCAATTTGAACGAAGACACAAAGCTATCAGTTTTGCTTAAATTACTACATTTAACAAAATTTTCATTAGGAACCAATTTCTTTGGAACGAGATAATGCAAAACATCGTTTGTATTAAGATCTATGGCCTAAGTCGAGATACAAAAATTAATTTCGGGTTTGGAACCGTCTCTATTGGTGTGAAAGATGCACCAGACTCAGGTTCAGAACTGGAATTAGTTGATAACGATCTATTTTCGAGATCCGCTACTTCAACTACTAGTTCCATAGGGACAGAAGGACCATCAACTTTGACAGAGTTGCTTCTCAATGTCTTGCGCTTTGAAGGAGGACTCAATTTTTTGCTATCCACTGTGCCTTCACGGTTTCTTTAAGTGCCCGTATTTGGAAACGAAACAGAACTTTTAATTCCCGACGACGCTACATAGACTGAGCATTAAGATCCTTCAAGTCAAGATTTTTTTTGGGAATTGGAAATTCTAAGTCCTCTGTAGATGTAGAAATGTAGATGCTGAGTTCAAAACAGATTTATTAAAAACTTTGAAAAGTTGGTCAAAACCTTTCGACAGCTTTTCAATATCTAGTTTGAACGTAGACATTTTAATTGCTAAGTGGGATAGAGATATCTTTTTACACTCCTCACAATACCAACAAGCACTTTCAAAAGCACTAATTTTATCTAAAAGCGCATTGTTCGCCCCAATACATTTTGCATTTGTTTGTTTGTTCTCTTAATGTTAATTTAATTTATGTTTTACTTTGTTATATTTTGCAATGTTTTTTATTTTTCCTCGTATACGTTCTCTTTGTGCTTGTGTTGGCGTTATTTACTAACCACTAACACTTGCAGTAATGATGAAGAGCGTAGATAAGTGTGTACAAATGAGTTTGCTCTAGGTTAGGTAGGCTAGGTAGAATGGGCTGACGGTTGATCTTATTTCCGTCTCACTTAGATCAATGTAGATCCATTGTGATACCCTGGCGTATTGTAACGTCCTAGAAACCTATGAGTTTATGTCTGGTCAGTATTTAGCCATTTTGTGGCCTTAGTGAAGTTTAACAGGCTGCTTTTTGAAGCGTCTGATAATTCTTCTAGTTCATTGAAAAAGTAATTGCCTAGAAATTTTTTCCTAATATGGCAAAGTGCTGGGCATTGACAGAGGAAGTGAGTTGTATCCTCATGTTCATCTTCGTCATTGCATCCTCTGCATAGGTCATCGGTGCAAAGACCCATTTTCTTTTTGTGATGACCTAGTAGGTTATGTCCAGTTGTGATACTGATAAGCATCCGCAATGAAGGTCTATTCAATGATAGCAGCTTTTCAGATTCTTTCTTGTCATATTTCGGCCATATTTTCCTGGAAGTAACACAGGAATCTAGGCATTCCCATCTTTCATTGGATTTTCGCATTATTTTGTTACCAATGATGTGTTTCATTGCACAGGGTAGAATCCTGATTGATTTATCAGCACAGAAGGGTCAAGTGCTGATCCTTTCCTCGCTAGTTCGTCTGCTTTTTCGTTTCCCGGTAAAACACTATGACCAGGAACCCAGCAGAGTCTAACGTTATGCTGCGTGCCAAGAACCCTTAGCTCTTCGCGACAGCAAGAAACAAGCTTTGATTTGATAAGAGGGGCAGAAATCGCTTTTATTGCTGCTTGGCTATCAATGAAAAAAGTGATATCAGCATGTGATAGCGCCATCATGGACACCTGTTTTGCAGCGTTTGTAACTGCCAAGATCTCGGCTTGGAAGACGCTGCTGTGATTTGGAAGTCTGAATGAACTGGCTAGGTTTTGGCTTTCTGAAAAGAAACCTGCCCCTGTTCCAACTTCCATTTTTGAACCGTCGGTATAGATTGATATAGACGTTTCGTTCAGGTAAGGTGTTGCATTCTCCCAATCTTGTCTATTGGGGAAGCTGGTTGTGAAGGATTTTTCAAAGTCCAGGTATGGAATTATGTAATCCGTGCAGATATTGTTATCTGCGTATCTTGATAAAATCTGTGCGTGTCCTATTTGGCTGGTTTTCTAGACATTACACTGGTTTAGTCTAAGTGCACTATTTGCTGCCGCTTCTTGAACATAGAGATCAAGAGGTGTGAGATTGAGGATTATTTCCAAACTCGCGGTCGGTGTAGTTCTCATTGCACCAGTTACGCAAATACAGGCAGATCTTTGAACTTTGGTTAGGGTTTTTAAATGCGTGGATTTTTCCAGCGCCTTCCACCAGACCAAATTGCCATAAGATAGGATAGGTCTAACAATGGCAGTGTACATCCACAGGATGATCTTGGGATTTGGTCCCCAGTTTTTGCCAAAAATCCTGTTGCACGAATACAGTGCTATCATAGATTTTTTATATCTTTCTTGTATATTGGGACTCCAGTTTAGTTTTTTGTCTAAGATCACACCTAGTTATCTGGCTTGATCAGAGATCTTAAGAGGGGTCCCATTTTGTCTTGGTAACTCGAAAGTAGGTATTTTTCTTCTATTTGTAAAGAGTACCAGCTCTGTTTTGAGGGGGTTCACTGCAAGGCCGCACCTTTTTGTCCAAGCGCTTACTTTGGTTAGTGTATAGCTCAATTGTGCGCTAATAGTGGAAGGGAATTTCCCCGTTGCCAGAAGAGCTAGATCATCGGCATAGGCGACTTTTGACTTTTACGCTATCATGTTTGAGAGCTACGAGGATCTCATTCATGACCTGGATCCAGAGCAGGGGTGAGAGGATACCTCCTTGGTGGGTTCCCCTTAACACACACTTTTTCAAGTTCGCACCTCCCAGTTCACTGTGGATCTGACGTTTTGTTAGCATATTCAAGATCCAATTTGTGATTGTTTCTTCAACTTCTAGATCATTTAGAGCCTTCTGAATTGCACTGTTTTGTACATTGTTGAACGCTCCTTCAATGTCCAGGAAGGCTGCTTCCTTATCTTGCAGCTTTTTTTCTATGGTTCTTACTACACAGTGAAGTGCTGTTTCCACTTCTTCCTTTTGTGTAAGCATGTTGAAAGGTGGATATTACTTCCGGTTTCATAAAGCTACGGATATGTAAATCAAGCAACCTTTCAAAAGTTTTCAGTATAAAGGAAGTCAGATTTATAGGTCTGAAGTCTCTTGCTTCTGTATGGCTGGGTTTGCCAGCTTTCGGTATGAAAAATACTTTTACTTCCCGCCATATTTTGGGAATGTAACCCCATATGAGGCTATTTTCAAAAATGTTCTTGAGATGTGGGATGACTTTTTCTCTGCTTTTTTGAAGCATCATAGGGAAAATGCCATCGTGACCCGGAGATTTAAAAGGGGAGAAGGAGTTGATAGCCCATTCCAACTTCTCTTCCGTTATGATATCTGTCGGGATTTCATGTCTAGAGCAATTAGTGGTTTCTGCTTCACTGTTCTCTATAGGGCTGCATCCAGGGAAATGCGAATCGAACAGATGTTCCAGACTCTCGACCGGGGATTCAGTCCAGTGGTTATCCGGTCTCTTCAGAGAGCCAAAAGGTATGGTCTCCTTGGAGAAGATTTTCCGTAGTCTAGCCGATGTGTTCGTGCACTCCATTTCACTGCAATAATTTCTCCATGAGCAGCGTTTTGCTCGTTGAGTTTCATTTTTGAATTTCTTTTGGCTGGATTTGTAATGCTCCCAGTCATTCTCGGAGCCGGTACGTTTGGCAGCATTGAAAAGTCTTCTAGCTTCTTTCCTAATGCTGCTCAGCTCGTTATTCCACCAGATTGGTTTATTGTTCTTTTTTACCGTTGTGATCAGAGGACAGCTTTTATCCAGGGCATTTCTTAGAATCCCTGTGAGTTCTGCAGTCAACTTATCAAGGCTTTGCGGATCTGTAGTGGGAATGATAAAATTTATCGGACGATGGTCTGAGAAAGAAATTTCTTCTAGTACATTCCAGTGCTCTACAGGACAGATGTCCGAGTTGTTTGTGAAGGTTATGTCAAGTACTTCCTTACGATTTTTTGTAACAAAGGTAGGTGTGTTACCTCTATTGATAACCAAAAGATTATTTCTTAAAACAAATTCAAATAAGAGTTCCCCCTAGAATTCGTGTCGGTGCTTCCCCATTGCGCATGGTGTGCATTGGCGTCACAGCCCATAATAATATCTAGTCTACTCTTACTTGTGTATTCTACCAGTTGGTAAGTGATATCCGCTGGCGGTCCTTCAATTCCATCATGTGGCATGTAGATGGAGGCCATAATTAGAGATGTAAGTCCTTCGCGTTCCATCTTTACTGCAGTCTGGTTTATTGTGCTATAAGTAGTTAGAAGAAAAAGATTTAACTGTTTTCTAGCTACTATGCATGTTCTGAAGTTACTGTCTGGGCTGGCAAAATTGGATTTGTACAGCGTGAGTTCTTTGGAGTGTAGGCCCTTAATTTTTCCTCTCGCGACCCAAGGTTCTTGAATAAGGGCTACATCACCCTTGCCCTTGCTCGTCGTTGTCTGCCATTTCTGTCGATGACAGTTGCCAGACTGTCCGTCGTTTTGTTGTGTGATGGACTTTCGGGGTTAGATTCCTCAGTCACGTTCAGGTCTTGCGGAGGGCTATGGCCTTCTATACTACCTTCAAGTTTCCGTTCTTCCTTCCCCTCAGCAGCGGCTTCATTTCCCATTTCTGGGTGAGAAGTACTGCTGTGCTTCCGTACTATAGAGTCTGTCTGTTTGCCCTTCGTATTATGTCCTGTATTCGTAGTCCCTACACCAGCCGTCGATGGGCTTGGACCTTTCTTTGGCTGAATTTTATCAGCGTACGGAGCAGGCGGACCCATCGAAGTCTTCACACTCTGACTTAGAGGGGAGAGAGGGTTCGGTGCTGGATTAGCATTTGGCCCATCCTTTCCCAAGCCCTCCCTATCCACCAAGGTTCGTGTGCTGTGTGGTTTGTTTTGGTCGGTCTTGTCAGTATTTACAGTTGTGCCTTGCAGGGGGCTTGGTGCTAGACTAGCAGTAGGCCCGTCTTTTCCCAAGTTCTCCCTGTCTAAAAGGGCTAGTGCGTTATGTAGTCGTTTCCGTTCTAAGTCAGTCATTTCGTTCGGGTCAGCTTTCGCCAACCTTTTAACCGTGCGCTTGCAGTTGGATATTTTACTCCGCCTGGACATGCACGATAGGTTGGTGATATCGGAGTCCGCTATAGAGCTAGCATCACTGATATCATCGACAATGATGACTTCGCCACTGGCTGGCTTCCATACCTAAGCTGGAGAAAGGGTCGAGTTGGAGGTTTTCCTCTTCCTCAGTCATCTTCGTAACGTTGTTGTTGTTCTTTGAGTTGTTCATTTTAAATTCGTTAATTTCCTTTTTGTTGCTTGAGTTAGCTTTTGCGATTACTTTATAAGTTGGATCTGTAAGAAAAAAGAAAAAAAAAGAAAAGAAAGAAAAAAGAAAAAGAAAAAGAAAAAGATCCAAAATTATAAGTAAAATCGTCACACAAAACAAGCAAAAAATGAAATGAGAAAAGTCAGTCATTGGCGATTCTCCTTTCGATATTGAGATCGTAAGGCAAAGCCCAAGCCAGCAGCCGTGACATCTGCTGACACTCTAGCGAATATCCCCGCTATTTTTTTATTTCTATGTGAGCTTGCTCTAAGTTCAGTGCCACTTTAATCTCTGAGTAGCAAAAAAAAAAAAAAAAAACATTTATCCTCCGCAGCAATTTGGATTTCGGGAACAACACAGCACAGTTAACCAAGTAAATCGAATAACTAAAAATATTCGATTTAATTTCAACATTCAAAAGTCCACTGGCCTGATACTCTCAGAAAGCATTTGATAGTGTTTGGCATAATGGGCTATTGTATAAAATGATTAATTTGAATTTGATTGATTGATTTACAGTAAGACAAGAGTTATCGACAGCAAACACCCACAATGAAATCCAAAAACGGGCTCTGGCATGGATTCAAAACGAAGGAGGGTGCTTTGAGCACTTGTTATAATTGTATTTGTATTAAATACATAAAAAAACTACTAAAAATGATCATATTATTGTTTTATTCAAACAAACCTCAAAGCAAGAACTTTTTTTTATTTTTTTTTAAATTTTTCCCATTTCGTATTTTTCTTAGTATCATAAAATGTATGGGTTTTTGAGTTAACTTCATGCTGAGTTTTTTCTTTATTATTGTTTTGTTCATCTGTAAAAAATAAAGAAACTCTATGTTTATCAGGCCTTTTCTCCAAAAAAATTACCTCAAGTCAAAACTTTGTTTTGGGAAGAAAATTTGAACACCACTTAAAATTGAAAATCTGGCAACCCTAAACCTATGGAAGCCTAATTTAAATACAGTCTTAAAGGTTGTTATTTCTACAAAAAATTGAGTCTAAAATTAGGTCTCTATCATCAGTATTGACAGAGATATCGAATTTAACACAGGTCAGGGTACACCAAAGTTAGCCTTTTTTTAAATTGTCAAAAAGTGATGTCAAACTTGAGAAACGGACTTTACTGTAGAACAATTTTTTTCTTAGAATATGACCAAGAATCATATCCCAAAGTATGTAAAACGAATTACGGGACACCCTGTATAATTTATTTCACTAAAATCTTTGAGAACACACTCTAGGGATAAGGGAGCTAAGACATTTAAAACAGTGGCTTCTGTTTTTGTTCTTGCGCTGGAAATATGTTGAGCAATTTTCGAATCTGGTAAAATGCATTTCAAGAACTTATGACTACAGTCAACGGATCGAAACCCAAAGTGGTGGACTACAGTGTGATATGCGAGTGCACCTTCCGCAGCTGACACTTGGTCCTCCAACTTTGAATGCTTTGGAATGAGAAATTCTGAAACTTTTTTGCAGGAACTTCCAGATTGTACATTATTTTTGTGTTTTTCAGTTTGTAAATGCTGGTCTAGGTCTGTTTTTCCTTTGTTTGCAACAGAGAATGACGAATTACAAGACGGGCAAAAGACAATATGTTGTTCATTTGCATTTTTTTGTTTAAACATTGGGTAGTTTTTCTGCAGATCTTCGTTAAAAGTACATTTTCGCTTAGGCATTTTGTTTCTTGACTCACTTTTTACAATTAAACAGCACAAACAATAAACAAAATTCACTTTTCACAACTGAACAGCACAGACGGAAAACAAAGTTAACTGTTTTAATTTCTCTTGACAGAAAACAAGAGGTATGGACTGAGCTATCACACAAGCGGGTGTGTTCATGCGTTCAAACGATTGTTTAAAAAACCAGAGATGTTAAGAAGTGATAAATGAGCTTTGGTACAAATATATTTTAGGTCGTGTTCACACCGGAATGATGCAGAAAACTTCTGGATAAGTGTTAAAAACAAGTTTTGTGGCAGTTTAGCGATGTCAAAATATTTATTAAGATAATATTACCCAAAAAGAGGACAAATTGCATGTGTTTTCAAAAAGATACCGGACATTTTCTTTTCAGACAAAAAGAGGACATGTCCTCTTAAAAGAGGACGTCTGGTCAAGCTAACCATGATGCATGTCATTCAGAATATAAAGCAGTGGTTTACTCATGCCATATCTGATCAACTTATAAGAAAGACCGTCTAACCAAACGGTATCGAAAGCCTTCTCCAAGTCAACCAGACATGCACCCGTACACTGATTTTAAGCTTTGTTCCATTGAATATCTGATACTACTTTAGACGCGGCATGTGAGGTATTAGGCCCGCCTTAAAACCGAACTGATTTTCTGGAATAATATGTTTGTCCTCAGCCCATGTGGACAGAGCTCTATTGAGATTTTATAAGTGTCGGTGTAATCTGAACGTAATTTGCGTCTAAGAAGGGTACGGCAAACATCTAACTGATGAGCCCAATTGCCGTGCCTGGGCGAAACGCATTATGGAGTTGAGGTGATCTTTTCGATCTTCAACATACATTTTTTTAATAAAAAATTTTTTTTCTTTGTTAAAATGTTTTGTAATAATTCAATCTATTGAGAACTTTCTCGAATACTTTACTGTTACTCGGAAGAAGAATAATTGACCGGAGATTTGCTGGATTGGAAACATCCTTCCCTTTTTTAAGGGGAGGATGGACCACTGCCTTCTTCCAACGCACTGCATAATATGCATTATTCAGCGCATTGTTGAACAACGTGGTGTATATGTCCACCTCTTCCGCAGCACAACATTGGGTATGCCGTCGACTCCTGCTGACTTCTTTTTCTTTATTTTGTGGAAGATGTCTAAGAGGTCCATCTTAGAAACGAACAGGGTGTTATCCCCGTTTTGCTGGGCAATGACTGCATTTGCAAGTCGGTCGTCATTGAACCTAGTGAAACCAGGATTCTCGGATCGCTAATGCGAGAACAAGATAGAAGTGTCCAACGAAGGCTCTATTCTCAAGATCGTAATTCGAGCGAATGCACTCATTCACCTTATACATATAATTGCTCGAAAACAGCACCCACCGTCTCTACCTTCTCTTGAGCATCTTCCACTATAAAGTGGTCATCATCCAAGATGGCCACATCCGGATCTATCCCTATTGTCAAAAGTAAGTTTTTGTTCTCTGTCGTCCTTTGGAGTTTAATACCCTGAAGGTCATTTTGATCTTTTCTCCTAAATTTTTTTTATTTATTTCCTTATTTCCGGAGACATACTCGGGTTGTTGGACTGTACAGCCGAATTTTGTTGTTCCAGAGAAGAGATATAGATATTCTGATATTTTCTTTTATTAACTGTTGGAGATTTTTGATCTGTGACTTCAGAGTTCTAATCTCCAAATCGTGTCGGTCAGTAAACCTCCTGTGCAAGAGTTTGAGTCTTGACAGGAGTCTACTTTTTTGTGTGTAAAGTGCGTCTATTGTCGCGTTCCTTTACATGTTCGTAGAGCCATGTTGCCTATATTTAGGAAATGTCCTGTCCATTGTACTACGGATTGCATCCTCCATACGTTGCAGGTACCCATCGATCTCAACGTTCGACAGATTCCTGTTGCATGGCGGCGCAAAACCGTTCGAACGAAGTTCCCTTGAGACGGCACCGGAAAAGCGCGGCCAACGTGTACTCCAGTTCCACAAGGTTGTTCGGAAGCATTATGACTGCGGCAAGTCCACAGTGGTCACTGTCGTACTCAACCGTCCGTCGTCAAACAATTTTTCGTCCGTCGAAGAATGTCGTCGGTCAGTTTAAGTCTTGAGTCTAAAACCAATAGATCCAAATAAGAGCCACTTCGAGGATATGAAGGCCTGTCAGTAGCCAGCAGATCGACTTTACACTCAATGCTGTGGAGCCCCAGCCAATTGAATAGCTGGATCCCCCTTGGATTGGCTAATTGATTTCCCCAATCTTAGTGTTTAGCATTGTAATCACCGGCAAAAAAGAAATAGTTTTCTTCTGAGTTCAGTTTCAGACATCGATAAAGTGTTTCAAGCTCTGTTATAAAACATGAATTTTGAGAAGCCTCCGGCGCATAGATCGCGACCACATACAACCGCCTCCTCTGTTGAAGAGGGATGCATACGATACACGCTTAAGGCCTTAGTTCCGTTTTCTGCGAACTCAAATATCATTTCGCAATAGAAAGATGTCTCATCGTTTGCATTTTAACTTATTTTCAATGTAATAAACTGGCACAGGGACGCAACTCCACTAGACATAAGTTCATGCTCCGATTGTGGATTATGACATAGCAAAGAGGAACACACGTCCAAAAGAAATATCTATGGAACTATATATCATATAGTATATATTAGAGTGGGTCAAAAAAATCGATTATTTTTTTTTTACAAATGCTACGGAAAAATGGGTTGCTAGACTCCTTAAAAAAAATCTCAAAAATTATGAGCTCTTAATTTTAATATTTAGGTCCTCCGCATCGCAGTTTTGTATATTTTCCTCAGTCCAATAGAAAAAAATTCATACCTCATCATTTATCGATTGAACAGAAAAATGTTTCAAAAAATCTTTTAGGAAAATTAACGCTCTACAAAAAAGATATCTTGTGATTTTTCCGTAAACCTCACCATTTGAAAGATATTGAGGATTTAATTTTGATTATTTTAGGACAAATTTCATTTTTGTTTATGAATTTTATAACTCGACAATAAATGAATTTTACAAAATGCGCAATACAAATTTTTGTTGGAAATTTACTGCTCTATAAAAAAGGTCTTTTATGTTTTAGCGCTGAAATTAACCGTTCCAAAGTTATTCATCATCAAACTTTTATGTGTATGGATTTTAAAAGTTTTTAGTGAGATATTCGAAAAATTTCAATTTAATTTATGAATTTCATATGAATTTCATTTCTTGTCATTAATATAAATATTATTTGAGTTTTATTTTCACAATTCAAACAGATTAAATGAAATATAAAACAGAAATTCTCTAGGAGAGAAATTTTCCCTAGGATAGTGAGTTCTAATGATTAAAAATAAGATGTTTAGAATAACTAAAGAAAAATTTTGATAATTTTGAAAATAGAACTCAAATAATACTAATATTCTTCTTCTTTCCATTTCTGGCGTTACGAGTAGTGATCTTGAAGCGATCACAACTCTCCCACTTTTCTGCTTCACACTAGTGATCCGCCTGTGGGGTACGCCGCGTTGACCTCAGAAAGCGTCGGCAAGCCTCCCGGTTTTGGATTGTTCCATGTCTGAGGCCAACCAAATGCTGCTGTTTTTGCATTTGCTTGTACCAGGAGTGTTTTGGCCTGCCTTTTCTTTTTCGTCGCGAATTTGTTGAAACGTTGTACGATATTGCCTTTTGGACGGGGTTCTGCGGATCTCTCCTTTGAACATGACAATACCAACTGAGCCGGTTGTGCTGAATTTTGTCCAAGATGGTACTTTTGACATGAAGGCTTCCACGGATCTTAGTACTTCTAATTCGATCAAGCTTTGTTACTCCTGCTGTCATCCGAAGCATCTTCATTTCGGCTGCCGTCAATTTGGTCTCATACTTTTTGTACATTGTCCAACATTGTGAACCGTATGTCAGAGCTGGACGGACAGCTGTTGTGTAGAGTCTTCCCTTCAGCTTAGGGGGCATTTTTCGATCACAGAAGACAGCGGAGTTTTCTCGCCACTTCATCCACCCTACGCTTACTCGATGATTGATGTCGTCATCACAAGTTGCTTCACTATTGATCATAGATCCCAGATATTTAAACTTTTCACACTTGGGAAGCACATTTCCATTCAAATAAATGTCTGGAATAGGCTTGTCTGGATCAGAAAAAGGGCAGCACAGGTATTCAGTCTTTTTAGCGCTAATACGGTACCCATTTCCTTCCAGAACATCAATCCAAACGTCAAGTGCTCGTTGCAGGGATGTAGGATCCTCGCTTATGATGTCTCCATCGTCAGCAAAGAATAATTGTTGTACTTTATTGTCCGTTACTTTTCCTTCGAGCAAATAATCCAGAACAGCAATAAAGAGCAGTGGACTCAAGACACTTCCCTGATGTACACCTACTGTTATTTGGAATTCTTCGGTGACTCCAGCTGGGCATCTCACTTTTGTAACTGCTCCCTCGTACATGTTCATAATTATTCGCACATAGGCTTCAGGAACTCCTCGGTGTCTGAGGGCCACCCATATCAGATATCGTGGTTGTCGATCGAATGCTTTTTCGAAGTCAACCAACACAATATGCAAATCCTCTAAGGCATCTCGGTGTTTTTCCATAATGATCCTTATACTTTGGATTGCGTCTGTAGTTGACTTACCCGCGACAAACCCGCATTGGTCATCAGAAAGCCTTATTATTTTCCGCAGTCGGCTATCCAAGACCCGCTCAACGATCTTCATAGTGTGGGACATCAACTTGATCGAACGATAGTTGTCACAGCTTCTGGTATCTCCCTTTCCCTTGTACATTGGAAGGAGAAAACTTTCCCTCCATTGATTAGGCAAACTGTCACCTCTTATAAGTTTGGAGATGAGAATCGTGAGCCATCTCAACCCGATGTCTCCCATATTTTTCCAAAACTCATATGGTACCTCGTCTGACCCAATCGCTTTGCCTTTTTTAGAGTTCTTAACTGCCTCCCTAACTTCTTCGACTGTGACGTCGGATACTTCCGTAAAGTTAGGTGCAGCTGTTGGAAAGTGGCGCCGAGGAAACTGTTCATTCAAAAGATCATCGCAATACTGTCGCCACCTGTGAAGAATTTTGTCGTCATCCACAAGTAGCAGTTTTTTTTTTTTTTTTTTTTTTTTTTTTTTTTATATTAAAGAGGAGGCTTATATGCTAATCTGGAGAACTCAGACCTAATATCCAGTCCATTGTACTACCAGAGTAGCAGCCTTCCCTTTTTTTTTTGTGTTGCAGTAGTTGGAAATAAGTTGTTATTAATTTCACATATATAACCTCAAGGGCGGCGTCCATATGAAACTGGGAGGCTGAAAGAAAAGTAGATGCCCAGAGCGGGATTCGAATCCACGCATCCGGCCTCTCTACCAAACACTCTACCACTGCACCACGGCCGCCCTTAAACAAGTAGCAGTCCTTGAGCATCATTTATGAACTTTGGCGAACGAATCTCCTGCGCATTTCTCCTTCTCTGAGCGGCTATTTTGAAAATGGTTGCTCCCTCATTCAAGTTGCTTTGTCTTAGCTCTTGGATTGCCTGATTTGCTTCAGCAGCTGGGGCAGAAATCTCTTCCAGCTCTCGATACAGGCCCTCCGTGCTTTTTGCTTGAAGTTGGGCGCACTTTTTCTTCGCTTCTTTTCTGCAGCTCTTGTATTCCATTTTGAGACGCGCTTTTTCATTTGTATTTCTTGAGGGGCACTTCGACCAAGCTTGGAAAGCTGCTTTCTTCTTTCTAATCACTGCTCTAGCTTCATTATCCCACCACCAGGTTTCTTTAGCTTGTTGGTAGTGTCCTTTTGAGACTCCTAGCAGTGATTTGGCTCTCTCTAAGCAGGTTCGTTGTAGGCGATCCCACATATTTTGTGCCGTGATTGCATTTGAAACTGCGTCGATGGTATTACACAGCTGACTTCGCATATACGAAATGAATTGCTGTCCTTTGGTTTTCTCCAGATTGTACCACTTGATTCTCCTAGGAGCCTTTGTTTGTTTGACTTCCTTCACCGCATCCGTAAAAAATTCTGTTAAAAGAAGACGGTGTTGTTGAGCGGCAGCTTCTCCTAGTATCACTTTGCAGTCTTTCACCCGAGATTTCATGTAATTGGTTACCAAATGGTAATCAATCTGGGTTTCATTTCCTCCACTGCTGTAAGTGATAAGGTGTCGGTCTTGTTTGATGAACATGGTATTTAGTACGATTAGACCGTATGACTTGCACATATTTAGAATATCTTCACCAGGAGTGTTCCTGGTGCCGAATCCCAAACCTCTTTGGCAGTCTTCATAATCCTCGTTTGTCTTCCCGACATGTCCATTCAAATCTCCTCCAACAAACAAATACTCTTCTTTTGGGATGTTCTTAAGTAGGTTATGAAAATCAAGCCAGAATGCATCTTTTTCCTCCTGCTCACACCCTATTTGGGGAGCATATGCACTGATGATATTCCAGACCTTTCCTTCCATCACCAATTTAAGAGACATCAAACGGTCACTGGACTTCAAAATGGTCAACACGCTGTTATATAAACTTTGGTCAAGGATGATACCGACTCCGTTCCTACCTTGTTCTGTTCCATAGTAGAACATCTTGTAAGCCTTGGTTTTTACATCTAAGAAACGGGCTTAGTTTGCTGTGTTTCACCATTTCGTTTCCTGAACACACAAGATGTCCACTCGCCTCCTTCTCATCATCTCTTCGAGTTCAAGACTTCTACCAGTCATACTTCCAACGTTCCAACTCGCGACTCTAAATTTTCGTCCAACTCGTTGCATTACTTTGCTAGCCCCCGGAATCCGTAAAGCTCTGACCCGAACATTGCTGCTCGGTCCAGGACCAGCTCCATGCATAGCAATGGAACTGCCTGGCGGGGTAGTGCTTCTTATGTTTGCAAGTACTTCCATAATGCTCAAAATTTTTCAAAAATTTTCCTTTCATCCTTTTCGACACATGCATGCTCCATTTAATGAGTTTGATTTCCCTTTTACTACACCGGTAATCTCCAGTCGTGTTAACCCCGGGATCTGCATGCATACTTCTGGAGAGTTTTTAGGTGGTATGTGTGCCGCTAGACTCACTTTGATGTTAGTCGTCTAGATATGATTGCTCCTTTAGTCGCCTTTTACGACAAGCGGGGAGGCGCTGCAGTGCTATTCTAACCCGACACTGCACGGCAAATCAAATAATACTAATATTAATGATAAGAAATGAAATTCATATGAAATTCATAAATTAAATTGAAATTTTTCGAATATCTCACCAAAAACATTTAAAATCCGTACACATAAAAGTTTGATGATGAATAACTTTGGAACGGTTAATTTCAGCGCTAAAACATTAAAGACCTTTTTTATAGAGCAGTAAATTTCCAACAAAAATTTGTATTGCGCATTTTGTAAAATTCATTTATTGTCGAGTTATAAAATTCATAAACAAAAATGAAATTTGTCCTAAAATAATCAAAATTAAATCCTCAATATCTTTCAAATGGTGAGGTTTAGGGAAAAATCACAAGATATCTTTTTTGTAGAGCGTTAAATTTCTTAAAAGATTTTTTTGGAACATTTTTCTGTTCAATCGATAAATGATGAGGTATGAATTTTTTTCTATTGGACTGAGGAAAATATACAAAACTGCGATGCGGAGGACCTAAATATTAAAATTAAGAGCTCATAATTTTTGAGAATTTTTTTAAGGAGTCTAGCAACCCGTTTTTCCGTAGCATTTGTAAAAAAAAAAAATCGATTTTTTTGACATACTCTAGTATATATGTTTAGTGCGGTCAGTTCAACCACAAGCCCGTACTACCCGAAGTGAAGTTTCGTTCGATTCGCTTTGCTTTTAACTCACGGATAGATAATAATTCGGGCGAATTTTTATTTTTACACCACACGTCCATACTCCCTTGAGAAAATTTTTCCGCTTCGCTTTTAGCTTCATTATTCTATCCGTGAGTTAAAAGCAAAGCGAATCGAACGAAATTTCACTTCGGGTAGTACGGGCTTGTGGTTGAATATAAAAAATTCACACGAACAGACCAGGAGAAAGTAGCTAAGAGCAAAACAAACATTAAAAAAAGTAGATTTTGTTATTATGTGCGCATAAGAGAGTGGATTGAGTTTCCATCATCCTATGTATGTATGTCACGAAGTGAGAGACAATGTGAGCTATGAATTCATGTCCTTGGAAAGCTGAAATAAGTGTCCTAGTTTTGGAGCTTCGTTTTTCGGTACCTCAAAACGTTTTTTCTTCTAGCAAAAAGAAACTAGAATATATACATTTAGCGCATCCACTATATATATTCTTAATCCTTTCCAAGAAGGCAAACTAATTTTAAGATCCCATGTGCATCAGACTCATAAAAATGCTGCTTCAAAATGGCAACAAAAGACATGGGCCTTTATTCTTTTCTTTGGTGGGCCTTATTGCCTCTTCAAAGTGGAAATAAAGTCTGCGGGTGTTATTTCCATTTTTTTGAACAATAAGGCCCACGGGTAGGGATTGCAATCCCGGGATCCCGGGATCTCGAATCCCGGGATCACGAGTCTTTTTTCGGTCCCGAAAATCCCGGTATTGGAATCGTAGAATCCCGGGATTTTCGGGATTGATTTGTTGATTATTTTGGCTTATTATTTTTATCTACTTGAAACTTTTCCGTTAAAAAAATTTTAAATTGGATTCCACTTGGTCTTGAATTAGTAATAATAATTAATAACAATTTTTTTCACTGTTAATACATTCTTTGGGTGTATTCTAAAACAAAGTTAAAAAGTTTTTCGTTCCTGTGTGTTTAGCTATCGTAATAATATTCTCAGGTAAATAATAATAAGAGAAGTACTAATAATGATTGCAATACATTATAAATAGAACACATGAAGACAGTATTCAAATATTCAAAATGAAAATAATATTTAAAGGAAAAGAGAAACACACAATCAGTATATAGGCTGAAGTTTTCAAAATGAAAAGATTAATTAAAAAATAAGTGAAAGTTTGCAATTCTTTCAAAAATCGACTCAACATTCACTTTTCTGCGAAGATCTAGGGTTGAAGTGTACCAAGGGAGATTTAGCATTTTTTTCAAAGCTTTATTTTGTGATAATTGTAATTTATTTTACTGCAATAAGCTACTTTAGCCCTAATTGGACATCCATATTGCATAAAAATAGCTTTTTGAATAAATATTTTGTTTTCATTTGTGAGAGCAGATTGTCGATTTATAAAAGGCTAAAGCGTCCTAATTGCAAGAACATATTTTGAGTATCTACTAGAAATTTATCATTGGCTTAAAAATGGTTGCAAACAAGATTGTGTTTTGAGAACTTTCAAACTAGTTTGTATGTTTCGTCGTATGTTTTTCGAGACCCATTATTTTCATTGTTTTTGATCTATTTGACCATTCTAAGAAGGAAAAAAATAGTAAACTAGTGTTTGGAGTATCCTATATCGTTTTCTAAACTCCTTTGTACATTGTTTTTTCTTTTGTATTTTTGAGTGCTAATATCGCTGTGTTCAAGGATGGTCTAAATTTAAACTTAATTTCAAAACAAAAAACCACTTAGTTTATGTGCATTTCCTTCATAATATTTTACGTTTTCTAATTATAAGATGTCCTCATAAAACGGATAAAAAAGAAGTTTGAAGCTAGTTAAATAACTACAAAAACCCAATGCAAGCTCTGCACAAAAGAGTTAAAATCATTAGAAAGTAGAAGCAAAAGGTTTTCACACCTATTTGTCATCGAACTACACCAAAAAAAGTAGATTTAAATATGAATCAGCCATCAACCAAGTAATTTTTTTAACTGTCTAAGATATTGAACCAATCCCGGGACTAGTCCCGGGATCCCGGGATTGACATATCTGAATCCCGAAATCCCGGGATTGAAAAAACCTTCCGGGATTGCAATCCCTACCCACGGGTCTTATTGCCGCGTGGCTTATTACACTGCATTACCTTATGATGAGCAATGCCCTTACGTATGAAGATCGCAATCTCACCCGCGAAAGTCGAGTTGGGTCGGTCCCTCCTTACGATATTGTAATTATTATTCGTCAAATTGTGATACTGGTTTAGCCTAGTTTCGCTAACCATACATACATCGCGACGCTGGTCCTCTAACAACTCAGAGAAGTTGGCTCGTCGTTCTACCCTAACTAGCGAAATTTCGAAATGAAATTTGAAAGTATAGAGCATTGTACAGTATGATTAGCAAGTTTAATGAATTTAATGAATAATAGTATGGCAAACAGAAACTTATTTATTATAATTATATGGTGATGATTTGTTGATCTTGAACATCCTGCCCCTCGCTGATGATATGCTGTGGATTCATCAGAAGCTATTAGACCAGGAAACTGTAGCTGGATGATGGTTAATTTCTAGGTGATGGTATTGGTGGTGATGACATTCCTTGTTTGAATCGAGCAATGCAACACCGGCATGCTAGGTATATAAGGACTGTCATTGCACTGAGAAAACCAAGAGAGCTCATGATGGTGTGCGGAATGTTATGTTGATATATGTGATTTGGGAGGCTGTTGTGACTTAATCTGTTTTTGAAGTTTGTGACGTGTTTTTAATTTCCCAGCCGAGGTACTACTCACGGCTAGCCAGGGTATAGTGAAGAAAAACACTAAAGTTTCACAAGGTCAGAAACTCTCTTTTATTTGAACTCTCTTTTAGTTACTACTACAATTAACAAAGGTTTTATGTAAATAAGTTAAATACTGCTGCTGCCGGTTGGGAGGCTCGTACGTTTTCGTATGACGTCTGAGGTTCTTAACGGCTTACGTATTCTTGGTCCGGTACGGCAGTTGCGGGTTACGGTTGAAGTATTCTCGGGTTCGGAAAAGCTAGGGGAATAAAGGATTAATAATTGTCAATATAGCTAGCTAATGCCTTTAGTGGCACGATCCCGTGCGGCACATTCACCCTATAGGTAGCCGCAGGTAAGTCGAAGCGCGTAGGCGTCCGAAGACCCTAGCAGGTGGAAACGGCAGGCGTCAAAAGACCCTGGTAGGTGGAAACGGCAGGCGTCAAAAGACCCTGGTAGGTGGAAACGGCAGGCGTCAAAAGACCCTGGTAGGTGGAAACGGCAGGCGTCAAAAGACCCTGGTAGGTGGAAACGGCAGGCGTCAAAAGACCCTGGTAGGTGGAAACGGCAGGCGTCAAAAGACCCTGGTAGGTGGAAACGGTAGGCGTCAAAAAGACCCTAGTAGGTGGAAACGGCAGGCGTCAAAAGACCCTGGTAGGTGGAAACGGTAGGCGTCAAAAAGACCCTAGTAGGTGGAAACGGCAGGCGTCAAAAGACCCTGGTAGGTGGAAACGGTAGGCGTCAAAAAGACCCTAGTAGATGGAAACGGCAGGCGTCAAAAGACCCTGGTAGGTGGAAACGGCAGGCGTCAAAAGACCCTGGTAGGTGGAAACGGTAGGCGTCAAAAAGACCCTAGTAGGTGGAAACGGCAGGCGTCAAAAGACCCTGGTAGGTGGAAACGGCAGGCGTCAAAAGACCCTGGTAGGTGGAAACGGTAGGCGTCAAAAAGACCCTAGTAGGTGGAAACGGCAGGCGTCAAAAGACCCTGGTAGGTGGAAACGGCAGGCGTCAAAAGACCCTGGTAGGTGGAAACGGTAGGCGTAAAAAAGACCCTAGTAGGTGGAAACGGCAGGCGTCAAAAGACCCTGGTAGGTGGAAACGGTAGGCGTCAAAAAGACCCTAGTAGGTAAGGCTCAACAGGCAATTGCTCTGGGGGATACACAGGCATTAGTCTTTGCCCCTGGTGGCACAATACTTAATAAATTTATTTTATTTAAAAAAAACTTACTCAAACCACTGCTTAACATTTATCTTTTACCTTTTGCTTTTAAGAGGGACTACACCATTTGACTGGTGCCGGCAAACTGAGTTTTTCTGGCGCTGAGCTGCTCCTTTTATACCCGCAGCTCAGGGTAGTGCCGTGCGCAAATCCTTATAAACTAATGGGATAGCCACCATTCCCATGTAATTCCTATATCTCATTATGTTTGCGCTGTATCTTACCTTTGTATTTGGCTATACGCCATATCCATACCACACACCGTATTTATCCTCTGCCCATTATATTTGACTATACGCCATAGTCATAGCATACTCGAAATCCACCATCGAGCTCTGCTGATGGTCGTGTCGCACGCTGCTTGTGCATGGGGAGTTCGGTATATTGACGATGCGTATTATATTTCTCCCATTAATAGTACTGGGGTAGACTTTCCCCCACGCATGGTAGAATACGATCTCTGGTGGTCTAAGCTTTCCCCCTATTATTTTGCTGTGTAGATAGTTCCGGTTCGTGCATTGTATAGGCACGGGAATATCCGGTTCGTGCATTAGGCAAGCAAGGGAATAGTTCCGGTTCGTGCATTGGCTAAACGCGTTCTTTTATCCACTGGATGGCGGTGGCGGTGTGTTGGGGAGATGAATGGAAAAGCATGTAACGAGCTTCTCAAATGCATCGTAACATATCCTCCCCCTTTTGGAGACGAGGACCTCCTCATCTAATCCTCGGTCCAGGAATGAAAAAGTGACGGTCTGCGGTCTGCCAGCCAAACATTTTTTCAACATTTTTATTGTATATATATTTTTTCTTCGCGGTAAAAAAAAATGTCCGTAGAGGGATTCTCCTATGGATCGAAATGGATTTTCTTGGTCTGCCCGGATTGTTGGTGTTTGAGGACCCCCTCTCCTCGCTTTATCACGCGACACACTACTACGCCACTCCGGCGTTTGAAAATCAGGCTCTGGCGGCGCCTCGCCGGGTTGTAGAACTCATGCCGGCGGATAACTATGTCCGGGATGTAGGATCCTCGCTTATGATGGCTCCATCGTCAGCAAAGAATAATTGTTGTACTTTATTTTCCGTTACTTTTCCTTCGAGCAAATAATCCAGAACAGCAATAAAGAGCAGTGGACTCAAGACACTACTGTTATTTGGAATTATTCGGTGACTCCAGCTGGGCATCTCGCTTTTGTAACTGCTCCCTCGTACATGTCCATAATTATTCGCACATAGGCTTCAGGAACTCCTCGGTGTCTGAGCGAGGGCCACCCATATCAGATCTCGTGGTTGTCGATCGAATGCTTTTTCGAAGTCAACCAACACAATATGCAAATCCTCTAAGGCATCTCGGATCTCAAGGATCCATTGTGCTCCCCGGGATATCAGAAGATGAGGAAATGGGAGGATTGGAGAGGTAGATGGTTATTGTGGTAGGTAAAAGACTTGTAAGAAAAGGCTTTTTCAATGTTAAACGATGAAAACTTTATTTAGGAATAACGAAAATAATATTTCTGTTTTAGAGCAAACAAACAATGAGTACTTAATTGTATTACAAACAGCAAAGTAGAAGTACATGTTATTAAATTATACAGTAGACATTATAACACCGCCTCTTAATTTAAATTAACATTACTTTCATACATGCAATATATTAAAACAAAACAAACTGAACAAAATTTAAGAAAAAAATCAAAAAAAAAAAAAAACTAATTAGGACAACATTTTAAATTCAACTTTTTGCGATGTTTCTCAAATAATGTTCTACTAGTTCCTTTGGTCATTACATCTGCTAATTGATCACCACTAGCTTTGTATTGCAATTTAATTTCTTCATTTGAAATAGCTTCGCGAATAAAATTATATTTCACATCTATATGCTTCATCCTTTTGTGTTCACGTGGCTCTTCTGCCACCTTTATACAGGACTGATTATCTTCGTAAATGATTGTTGGTTTACTAATATCAAAACCCATTTCCTTCAGCAAGCTTCGCATCCATTTCGCCTCACAGATGCCTTCCCCAAGCGCTATATATTCTGCCTCCGTTGACGATAAGCTTACAGTAGCTTGTTTTCTTGATGCCCAACTAACGGTATTGTTTAAGACTTTGAACACGTAACCGGAAATGGACTTTCTATCATTTTTGTCGCCAGCCCAATCTGCATCAGTAAAACCATCCAAAATGTCAGCTTTAAAAGACTTAATGTGACCTACTTGGCCACAACCATAACACACAATATTCGCATTCATTGCAACCGTTGAGGATTTAACACAGGAACTTGACTTGCGTTTGTTGTACTCGTCCAACAAACGACATTTCACGAAATCCAATGTCAAATTTGTTTGCTCAATAGTTTCGATAGCAATTACCAAGGTATCGAAAGATTTTGGCAAAGTGAGCATCAACGAAATAGCTATATCTATGTCTTCCACCTGTTTTCCGGAGCTCTTCAGATCGCGAATCAATCTATCGAAGTTCAAAATATGCTCCTTCATATCGTCCCCTTCACGATAATACATCGAGTGCAGCTTACGTTCAAGCAAAATTCGACCTGAAATAGTTTTACGTTCAAAAATACTTGCCAATCCATCATCTTACTGCAAAAGACAGTAGATTTCCCCTTGATGTTTTCCAATTGACTATCATGTACGCTTTGAACTATAATATTCTTGCACATCTTTTCTTCCTGTCGAATTTTCGTCTTCTCAGCTTCATTTGTCTTAGCTTCAACAAGCTTTTCAAGGTCTTCTTGAATGTAGATTCCTAAACTTTTCTCATCCAGAGCAATTTCGATGCGAAAACGCCAATTATTAAAGTTGGTTCCATCGAACAGCGGAATACCAGTCCTGGTATTAACAGATACCATTTCATTCATTTTAAACCCAATAAATGACAAAAACTTGATATATGCTCAAAACGTTTCTGGGCCTATAACCTAAAAGACTTATAAGAAAAGGCTTTTTCAATGTTAAACGATGAAAACTTTATTTAGGAATAACGAAAATAATATTTCTGTTTTAGAGCAAACAAACAATGAGTACTTAATTGTATTACAAACAGCAAAGTAGAAGTACATGTTATTAAATTATACAGTAGACATTATAACAGTAGGAAGCTCCCACTGAACCACTTGGAGCCCTGAGTAAATTTCAGGACGTTGCTCAGTGGGAGATTAGAGATGTCGCCCAGTTCGTCGAAAAAGTATTCTCCGACGGTTTTTTTCCGAGTGTGGGCCAAGCTAGGACACTCACAGAGGAAATGGAATGATCCCTCCTCTGCCTCCTCATCTTGGCATCCTCTACATAAGTCGGATGTGCTAATGCCCATTCTCATCATGTGGGTACCCAACGAGTTGTGTCCCGTGAGAATGCCAATCAACAGAGAGAGCCAAGGTCTGCTTAGCTGGAGTAGAAATTCTGTTTTTTTCTTTGAAATATCTGGCCAAAAGTTTCTAGAGACTCGGCATGTTTCTAAAGATGACCACCTGTTATTGGCCGTTCTTAGAAAATTGTGTTTGATTCTGTTTTTTTCTTGTTCAAGTGGCCTTAGAACTGAGGTGTTCGTTTCGCTGGATTCGAGTGCTGACCCGATATTAGCCAGCTTATCCGCCATTTCATCACCGATTATGTCACGATGTCCTGGAACCCAGGTTAAACTAACTGTGTTTTTTTCGCTGAGCAGTCTTGTAGTTGACTTACCCGCGACAAACCCGCATTGGTCATCAGACAGCCTTATTATTTTCCGCAGTCGGCTATCTAAAACCCGCTCAACGATCTTCATAGTGTGGGACATCAACTTGATCGAACGATAGAAAACTTTACCTCCATTGATTAGGCAAACTGTCACCTCTTATAAGTTTGGAGATGAGAATCGTGAGCCATCTCAACCCGATGTCTCCCATATTTTTCAAAACTCATATGGTACCTCGTCTGGCCCAATCGCTTTGCCTTTTTTGGAGTTCTTAACTGCCTCCCTAACTTCTTCGACTGTGACGTCGGATACTTCCGTAAAGCTAGGTGCAGCTGTTGGAAAGTGGCGCCGAGGAAACTGTTCATTCAAAAGATCATCACAATACTGTCGCCACCTGTGAAGAGTTTTGTCGTCATCCACAAGTAGCAGTCCTTGAGCATCATTTATGAACTTCGGCGAACGAATCTCCTGCGCATTTTTCCTTCTCTGAGCGGCTATTTTGAAAATGTTTGCTCCCTTATTCAAGTTGCTTTGTCTTAGCTCTTGGATTGCCTAATTTGCTTCAGCAGCTGGGGCAGAAATCTCTTCCAGCTCTCGATACAGGCCCTCCGTGCTTTTTGCTTGAAGTTGGGCGCACTTTTTCTTTGCTTCTTTTCTGCAGCTCTTGTATTCCATTTTCAAACGCGCTTTTGCATTTGTATTTCTTGAGGGGCACCCAAGTCAACTGGTCATTCCAACGAAAACAGAGAAATCATCAAACTCAATGTAGAAATTGCCAAATGTTTGGTCATGGTGAGAGAAATTGCCATGTAAAAACTTATTGCTCTATATGTGCGGCTTCCCATAAAACCGAAGAATGCAACAATACCGAAATGCACAAATGTGCAAACTGCAGAGAACAATATAAATCTACTGACAGCAACTGCGTTATCAGAAAAAAATATTTAGAGATAAGAGAAAAGCTTTCAAACAAAACAAGTCAACGTGCCCAGGTTCAGACAAAAACCAACCATCACGTCAACATCCCGAAATTCAACTCATCTTATCTATCAATGAGCGACTTCCCACCTTTACATCAACGTGCTCACGGCAGGCAGGTGAATATGCAAAGCGTCAGTGTCACGAGTCCAAGTACATGGACTAAAACCTTAACACAGAATGATGTGCAAGTGCAACCCAGCGTAATCAACAACATCAACACACCTGCGTCAACTGCCGGTGGTGAGTTGTTTTTTATGGAAGAATTGAATATTCATGTGATGGAGATGATTAATAATTTAGGTTCTTGTAAAACAAAATTCTATCAATTTCAAGCTATCGCACAGTTAGCAACTAAGTTTCTTTATTCCAATGTCAAGTAATATATTAGACTTAAATATAATAACATGGAGTGCCAAAAGCATCCGTAATAAACATGTCGAATTTGTTCAATTCTTGAATGATCATTCAATTGATATTGCTTTTGTAACAGAGACATGGTTAAATTCTGAAATATCTATTTCCACCCCGGGATATAAATGCTATCGCGTAGACAGGAGTGATGATATAGGTGGAGGTGTTGCAATTTTCATTAAAAGATCTATTCAACATTTTCTTTTGCCAGTCGTTCGTACTCGATGCATCGAGAATGTCGGTGTAGAGGTGAAATTAAGAAATCGTACTACTATAAAAATGTTCTGTGCTTACTTTCCAGGTAAAAATTCATCTGATGAAAAAAGAAGATATTTTAGAAATGACTTGAGAAATTAATTAATACGTAATTAAAGTTATATAGTAGGGGGTGACCTCAGTTGTAGGCATAGAGATTGGGGATGTAATCGTGCAAATTCATGGGGTAATGTTCCTGCAAGTTTGTCTAGTGTGTTTTCATATTCATTGTTGTTTCCGTTAAGTCCAACATATTTTCCAGCAGGGTCAAGAGGTAGTCCTTCCGTTCTTGACTTCTATATAAAAAATGTTGCAAGGTTTTAACAAAGCCAATAACAGTAAATGAAATACCATATTCCAGTCCTTTGCAAAATGAATGAATCTGTAGAGTCGCGCGAAAAGCACTTTTTAGACCTAAAGAATGCCAATTGGCAACGTTTTCGATCGGAGATGAAATCCAAGCTATGGTCATCTTCTGCTGATATGAATAATAGAATAAATTCTAGGTAAGATGTTGATTTTGTCGACTACTTTCCTAGTCAGATAACTGAATCAATACAGTCATGCGTGCAAAAAAAAAACCTAAAAAACCATTTTTCAACAAAATGCCGGAGTATATTCTGGAATATGTGCGCATAAGGAACTCCTTTAAAAGGCAATGGCAACGTTACCGATTGCCAGAATACAGAATTCAACTTAAATTCTACAACAAAAAGATTGTTGAGGAGATAAGAAACTATCGGAACAGAAAGTGGAACGAAAAACTAAGCGAATTAGATAAAAATTCTAAACCCTTCTGGAATATCGCATTATATTATATAATAATTAAAAATAAGAATAGACAAATACCAAACCTTGAAAATGAGAGTGAGGTAGTCTACGAAGATAGCAGTAAAGCCAACGTTTTTGCCTCAACGTTTCTGAATAATCACACTGTGTCTCAAAACCTTGGTGATAGTACTACAAATAACCTAGTTAACAACACAGTAACTTCATTCAATGAACAGATCGTTGATACACCTATCAATCAGTATGTTTCAAGGACAGATATGGAAGATATTGTGAGCAACCTAAAGTCAAGGAAGTCCGATGGACTTGACGGCATTAAAAATATTTATATAAAAGCACTACCTAAAGAAGGGCTTCAATTTCTTGCATTTTTGATAAATGCATGTCTTAAAATTCGATACTTTCCAATGACGTGGAAATGTGCTAAGGTTGTGCCAATTTTAAAACAGGAAAGCCCTCCAAACATCCATGTAGCTATCGACCAATAAGCTTACTTAGTTGTCTGAGTAAAGTCCTCGAAAAGATTCTTAAAATTAAGATATTAAAAGTAATTGATGATAAAAAAATAATACCAAATGAACAATTTGGGTTCAGAAAGTTTCATAGCACATCTCATCAAGTTTTAAGGCTATGTAACCATATTAAAAAAATCTGATTGGTAAATCAACGGGCCTAGTCCTGCTTGACATTGAAAAAGTTTTCGACACAGTATGGCATGATGGTATTGTGCACAAAATGGTAAATCTTGGGTTCCCTTCGTACCTGGTAAAAATTACCCAAAGTTTTCTGTCCAATAGATGTTTTCGTGTTTTTGTTAATAGTAGTTCATCAAACTATAATGCTATCAATCAAGGTTTTCCACAAGGATCGGTCCTGGGTCCTTTTTGTATGACATTTTTACATCTGATATTCCCAGATTGCCTGAATGTGAAATAGTTATCTTCGCCGATGATACTGGCATATTTTCATCTCATGAAATTGGTCTCGGTGTTGAGACAAATTTACAATATGCGGTTGAAAGGATGATCCAGTATTATAATAAATGGAAAATTAAACTTAATGTTGAAAAGGTGCAAGAAATCTTTTTTAGCAGAAAAAGAAAACCTTGCTACCGCCCAACCAATCAGCTTTGCATAAACGGTGTTAGAGTCAACTGGGATTCGATCGTAAAGTATTTCGGGATTCACTTAGACCAAAAATTAACTTTTGTAAAACTTTACAAAAAGTAAGCATAGCAACCAAGATGTTGTACCCATTTATAAAAAGAAAGTCAATGTTGAGCAACGCCAACAAAATTACTGTTCATAAAGTTGTCTTCCAGGCTATCCTTTTGTATGGATGTCAGGTGTGGGGAAGTTGTGCTAAATGTCATATTTATAAATTACAAGTATCGCAGAACAAATTACTAAAAATGATGCTTAACCTTTCTCGTTACCACTCTACGATTGATTGGCATACAAGAGCAAATGTTGAAATTATCACTGAAAGAATTGATAAACTAACAAACAAATTCTTAGAAGACTGTGATAGTTGTGACAATCCACTTATAAATCAGCTGATATCCTAACCATTTGTATGAATATGAATTGAGTAGTACTCTTGTTTTTGAATGGTATAATAATTTAAGTATGTATTTGCGTATCGACTTGTATGTATATTAAATGTCTGTTGAAGTGTGGCTAGCACTGTGCGGGGAGCGGGGGTCGCAATCCGTTGTGTAGTGGATTAAAAAAAAAAGATCTTCCGATGCGATGCTGATGAGATCAAAAGAACCAAGCGACCGTATATTATGTTCAGCTTGTTTATGCGAATATGTAAGTAATCTCTTGTTATGGAAGAAGAAGAGCCAGGCGACCAATACATATATGTTCAGCCTGTCTACTACCAATGGTGATGTCTCAAGCAATACGTTTAATTAAAAAAAGTTTGTTTCTCCAACGTAGTTTTTTATTTTTTTTTTTGTTTTTTTTTTTTGGAATATTTCGTAACCTATCAAACACTATCTTTTTATGAAAAATGGAAACACCATTATCTTGAGATTACAAATTTTTAAATCTAAATGTATATTTATTTAAAAAACACTTTTTACGTTACAAAACGTTAAAGTATAATTTATTTCAAATAAACAATTTTGAATTTTAGTTTTGTATGCATTTCGGATATTCTACTAGCCATCTTCAGCAACACGACTGAGGGGAGAAAAAACGTAATGTTGTGTGATAACAATGGCTCTATTCAACAGACTGCGACTATTTAACATTAGCATTAGCATTAATTTTTATTGAACTTAGTATATAATATGTACAATTTGCTTAGATCTACTTAAAGTTAACAATGTGGGTATTTATATGTTGTTGGCACAGAGGGGGCCTAACGTTCTTACATTATCCTAGATAAAAAAAAAATAGTTAAAATTAATTGTTGCTGTGATTGGTTAATCTCCTCGTCTGTCGTTTTCTTCTCTCGGATTGTTCAAGTCCGGTTGTCACTGTGTTTTGATGGGGAGGGGTGAGGGTGGGGGGTTGGTGGCTCCTAGCCACGGTGGTATGCTGACACCGGGTCATCATAGAAGTTGATATTCACTTCATCACTTGTAGGGATAAGATTCTCATCCAGAAGTTCCATTGCTAGAAGGTACCGCGGGCTGGGATGTCTTGGCTGGCTTATGATGCTCCTTATTAGGGAATTCGGGTGGTCGGTCATGTTTCGTAGACATCTACGGCTGGAGTCGATAAGGTACCTGTCTAGTTGTACTATTTTCGCTTCACCATAGAGTCTCCTGTTGCTGACGTGCTTCCTTCGTATCCTGTCATAATGTAGACCAGTGCAGATCCGCAGGATCTTCCGTTCTAGAGCTGCCGGCTTGTTCATGTAGGTTTTTGTTGCCGTGTACCAAGTAGGGAAACAGTACGTGATCACAGGCCGAATGAGCTGCTTGTAGAGAAGTAGTTTCGTCTTCTGGCTTAGCCCGTTGTTCTTTCGCATTAGTGGATGGATGCGGTGAATGGCGAAGTTGGCTTTCCTTAGTACAGCAGTTGCATGTGGGTTGAACCTGTGTAATTCGTTGAACTGTACTCCCAGGTACTTCACATTGTTTTTGGCCGTCTTCTTGGCAGAGGTTTTAGCAATTTCCGTGCTTGCCTCATTTTTGTCGGCTTTTTTCTTTTTCGGGACCTTACTCATGGCTGCCTTCTTAGCCCTTTTCTTTCCAGTTGTCTGCTCTGCCTCGGGTGGGTTGCTGTCTGTGTCTGATAGTTCTTGCTCGTCTCTTGTTAGGCAGACCATTTCGTCTACCACTGGCTGGGGATCTTGGTAGTCGTCCATGAGCTGCACTTGTGCCACTGGCTGGGGATTTTGGTAATCGTCCATGAGTTGCACTTGTAGTTCCTGAACGAGATAGCTGAGTCGTCGCTTGCTTTCAGGTCCTATGTCATCTGCTATTCGCTTCAAAAGCGCTGCAATTGCCAGGTATGCTGTCTCGGCTGTAAATTTCTCCTCCATTGTGTTCATCATTCTGAAAATAAAGAAACTAAGAAAAGATTCCTGAAAATGGTTTTTATAATGTTTGTTTAGAAAACAAATTCATCTTTATTGATCAAGTTGTTATATTATAATAAAAGTTTCAAGAACTCGAAAACTACAAATACTTTGATGAATATAATAATGTTGACTTGATTGATTTCGTACAGTAAAATTTACACGATATACAACAAGTGAGTGAAACTTAACAAATAAATATACAACAGCTCTTCCCTAGTAAGATATTTTGAAAATGAAACTAACAATTAATAACGAATAATAATAATATTAAAAAACAAAATCCTAATTCTTATTTCTTTTAAGAAAACTAAACTTTAACGAAACCATAACGATCAGGAGCATTACGTGTTCTTGTAGAACGTCTAAGTGATACTGAACCATCAATACTTTCATTCAATTTACCCGAATCATCCGCCATCATGGTTGGCTCAGCAAGCGTTTGTGCTGTATTTGGCATTGCGACAGATGTATCCGCTGAAGTATTATTTCCGATTTCCTTTTGTTGGACAGTTTCATCTTCAACGTTTTCCTCAGTTTGTTCTGGCGTTATTATTAGGTCTTTTGCTACGTTCTCTCCTATTTTTCTTATTTGGTCAATATGTCTTTTCCATATACGACCATCATCTAATTCAACATTGTAATGTAACTTGCCAAAAACCTCCTTCACTCGACCGAATCTCCATTTTTCTCCCGACAAATAATCCCGCACTGCTACTCGTTGCTTAAGATCCAATTTTCGAAAACTTGAATCTGTAGATTTATCTTTTGTTGGCTCCGTGGGCAGCATCAAGTCAAGTTTTGATCTTATTTGATGTCCGAATACCATCATAGCTGGAGATTTACCAGTTACTGTATGTATCGCTCGACGATACGACATCAAAATGTTACATAAAGCTTTTCCAATTTCATTTCGGTTGCACTTGATCGCCTTCAATTTGTTTTTCACAGTCTGAACAAACCTTTCAGCTTGACCATTCGTTGCTGGGTGGTAAGGTGCTCCGCGTTTATGACGAATTCCATTTTGCTTTAAGAAATGTTGGAATTCTGATGACATAAACTGTGGCCCCAAACAAGTAACAATTGTCATTGGCATTCCAAACGTTGAAAATATTTCCCGACATTTCCGAATTGTTGTCTCCGCTGTTATATTTGGAAGCATGTGCACTTCGGTCCATTTAGAAAAAGCATCCACTAGTATAAAAAAATATTGCCCCATAAATGGTCCAGCAAAATCCGCGTGCACTCGATCGAATGGCTTACTAGGCATTTCCCAGCAGTGTGTTGGTAGCAATTCCTTCGCTTCTGGTCGTGTTGATTGACAGCTCGAGCAATTCATCACCAAAGCCTCAATGTCCTTATCCATATTGCTCCACCAACAATATCCCCGAGCCAGAGATTTCATTTTTGTCATCCCAAAATGCGCAGAATCGCATTATCGTCTTTTTGTGTAGCCTCCGTCAATTCTTCTACAGAAACTGGTAAATTTTCAATAGCATTCACTTCCAGTTGGTCTACTTCCTCAATGCTACTTATTGGACGTTGAATCGGCAATCTAGACATTGCATCAGCATTCGCATTTTCCTTCGATTTCTTGCAACGTATTTCATAATCAAATGATTCCAGAAATATTGCGTAATGCTACATACGAGTTGCTGTCAGTACTGGAAGCCCCTTTGTTGGTGAAAATATTTGCGAAATTGGTTTGTTATCTGTCACTAAAATAAATTTACGTCCACATACGTACTGATAAAACCGTCTTATTCCGAAAACAATAGCGTAAGCTTCACGATCGATTTGGCTGTATCTTTGTTGGACTTCTGACAACGTTTGTGACACGTTTTGTATTGGATGTTCCGATTAATCCTCATATACATGACTTAAAACAGCTCCCACTCCATACGGACTTGCATCTGTAGCTAATATCAATGGAAGCTTCGGATCATAATGTGCCAATACTATATCGGACTGCATTTGTCGCTTTACTTCTAAAAATGAATGTTCACATTCCTTGGACCAGATAAACTTTGATTCTTTTTTTAACAAATTGTTCACTGGATACAAAATCGTACTCAAATTTCTTAAGGCGGTATTACACTATCATATAAATATGGCAAGTTGACAAAAAAAAATATGGCATGACATCGTCATATAAGTGTGATAGTCATATATGTATGGCAGTATTTGTATGTCTCCATATATATGACAATGATTCTAGGGCCATATATATATGGCGTAGTGTAATACTAAATCATAATCGTCACCATATAAGTATGTTCGTCTTGTTTCAAGTAGTGTAGAAATATATATCTATATATATTTCTTCTTTTATTTATTATTATCTCTGTCACTTTTTATTGAAATTTAAATCTATGTACTAGTATGCATGTGTAATAACATTTCAGATTACATAAGCACTCCATGCATTCAACGTACAAATAGAAGTAAAGAAATAACTACAAATAGAGAAATAAAAATAAAAAAACATAGGATGCCGATTGTATGACAAGCGCAAGTCATATAAAATCAATCGATTTTTATATGGCTAGTTCATTATATTCATGCTTGCCATACTTTATATGGCACAGGTTGTCATATAAGTGTGATAGCGATACTTTTCTTTGTCATATAACTATTGTTTGCCATACAAATTGTTCATATATTGCATAGTGTAATATCACTTGCAATATTTACAGAAAGTGTGCCATACATTATATGACAACTTTGTTCATATATATATGATAGTGTAATACCGCCTTTAGAAATCGACCGTAATAATTTATGAGTCCAACAAAGGAGCGAACCTCATCCTTATTTTCTGGTTGTTTCATTTGTTCTATCGCTTCTATTTTTCCTTTCATCTTTTTGATTCCGTGGCGATTAATGACATATCCACAATATTCAATTTGATTCACCATGAACTCAGATTTTTTTAAATTCACTCGCATATTGCACCGATGTAACCGCCTCAAAACTTCATCCAACCGTCTGAGATGTATAACATCATTAGGTGCTGTTATCTTGATATCATCCAAAAAGACTTGAACACCTTCAATGTCACTTAAAACCTGCTCCATTAGACGCTGCCACTTCGCAGGTGCAGATGCAATACCAAACATCATACGTTTCGGTCTATATAGTCCCTTATGAGTATTTAATGTGAGCAAATCACGGTCCTCCGGATGAATCTCCAGTTGCAAATATGCCTTTGAAAGATCTATTTTTGTAAATTTTTCACCTCCAGCCATTGAAGCAAACAATTCGTCGATTGATGGTAGTGGGTATTCATCGATATACAGACATGGATTCAACGTAATCTTGTAATCCCCGCAAATTCTTATTCTATTATCTGATTTCCGGACAGCAACTATCGGCAAAATATCTTCTTGAACAAGTTTATCTAGTTCGACTTCTACCGCTTTCATCAGCGAAAATGGTACGCGGTGAGCTTTAAGAAAAACGGGTTTTACATTTTCTCTAACATGTAATCGGGCTTGTAAATCCAATATTTTTCCTGTTGTTCCAGAAAATATTTTCTCGTATTTGGCTACCAATTTCTTAACTTCTTCCTTAACATTCAATTTTTCTGTTGTTCTTATTTGCATGACCTGATTCAATTGACCATCAAAAAAATTTTTCCAATCCAAACTAATTTGTCTTAGCAACTCACGTCCCAAAAGTGGATTTCGATTCGACCGGGTAATATAAATTTTTAATTGTTTTGAATCACCCTGTTTATTTGTTTTTACTTTGACGCGAATAAAACCGAGGCATTCCAGTTTGTTACCACAATAACTGACCAGTTCAATGTCGCTGTTTTCAACTCGAAGACTTCCAAAAAAACGCTGTGCCTCTGTCAAGCCAACCACAGTCACGGGTGATCCGGTATCTATTTCGAAAGTAAAAGAAACATTGTTAATTAAAAGTTCACAAAGGACTTTGGAACGCAACATTACCGAAGACTTATCTCCAATTTGATGAATCTCTTCAAGATGTGACAATTCGTCTAGCTGTACGTTTTCTTCCTCTTCCACTTTATTCGTGGATCCATAATTTGACCTTTTCGATTTGAAACAAACCCTTAGCAAATGCCCTTTTTGTCCACATCCATGGCAGACTGATTCCAAAAATTTACATTTATTCGCTAAATGACTGTATTCTCCACATCGAAAACATTTTTTTATCATATTTTTAGAATTGGATGATGCCTGTTTAAAAGTTTTCTTGAAGTTTTTCTCCTTGACGTAGTTGACATCCTCTTCTTTAACCTTCTGAATCTCAGCACCGCCTTTCTCGGATAACTCAATAGCCTTAGCACATTCCAATGCGGACTCTAATGTCAAACTCTTCTTTTCCAAGCAGCGATTCTGACTTCGCTGATTACGTAACCCAAACACTAATTGGTTACGCAGTGCCGTTTCCAAATATGTTCCAAACTTACATTTTGTTGACAATGTTCTGAGAGCAATAATAAATTCATCCACAGTCTCACCTTCCTTTTGCTTCCGTAGATGAAATCTATAATTTTCCATTATTTCATTTGGCTCTGGATCGTAAAATGCTGTCAAAGCCGAAACTATCTCTTCATAAGTCTTCTCTGATGGTTTTGTAGGTGAAATTTTGTCACACAATGTGTTATAAGCATCTCCCCCCATGTAATGTAAAATAAGGTAAACCTTCTTATCTGCTGCATTGTCGAACAGGGCAATAGCCGTCTCGAATCTATCTACCCATCGCGTCCATTTAATGTTTTGATGCTCGAATGGCTCAATTGAGAATGATGTTTCTAGAGTTTGTACCATCACGGTTCTTGGTTGTTACCATGTTACCATGGTTCACGGTTCTTGATTATTACCATGATTCTGATATTTTTTTATACAATCAAGCAAATTTCACCAAATCTTTTCTTTTTTCTTTTTTATCCTCGTCGCCAATTTTTATAATGTTTGTTTAGAAAACAAATTCATCTTTATTGATCAAGTTGTTATATTATAATAAAAGTTTCTAGAACTCGAAAACTACAAATAAATGAAAAGATTAGTAAAGTTTTGAACAGTTAAAACAGATTTATAAATCTCACTGACGATGGAAGCATTGCTTCTGAAATGTACATCTGAGGAAATATAAAAAGTGATTTAACTGTTAAAAACTTTACTAATCTTTTCATTTATTAGATTAAAAAACACGTGGAATATCTTAACTAAAAAACTCATCAACTACAAATACTTTGATGAATATAATAATGTTGACTTGATTGATTTCGTACAGTAAAATTTACACGATATACAACAAGTGAGTGAAACTTAACAAATAAATATACAACAATGGTGATTAGTAAAATATTAGTAATTAGCAATTTCCAAGAAATTATCTGGTTGGGTTTTTTCGGGATAATCCTTTCTGCCGTTTGGGTCCTTTCTCAGAATTCCATGTCAGGTACCTGCCAGGTAGACGGTTTGTCGTCCCTTTTTTGTGCGTAATTAGTCTGTGGGTTTTTGTGCCTGGTGGCTGCTTATAAACGTCCTCTCTCGATGACGGTAGTATGCTGACTGACTGTGACTATTTAACATTTTGTCCATCCTCCATCCTTTTATAGCGAAAAGTAGCACATTATAATTTATTTTAATCTTAACAAAAATGTGTTGCTTTGAGCACTTTTAAATTTAAAAAAAAATGTGCTAACTATTATTATTGTTTACATTTCAATGATTTTTAGATCATTTGAAATTGTATGATGTTTAATATATGTGTACTAAGGATGGCTGTTACAATCTCCCCCTCTGCCTCATGGAACGTCTCGGACATGTGGCAGGACTGGATGGATTGGCAGAAATAGGTGAAGTCATCCTTCTCTTACTGTCAGTAATCGGACTGGTTTCTTTCACAGGTCTTCCTCTTTTTCTGAAAGATATAAGTGGGCTAGGAGTAGGTAGCTCTTCTGAACTACAAGAGTATGACGTGATCATCGACGCATGGTATGTACCTAATGGTACTGATGGATTGGACTCTTTGGCAATTGTGAAGCTGCTAGATTCTTTCTTTGCGATAATTATATATGGGCCGTCCCTTTTTGGAGCTAATTTTGATGTGAAGCCCTTTGAAGCATTGGTAATAGGATGAGTTTTGACAAGAACTTTATCGCCTTATTCGAATTTGTGGTGGGGTCTTCTTTTCTTGTCAGCGTATATTTTGTTTCTATCTTGCGATTTCTCGGACGCTTCTTTTGCTTCTTTCAATGTGTCCGACAATTTAAGCAAATGTGGAGTGATCTGGGGTATGAAATTTTCGGACAAGATGATGGCTAATAATTGCTGGAAGTTTGAGATTCCATTATGTGTGTTCGTTCTCAACTAAAATTGATAATTGAGTTTTGAGGTCTCTATTCTTCCTCTCGACGGGATTTGCTTCTGGGTGATCAAAGAGGGTAAAAGATTATTTAATACCCAAACAGAACGAAAGTTTTTGCATAAGAGCTGAAATGAACTGTGTACCATTATCACTATGAAGGCGCCGCGGGATAACGTAGAAAAACTTCGTTTAGTAAGGTGAGTGCGCAGTTTTCGGCAGTGCCTTCTTTCAGTGGGAAAAGCTCCACCCAACGACTGCACAAATCTTCAAGAATTAAAATCCACTGATGACCGCTTGAGCTTGTAGGTAGTGGACCAAAAAGATCTACTGCAATGGTCTCAAATCTTTGACTACTTGGGGTTGTTTGTAGCAATCCAGCTGGTTTCAAATTCGAAGCTTTATACCTTTGGCATTCGAGACAAACTTTAATGTGATAAGCTACATCAGTTCTCATTCCAGGCCAATAGTAGCGACTAGCAATACGAGCTAACGTTTTTTCCATTCCATAATGTCCAGCTGTGGAGTCATCATGGTACTTTTTTAACATCACTGCTTTCATTGTTTTGGGAACAACTAGTTGGCCGTTTTCGGAATCTTGTTCTGAACAGTAGCGATATAAAACACCGTCTACTAACATGTATCCGCGATTGGTCCAACGAAAAAGATTATCATCATTGTTTTCAAAAGAATCAATGATCGATTTCAGGTCGTAATCGGCTAACTGCTCTTCTCTAATTTCTTTTGCACCTCTTCGTGGCGTGTCCACATCTACTGAGCAAATTACACAGCTTTCTTTGCTATGGTTTTTGTCAGGGCATGGTGGTTGGGAAAGAGTATCGGCTACTGTGTTATTTTTACCAGGATAATAACCAATCTCGATATTGTATGGCTGAAGTTGGAGTGCCCATCTGGCAAGTCTTCCGGTTGGGGATTTAAGAGTCATCAACCATTTTAAGGGCTGGTGATCGGTGAGAATCTTCATGTCAGACCCTTCAATATATCCACGAAACTTTTCAACTGCCCATACTACAGCAAGTGCTTCTCTTTCAGTTGTAGAATAGTTGCGTTCCGCTGGCAAAAGTAAACGACTTGCAAATTCAACAGGATGTTCCATCTCGTTCTCCCCCTGAAGTTAAACAGCTCCGATGGCATAACTACTTGCATCAGTTTTGAGGATAAACGGTATTGAAAAAAAGAAAAAATAATAAAAAGAATTTATTATTTTCTTACGGAGTGTTGATTTTTAAAAATCAAAATGAAAAGTTCAATTGACCTTCACTCCTTATGCGTTTTGCCCAGGTACAAACAAACATAAGGAGTGAAGGTCAATTGAACTTTTCATTTTGATTTTTAAAAATCAACACTCCGTAAGAAAATAATAAATTCTTTTTTTTTTTTTTTTCTTTTTTTCAATAATCATCGGCCAGACCACGGGCAAACCTTCTCTAGGTGCAAGAATGCAATCCCATTCCCCTAGAAATATAAAGTTTACAGTGTGTTTGCACTGTAAGCTTTATATATGTGTCGACAAACATCGACCAAACATTGCGTCTTAGAAAGGTACAAACAACATCTAACTGATGAGCCCATTGTTTGCACCTGGGCGATAAACGGTATTCCTTTTTTGACTTGTTGTAAAATGGGTGCGGAAGTCAAGAGTTTTTTGAGCCTATCAAAAGAACATTGTTCCTCATTTTCCCATTTCCAAACTGCCTTTTTTTGTCAGATTTGACAATGATTTAGATATGTCAGCGAAATCGGGTATGAATCTTCTATACCATGAACAGGCACATAATGTGCCAATACTATATCGGACAGCATTTGTCGCTTTACTTCTAAAAATGAATGTTCACATTCCTTGGACCAGATAAACTTTGATTCTTTTTTTAACAAATTGTTCACTGGATACAAAATCGTACTCAAATTTCTTAAGGCGGTATTACACTATCATATAAATATGGCAAGTTGACAAAAAAAAATATGGCATGACATCGTCATATAAGTGTGATAGTCATATATGTATGGCAGTATTTGTATGTCTCCATATATATGACAATGATTCTAGGGCCATATATATATGGCGTAGTGTAATACTAAATCATAATCGTCACCATATAAGTATGTTCGTCTTGTTTCAAGTAGTGTAGAAATATATATCTATATATATTTCTTCTTTTATTTATTATTATCTCTGTCACTTTTTATTGAAATTTAAATCTATGTACTAGTATGCATGTGTAATAACATTTCAGATTACATAAGCACTCCATAGCGCAAGTCATATAAAATCAATCGATTTTTATATGGCTAGTTCATTATATTCATGCTTGCCATACTTTATATGGCACAGGTTGTCATATAAGTGTGATAGCGATACTTTTCTTTGTCATATAACTATTGTTTGCCATACAAATTGTTCATATATGGCATAGTGTAATATCACTTGCAATATTTACAGAAAGTGTGCCATACATTATATGACAACTTTGTTCATATATATATGATAGTGTAATACCGCCTTTAGAAATCGACCGTAATAATTTATGAGTCCAACAAAGGAGCGAAAATCATCCTTATTTTCAGGTTGTTTCATTTGTTCTATCGCTTCTATTTTTCCTTTCATCTTTTTGATTCCGTGGCGATTAATGACATATCCACAATATTCAATTTGATTCACCATGAACTCAGATTTTTTTAAATTCACTCGCATATTGCACCGATGTAACCGCCTCAAAACTTCATCCAACCGTCTGAGATGTATAACATCATTAGGTGCTGTTATCTTGATATCATCCAAAAAGACTTGAACACCTTCAATGTCACTTAAAACCTGCTCCATTAGACGTTGCCACTTCGCAGGTGCAGATGCAATACCAAACATCATACGTTTCGGTCTATATAGTCCCTTATGAGTATTTAATGTGAGCAAATCACGGTCCTCCGGATGAATCTCCAGTTGCAAATATGCCTTTGAAAGATCTATTTTTGTAAATTTTTCACCTCCAGCCATTGAAGCAAACAATTCGTCGATTGATGGTAGTGGGTATTCATCGATATACAGACATGGATTCAACGTAATCTTGTAATCCCCGCAAATTCTTATTCTATTATCTGATTTCCGGACAGCAACTATCGGCAAAATATCTTCTTGAACAAGTTTATCTAGTTCGTCTTCTACCGCTTTCATCAGCGAAAATGGTACGCGGCGAGCTTTAAAAAAAACGGGTTTTACATTTTCTCTAACATGTAATCGGGCTTGTAAATCCAATATTTTTCCTGTTGTTCCAGAAAATATTTTCTCGTATTTGGCTACCAATTTCTTAACTTCTTCCTTAACATTCAATTTTTCTGTTGTTCTTATTTGCATGACCTGATTCAATTGACCATCAAAAAAATTTTTCCAATCCAAACTAATTTGTCTTAGCAACTCACGTCCCAAAAGTGGATTTCGATTCGACCGGGTAATATAAATTTTTAATTGTTTTGAATCACCCTGTTTATTTGTTTTTACTTTGACGCGAATAAAACCGAGGCATTCCAGTTTGTTACCACAATAACTGACCAGTTCAATGTCGCTGTTTTCAACTCGAAGACTTCCAAAAAAAACGCTGTGCCTCTGTCAAGCCAACCACAGTCACGGGTGATCCGGTATCTATTTCGAAAGTAAAAGAAACATTGTTAATTAAAAGTTCACAAAGGACTTTGGAACGCAACATTACCGAAGACTTATCTCCAATTTGATGAATCTCTTCAAGATGAGACAATTCGTCTAGCTGTACGTTTTCTTCCTCTTCCACTTTATTCGTGGATCCATAATTTGACCTTTTCGATTTGAAACAAACCCTTAGCAAATGCCCTTTTTGTCCACATCCATGGCAGACTGATTCCAAAAATTTACATTTATTCGCTAAATGACTGTATTCTCCACATCGAAAACATTTTTTTATCATATTTTTAGAATTGGATGATGCCTGTTTAAAAGTTTTCTTGAAGTTTTTCTCCTTGACGTAGTTGACATCCTCTTCTTTAACCTTCTGAATCTCAGCACCGCCTTTCTCGGATAACTCAATAGCCTTAGCACATTCCAATGCGGACTCTAATGTCAAACTCTTCTTTTCCAAGCAGCGATTCTGACTTCGCTGATTACGTAACCCAAACACTAATTGGTTACGCAGTGCCGTTTCCAAATATGTTCCAAACTTACATTTTGTTGACAATGTTCTGAGAGCAATAATAAATTCATTCACAGTCTCACCTTCCTTTTGCTTCCGTAGATGAAATCTATAATTTTCCATTATTTCATTTGGCTCTGGATCGTAAAATGCTGTCAAAGCCGAAACTATCTCTTCATAAGTCTTCTCTGATGGTTTTGTAGGTGAAATTTTGTCACACAATGTGTTATAAGCATCTCCCCCCATGTAATGTAAAATAAGGTAAACCTTCTTATCTGCTGCATTGTCGAACAGGGCAATAGCCGTCTCGAATCTATCTACCCATCGCGTCCATTTAATGTTTTGATGCTCGAATGGCTCAATTGAGAATGATGTTTCTAGAGTTTGTACCATCACGGTTCTTGGTTGTTACCATGTTACCATGGTTCACGGTTCTTGATTATTACCATGATTCTGATATTTTTTTATACAATCAAGCAAATTTCACCAAATCTTTTCTTTTTTCTTTTTTATCCTCGTCGCCAATTTTTATAATGTTTGTTTAGAAAACAAATTCATCTTTATTGATCAAGTTGTTATATTATAATAAAAGTTTCTAGAACTCGAAAACTACAAATAAATGAAAAGATTAGTAAAGTTTTGAACAGTTAAAACAGATTTATAAATCTCACTGACGATGGAAGCATTGCTTCTGAAATGTACATCTGAGGAAATATAAAAAGTGATTTAACTGTTAAAAACTTTACTAATCTTTTCATTTATTAGATTAAAAAACACGTGGAATATCTCAACTAAAAAACTCATCAACTACAAATACTTTGATGAATATAATAATGTTGACTTGATTGATTTCGTACAGTAAAATTTACACGATATACAACAAGTGAGTGAAACTTAACAAATAAATATACAACAATGGTGATTAGTAAAATATTAGTAATTAGCAATTTCCAAGAAATTATCTGGTTGGGTTTTTTCGGGATAATCCTTTCTGCCGTTTGGGTCCTTTCTCAGAATTCCATGTCAGGTACCTGCCGGGTAGACGGTTTGTCGTCCCTTTTTTGTGCGTAATTAGTCTGTGGGTTTTTGTGCCTGGTGGCTGCTTATAAACGTCCTCTCTCGATGACGGTCGTATGCTGACTGACTGTGACTATTTAACATTTTGTCCATCCTCCATCCTTTTATAGCGAAAAGTAGCACATTATAATTTATTTTAATCTTAACAAAAATGTGTTGCTTTGAGCACTTTTAAATTAAAAAAAAAATGTGCTAACTATTATTATTGTTTACATTTCAATGATTTTTAGATCATTTGAAATTGTATGATGTTTAATATATGTGTACTAAGGATGGCTGTTACAATCTCCCCCTCTGCCTCATGGAACGTCTCGGACATGTGGCAGGACTGGATGGATTGGCAGAAATAGGTGAAGTCATCCTTCTCTTACTGTCAGTAATCGGACTGGTTTCTTTCACAGGTCTTCCTCTTTTTCTGAAAGATATAAGTGGGCTAGGAGTAGGTAGCTCTTTTGAACTACAAGAGTATGACGTGATCATCGACGCATGGTATGTACCTAATGGTACTGATGGATTGGACTCTTTGGCAATTGTGAAGCTGCTAGATCCTTTCTTTGCGATAATTATATATGGGCCGTCCCTTTTTGGAGCTAATTTTGATGTGAAGCCCTTTGAAGCATTGGTAATAGGATGAGTTTTGACAAGAACTTTATCGCCTTATTCGAATTTGTGGTGGGGTCTTCTTTTCTTGTCAGCGTATATTTTGTTTCTATCTTGCGATTTCTCGGACGCTTCTTTTGCTTCTTTCAATGTGTCCGACAATTTAAGCAAATGTGGAGTGATCTGGGGTATGGAATTTTCGGACAAGATGATGGCTAATAATTGCTGGAAGTTTGAGATTCCATTATGTGTGTTCGTTCCCAACTAAAATTGATAATTGAGTTTTGAGGTCTCTATTCTTCCTCTCGACGGGATTTGCTTCTGGGTGATAAAAGAGGGTAAAAGATTATTTAATACCCAAACAGAACGAAAGTTTTTGCATAAGAGCTGAAATGAACTGTGTACCATTATCACTATGAAGGCGCCGCGGGACACCATAACGTAGAAAAACTTCGTTTAGTAAGGTGAGTGCGCAGTTTTCGGCAGTGCCTTCTTTCAGTGGGAAAAGCTCCACCCAACGACTGCACAAATCTTCAAGAATTAAAATCCACTGATGACCGCTTGAGCTTGTAGGTAGTGGACCAAAAAGATCTACTGCAATGGTCTCAAATCTTTGACTACTTGGGGTTGTTTGTAGCAATCCAGCTGGTTTCAAATTCGAAGCTTTATACCTTTGGCATTCGAGACAAACTTTAATGTGATAAGCTACATCAGTTCTCATTCCAGGCCAATAGTAGCGACTAGCAATACGAGCTAACGTTTTTTCCATTCCATAATGTCCAGCTGTAGAGTCATCATGGTACTTTTTTAACATCACTGCTTTCATTGTTTTGGGAACAACTAGTTGGCCGTTTTCGGAATCTTGTTCTGAACAGTAGCGATATAAAACACCGTCTACTAACATGTATCCGCGATTGGTCCAACGAAAAAGATTATCATCATTGTTTTCAAAAGAATCAATGATCGATTTCAGGTCGTAATCGGCTAACTGCTCTTCTCTAATTTCTTTTGCACCTCTTCGTGGCGTGTCCACATCTACTGAGCAAATTACACAGCTTTCTTTGCTATGGTTTTTGTCAGGGCATGGTGGTTGGGAAAGAGTATCGGCTACTGTGTTATTTTTACCAGGATAATAACCAATCTCGATGTTGTATGGCTGAAGTTGGAGTGCCCATCTGGCAAGTCTTCCGGTTGGGGATTTAAGAGTCATCAACCATTTTAAGGGCTGGTGATCGGTGAGAATCTTCATGTCAGACCCTTCAATATATCCACGAAACTTTTCAACTGCCCATACTACAGCAAGTGCTTCTCTTTCAGTTGTAGAATAGTTGCGTTCCGCTGGCAAAAGTAAACGACTTGCAAATTCAACAGGGTGTTCCATCTCGTTCTCCCAATGAAGTTAAACAGCTCCGATGGCATAACTACTTGCATCAGTTTTGAGGATAAACGGTATTGAAAAAAAGAAAAAATAATAAAAAGAATTTATTATTTTCTTACGGAGTGTTGATTTTTAAAAATCAAAATGAAAAGTTCAATTGACCTTCACTCCTTATGCGTTTTGCCCAGGTACAAACAAACATAAGGAGTGAAGGTCAATTGAACTTTTCATTTTGATTTTTAAAAATCAACACTCCGTAAGAAAATAATAAATTCTTTTTTTTTTTTTCTTTTTTTCAATAATCATCGGCCAGACCACGGGCAAACCTTCTCTAGGTGCAAGAATGCAATCCCATTCCCCTAGAAATATAAAGTTTACAGTGTGTTTGCACTGTAAGCTTTATATATGTGTCGACAAACATCGACCAAACATTGCGTCTTAGAAAGGTACAAACAACATCTAACTGATGAGCCCATTGTTTGCACCTGGGCGATAAACGGTATTCCTTCTTTGACTTGTTGTAAAATGGGTGCGGAAGTCAAGAGTTTTTTGAGTCTATCAAAAGAACATTGTTCCTCATTTTCCCATTTCCAAACTGCCTTTTTTTTGTCAGATTTGACAATGATTTAGATATGTCAGCGAAATCGGGTATGAATCTTCTATACCATGAACAGGTCTGGAGGAACGAAAGTACTTGTTTTTGATTTTTCGGCGGACGTCGCAACAGTATGGCGGCTGTCTTCTCTGGATCAGCTTTAAATCCATTTGGTGTTAAGATATGACCCAAGTACTTAATTTCTGAGCAACAGAATTTACATTTATTCCGATTGAGACGTAATCCAAATTTCTTTAGGCGTTCAAAAACTATTTCTAAGTCTTTTAAATGAGTTACTAGATCTTCGGAACAAATAATTATGTCATCTAGATAAGCCAAAATCAGAATTTGTGGCAGACCATTCCATGAACTTGTCAATTAACCGTTGAAATGTTGCCGGCGCATTTCGTAGTCCAAACGGCATTCGATTGAAGACGTATGATCCAAATGGCGTGATAAAAGCAGTTTTCTGTTTGTCTTCTTCTGCAACTTTTATCTGCCAGTATCCAGATCGTAAATCTAATGTAGACATATAAGGCGTGCTTTTGGCTGCGTGAAGAAGGTCATCCATTCGTGGTAGTGGATAGCGATCCGGGATTGTTATAGCGTTAAGTTTACGGTAGTCAATACAAACTCGTATACCACCATCCTTCTTCGAGACCATAACGACGGGAAAAGCCCAAGGGGACTCACTTTCCTTAATAATATTTTTTAATAGCATATCGTTTATTTCGGTTTTCAGTTGAATTCTTCTGGCAGGTGAAATTCTGTATGGAGCATTTGAAATTGGTTTGTGTGTGCCAGTGTTGATTTTATGTTCAATACATGGTATGGGGATTGTAATTTCTCCAAATAAATCAATATGTTTTGACAGTAATTTTTCAAGATTAAATTTTTCTGGTGAATTTATGATACACCCTTCTAGCGGACGTAGTTTAATATCTATGGAGTTAAGTATAAACCAATCATCAACATTTGTTTCTACCCTTTTTGGGGCACTAAATAAGTCACTGAATTTGTCTGGAGTTCTCATCTCTTGGGGAACAGCATCCGAAAAAATTGCCTGAATAACGTGGGGAGAATAGTTGTCTTCCCTTCTTCTTTTTGGTGTATTCGCAATAGGACTTATGGTGTCGTGACTTTCAATCCAAGTGAGATAAGATGCAACTTCCTTTAGCTTTACATCCTTTTCCAAAATTTGAAGATACCTTTGTTTTCAATTGAATTGAGGGAGCTTAAACTGTTTCTCATTTTTTGGCGACATTCGTTTTTCTGCGCTACATTTTATAAGTTTAAAGTCAAATATAGTTCCTGGGTCATTGATGAAGTAAAATGCTCCCTGAGCGAGGTTCAAAACTAGACCGCATTGTTCTAAAAAGTCGATTCCTAGGAGAGTGCGATTTCCCCTTGCTTTTGGCAAAGCGATGATACGGATTTTCCGTAGCCTTTTTCCAATGATGATATCGACAACTGTGGAATAAACGACTTCTTTTCTTGTTATTCCGTCAGCTAGAGTGACTTCTGCATTGACTTTTTGGAATGAACACACTTTCTGAACAAGCTTCTCATATAATTGTGCTCCTGCCACGCTTGTTCTAGCTGCGGTATCAATGTACATATGCTTCACCGTTGAGTCCGTTTATATTGATGTCAACCGTTGGAACGCTTCTACCTATAACCTATTATTTTCATTTCTGTCTCTGTTCTGTGAACTTCACTTGATGTTTTTACTTAGTGGCGTCTTTGTTGTGATTTTGTTCTTGTACTTCTGTGTTTTGTAATGCGTGGTAATTTTTGTGTTAATTTTAGCAACATGGGGCTAAGATACAATTTCTTTGCAGTGTACGCCCATACTGCTAAATGCAGGCCAGCTGTTTTGGCATTAAGTGAAACACATTTAGGTGAGAATTCTGATCCTACAGAGTTTTCCCTTCCTGGCTATTGCTTAGTGCCTTTATTCTTATCCTCTTATGGCCTCGCCGTGTATGTTCGTAATGATGTTGCCTATCAAGTTCTACCACAATACGGCCTCTGTTCAACTAAGAACTTCAACTTCATGTGGTTAAAATTCAGCGTCCATAAGCACATCATCCATTATTGTTTCATTTATAGAAGCCCCATTTAGATAGTAATTCAACCTCTAACGAGTTTAATGCGCTATCTGACTCCATTTCAAGAATTGTTTCCCATTACCCTCTCACTGAAATCACTATTGCGGGTGATTTCAAGGTACACAATTCTGGGTGGCTTCGTCATTCTGGCCAGACAACACCCGAAGGTAGGTGTGTTGAGATCTTTGCTGAATTAAATCTTTTAACTCAGCTTGTTGATGAGCCCACTCGGGTTCCGGATATTTCTGGCCATTCGGCCAACACATTAGATTTGTTTCTCACTTCTCATCCTGAAAAATATAGGGTCAAAGTGTCATCACCTCTAGGCACGTCGGACCATTGTGTCATATCGGTAGATTTTCCGGTTTCCGTCACAGTAAAAAGAGAAAAAGTCCCAAAAAGAACTGTATGGCAATATGAGAAAGCCAATTGGGACGATCTGAATAATTTCTTTCGAAATTTCAACTGGTCTTTGTGCTTTCTCGACGGTAACGTGGATGCATCAGCTGATATGATATCTAACGTAATTCTCAACGGCATGACTAACTTTGTTCCGCATAGATCAAAGAGCATCATCCAAAAAAATCCAAAGAAAATTCGTGGTTCGATTCGAGCTGTAGGGAGATGATTAGGGAAAGAGAAAAGTGTTTTCGGTTTTTTAAAAATGACCCTACAGAAGAAAACAGAAATAAGTTTAAGTGCGCCAGGAACGCCTGCAATACTCACATACAGAAGACCAAGTTTTTATATGACCAAAAGGTAAGGCAAAAAATACTATTGTGTCCAAAAGGAAGTAAAAACTTTTGGTCTTTTGTTAAGAATATTAAGAACTCGACCACATCATCGGTCCCAACGCTCGTCTTCAATGACTCTCCGTATGTCAGCTCTATCGACAAAGCCAATTTGCTGGCAGCTCAATTTGCTGCCCACTCGACACTTCCTTATAGCATGTTGGCTCCACCTGAGCTCGAGTCTGCAAATTCTTTGATGAAGCAGATATTTTTTCGAACTCGCTTGGTTGCGAGAGTCCTTAAAGTACTCAACATACATAAATCCGCTAGTCCAGATGGTATCCCCGCCGTTATTCTGAAGAGGTGTTCTTCTTCTCAGACCCTTCAATATATCCACGAAACTTTTCAACTGCCCATACTACAGCAAGTGCTTCTCTTTCAGTTGTAGAATAGTTGCGTTCCGCTGGCAAAAGTAAACGACTTGCAAATTCAACAGGGTGTTCCATCTCGTTCTCCCCCTGAAGTTAAACAGCTCCGATGGCATAACTACTTGCATCAGTTTTGAGGATAAACGGTATTGAAAAAAAGAAAAAATAATAAAAAGAATTTACTATTTTCTTACGGAGTGTTGATTTTTAAAAATCAAAATGAAAAGTTCAATTGACCTTCACTCATTATGAATCTTCATGTCAGACCCTTCAATATATCCACGAAATTTTTCAGCTGCCCATACTACAGCAAGTGCTTCTCTTTCAGTTGTAGAATAGTTGCGTTCCGCTGGCAAAAGTAAACGACTTGCAAATTCAACAGGGTGTTCCATCTCGTTCTCCCCCTGAAGTAAAACAGCTCCGATGGCATAACTACTTGCATCAGTTTTGAGGATAAACGGTATTGAAAAAAAGAAAAAATAATAGAAAGAATTTATTATTTTCTTACGGAATGTTGATTTTTAAAAATCAAAATGAAAAGTTCAATTGACCTTCACTCCTTATGCGTTTTGCCCAGGTACAAACAAACATAAGGAGTGAAGGTCAATTGAACTTTTCATTTTGATTTTTAAAAATCAACACTCCGTAAGAAAATAATAAATTCTTTTTATTTTTTTTTATTTTTTTCAATAATCATCGGCCAGACCACGGGCAAACCTTCTCTAGGTGCAAGAATGCAATCCCATTCCCCTAGAAATATAAAGTTTACAGTGTGTTTGCACTGTAAGCTTTATATATGTGTCGACAAACATCGACCAAACATTGCGTCTTAGAAAGGTACAAACAACATCTAACTGATGAGCCCATTGTTTGTACCTGGGCGATAAACGGTATTCCTTCTTTGACTTGTTGTAAAATGGGTGCGGAAGTCAAGAGTTTTTTGAGTCTATCAAAAGAACATTGTTCCTCATTTTCCCATTTCCAAACTGCCTTTTTTTGTCAGATTTGACAATGATTTAGATATGTCAGCGAAATCGGGTATGAATCTTCTATCCCATGAACAGGTCTGGAGGAACGAAAGTACTTGTTTTTGATTTTTCGGCGGAGGTCGCAACAGTATGGCGGCTGTCTTCTCTGGATCAGCTTTAAATCCATTTGGTGTTAAGATATGACCCAAGTACTTAATTTCTGAGCAACAGAATTTACATTTATTCCGATTGAGACGGAATCCAAATTTCTTTAGGCGTTCAAAAACTATTTCTAAGTCTTTTAAATGAGTTACTAGATCTTCGGAACAAATAATTATGTCATCTAGATAAGCCAAAATCAGAATTTGTGGCAGACCATTCCATGAACTTGTCAATTAACCGTTGAAATGTTGCCGGCGCATTTCGTAGTCCTAACGGCATTCGATTGAAGACGTATGATCCAAATGGCGTGATAAAAGCAGTTTTCTGTTTGTCTTCTTCTGCAACTTTTATCTGCCAGTATCCAGATCGTAAATCTAATGTAGACATATAAGGCGTGCTTTTGGCTGCGTGAAGAAGGTCATCCATTCGTGGTAGTGGATACCGATCCGGTATTGTTATAGCGTTAAGTTTACGGTAGTCAATACAAACTCGTATACCACCATCCTTCTTCGAGACCATAACGACGGGAAAAGCCCAAGGGGACTCACTTTCCTTAATAATATTTTTTAATAGCATATCGTTTATTTCGGTTTTCAGTTGAATTCTTCTGGCAGGTGAAATTCTGTATGGAGCATTTGAAATTGGTTTGTGTGTGCCAGTGTTGATTTTATGTTCAATACATGGTATGGGGATTGTAATTTCTCCAAATAAATCAATATGTTTTGACAGTAATTTTTCAAGATTAAGTTTTTCTGGTGAATTTATGTTACACCCTTCTAGCGGACGTAGTTTAATATCTATGGAGTTAAGTATAAACCAATCATCAACATTTGTTTCTACCCTTTTTGGGGCACTAAATAAGTCACTGAATTTGTCTGGAGTTCTCATCTCTTGGGGAACAGCATCCGAAAAAATTGCCTGAATAACGTGGGGAGAATAGTTGTCTTCCCTTCTTCTTTTTGGCGTATTCGCAATAGGACTAATGGTGTCGTGACTTTCAATCCAAGTGAGATAAGATGCAACTTCCTTTAGCTTTACATCCTTTTCCAAAATTTGAAGATACCTTTGTTTTCAATTGAATTGAGGGAGCTTAAACTGTTTCTCATTTTTTGGCGACATTCGTTTTTCTGCGCTACATTTTATAAGTTTAAAGTCAAATATAGTTCCTGGGTCATTGATGAAGTAAAATGCTCCCTGAGCGATGTTCAAAACTAGACCGCATTGTTCTAAAAAGTCGATTCCTAGGAGAGTGCGATTTCCCCTTGCTTTTGGCAAAGCGATGATACGGATTTTCCGTAGCCTTTTTCCAATGATGATATCGACAACTGTGGAATAAACGACTTCTTTTCTTGTTATTCCGTCAGCTAGAGTGACTTCTGCATTGACTTTTTGGAATGAACACACTTTCTGAACAAGCTTCTCATATAATTGTGCTCCTGCCACGCTTGTTCTAGCTGCGGTATCAATGTACATATGCTTCACCGTTGAAGCCGTTTATATTGATGTCAACCGTTTGAACGCTTCTACCTATAACCTATTATTTTCATTTCTGTCTCTGTTCTGTGAACTTCACTTGATGTTTTTACTTAGTGGCGTCTTTGTTGTGATTTTGTTCTTGTACTTCTGTGTTTTGTAATGCGTGGTAATTTTTGTGTTAATTTTAGCAACATGGGGCTAAGATCCAATTTCTTTTCAGTGTACGCCCATACTGCTAAATGCAGGCCAGCTGTTTTGGCATTAAGTGAAACACATTTAGGTGAGAATTCTGATCCTACAGAGTTTTCCCTTCCTGGCTATTGCTTAGTGCCTTTATTCTTATCCTCTTATGGCCTCGCCGTGTATGTTCGTAATGATGTTGCCTATCAAGTTCTACCACAATACGGCCTCTGTTAAACTAAGAACTTCAACTTCATGTGGTTAAAATTCAGCGTCCATAAGCACATCATCCATTATTGTTTCATTTATAGAAGCCCCAATTTAGATAGTAATTCAACCTCTAACGAGTTTAATGCGCTATCTGACTCCATTTCAAGAATTGTTTCCCATTACCCTCTCACTGAAATCACTATTGCGGGTGATTTCAAGGTACACAATTCTGGGTGGCTTCGTCATTCTGGCCAGACAACACCCGAAGGTAGGTGTGCTGAGATCTTTGCTGAATTAAATCTTTTAACTCAGCTTGTTGATGAGCCCACTCGGGTTCCGGATATTTCTGGCCATTCGGCCAACACATTAGATTTGTTTCTCACTTCTCATCCTGAAAAATATAGGGTCAAAGTGTCATCACCTCTAGGCACGTCGGACCATTGTGTCATATCGGTAGATTTTCCGGTTTCCGTCACAGTAAAAAGAGAAAAAGTCCCAAAAAGAACTGTATGGCAATATGAGAAAGCCAATTGGGACGATCTGAATAATTTCTTTCGAAATTTCAACTGGTCTTTGTGCTTTCTCGACGGTAACGTGGATGCATCAGCTGATATGATATCTAACGTAATTCTCAACGGCATGACTAACTTTGTTCCGCATAGATCAAAGAGCATCATCCAAAAAAATCCAAAGAAAATTCGTGGTTCGATTCGAGCTGTAGGGAGATGATTAGGGAAAGAGAAAAGTGTTTTCGGTTTTTTAAAAATGACCCTACAGAAGAAAACAGAAATAAGTTTAAGTGCGCCAGGAACGCCTGCAATACTCACATACAGAAGACCAAGTTTTTATATGACCAAAAGGTAAGGCAAAAAATACTATTGTGTCCAAAAGGAAGTAAAAACTTTTGGTCTTTTGTTAAGAATATTAAGAACTCGACCACATCATCGGTCCCAACGCTCGTCTTCAATGACTCTCCGTATGTCAGCTCTATCGACAAAGCCAATTTGCTGGCAGCTCAATTTGCTGCCCACTCGACACTTCCTTATAGCATGTTGGCTCCACCTGAGCTCGAGTCTGCAAATTCTTTGATGAAGCAGATATTTTTTCGAACTCGCTCGGTTGCGAGAGTCCTTAAAGATCTCAACATACATAAATCCGCTAGTCCAAATGGTATCCCCGCCGTTATTCTGAAGAGGTGTTCTTCTACGCTGGCAAAACCACTGCGTAAACTTTTCCATCTTTCCTGCTGGGATTTTTCCGAGCAGATGGAAAACTGCATTTGTCCAGCCGGTCTCTTAAAAAGGCGAATCTTCCTCCCCTTCCAATTACTGTCCAATTGCACTAACGTCCCTTCTTTCCAAGGTCATGGAAACGTTGATAAACCGTCAACTTATGAAATATCTTGAAGAACGAAAGCTTCTTAATGACCGTCAGTACGGCTTTCGTAGCAAACGGTCCACTGGTGATTTGATGGCTTATCTCACCGAAAAGTGGAACCAATCTTTACATTGTTTTGGAGAAAGTAAGATTATTGCGCTTGATATTTCTAAAGCATTTGATAGAGTTTGGCATCAGGCTCTTTTATCGAAAATGCGTGCTTTTGGTATCGATGAGTCTCTTCTTCGTAGGATTAGAAATTACCTTTCCGACCGTTCAATACAAGTTGTGTTGGATGGCTTCAAGTCTGATACCCACTTCATAAATGCTGGTGTGCCCCAAGGCTCCGTTTTGTCTCCGACTCTCTTCCTCATTTTCGTTAATGATGTCTTGTCTGAAACTTCTAATCCGCTTAACTGTTTTGCTGACGACTCGACCCTCAGTTTTTCATATTCGTTTCCAAATTCACGTCCCTGCTCTTCGGACGTGGAAATGGAACGGTTGCGTATGATAAGCTCATTGAATTCTGACCTTGACAGCATTGTTTCATGGGGTCTTATGAACCGAGTAGAATTCAATGCTTCGAAAACTCAATGCTGTCTCTTGTCGTTGAAGCTTAACATTCCCCCATTGCCATTTTCAATGAATGGTACCTGCATCGAAGAAACCGAAAAGCTGTCAGTACTTGGTATGTGTGTCAACGATGATCTTCGTTGGAATGACCACATATTTGAAGTCGCCAAAAATGCTGCAAAGTGCTTAGGTTTCCTAAAGCGATGCAGAAAATTTTTCACCCCTCTGATCTGGCTATAATCTATAAGGCATAGATCCGCCCAAAACTAGAGTATAATTCCCATATCTAGTCAGGTGCTTCTCAAACATCTTTGCACCTTCTTGATAGGATACAAAACAGAGCGTTGAGATTGATAGGTGATAGTTCAATTGTAGAATCGATTGATTCTCTTGAACATCGTCGAAATGTAACTTGCCTCATTCTTTTTTATCGCTTCTTTTACAAACAGTGCTCTAGTGAAATAGCCAGTTGCATTCCTCCCCTGAAACAATTTAACCGCAATACCCGCCTCGCAAGGAATGCTCATCAGTTCTACAGAAGTTCAAGTGTGATGTGCATCTCGGCATCTCCTTTCTTATCCCTTAATAATTTCATAAAAAAAAAAAAAAAAAAAAACGCGAATCAGCAAGGCTTACATCTAATATCGTCGGGCAATCAGGTTGGACAATTTGATCTACAATAACCAGCCGCTCCACATCCATAACAATTCAGCGATGGTCTTTTTGGTACGTTTTAACTGTTATTTGCTTTTTTAAAACATTGTTCAATAGAATATCCTTGCTTCCTGCACAAAATGCAAAAATTCCTTTCTTCTCTTAAAGATGACTTTTCTTCTGGTTCGGACTCGATTCCGCCAATTGTTTTAAAAAAGTGTTCCTCACGTTTATTATCTCCACTTGAATATCTTTTCAAGCTTTCTTTAAAATCTGGAATATCTTTGGAAAAAATCTTTTATAACACCTGTTTTCAAGAAGGGTGAAAAAATTGATATAAAAAACTACAGGCCAATTTCAAAGCTCTCATGCATACCCAAGCTATTTGAACAAGTAGTCTGCGAAAGCCTATCCTTCTTTGCAAGGAATGTTATCTGCCATCAGCAGCATGGATTTATGCAAAGAAGATCGACGGCTACCAACCTTCTATCCTTTTATCATAAATGTTCCAACGCCCTTGAATGTGGGAACGAGCTTGACTGCATTTACACTGATTTCTCTAAGGTGTTTGACCAACTGTCTCATAATATTATATTATATAAACTAAAAGCATTTGGATTTCCCCCATTATTTATTGTTTGGATAAGCTCCTACCTAAAAAATAGGTCTTATGAAGTCAAATTTCGAAATGTTTTATCAAAACCATTCATTGCTTTGTCTGGTGTGCCACAAGGAAGTCATCTTGGTCCCTTACTTTTCATTGTTGCAATTAATGATGTAATTTCTTGCATTTCCTATAGTGACATTTTAATCTTTGCTGATGATATGAAGATTTTTAAAACCATCAAAAATGCTTCAGATCGAGACTTCTTACAAAAAGATATCGACAGTTTTGTTCTATGGTGTTGTAAGAACGGACTTAGTTTGAACGCTTCCAAGTGCCAAAGTATGACCTTCTCCTGGAAAAGATCGCCAAGTATTGGAGAATATTCAATATCGCAACAATCCCTATCTCAAGTTTTTAGTTTCCGTGACCTCGGTGTTCTATTTAGTACCAACCTCGAGTTTAATGAACACATCAACCTCATTATTAACAAATCAAATTCAATGCTTGGCTTTATTAAGCGATGGGCAAAAGAATTTAATGACCCCTATGTCACTCTCTCTTTATATAACTGTTATGTTCGTCCACATCTAGAATATGCGTCTCAGGTGTGGTCACCATTTTATGATATTCATAAATCTCGAATCGAAGCAGTACAGCATAGGTTCATACGTTTCGCTCTCAAAGGTCTTCCTTGGGAAGATCCTTTCAATCTACCTCCTTACGAAAATCGTATTCGCCTATTAAACCTTCAAACCCTCTCACAGAGACGAATTAACAATGATTTAGTTCTTTTTCATCAATTAATAACCGGTTCAACTGATGCCCCCGACTTGCTTTCCCACATAAGTTTCAACTATCGCGGAGGATCTCACCAACTACGTAATTTAGAGTTTTTACATTGCTCCCAACACAGAACTAACTATGGCATGCATGAGCCATTAGCTCGCATGAGTAGGTTATCTAACTCATATCCTTTTGTTTCCGATTTCAACCTAAGTAAAAATACTTTAAAATTAAAACTAAGAACCAGTGTGCCACCTGCATGACTTTTATTTGATATTTTGTTATTGTAAATTAATTTCTGTTCTTATTTATGTATAGTTTTTGTTTAATAATGTTTCCCTAGTTTATTTTGTTCTATTTATTAATGTACTTTTTTTTATTTTTTTTTGTTAAAAATTGTAATGTCTTTTATTTTTTTCCTCGTATACGTTCTATTTGTGCTTGTGTGGGCGTTATTTACTAACCACTTACACTTGCATTAATGATGAAGAGCGTAGATAAGTGTGTACAAATGAGCTTGCTCTAAGTTCAGTACCGCTTAAGTCTCTGAGATGCAAAACAAAAAACGCCTCTTTTCAACTCCACGGCATGATTCTCTAGAGGCCTTGCTTCTTTATTTATAATTTCCGCTTCACGCGCTTCCTTTAACAGCTCTTGGAAGTTCTTAACAGAGTTTCGAGGGACTTTTTCCCTTATATTGAGAAGAATCTGTCCATAGATCATGTTGATCATAATCTCTTCAGATAAACTATCGGTCAACTGAGAAAAAAGTGTGCGCTTCCTACATATAAATTCATCCGTTGACTCGTTGCGTTTCTGCTTCTCTTCGAAAAACTCAACATAAATTCTCCATGAAGGCTTTGGTGGCGCAAATGAAGAACTTAGTAGTTCTATAGCTTCATTAAAGGTTCTTGCCTCATTTCTTACAACTTGCCACCAGTTTGAGGCAAAATCTTCCAATAACAATGGTAATCCTATAATAGCATTGTTGTCAGAAACATTTTCTACATTTTTGTAAACAGTTATTGTTGCTATGAAATCTTTTAGCTTAGAAGTATTTCTTTCACCATTAAAACGAGCGCTGCATCGGCTAAACGTACCATTGTTCTCTTTTGTACTCACAGCAGCTTCCAAACGAGTAAGCTGATCTTCAGTTATGGTGATGGGAGGTTCAGCCATTTTCGTAGGTTTAGATTGAGTAGTTGGAATTTTTGAAATGTCTTCGATGACAGTGGTTTCGTGTTCAGCTTCAGCAGAGTCGAAATCTGATGTAAAATCGTTTTCTGATTCAGACGAAGTGTTTCTTTGTAAATGTGTTTTGGCTTTTTTTTTTTTGTGTTGCACTTAAGTGTGTTGTACTGTTACGCAATTACTCTCGTTGTGTTTTGGTTGCAAATAATCAATTTTTAAAAGTGAAAGATACGGCTTTTTCTCTGTCTCAAACCAATCGAAAAAAAATTTTTCTATGAGCACTTATAGGTACGGGTTGTACTGTGACAAATTTTAGAATTGTTGTTGTTGTTGTGTTTCAAAATTCTGATCTGCTGCACCAGCGAAAAATTCGATCTTCACAACTGACTTCTTATATTTATTTGCATAGGCAGGTTCTACTGTATTCCGTATAAACGGCTTCTACTGTGGTGTAAAATAAATTTAACAGTACACAGATAGCCCCACGTTGGGCGCCAATTGAAGTGTGGCTAGCACTGTGCTGGGGTCGTAATCAGTTGTGTAGTGGATTAAAAAAAAATGATCTTCCGATGCCATGCTGATGAGAACAAAATAACCAAGCGAACGTATATTACGTTCAGCTTGTTTATGCGAATATGTAAGTAATCTCTTGTTATGGAAGAAGAAGAGCCAGGCGACCAATATATGTTCAGCCTGTCTACTACCAATGGTGATGTCTCAAGCAATACGTTTCAATAAAAAAAGTTTGTTTCTCCAACGTAATGTTGTGTGATAACAATGGCTTTATTCAACAGACTGCGACTATTTAACTGTTTAACTGTTTAACTATTTTTATTGAACAGGTATATATACAATTGGTTCTTAATTCTAAGATTACACTACATTTAGATATATTTTTGTTTTGTTGGCACAGAAGGGGCCTAACTTTAAATAATAAGTTGTTTGCTAAAATAATGATAATTATTGCCTAAGATAAGAAAAAAAATAAATATTTTTAATGTTATTAAAAAAATCTCGGGTTGTTCAGATCCGGTTGTCTTTATGTTGAAGGGGGTCTGCGACTATTTTACATTTTGTCCGTCCTTTTATAGCGAGAAGTAGCACATTATAACTTATTTTAATCTTAACAAAAATGTGTTGCTTTGAGCACTTTTAAATTAAAAAAAAAATGTGCTAACTATTATTATTGTTTACATTTCAATGATTTTTAGATCATTTGAAATTGTATGATGTTTAATATATGTGTACTAAGGATGGCTGTTACAATCCCCCCCTCTGCCTCATGGAACGTCTCGGACATGTGGCAAGACTGGATGGATTGGCAGAAATAGGTGAAGTCATCCTTCTCTTACTGTCAGTAATCGGACTGGTTTCTTTCACAGGTCTTCCTCTTTTTCTGAAAGATATAAGTGGGCTAGGAGTAGGTAGCTCTTTTGAACTACAAGAGTATGACGTGATCATCGACGCATGGTATGTACCTAATGGTACTGATGGATTGGACTCTTTGGCAATTGTGAAGCTGCTAGATCCTTTCTTTGCGATAATTATATATGGGCCGTCCCTTTTTGGAGCTAATTTTGATGTGAAGCCCTTTGAAGCATTGGTAATAGGATGAGTTTTGACAAGAACTTTATCGCCTTATTCGAATTTGTGGTGGGGTCTTCTTTTCTTGTCAGCGTATATTTTGTTTCTATCTTGCGATTTCTCGGACGCTTCTTTTGCTTCTTTCAATGTGTCCGACAATTTAAGCAAATGTGGAGTGATCTGGGGTATGAAATTTTCGGACAAGATGATGGCTAATAATTGCTGGAAGTTTGAGATTCCATTATGTGTGTTCGTTCCCAACTAAAATTGATAATTGAGTGATAATTGTTCAATTGTAGAATCGATTGATTCTCTTGAACATCGTCGAAATGTAACTTGCCTCACTCTTTTTTATCGCTTCTTTTACAAACAGTGCTCTAGTGAAATAGCCAGTTGCATTCCTCCCCTGAAACAATTTAACCGCAATACCCGCCTCGCAAGGAATGCTTATCAGTTCTACAGAAGTTCAAGTGTGATGTGCATCTCGGCATCTCCTTTCTTATCCTTTAATAATTTCATTAAAAAAAAAAAAAAAAAAAAAAAAAAAAAAAAGGCGAATCAGCAAGGCTTACATCTAATATCGTCGGGCTATCAGGTTGGACAATTTGATCTACAATAACCAGCCGCTCCACATCCATAACAATTAAGCGATGGTCTTTTTGGTACGTTTTAACTGTTATTTGCTTTTTTAAAACATTGTTCAATAGAATATCCTTGCTTCCTGCACAAAATGCAAAAATTCCTTTCTTCTCTTAAATATGACTTTTCTTCTGGTTCGGACTCGATTCCGCCAATTGTTTTAAAAAAGTGTTCCTCACGTTTATCATCTCCACTTGAATATCTTTTCAAGCTTTCTTTAAAATCTGGAATATCTTAGGAAAAAATCTTTTATAACACCTGTTTTCAAGAAGGGTGAAAAAATTGATATAAAAAACTACAGGCCAATTTCAAAGCTCTCATGCATACCCAAGCTATTTGAACAAGTAGTCTGCGAAAGCCTATCCTTCTTTGCAAGGAATGTTATCTGCCATCAGCAGCATGGATTTATGCAAAGAAGATCGACGGCTACCAACCTTCTATCCTTTTATCATAAATGTTCCAACGCCCTTGAATGTGGGAACGAGCTTGACTGCATTTACACTGATTTCTCTAAGGTGTTTGACCAACTGTCTCATAATATTATATTATATAAGCTAAAAGCATTTGGATTTCCCCCATTATTTATTGTTTGGATAAGCTCCTACCTAAAAAATAGGTCTTATGAAGTCAAATTTCGAAATGTTTTATCAAAACCATTCATTGCTTTGTCTGGTGTGCCACAAGGAAGTCATCTTGGTCCCTTACTTTTCATTGTTGCAATTAATGATGTAATTTCTTGCATTTCCTATTCTAAAAAGATTTAAAGAACATTTTGCACATCTTAAATATAATGAAAAAGAAAAGTCAAGTGTTGCAGAACATATGCTAGAAAATAGTCATAGCTTTAGTTTGCAAAATTTAAAACTAATAAGGAATGTAAATAGCAATTATGAATTAGATGCTTTTGAATCATTTTACATATTTAAAAACAAAAATAATCTAATGAATAGTGATGATGGACCAATCAAAGATTCAATATTCAAAAAATTTTTTAATAGATTCAACTCAACTCAACTGTAATTTTGTTTAGAAACATTTTTGTTTATTATTAGTTTTTTGACAAATAATTTAATTTAATTTAATTTTATAAATCTCACTGACGATGGAAGCATTGCTTCTGAAATGTACATCTGAGGAAATAAAATAAGTGTTTTAACTGTTAAAAACTTTACTAATCTTTTCATTTATTAGATTAAAAAACACGTGGAATATCTCAACTAAAAAACTCATCAATTATGGCTAACGTGCTTCAAGAGATACAAAAAACAAAAAATAGATACCTGAAACTGAGGACGAAGATTAAATATTTACAAGCAGATATATTTTTTCTTAGAAGATGTAAGAAACAGAATGTTTTTCCGAATTTTATTCAACTTTGGGGTCCAACAAATTGTGAAAATAAGGGAATTATAGAGAAAGCTATTTGTGCAGGACAGAAAATGTGGCTTAATCTTGAAATAAAGTCTAAATACTCAAAGCTGTCTGTAATTGAACGTGAGGCATATTCCCTGCATCTATATCTCAGCAATAAACTAAATCATGAGGGAAATAATCAAATGCAAATAATGGAACAATCAAGCGATTGGAATAATTTTATTATGCATGTTCAAGATACAGTTGACTGTAAATTTGGTAAGAAAAAACAAATCTTAATTAAAAAATTCAATCTTTTAATAGGTAGAGTCAATTATAATGAGCAAAAGAAGATTTTTAAAGAAGTAGAACCAGTAGAAGATTTCATAAAAAATTTTTCAAGTTTGGAATTTACAACAAATGAATTGGAATTACTCAATAGAGGATTAAATTTTGCATTGCAACCAACAAAAGAAAAAGCTATCCAAAGTGCTTTGATTAACATTGAAACAGCTCTAAAACATTTCAATGATCCTGACGATAAAGTTAGAGTAAGGTCCGAAGCTATAGATAAAATTAATTTTAACGATCTAACGAACATGACTGCTAAAATGAAAAATTTTAGAGGAGCAGCGAAAAGTTTAAAAGAAAAGAAAGCTTCAGTTATTTTCAGTAAAGCTGATAAAAGCAATAATATTGTAATACTAGACAAACAAGAATATATTGCAATAACTGAACAATTTATAAGAACTGGACCTTATGAAGAAGTAATTTTTAATCCTTTACCGGGAATGATAAGGAGAACTAAAGAAGCTATCAAACAAGCAGTTAAAGTTTTTAATGATCCTAATTTATCAAGGAAATTAAATGTTTCAAATCCAATTTTACCAAGATTATATTCTCAGTTAAAATTACATAAACCAGGAAAACAAATAAGACCAATTACATCAACAACTGGATCAATATTATCAAAACTTGAATGTTGGTTATTAGAAAAACTAAATAATCTCCCAATCAAATTTGAAACAGCAGCTATAAAAAATGGAATTGAATTTGCAGAAAAAGTAAAGAACTTAAAAATAGCTAGCAATGAGATTCAAGTTTCATTCGATGTTGTTTCATTATATCCAAATGTTCCAATTGATGAAACTTTAGTTTTTCTGAGAAAATGGCTAGAAAGAAATACACTTAAACCAGAAGCAATAAATGAATTTGTAAAACTTACTAAACTGTGCATGGATGAAAATTGGTTCCAGTTTAATGAAAAGTTTTACAGACAAAAATTTGGTTGCAGTATGGGATCACATATGAGCCCGTTTTTAGCAAATTTATTTATGTCGCATATAGAAACTGAAATGAAAAATCAAGTAAATTTCCCAAGAATTTGGTTAAGATATGTAGATGATATATGGGCGATAATCAAAAAACATGAACTCCGTCAGCTCATTAACAAATTAAATAGAACTAAATACCCATCAATAAAATTTACATATGAAGAAGAAATTGAAGGGAAACTAAATTTTCTGGATTTAAGTATAACTCGGAATGGAGACAATTTCGAATTGGATATATACAGAAAACCAACGAATACTCTGAGATACATTACATCAGACTCGTTCCATTCCTTTGAACATAAGATGTCAGCTTTTCACTCAATGATTTTTAGAGCTCTAAATATTCCAATGACTATAGAAACAAAAATTAAAGAATTCCAAAAAATTAAAGACATAGCCAAAATTAATGGATATACTGAAGAATTGATTGAAGATTTAACAATTGCACATAGAAGAAAACAAGAATTGAGAAATTATACAACTTTAGATCTAATAAGGAATGAAGGAAATGACGAAAAGAAATATTCAAAATTTTATTTCTATCCAGAAATAACATCTAAGATAAAACCAATCTCTAATAAATATAATATCCGTATGAGTGAGTGCAGCGAAATAAAAATAAAAAATCTGATTGGAGGATCTAAGGATAAAATTGAACAACTTCAAAAGTCAGGAATTTATTCTATCGGATGTAATGATTGTGCAAAAGAATATATAGGACAGACAAGAAGACCTATTCTAAAAAGATTTAAAGAACATTTTGCACATCTTAAATATAATGAAAAAGAAAAGTCAAGTGTTGCAGAACATATGCTAGAAAATAGTCATAGCTTTAGTTTGCAAAATTTAAAACTAATAAGGAATGTAAATAGCAATTATGAATTAGATGCTTTTGAATCATTTTACATATTTAAAAACAAAAATAATCTAATGAATAGTGATGATGGACCAATCAAAGATTCAATATTCAAAAAATTTTTTAATAGATTCAACTCAACTCAACTGTAATTTTGTTTAGAAACATTTTTGTTTATTATTAGTTTTTTGACAAATAATTTAATTTAATTTAATTTTATAAATCTCACTGACGATGGAAGCATTGCTTCTGAAATGTACATCTGAGGAAATAAAATAAGTGTTTTAACTGTTAAAAACTTTACTAATCTTTTCATTCATTTCCTTTAGCGACATTTTAATCTTTGCTGATGATATGAAGATTTTTAAAACCATCAAAAATGCTTCAGATCGAGACTTCTTACAAAAAGATATCGACAGTTTTGTTCTATGGTGTTGTAAGAACGGACTTAGTTTGAACGCTTCCAAGTGCCAAAGTATGACCTTCTCCCGGAAAAGATCGCCAAGTATTGGAGAATATTCAATATCGCAACAATCCCTATCTCAAGTTTTTAGTTTCCGTGACCTCGGTGTTCTATTTAGTACCAACCTCGAGTTTAATGAGCACATCAACCTCATTATCAACAAATCAAATTCAATGCTTGGCTTTATTAAGCGATGGGCAAAAGAATTTAATGACCCCTATGTCACTCTCTCTTTATATAACTGTTATGTTCGTCCACATCTAGAATATGCGTCTCAGGTGTGGTCACCATTTTATGATATTCATAAATCTCGAATCGAAGCAGTACAGCATAGGTTCATACGTTTCGCTCTCAAAGGTCTTCCTTGGGAAGATCCTTTCAATCTACCTCCTTACGAAAATCGTATTCGCCTATTAAACCTTCAAACCCTCTCACAGAGACGAATTAACAATGATTTAGTTCTTTTTCATCAATTAATAACCGGTTCAACTGATGCCCCCGACTTGCTTTCCCACATAAGTTTCAACTATCGCGGAGGATCTCACCAACTACGTAATTTAGAGTTTTTACATTGCTCCCAACACAGAACTAACTATGGCATGCATGAGCCATTAGCTCGCATGAGTAGGTTATCTAACTCATATCCTTTTGTTTCCGATTTCAACCTAAGTAAAAATACTTTAAAATTAAAACTAAGAACCAGTGTGCCACCTGCATGACTTTTATTTGATATTTTGTTATTGTAAATTGATTTCTGTTCTTATTTATGTATAGTTTTTGTTTAATAATGTTTCCCTAGTTTATTTTGTTCTATTTATTAATGTACTTTTTTTTATTTTTTTTTTTGTTAAAAATTGTAATGTCTTTTATTTTTTTCCTCGTATACGTTCTATTTGTGCTTGTGTGGGCGTTATTTACTAACCACTAACACTTGCATTAATGATGAAGAGCGTAGATAAGTGTGTACAAATGAGCTTGCTCTAAGTTCAGTACCGCTTAAGTCTCTGAGATGCAAAACAAAAAACGCCTCTTTTTCAACTCCACGGCATGATTCTCTAGAGGCCTTGCTTCTTTATTTATAATTTCCGCTTCACGCGCTTCCTTTAACAGCTCTTGGAAGTTCTTAACAGAGTTTCGAGGGACTTTTTCCCTTATATTGAGAAGAATCTGTCCATAGATCATGTTGATCATAATCTCTTCAGATAAACTATCGGTCAACTGAGAAAAAAGTGTGCGCTTCCTACATATAAATTCATCCGTTGACTCGTTGCGTTTCTGCTTCTCTTCGAAAAACTCAACATAAATTCTCCATGAAGGCTTTGGTGGCGCAAATGAAGAACGTAGTAGTTCTATAGCTTCATTAAAGGTTCTTGCCTCATTTCTTACAACTTGCCACCAGTTTGAGGCAAAACCTTCCAATAACAATGGTTATCCTATAATAGCATTGTTGTCAGAAACATTTTCTACATTTTTGTAAACAGTTATTGTTGCTATGAAATCTTTTAGCTTAGAAGTATTTCTTTCACCATTAAAACGAGCGCTACATCGGCTAAACGTACCATTGTTCTCTTTTGTACTCACAGCAGCTTCCAAACGAGTAAACTGATCTTCAGTTATGGTGATGGGAGGTTCAGCCATTTTCGTAGGTTTAGATTGAGTAGTTGGAATTTTTGAAATGTCTTCGATGACAGTGGTTTCGTGTTCAGCTTCAGCAGAGTCGAAATCTGATGTAAAATCGTTTTCTGATTCAGACGAAGTGTTTCTTTGTAAATGTGTTTTGGCTTTTTCAAATAAACGTTTGCTCTTTCTCATTTCAGCTTAGCGAGAAAAAAAAATATTTTTTTTTTGTGTTGCACTTAAGTGTGCTGTACTGTTACGCAATTACTCTCGTTGTGTTTTGGTTGCAAATAATCAATTTTTAAAAGTGAAAGATACGGCTTTTTCTCTGTCTCAAACCAATCGAAAAAAAATTTTTCTGTGAGCACTTATAGGTACGGGTTGTACTGTGACAAATTTTAGAATTGTTGTTGTTGTTGTGTTTCAAAATTCTGATCTGCTGCACCAGCGAAAAATTCGATCTTCACAACTGACTTCTTATATTTATTTGCATAGGCAGGTTCTACTGTATTCCGTATAAACGGCTTCTACTGTGGTGTAAAATAAATTTAACAGTACACAGATAGCCCCACGTTGGGCGCCAATTGAAGTGTGGCTAGCACTGTGCTGGGGTCGTAATCAGTTGTGTAGTGGATTAAAAAAAAATGATCTTCCGATGCCATGCTGATGAGAACAAAAGAACCAAGCGAACGTATATTACGTTCAGCTTGTTTATGCGAATATGTAAGTAATCTCTTGTTATGGAAGAAGAAGAGCCAGGCGACCAATATATGTTCAGCCTGTCTACTACCAATGGTGATGTCTCAAGCAATACGTTTCAATAAAAAAAGTTTGTTTCTCCAACGTAATGTTGTGTGATAACAATGGCTTTATTCAACAGACTGCGACTATTTAACTGTTTAACTGTTTAACTATTTTTATTGAACAGTTATATATACAATTGGTTCTTAATTCTAAGATTACACTACATTTAGATATATTTTTGTTTTGTTGGCACAGAAGGAGCCTAACTTTAAATAATAAGTTGTTTGCTAAAATAATGATAATTATTGCCTAAGATAAGAAAAAAAAAAAATATTTTTAATGTTACTAAAAAAAATCTCGGGTTGTTCAGATCCGGTTGTCTTTATGTTGAAGGGGGTCTGCGACTATTTAACATTTTGTCCGTCCTTTTATAGCGAGAAGTAGCACATTATAACTTATTTTAATCTTAACAAAAATGTGTTGCTTTGAGCACTTTTAAATTAAAAAAAAATGTGCTAACTATTATTATTGTTTACATTTCAATGATTTTTAGATCATTTGAAATTGTATGATGTTTAATATATGTGTACTAAGGATGGCTGTTACAATCCCCCCCTCTGCCTCATGGAACGTCTCGGACATGTGGCAAGACTGGATGGATTGGCAGAAATAGGTGAAGTCATCCTTCTCTTACTGTCAGTAATCGGACTGGTTTCTTTCACAGGTCTTCCTCTTTTTCTGAAAGATATAAGTGGGCTAGGAGTAGGTAGCTCTTCTGAACTACAAGAGTATGACGTGATCATCGACGCATGGTATGTACCTAATGGTACTGATGGATTGGACTCTTTGGCAATTGTGAAGCTGCTAGATCCTTTCTTTGCGATAATTATATATGGGCCGTCCCTTTTTGGAGCTAATTTTGATGTGAAGCCCTTTGAAGCATTGGTAATAGGATGAGTTTTGACAAGAACTTTATCGCCTTATTCGAATTTGTGGTGGGGTCTTCTTTTCTTGTCAGCGTATATTTTGTTTCTATCTTGCGATTTCTCGGACGCTTCTTTTGCTTCTTTCAATGTGTCCGACAATTTAAGCAAATGTGGAGTGATCTGGGGTATGAAATTTTCGGACAAGATGATGGCTAATAATTGCTGGAAGTTTGAGATTCCATTATGTGTGTTCGTTCCCAACTAAAATTGATAATTGAGTGATAATTGTTCAATTGAAGAATCGATTGATTCTCTTGAACATCGTCGAAATGTAACTTGCCTCACTCTTTTTTATCGCTTCTTTTACAAACAGTGCTCTAGTGAAATAGCCAGTTGCATTCCTCCCCTGAAACAATTTAACCGCAATACCCGCCTCGCAAGGAATGCTTATCAGTTCTACAGAAGTTCAAGTGTGATGTGCATCTCGGCATCTCCTTTCTTATCCTTTAATAATTTCATTAAAAAAAAAAAAAAAAAAAAAAAAAAAAAAAAAAAAAAAAAAAAAAAAGGCGAATCAGCAAGGCTTACATCTAATATCGTCGGGCTATCAGGTTGGACAATTTGATCTACAATAACCAGCCGCTCCACATCCATAACAATTAAGCGATGGTCTTTTTGGTACGTTTTAACTGTTATTTGCTTTTTTAAAACATTGTTCAATAGAATATCCTTGCTTCCTGCACAAAATGCAAAAATTCCTTTCTTCTCTTAAAGATGACTTTTCTTCTGGTTCGGACTCGATTCCGCCAATTGTTTTAAAAAAGTGTTCCTCACGTTTATCATCTCCACTTGAATATCTTTTCAAGCTTTCTTTAAAATCTGGAATATCTTAGGAAAAAATCTTTTATAACACCTGTTTTCAAGAAGGGTGAAAAAATTGATATAAAAAACTACAGGCCAATTTCAAAGCTCTCATGCATACCCAAGCTATTTGAACAAGTAGTCTGCGAAAGCCTATCCTTCTTTGCAAGGAATGTTATCTGCCATCAGCAGCATGGATTTATGCAAAGAAGATCGACGGCTACCAACCTTCTATCCTTTTATCATAAATGTTCCAACGCCCTTGAATGTGGGAACGAGCTTGACTGCATTTACACTGATTTCTCTAAGGTGTTTGACCAACTGTCTCATAATATTATATTATATAAACTAAAAGCATTTGGATTTCCCCCATTATTTATTGTTTGGATAAGCTCCTACCTAAAAAATAGGTCTTATGAAGTCAAATTTCGAAATGTTTTATCAAAACCATTCATTGCTTTGTCTGGTGTGCCACAAGGAAGTCATCTTGGTCCCTTACTTTTCATTGTTGCAATTAATGATGTTGTTTCTTGCATTTCCTATAGCGACATTTTAATCTTTGCTGATGATATGAAGATTTTTAAAACCATCAAAAATGCTTCAGATCGAGACTTCTTACAAAAAGATATCGACAGTTTTGTTCTATGGTGTTGTAAAAACGGACTTAGTTTGAACGCTTCCAAGTGCCAAAGTATGACCTTCTCCCGGAAAAGATCGCCAAGTATTGGAGAATATTCAATATCGCAACAATCCCTATCTCAAGTTTTTAGTTTCCGTGACCTCGGTGTTCTATTTAGTACCAACCTCGAGTTTAATGAGCACATCAACCTCATTATCAACAAATCAAATTCAATGCTTGGCTTTATTAAGCGATGGGCAAAAGAATTTAATGACCCCTATGTCACTCTCTCTTTATATAACTGTTATGTTCGTCCACATCTAGAATATGCGTCTCAGGTGTGGTCACCATTTTATGATATTCATAAATCTCGAATCGAAGCAGTACAGCATAGGTTCATACGTTTCGCTCTCAAAGGTCTTCCTTGGGAAGATCCTTTCAATCTACCTCCTTACGAAAATCGTATTCGCCTATTAAACCTTCAAACCCTCTCACAGAGACGAATTAACAATGATTTAGTTTTTTTTCATCAATTAATAACCGGTTCAACTGATGCCCCCGACTTGCTTTCCCACATAAGTTTCAACTATCGCGGAGGATCTCACCAACTACGTAATTTAGAGTTTTTACATTGCTCCCAACACAGAACTAACTATGGCATGCATGAGCCATTAGCTCGCATGAGTAGGTTATCTAACTCATATCCTTTTGTTTCCGATTTCAACCTAAGTAAAAATACTTTAAAATTAAAACTAAGAACCAGTGTGCCACCTGCATGACTTTTATTTGATATTTTGTTATTGTAAATTAATTTCTGTTCTTATTTATGTATAGTTTTTGTTTAATAATGTTTCCCTAGTTTATTTTGTTCTATTTATTAATGTACTTTTTTTTATTTTTTTTTGTTAAAAATTGTAATGTCTTTTATTTTTTTCCTCGTATACGTTCTATTTGTGCTTGTGTTGGCGTTATTTACTAACCACTAACACTTGCATTAATGATGAAGAGCGTAGATAAGTGTGTACAAATGAGCTTGCTCTAAGTTCAGTACCGCTTAAGTCTCTGAGATGCAAAAAAAAAACGCCTCTTTTTCAACTCCTCGGCATGATTCTCTAGAGGCCTTGCTTCTTTATTTATAATTTCCGCTTCACGCGCTTCCTTTAACAGCTCTTGGAAGTTCTTAACAGAGTTTCGAGGGACTTTTTCCCTTATATTGAGAAGAATCTGTCCATAGATCATGTTGATCATAATCTCTTCAGATAAACTATCGGTCAACTGAGAAAAAAGTGTGCGCTTCCTACATATAAATTCATCCGTTGACTCGTTGCGTTTCTGCTTCTCTTCGAAAAACTCAACATAAATTCTCCATGAAGGCTTTGGTGGCGCAAATGAAGAACGTAGTAGTTCTATAGCTTCATTAAAGGTTCTTGCCTCATTTCTTACAACTTGCCACCAGTTTGAGGCAAAACCTTCCAATAACAATGGTAATCCTATAATAGCATTGTTGTCAGAAACATTTTCTACATTTTTGTAAACAGTTATTGTTGCTATGAAATCTTTTAGCTTAGAAGTATTTCTTTCACCATTAAAACGAGCGCTGCATCGGCTAAACGTACCATTGTTCTCTTTTGTACTCACAGCAGCTTCCAAACGAGTAAGCTGATCTTCAGTTATGGTGATGGGAGGTTCAGCCATTTTCGTAGGTTTAGATTGAGTAGTTGGAATTTTTGAAATGTCTTCGATGACAGTGGTTTCGTGTTCAGCTTCAGCAGAGTCGAAATCTGATGTAAAATCGTTTTCTGATTCAGACGAAGTGTTTCTTTGTAAATGTGTTTTGGCTTTTTCAAATAAACGTTTGCTCTTTCTCATTTGAGCTTAGCGAGAAAAAAAAATATTTATTTTTTGTGTTGCACTTAAGTGTGTTGTACTGTTACGCAATTACTCTCGTTGTGTTTTGGTTGCAAATAATCAATTTTTAGAAGTGAAAGATACGGCTTTTTCTCTGTCTCAAACCAATCGAAAAAAAATTTTTCTGTGAGCACTTATAGGTACGGGTTATACTGTGACAAATTTTAGAATTGTTGTTGTTGTTGTGTTTCAAAATTCTGATCTGCTGCACCAGCGAAAAATTCGATCTTCACAACTGACTTCTTATATTTATTTGCATAGGCAGGTTCTACTGTATTCCGTATAAACGGCTTCTACTGTGGTGTAAAATAAATTTAACAGTACACAGATAGCCCCACGTTGGGCGCCAATTGAAGTGTGGCTAGCACTGTGCTGGGGTCGTAATCAGTTGTGTAGTGGATTAAAAAAAATGATCTTCCGATGCCATGCTGATGAGAACAAAAGAACCAAGCGAACGTATATTACGTTCAGCTTGTTTATGCGAATATGTAAGTAATCTCTTGTTATGGAAGAAGAAGAGCCAGGCGACCAATATATGTTCAGCCTGTCTACTACCAATGGTGATGTCTCAAGCAATACGTTTCAATAAAAAAAGTTTGTTTCTCCAACGTAATGTTGTGTGATAACAATGGCTTTATTCAACAGACTGCGACTATTTAACTGTTTAACTATTTTTATTGAACAGGTATATATACAATTGGTTCTTAATTCTAAGATTACACTACATTTAGATATATTTTTGTTTTGTTGGCACAGAAGGGGCCTTACTTTAAATAATAAGTTGTTTGCTAAATTAATGATAACTATTGCCTATGATAAGAAAAAAAATAAATATTTTTAATGTTATTAAAAAAAATCTCGGGTTGTTCAGATCCGGTTGTCTTTATGTTGAAGGGGGTCTGCGACTATTTAACATTTTGTCCGTCCTTTTATAGCGAGAAGTAGCACATTATAACTTATTTTAATCTTAACAAAAATGTGTTGCTTTGAGCACTTTTAAATTAAAAAAAAAATGTGCTAACTATTATTATTGTTTACATTTCAATGATTTTTAGATCATTTGAAATTGTATGATGTTTAATATATGTGTACTAAGGATGGCTGTTACAATCCCCCCTCTGCCTCATGGAACGTCTCGGACATGTTGCAAGACTGGATGGATTGGCAGAAATAGGTGAAGTCATCCTTCTCTTACTGTCAGTAATCGGACTGGTTTCTTTCACAGGTCTTCCTCTTTTTCTGAAAGATATAAGTGGGCTAGGAGTAGGTAGCTCTTCTGAACTACAAGAGTATGACGTGATCATCGACGCATGGTATGTACCTAATGGTACTGATGGATTGGACTCTTTGGCAATTGTGAAGCTGCTAGATCCTTTCTTTGCGATAATTATATATGGGCCGTCCCTTTTTGGAGCTAATTTTGATGTGAAGCCCTTTGAAGCATTGGTAATAGGATGAGTTTTGACAAGAACTTTATCGCCTTATTCGAATTTGTGGTGGGGTCTTCTTTTCTTGTCAGCGTATATTTTGTTTCTATCTTGCGATTTCTCGGACGCTTCTTTTGCTTCTTTCAATGTGTCCGACAATTGAAGCAAATGTGGAGTGATCTGGGGTATGAAATTTTCGGACAAGATGATGGCTAATAATTGCTGGAAGTTTGAGATTCCATTATGTGTGTTCGTTCCCAACTAAAATTGATAATTGAGTTTTGAGGTCTCTATTCTTCCTCTCGACGGGATTTGCTTCTGGGTGATAAAAGAGGGTAAAAGATTATTTAATACCCAAACAGAACGAAAGTTTTTGCATAAGAGCTGAAATGAACTGTGTACCATTATCACTATGAAGGCGCCGCGGGACACCATAACGTAGAAAAACTTCGTTTAGTAAGGTGAGTGCGCAGTTTTCGGCAGTGCCTTCTTTCAGTGGGAAAAGCTCCACCCAACGATTGCACAAATCTTCAAGAATTAGAATCCACTGATGACCACTTGAGCTTGTAGGTAGTGGACCAAAAAGATCTACTGCAATGGTCTCAAATCTTTGACTACTTGGGGATGTTTGTAGCAATCCAGCTGGTTTCAAATTCGAAGCTTTATACCTTTGGCATTCGAGACAAACTTTAAAGTGATAAGCTACATCAGTTCTCATTCCAGCCCAATAGTAGCGACTAGCCATGTAAAACTCGACCACACTTAAGGCATCATAATTCCACAAATGTTGAGCGATCACACTTACGCCAATTCTAACTGGAATACACGCCTTCAAAAACCTTCTTCCAACACACAAAAAATACGCCTCTTGTTGTATATTTTTGATATTTATTTGCACGTAGTGATTGTTTTGTTCTTGAGTTTACAGTGAAGTTAATGTTTCTATATTTATGCCAAAGGTAAAATTTTTATAATTTAGAAAATTTTAATACAAGCAAAAAAAATGGCGGAAGGCCCAAGAAAAGTATTTAATTAAAAAAGATCTTTGCTGGATGGTGGTTGAAAAGTTAATGAGTAGACGTCGCTATGCGACGAACTACTTTTGAAGCAAACAGTACTAGATTTGTACATATAATAATAAAATTGAGAGAGTGAACTATATGTGGTACCAAACCCTAGTTTTTGATTACGCTGGGGAGTGGCAGTGCTTACACTAGATTCGTGTGAACATTACCGCCCCCCTTGGCGAGATACGCCAAAAAAGAGTGTTACTGAAATTAAAGTAAGTGAAAATTGATTAATTGGCAATTTAGTTAATAGGCAATAGGCACAGTTTTACTATGGGTCGGACTATTTCTCCGTTTTGGGTCTTTAGTGTTGCAACTCTGACTCGACCATCGGAACCCGGGTGTATATTTATAACACGGCCTAGACGCCATTCGGTGGATGGCAGATTTTCGTTTTTAATGACGACCAAATCATCAACTTTAATGTTGGTTTGAGGTGTTTTCCATTTGTGTCGTTGATGTAGTTCCTTGAGATATTCATCTTTCCATCTGTGGCAGAACTGTTGTTGGAGGCATTTTACTTTTTCCCACCGATTGATTAACGATAAATTTGCATCGGCCAGATTCGGTTCCGGAAAAGATAAGAGTGGACCGCCGCGTAAAAAACGCCCCGGCGTCAATGCCAACAGATCAGAAGGATCTGTGGACATGGACGATATTGGACGCGAGCGCAAACACGCTTCGATACGTGCTAGAACCGTTGCAAATTCTTCGAACGTAAACTTGGCCTTAGTCCCCAGCCTTCTTAAATGGTTCTTGAAACTTTTAACGCCGGCTTCCCATAGACCTCCCATGTGAGGTGCCCCTGGTGGAATAAAATTCCATTTCAAACCCTGAACGCCATACTTAAGGCTCGTTTCTTTGGGAATGGTGCCTACAAACTTCTTAAACTCCTTGCGTAAAATTGCAGCGGCACCTGTAAAGTTTGTTCCATTGTCGGAAAACACTTCTTTAGGTAAGCCTCGTCTAGAGGTGAACCTGGCAAAGTCCGCGAGGAACGCTTCAGATGACAAATCACTTGCCGCTTCAAGGTGAATTGCCTTGGTGGAAAAGCAGACAAACACACATGCATACCCTTTGGTCATACGACAATTTCGTGCATTGAAGCTCTTGATTATGAAGGGACCCGCGAAGTCGATTCCAGTAAATGTGAACGGTGGAGAAAAGGTAACTCTTTCGGGCGGTAGGGCAGCCATCATCTGCTTGCTTAAGTCTCTTTTGTTGGTTGCGCATATGGTGCAACGACGGATGCAAGACTTAACCAGAATTTGGAGTTTTGGTACCCAGAAACTTTGTCGAGTTAGTCGCACCATTAAAGAGTTGCCACCGTGCATAGAAATCTCATGAATGAATTGAACCAGGAGACAAGCAAAACGGGATTCAAAGGGTAGTATTATAGGGTGACGTTCATTGTACGAAATGTCTGAGTTCGAGAGTCGCCCATTGACTCTAAGAAGCTTGTTTGAATCCAAAAATGGATTAAAGAACAAAATAGAACTTTTCGTTGACACTGGCTTGCCAGCTGCAAGTAGAGAATATTCTGTCGAAAAATGAGCTTCTTGAGCCAATCGGATTAGACGAATTTTCACAAACTCCATTTCTGGTTGCGAGATGTCACGAGACTTGTATTTGCTGGGCTGTTGCTTTGAGACAGACCCGAAGAAGCGAAAAACATAGCACAATACGCGCATAACGCGGGATAACGTCGAAAAACGGTCAAGAAAATCTTCCGGTTTTAGTTGAACTACCAATGAGTTGGTGTTTTGTCCGGAGTCGTCGAGAGAAATGCCTGTTAGTCCCACTAGAGGACTCTGAAAATTTGGCTGGACCACTAACGAGGAAACCTCTTTCTGTTTGAGATCTTCAGTACGTGGAGCGTCTGGTAATGCCACCGGCCATTGAGAGGCTTGTTCACAGAGCCATGATGGGCCCCGCCACCACATACGATTCTGCTTCAGATCGGAGGGCATTACACCTCGAGTGGCCAAGTCCGCGGGATTTTCGGCAGATCTGACGTGCTTCCATACTGCATTGCCGACATTGTCATGTATTTCACTGGTACGGTTTGCAACAAAGGTTTTCCATACGCACGGAGGTTTTTTGAGCCAGGCCAAAACTATGGATGAGTCTGTCCATAAAAAGATTTGATATGTCTGGACTGGAAAATTGGGTAAGTAAAATTTTATCATTTTTGAAAGCAAAAGTGCTCCACAAAGCTCAAGACGCGGTAAAGAGACCGTCTTTAGAGGGGCAACTTTGGACTTCGCACACATCAAGTAGGAGGATGCTTCTCCATTAGGGTGACTTGCGCGTATATAAAGCGCTGCCGCATATGCTTTCTCGGAAGAGTCACAGAAGCCATGAAACTGAATCTCCACAGTGGGGGAGTATTCAACCCAACGTGGAATTTCTATAACCTGTATTTCAGGTAATGACTCTGCAAACTCTTTCCAAGTGGCAAATGATTCAGGGCTGATACGCTCGTCCCACTCAGTGTGCTCAGCCCAAATGCGTTGCATCAATGTTTTGGCGATTATCACTACGGGGGCCAACCACCCCGCAGGATCGAAAAGACGAGCAATTTGAGAGAAGACCTCTCTTTTGGTCGGATTTGTCGACAGTGGAATGCGTTGCGTGGTGAAGTAAAAATTGTCTTCTTTGGCATTCCATCGTACCCCTAGTGTTTTTGTGGTGCTGTCAGCATCGAGCTTCAAGAAACTTTCGTTCAGCGCATGTTCTGGTGGCAAATGGTTAAGTAAGCTAGACGAATTTGCGGTCCACTTACGTAGTATAAACCCAGCTGAGTTTAGCAGCGCTATAAGTTCGATTTGTGCTTGTTTAGCCGAACTGAGAGAATGACCACCAGATAGAACATCGTCGACATAGAACTCCGATTGAATGATTCTAGACGCTAGGGGATACACGGTTCTGCCTTCTTTTGCCAGTTGCAAGAGGGTGCGGATGGCCAGATATGGAGCACAATTGACACCAAAAGTGACGGTTTGAAGTTCAAAGTCTTCGATTTCGGACTCTGGCGAACTGCGAAAGAGGATTCGTTGAAATGGAGTATCTCTAGGGTAGACCAAGATTTGGCGGTTCATTTTCTCAATGTCCGCATTAAAGACAAATTTATAAAATCTCCAGCGGAGAATGAGAGATGGTAAATCTTGCTGCAATATGGGCCCTGGATACAACAAATCGTTTAAACTTACCCCATTCGATGACGATTGAGACGCATTAAAAACAACCCTCACTTTGGTGGTCGTGCTTTCAGGCTTTATGACCGCATGATGTGGCAGATAGAACGAGTTTACTTGACCTCTGGAAATCTTTTCGACCGGAGGCGCTTTCCGCATATGGCCGAGGGCGAGGTATTCCGAAATAACGCTTGAATATTGAGACTTGAGCTCCGCCTTCATGGCTAACGATCTTTCGACTCTAGAGAACTGCCTTAGTGCGATGTGTCTAGAGAACCCTAACTTGCCCTTTGACGATTGTGCCTTGAACGGCAAACGAACAACATACCTCCCATCCGAACGTCTCGAAGTTGTGTTTTTATAAAGTTCGTCACAGTAGCAGTCTTCTGTTGACCGAATGACTGTGGACGGCAGTTCCTCGAGCTCCCAAAATTTTCGTAGCTGAGTATCCAGATTGGAAGTACTCGAACTGTTCGATACTACGAATGTATTGAACGATTGGAACGGCTCCGGAACTGGTCCGGACAGTACCCAGCCGAACATTGTGTTCTGAGCCACGAGGGAATCTGCGATAAGTTGGAGACCGTTCCTTATGATCGATGGGTATAAATCCGCACCGATCAGCAGATCGACCTGGGACGATTTATTAAACGTGAGATCAGCCAGTTTGAGGCCGCCACAAAGGTTAGGATCGATGATACTAAACGATGAACTTGGCAGATTGTTCGTCAATGATCGAAGCACAATTGCCTGGGCAGAAATGGTGATCTGGGCTTCATCTAAGCACGTGATTGCAAACGCACAGAGTTTTTTCGACGTTATGGCGAGATTACCACTGATTCCGGAAATGGTTGTATTCTTATCCGTTACGGGCAAGTTCAAACGCTTTTGTACTGCCTCTGAGATAAAGGATATTTCGGAACCAGGGTCGATAAGAGCGCGAACTATGTGTTTGGATTCTTTGCCAACAATGCAAACTAGTGCCGTTGCAAGCAATATTTTCTTGGGAGCGCCGACATGAAAGTTTTGAAACGACGCTTGAGGCACGAATGGAAGTGACGACGCCGATATTTGAGGAGCTGTTGTTGCACTAGGGAGATTAGTGGACTGTATTTTATTTCCGTTTTCGTTAGCGTTGAGGTGCAACAGTGAGTGATGCCGTTTTTTGCAGTGGCTACAAGAATATTTGCTCGTACAAGCGACCTTTGTATGACTCGCGCTTAAACAGTTGTTGCACAGTTTGTGCTGCCGTACCGTTTGGATTCTCGTTGGGATCGACATTGCCGAAAATTTGGCACACTCATAAATGGAGTGCGCAGCCGCACAGATTTTGCATTCCCCCCCCCCCCTGTTTTGGCAAGGTAAGTGTTGACTCTATTATTGTTTCGAACATTCGTCTCCTTTTTGGGAAGTCTATTAAGCCCTGTGCCTTTTGTCGACGTGGTGTCCGAAATGGACTCCAGCACCTGAAAGCGAGACGTTAAGAACGAGTCTAATTGCTGCCAGGTTGGAACCTTCGTCGGGTCCTCCAGGGATTGTTCCCAAAGGGTCAAGGTAGTTTTGGGCAGTCTACTTGAACACGCAAAGACGAGAATCGGATCCCAGTTTTGTGTTATAACCTTATGCGCTTGCAACGTTGATACCGAATCATTTACAGTACTCTGAAGGGCTCGGATCAATTTGGCCGACTCTTCATGTACTGTTGGCAAGTTAAAGATATTTTTTACCTGATTGTTGACTAAGATTCGAGTATTTTCATACGTAGCCCGCAACGCTTCCCAGGCTAGAGAAAAGCTGGCATTGGTTAGCGGAAATTGGCTGACAATCCGATAAGCCTCGTCTTTGGTTTTGGCTCTAAGGTGGAAGAGTTTTTCTACTTCACCCAACTGGGGGTGTTTAATGTAGACTGCCTCAAACATATCTCGGAAAACCGGCCAGGAGATATAATCCCCCTTGAAGACCTCCGTCTCACATGGAGGTAATTTGAGGTGACGAGGAGCGAATGTTGGTTCAGCTATCGAATTTTTGCCAGTACCCTCAGGTTTCAGTCGTGCTTCGTGATCTAGGAAAAGTGCTGAGCATGCCACATAACTTTCGTTGCACAGTTTATACTTGGTTTCTATGGCTTCAAGGTCTACTGCTGCTTCTCTTGTCTTTGGGCCGCCTTTTATGTATAGGGCATAGGTTTCTTTGACTCCGAGCCACAGTTCTCTTAACTCTGACTTTCTGACTTCGAGAGCGGACAGTGTGTGCCCGTGATCCGTCACCTCTTTCGCCGCTTGGTGAAACTTGACCAATTGATCAGTCGCGAAAATGAAGTCTTCCATCAAAGCCTTCACAAAGTGCGTTTAAAATTGTATAAATGACAAGGAAGCGACACGAAACCAAGAATTTTAAAACTCGTGGCTTAAAGCACTCACAAAACAAAACGAGACTCTCAAAAAGTCAAAAATTTAAATTTAAAATTTCAAAAAAAGTCAAAATTTAGAAGTTCAAGAATCTTCAACAGGCTTGACAGATTCTACTGGGGGCCAACCACCCCGGCTTGGATACACCGTTACGAACGGTGTGTGCGGCACGAACGAGAAAAAAAGTAAGAATCTTCAAAAGGCTTGAAGGATTCTAAAAATTTCAAAAAAAGTTAAAATTTTAAAGCGCAAGAATCTTCAAAAGGCTTGAAGTATTCTAAAAATTTCAAAAAAAGTTAAAATTTTAAAGCGCAAGAATCTTCAACAGGCTTGAAGTATTCTAAAAATTTCAAAAAAAGTTAAAATTTTAAAGCGCAAGAATCTTCAACAGGCTTGATAGATTCTACTGGGGGCCAACCACCCCGGCTTGGATACACCGTTACGAACGGTGTGTGCGGCACGAACGAGAGAAACAATTTCAAAAGTAAAAGATTTTAAATTTAAAAATTTCAAAAAAAAAATCAAAATTTTGAAGCACAAGAATCTTCAACAGGCTTGACAGATTCTACTGGGGGCCAACCACCCCGGCTTGGATACACCGTTACGAACGGTGTGTGCGGCACGAACGAGAAAAAGGTAAGAATCTTCAAAAGGCTTGAAGGATTCTAAAAATTTCAAAAAAAGTTAAAATTTTAAAGCGCAAGAATCTTCAAAAGGCTTGAAGTATTCTAAAAATTTCAAAAAAAGTTAAAATTTTAAAGCGCAAGAATCTTCAACAGGCTTGATGGATTCAAAAAATTTCAAAAAAAATTAAAATGTTGAAGCTCTAGAATCTTCAAAAGGCTTGATAGATTCTACTGGTGGCCAACCACCCCGGCTTGGATACACCGTTACGAACGGTGTGTGCGGCACGAACGAGAAAAAAAGTAAGAATCTTCAAAAGGCTTGAAGGATTCTAAAAATTTCAAAAAAAATTAAAATTTTGAAGCGCAAGAATCTTCAACAGGCTTGATAGATTCTACTGGGGCCAACCACCCCGGCTTGGATGCACCGTAACGAACGGTGTGTGCGGCACGAACGAGAAAAAGGTAAGAATCTTCAAAAGGCTTGAAGGATTCAAAAAATTTCAAAAAAAGTTAAAATTTTAAAGCGCAAGAATATTCAAAAGGCTTGAAGTATTCTAAAAATTTCAAAAAAAGTTAAAATTTTAAAGCGCAAGAATCTTCAAAAGGCTTGAAGTATTCTAAAAATTTCAAAAAAAGTTAAAATTTTAAAGCGCAAGAATCTTCAACAGGCTTGATAGAGATTCTACTGGGGGCCAACCACCCCGGCTTGAATACACCGTTACGAACGGTGTGTGCGGCACGAATGAGAAAAAAATTTCAAAAAATCAAAATATTACATTTAAATATTAAAAGGTCAAACTTTAGAAGCTCTAGAATCTTCAAAGGGCTTGATAGATTCTACTGGGGGCCAACCACCCCGGCTTAGATACACCGATACGAACGGAGTATGTGGCACGAACGAGAGAAAAAATTTCAAAAGTAAAAATTCTAAATTTAAAATTTCAACGAAATCAAAATTTTGAAGCTCTAGAATCTTCAAGAGGCTTGATAGATTCTACTGGGGGCCAACCACCCCGGCTTGGATACACCGTTACTAACGGTGTGTGTGCGGCACGAACTAGAATATGGTAAAAGCGCAGACTCCTTCACAGAGGAAGGCAGTCTATTAAATTTCAAAGAAAACCAAAAAAAAAACTGGGGAACACAACTAAATCGTGTTATCGAAGTTGCTTAAAAATTTCAAAAAATGAATGAAAAGTCAAACTACTGAGATGGAAAGATGAACATCTCAAGAACCGCTTCAACCAAAACGAAATATATACCGATATATAAAAACGGAATGACGCGTTTGACGGTCAAAGTGCAACACCAAAAAAAAAAAAATTGAAATGTATATTTTTAAAAAAAATTGCCAATTAAAAAATGTTCTCACTCACCCTTTACAAATTTAGCTGAAACTTTTAGGTTGCTTCCTCGATGGCTGGTCAGGTCTAGTGATGATCCAAATGATGAATTTTGTTCCTTTGGCAGCGTGGGCAACGTGCCGGGTTGGCAGCGTGTGGCGTTTTTCGCCAACAAAATGGCCGAACAGCGTGGGCAGCGTGCCGGGTTCTTGTGCCTTTGGTAGGTGCCGAGTTTTTTGTTGTTTTGGGCAGCGTGTGGCGTGTTGCAGCGTGTTCAGCGTGTTGCAGCGTGTTCAGCGTGTTGCAGCGTGAGTCGAGCGCTGGTCAGCGCGATGTAAGCGCAAAGCAGCGTGGTTTCGAGCGCAAAGCAGCGTGATGTGGCGCGCAAAGCAGCTTGGTGTGGCTCGTAAGCAGCGTGGTGTGGCTCGTAAGCAGCGTGGTGTGGCTCGCAAAGCAGCGTGGCTAGGAGCGCAAAGCAACGTGATGGATGTCGAGCGCTGGTTAGCGCGATGTGGACCGCACAGCAGCGTGGTTTCGAGCGCTGGTCAGCACACAATGTGACGCGCAAAGCAGCGTGGTGTGGCTCGTAAGCAGCGTGGTGTGGCTCGCAAAGCAGCGTGGTCTCGAGCGCTGGTCAGCGCAATGTGGAGCGCAAAGCAGCGTGTCGATGGCGATTAATAATCTGCTCGGATGGACCAAATGTAAAACTCGACCACACTTAAAGCATCATAATTCCACAAATGTTGAGCGATCACACTTACGCCAATTCTAACTGGAATACACGCCTTCAAAAACCTTCTTCCAACACACAAAAAATACGCCTCTTGTTGTATATTTTTGATATTTATTTGCACGTAGTGATTGTTTTGTTCTTGAGTTTACAGTGAAGTTAATGTTTCTATATTTATGCCAAAGGTAAAATTTTTATAATTTAGAAAATTTTAATACAAACAAAAAAATGGCGGAAGGCCCAAGAAAAGTATTTAATTAAAAAGGTTCTTTGCTGGATGGTGGTTGAAAAGTTAATGAGTAGACGTCGCTATGCGACGAACTACTTTTGAAGCAAACAGTACTAGATTTGTACATATAATAATAAAATTAAGAGAGTGAACTATATGTGGTACCAAACCCTAGTTTTTGATTACGCTGGGGAGTGGCAGTGTTTACACTAGATTCGTGTGAACAAGCAATACGAGCTAACGTTTTTTCCATTCCATAATGTCCAGCTGTGGAGTCATCATGGTACTTTTTTAACATCACTGCTTTCATTGTTTTGGGAACAACTAGTTGGCCGTTTTCGGAATCTTGTTCTGAACAGTAGCGATATAAAACACCGTCTACTAACATGTATCCGCGATTGGTCCAACGAAAAAGATTATCATCATTGTTTTCAAAAGAATCAATGATCGATTTCAGGTCGTAATCGGCTAACTGCTCTTCTCTAATTTCTTTTACACCTCTTCGTGGCGTGTCCACATCTACTGAGCAAATTACACAGCTTTCTTTGCTATGGTTTTTGTCAGGGCATGGTGGTTGGGAAAGAGTATCGGCTACTGTGTTATTTTTACCAGGATAATAACCAATCTCGATGTTGTATGGCTGAAGTTGGAGTGCCCATCTGGCAAGTCTTCCGGTTGGGGATTTAAGAGTCATCAACCATTTTAAGGGCTGGTGATCGGTGAGAATCTTCATGTCAGACCCTTCAATATATCCACGAAACTTTTCAACTGTCCATACTACAGCAAGTGCTTCTCTTTCAGTTGTAGAATAGTTGCGTTCCGCTGGCAAAAGTAAACGACTTGCAAATTCAACAGGGTGTTCCATCTCGTTCTCCCAATGAAGTTAAACAGCTCCGATGGCATAACTACTTGCATCAGTTTTGAGGATAAACGGTATTGAAAAAAAGAAAAAATAATAAAAAGAATTTATTATTTTCTTACGGAGTGTTGATTTTTAAAAATCAAAATGAAAAGTTCAATTGACCTTCACTCCTTATGCGTTTTGCCCAGGTACAAACAAACATAAGGAGTGAAGGTCAATTGAACTTTTCATTTTGATTTTTAAAAATCAACTCACCGTAAGAAAATAATAAATTCTTTTTATTTTTTTTTCTTTTTTTCAATAATCATCGGCCAGACCACGGGCAAACCTTCTCTAGGTGCAAGAATGCAATCCCATTCCCCTAGAAATATAAAGTTTACAGTGTGTTTGCACTGTAAACTTTATATATGTGTCGACAAACATCGACCAAACATTGCGTCTTAGAAAGGTACAAACAACATCTAACTGATGAGCCCATTGTTTGTACCTGGGCGATAAACGGTATTCCTTCTTTGACTTGTTGTAAAATGGGTGCGGAAGTCAAGAGCTTATACTACTATCCTTCTTCGAGACCATAACGACGGGAAAAGCCCAAGGGGACTCACTTTCCTTAATAATATTTTTTAATAGCATATCGTTTATTTCGGTTTTCAGTTGAATTCTTCTGGCAGGTGAAATTCTGTATGGAGCATTTGAAATTGGTTTGTGTGTGCCAGTGTTGATTTTATGTTCAATACATGGTATGGGGATTGTAATTTCTCTAAATAAATCAATATGTTTTAACAGTAATTTTTCAAGATTAAATTTTTCTGGTGAATTTATGTTACACCCTTCTAGCGGACGTAGTTTAATATCTATGGAGTTAAGTATAAACCAATCATCAACATTTGTTTCTACCCTTTTTGGGGCACTAAATAAGTCACTGAATTTGTCTGGAGTTCTCATCTCTTGGGGAACAGCATCCGAAAAAATTGCCTGAATAACGTGGGGAGAATAGTTGTCTTCCCTTCTTCTTTTTGGCGTATTCGCAATAGGACTAATGGTGTCGTGACTTTCAATCCAAGTGAGATAAGATGCAACTTCCTTTAGCTTTACATCCTTTTCCAAAATTTGAAGATACCTTTGTTTTCAATTGAATTGAGGGAGCTTAAACTGTTTCTCATTTTTTGGCGACATTCGTTTTTCTGCGCTACATTTTATAAGTTTAAAGTCAAATATAGTTCCTGGGTCATTGATGAAGTAAAATGCTCCCTGAGCGATGTTCAAAACTAGACCGCATTGTTCTAAAAAGTCGATTCCTAGGAGAGTGCGATTTCCCCTTGCTTTTGGCAAAGCGATGATACGGATTTTCCGTAGCCTTTTTCCAATGATGATATCGACAACTGTGGAATAAACGACTTCTTTTCTTGTTATTCCGTCAGCTAGAGTGACTTCTGCATTGACTTTTTGGAATGAACACACTTTCTGAACAAGGTTCTCATATAATTGTGCTCCTGCCACGCTTGTTCTAGCTGCGGTATCAATGTATGCTTCACCGTTGAGTCCGTTTATATTGATGTCAACCGTTGGAACGCTTCTACCTATAACCTATTATTTTCATTTCTGTCTCTGTTCTGTGAACTTCACTTGATGTTTTTATTTAGTGGCGTCTTTGTTGTGATTTTGTTCTTGTACTTCTGTGTTTTGTAATGCGTGGTAATTTTTGTGTTAATTTTAGCAACATTTGGGGGCTAAGGTCCAATTTCTTTGCAGTGTACGCCCATACTGCTAAATGCAGGCCAGCTGTTTTGGCATTAAGTGAAACACAGGTAGGTGAGAATTCTGATCCTACAGAGTTTTCCCTTCCTGGCTATTGCTTAGTGCCTTTATTCTTATCCTCTTATGACCTCGCCGTGTATGTTCGTAATGATGTTGCCTATCAAGTTCTACCACAATACGGCCTCTGTTCAACTAAGAACTTCAACTTCATGTGGTTAAAATTCAGCGTCCATAAGCACATCATCCATTATTGTTTCATTTATAGAAGCCCCAATTTTGATAGTAATTCAACCTCTAACGAGTTTAATGCGCTATCTGACTCCATTTCAAGAATTGTTTCCCATTACCCTCTCACTGAAATCACTATTGCGGGTGATTTCAAGGTACACAATTCTGGGTGGCTTCGTCATTCTGGCCAGACAACACCCGAAGGTAGGTGTGTTGAGATCTTTGCAGAATTAAATCTTTTAACTCAGCTTGTTGATGAGCCCACTCGGGTTCCGGATATTTCTGGCCATTCGGCCAACACATTAGATTTGTTTCTCACTTCTCATCCTGAAAAATATTGGGTTAAAGTGTCATCACCTCTAGGCACGTCGGACCATTGTGGCATATCGGTAGATTTTCCGGTTTCCGTCACAGTAAAAAGAGAAAAAGTCCCAAAAAGAACTGTATGGCAATATGAGAAAGCCAATTGGGACGGTCTGAATAATTTCTTTCGAAATTTCAACTGGTCTTTGTGCTTTCTCGACGGTAACGTGGATGCATCAGCTGATATGATATCTAACGTAATTCTCAGCGGCATGACTAACTTTGTTCCGCATAGATCAAAGAGCATCATCCAAAAAAATCCAAAGAAAAATCGTGGTTCGATTCGAGCTGTAGGGAGATGATTAGGGAAAGAGAAAAGTGTTTTCGGATTTTTAAAAATAACCCTACAGAAGAAAACAGAAATAAGTTTAAGTGCGCCAGGAACGCCTGCAATACTCACATACAGAAGACCAAGTTTTTATATGACCAAAAGGTAAGGCAAAAAATACTATTGTGTCCAAAAGGAAGTAAAAACTTTTGGTCTTTTGTTAAGAATATTAAGAACTCGACCACATCATCGGTCCCAACGCTCGTCTTCAATGACTCTCCGTATGTCAGCTCCATCGACAAAGCCAATTTGCTGGCAGCTCAATTTGCTGCCCACTCGACACTTCCTTATAGCATGTTGGCTCCACCTGAGCTCGAGTCTGCAAATTCTTTGATGAAGCAGATATTTTTTCGAACTCGCTCGAATGCGAGAGTCCTTAAAGATCTCAACATACATAAATCCGCTAGTCCAAATGGTATCCCCGCCGTTATTCTGAAGAGGTGTTCTTCTACGCTGGCAAAACCACTGCGTAAACTTTTCCATCTTTCCTGCTGGGATTTTTCCGAACAGATGGAAAACTGCATTTGTCCAGCCGGTCTCTTAAAAAGGCGAATCTTCCTCCCCTTCCAATAACTGTCCAATTGCACTAACGTCCCTTCTTTCCAAGGTCATGGAAACGTTGATAAACCGTCAACTTATGAAATATCTTGAAGAACGAAAGCTTCTTAATGACCGTCAGTACGGCTTTCGTAGCAAACGGTCCACTGGTGATTTGATGGCTTATCTCACCGAAAAGTGGAACCAATCTTTACATTGTTTTGGAGAAAGTAAGATTGTTGCTTGATATTTCTAAAGCATTTGATAGAGTTTGGCATCAGGCTCTTTTATCGAAAATGCGTGCTTTTGTTATCGATGAGTCTCTTTTTCGTAGGATTAGAAATTACCTTTCCGACCGTTCAATACAAGTTGTGTGGGATGGCTTCAAGTCTGATACCCACTTCATAAATGCTGGTGTGCCCCAGGGCTCCGTTTTGTCTCCGACTCTCTTCCTCATTTTCGTTAATGATGTCTTGTCTGAAACTTCTAATCCGCTTAACTGTTTTGCTGACAACTCGACCCTCAGCTTTTCAAATTCATTTCCAAATTCACGTCCCTGCTCCTCGGACGTGGAAATGGAACGGTTGCGTATAATAAGCTCATTGAATTCTGACCTTGACAGCATTGTTTCATGGGTTCTTATGAACCGAGTAGAATTCAATGCTTCGACAACTCAATGCTGTCTCTTGTCGTTGAAGCTTAACATTCCCCCATTGCCATTTTCCACGAATGGTACCTGCATCGAAGAAACCGAAAAGCTGTCAGTACTTGGTATGTGTGTCAACGATGATCTTCGTTGGAATGACCACATATTTGAAGCCGCCAAAAATGCTGCAAAGTGCTTAGGTTTACTAAAACGATGCAGAAAAATTTTCACCCCTCTTATCTGGCTATAATCTATAAGGCATAGATCCGCCCAAAACTAGAGTATAATTCCCATATCTAGTCAGGTGCTTCTCAAACATCTTTGCACCTTCTTGATAGGATACAAAACAGAGCGTTGAGATTGATAGGTGATAGTTCAATTGTAGAATCGATTGATTCTCTTGAACATCGTCGAAATGTAACTTGCCTCACTCTTTTTTATCGCTTCTTTTACAAACAGTGCTCTAGTGAAATAGCCAGTTGCATTCCTCCCCTGAAACAATTTAACCGCAATACCCGCCTCGCAAGGAATGCTCATCAGTTCTCCCTTCAGCCCAACTTCCGGCGTACAGTTAAGTATAGAGATTCATATTTTAGCCGCTCAAACTAAATGTGGAATGCTTTACCCAACTCAATTTTCCCCACGCAATATAATGTACAGAAGTTCAAGAGTGATGGGCATCGGCATCTCCTTTCTTATCCTTTCCTAGTTTCCTACCACCCGCACTGTGTTCTATAACATGATAAGGGTAGTCACAACCCCTTGAAGTACGCGTAAATTATATATATATATATATATATATAAAAAAAAAAAAAAGGGTCGAATCAACAAGCCTATTATCTAACATAGTCGGGCTATTAGCATTTTTGTTGCTACAGGTTGGACAATTTGATCTAAAATAACTAGCCGCTCCACATCCATAACAATTAAGCGATGGTCTTTTTGGTACGTTTTGACTGTTATTTGCTTTTTTAAAACATTGTTCAATAGAATGTCCTTGCTTCCTGCAAAAAATGCAACGCCTCTTTTTCAACTCCTCGGCATGATTCTCTAGAGGCCTTGCTTCTTTATTTATAATTTCCGCTTCACGCGCTTCCTTTAACAGCTCTTGGAAGTTCTTCACAGAGTTTCGAGGGACTTTTTCCCTTATATTGAGAAGAATCTGTCCATAGATCATGTTGATCATAATCTCTTCAGATAAACTATCGGTCAACTGAGAAAAAAGTGTGCGCTTCCTACATATAAATTCATCCGTTGACTCGTTGCGTTTCTGCTTCTCTTCGAAAAACTCAACATAAATTCTCCATGAAGGCTTTGGTGGCGCAAATGAAGAACGTAGTAGTTTTATAGCTTCATTAAAGGTTCTTGCCTCATTTCTTACACCTTGCCACCAGTTTGAAGCAAAACCTTCCAATAACAATGGTTATCCTATAATAGCATTGTTGTCAGAAACATTTTCTACAATTTTGTAAACAGTTATTGTTGCTATGAAATCTTTTAGCTTAGAAGTATTTCTTTCACCATTAAAACGAGCGCTGCATCGGCTAAACGTACCATTGTTCTCTTTTGTACTCACAGCAGCTACCAAACGAGTAAGCTGATCTTCAGTTATGGTGATGGGAGGTTCAGCCATTTTCGTAGGTTTAGGTTGAGTAGTTGGAATTTTTGAAATGTCTTCGATGACAGTGGTTTCGTGTTCAGCTTCAGCAGAGTCGAAATTTGATGTAAAATCGTTTTCTGATTCTGACGAAGTGTTTCTTTGTAAATGTGTTTTGGCTTTTTCAAATAAACGTTTGCTCTTTCTCATTTGAGCTTAGCGAGAAAAAAAAATTTTTTTTTTGTGTTGCACTTAAGTGTGTTGTACTGTCACGCAATTACTCTCGTTGTGCTTTGGTTGCAAATAATCAATTTTTAAAAGTGAAAGATACGGCTTTTTCTCTGTCTCAAACCAATCGAAAAAAAACTTTTCTGTGAGCACTTATACGGGTTGTACTGTGACAAATTTTAGAATTGTTGTTGTTGTTGTGTTTCAAAATTCTGATCTGCTGCACCAGCGAAAAATTCGATCTTCACAACAACTGACAACTGATTTGCATAGGCAGGTTCTACTGTATTCCGTATAAACGGCTTCTACTGTGGTGTTAAATAAATTTAACTGTACACAGATAGCCCCACGTTGGGCGCCAATTGAAGTGTGGCTAGCACTGTGCAGGGGTCGTAGTCAGTTGTGTAGTGGATTAAAAAAAATTATCTTCCGATGCCATGCTGATGAGAACAAAAGAACCAAGCGAACGTATATTACGTTCAACTTGTTTATGCGAATATGTAAGTAATCTCTTGTTATGGAAGAAGAAGAGCCAGGCGACCAATATATGTTCAGCCTGTCTACTACCAATGGTGATGTCTCAAGCAATATGTTTCAATAAAAAAAGTTTCTTTCTCCAACGTAATGTTGTGTGATAACAATGGCTTTGTTCAACAGACTAGACTGCGACTATTTAACTGTTTAACTGTTTAACTATTTTTATTGAACAGGTATATATACAATTGGTTCTTAATTCTAAGATTACACTACATTTAGATATATTTTTGTTTTGTTGGCACAGAAGGGGCCTAACTTTAAATAATGAGTTGTTTGCTAAATTAATGATAACTATTGCCTATGATAAGAAAAAAAATAAATATTTATAATGTTATTAAAAAAATCTCGGGTTGTTCAGATCCGGTTGTCTTTATGTTGAAGGGGGTCTGCGACTATTTAACATTTTGTCCGTCCTTTTATAGCGAAAAGTAGCACATTATAACTTATTTTAATTTTAACAAAAATGTGTTGCTTTGAGCACTTTTAAATTTAAAAAAAAAATGTGCTAACTATTATTATTGTTTACATTTCAATGATTTTTAGATTATTTGAAATTGTATGATGTTTAATATATGTGTACTAAGGATGGCTGTTACACTGTTAATTACTTAGTGATTGTAGTATTTGCTTTTCTTGGATAACATTCTTATTTAAGTTTCTTTATTTATTTACAAATAAATTCATTTATTTATTGTTTATTTGTTATTTACTTATTTGTTTGCTATTTATTTATTTTTTTATTTATTTATTTATTTATTTATTTATTTATTTATTTATTTATTATCCTTTTCCTTCTATTAATAACTATCTTTTAAGTTATTTAAACATATCTGATTTAATTAAATTTATTTATTCAAATACTTATTTATTTATTTATCTACAAATTAATGTAGTTACAGAATTATTTACTTATTTATTTATTTGTTTGTTTATTTATTGGATTATTTATTTATTTATTAATTAATTAATTTATTTACCTATTTGTTTATTTATTTAGTTAGTAATTTGTTTGTCAGTTTGATATTTTAATAATAATATATATATATATTTATTTGTGCAATACTGATTAAGCTTATGTATATTGAAAAAAAAAAAAGAAAAAATAATAAAAGAATTTATTATTTTCTTACGGAGTGTTGATTTTTAAAATCAAAATGTAAAGTTCAAGTGACCTTCACTCCTTATGCGTTCCGCCCAGGTACAAACAATGGGCTCATCAGTTAGATGTTGTTTGTACCTTTCTAAGACGCAATGTTTGGTCGATGTTTGTCGACACATATGTAAAGTTTACAGTGCAAACACACTGTAAACTTTATATTTCTAGGGGAATGGGATTGCATTCTTGCACCTAGAGAAGGTTTGCACGTGGTCTGGCCGATGTTTATTGAAAAAAAGAAAAAATAATAAAGAATTTATTATTTTCTTACGGAGTGTTGATTTTTAAAATCAAAATGAAAAGTTCAAGTGGCCTTCACTCCTTATGCGTTCCTCTAGGTGCAAGAATGCAATCCCATTCCCCTAGAAATATAAACTATCAGTTCAACTTAAATCATAGTCCTTAAGTAGAAATGTACCTGCCTTCGTTTGTTACTATTTATTAAATATGGTAGTTTTTTTTTTGTATTGAAGGTTTTATTTGTACTTTCCTTCAAAGTAATTTTGTCCATTGTTTTTCAAATTTCTTCTTAATTATAGATAATACTTCAGTAGAAAGAAATAAATATATCAAATCTCTGTATTATATACTGTGCGATAGCTTACCAAATGTAACTGTGAATACGAAAAAAAAAAATCTATCTATCTATCTATCGATGTATTATCTGCTTAAATTGAGTTTCAAGCATGCTGTGTTCCTTGGACATGGCTTCTTGATTTTGTTTCATTATGTTCACTGTTGAGTTTAAAATTGAAGTCTGATTTTTCGCAAGTTTCAGTTATTGTTCTTCATTTGAATGCAACTCTTTGAAATGACGAGTTACTTCTTCTGAGTATCTAGAGTAGAGAACTTCAAAAAGCGAATTTGCTTTCCTCCTTTTTTAATCCTCCCTTGTTTAGTTGAAAGAAATATGTTATCTTCCGTTACCTCGTCTTTGATCAGTTCTACTTGTTGAACTTGAGCGCATGATCCTTGAAACGACAACTGATCGCATAGATGTTTTAGTACGATAGTGCTGTTTTCGAGTGCTTGAATTTCTTTTCGATATGAAGCAAGGTTATAGTATACCACTAGATTCTATTTGCTGTGAATCAAGCTTATTGTTCCTTGTTTTTGGAAATGTATGCCAGGTGCCGAGCTATTAAACTTGATGACTTCTACATCACTGGCAGCTGCGGCTGGTTGAACGTTTTTCGACTGTGTTTTCCACTTTGTTCGTTGTTGGAGTTCGTTCAGGTATTCTTGGGACCATCGTTTCCAGAACTCCTTCTTGATGGTTGACACAAGCTTCCACCTAGTGACTAGTGTCCCACTTTGTGGTTCTGCATGTTGATCAACAACTGCTTTTAGGGGCTCGCCTATTAAAAAGTGACCCGGCGGCGGCGTTAGTAAAGTCAGGTCATTTGGATTATCTGACATTGCGGTTAGTGGTCTGGAATTTAGAAAGGCCTCGACTTCTGCAGTAACGGTTCCGAGCTCCTCGTAAGTGAGTGACGCCTTCGAAACTTTACATAGTAGTAGGTGTTTTGCAGACTTGACCGCTGCTTCCCATAGTCCTCCGAAGTGAGGACTGACCATCTGACCACCAACTGCAGCCTTTAGAGCTGCAGTTGGTGGTTATTTGATGTTGGGCGTGTTTTGAATATATGCTTGTTTTCAACTCATCTAGTTATTTTCTTGCGCCTTCGAAGTTCGTGGCGTTATCGCAGTACAAGTTTCTGACATGGCCTCGTCGGCTCATGAACCTCTTCAGTGCTCCAATGAATGCTTCTGTGGTTAATTCGCTTACAACTTCAATATGAACTGCCTTCGTAGCAAAGCAGCAGAATATTGATAAATAGCACTTTTGTGGCCTACTTCCTCTCGTTCGGTAATGAACCCATAACGGACCACAAAAGTCTACACCAGCATTGATGAAGGGACGTGCTGGTTGCACTCTATGAGCTGGTAAATTTCCCATAATTTGAGAATACATAGTGGGTTTGGCCTTGATACATGATGTACAGTTTTGTGTGATAGAACGCGCAATATTCTTCCCTTTGATTGGAAGAAGAAATTTTTGTCTGGTGATGGCAGTAAGTGCGAGTGTTGACAAGGGAATCCGGAACAAAAGAATTGTGATCGATCAACACTATATTTACTCTGCGAACAATGACTGACTGCACGAATCTCAGTGGTCTACGAGAGCTTTCGTGTAAATGTTCCAGCGGATGAATTCGAAGGACAGAATCAACGGTGGACTTCAGCAGCCATAAAAGCAGAAACCGCTGAAGGAGCTACTCCAACATATTTGGTTTAAAAGTCTTTCGGGGGCTTTCAATACTAGGACAGGGTATTGAAGTAGAGATGGTGGCGGACGTGCTCCTGGTTAGCCAACGGCAGCACTCACACCCCTGCAGCATGGTACTGACTCTGGACTGGATATTCTAGCCCTTTGTGTCCGAAGGGATCCAAAAAGGACCTGGCCCTCCAGGTTGGGGGTTGTGCGTAGGGTTAACTACCCAACCACGTTAAAAAAGGACAGTTCCGAAACAACTAATAGCCTCGGATAACGATAATGATTTTAAAGTTGACGACCCAAGCAAACGAATAAAGGACAACGACCTCCGGATCTGCACGTGGAACGTTAGATCACTTAATGGATTACGTGCAGCTGGAGAATTAGCGGACGCCCTGGACTGCTGCAAAGCAGACATAACCGCCATCCAAGAAGTGCGATGGAGTGGACCGGGCATGAAGAAGATGAAAAACTGTGACATCTACTATGGCGACTGCTACAGACAACAGAAACAGCGCTTATTAGGGTGCGGATTTGTCGTTAGAGGAAGACTCAGGGATAAGGTGATTAGCCAAAATCCAGTCAATGAACGTATAATGACCATCCGCATCAGGGCTAAATTCGCCAACATTAGCCTTATATGCGCCCACGCCCCCACAGAAGAGAAAGACGACGATTCCAAAGACTGTTTCTACGAGCTCCTCGAAGAAACGTATGAGCAGTGCCCTAGACACGACGTGAAAATCGTTCTTGGCGATTTTAACGCAAAGCTAGGGAAGGAGGACATCTTTGGAAACACAATCGGTAAGCATAGCCTCCATGACAATACCCTCGAAAACGGACTGAGGCTAATCGATTTTGCTGCGGGGCTAAATCTTGTTGTAAGTAGTACACGCTTCCCGCATCTCAAAATTCATAAAGGTACATGGCGATCTCCAGATCAATTAACCGTGAACCAAATTGACCATGTTGCGATCGACGCAAGGCACTCTTCCAGTGTGTTAGATGTCCGAACTTTCCGAGGGGCCAACTTTGACTCGGACCACTATCTTGTTGTAGCCAAGGTACGAATGAGGATATCTTGTTCACGACCAGCACGAACTAACGCTGTGAAGAGATATGACGTCGGAAAGCTACAATCGCAAGAGATTGCCAGTGCCTTTTCCAATCGAGTGTCCTTTCAATTATCCTTGAATCCCATGCCACCAGCATTAAGCATTGAAGACCAGTGGCAGCAATGCCAAGTAGCCATCAGAACCGCTGCTTCTGAGGTTCTGGGTTTCACTCGGCCACCAAAACGAAACCCATGGTTTGATGAAGAATGCAGGCAGGCAAATACAGCCAAACAAAAAGCACGTCAAATGCTGATGCAACAACGAACAAGGGCTGCTTACGATCAGTATAACGAGATCTACAAGGAGAAAAGAAGGGAAGAACACCGACTTCTTAAAAAGAAAAAGAAGCAGCATGAGAAGCGCTCGTTTGAGGAAATTGAGAGGTGCCATGACAGGAACGAGATTCGGAAGTTTTACCAAAAGGTAAAAAGATCCTGCCAGGGTGGCAAATCCCGAACTCAAGCCTGTAAAGACCAGCAGGGAAACATAGTTATGGAGTCACAGTCGCTACTGAGGATCTGGAAAGATCATTTCTGCAGACTGCTTAACGGCGATGAAGACACAAATTCCGCTGTCAGGCAGATTGCCCCATTCAGCTTGGACGATGATCAAGAATGCCGTCCTCCCGACCGAGAAGAGGTTAAGCTTGCCATATGCAAACTTAAATCAAATAAGACTGCAAGTGCAGATGGCCTTGATGCCGAACTTTTCAAGGCAGCTGGAGATCAGTTGGAAAGGAGCATGCACCAGCTGATCTGCATGATATGGTCGGAAGAAAGCATGCCCGATGAATGGAACCTCAGTATCGTATGCCCGATCCTAAAGAAGGGGGACCCTCACAATTGCGCCAATTACAGAGGGATAAGCCTCCTTAACGTCGCTTATAAGATCTTGTCTGCTGTAATATGTGAACGTCTGAAACCCCACGTCAACGACTTGATAGGTCCTTATCAATGTGGTTTTAGACCAGAGAAGTCCACAATAGACCAAATTTTCACATTACGGCAGATCTTGGAAAAAACCCGAGAATATAATATCGATATTCACCATCTTTTTATCGATTTCAAGGCCGCGTATGACAGTATCTACAGGGACGAGCTGTACAGAGCCATGTCTAGTTTCAGCATCCCTGCAAAACTCGTACGACTATGCAGGATGACTTTGGAAAATTCACGCTGCTCCGTCAAGGTCGGTAAAGAACTCACCGAGACCTTTGATGTCGAAAAAGGCTTTAGGCAAGGCGACAAACTGTCATGCGATTTTTTCAACATCATACTTGAACAGATTGTAAGAAACTCAAACGTCAACACCAGAGGAACAATCTTTCAAAAGTCTGTACAATTACTCGCCTATGCAGACGATATTGACGTAATGGGAAGAAAAAGCGTGATGTCATAGGTGCTTTTGCGAGTATTGAAACAAAAGCGGCAAAAATGGGTTTGATGGTTAATGAGGGCAAAACGAAGTATATGCTGTCATCAAACAAGGACACAGAACATCGACGAATTGGACAAAACGTCACAATAGACCAGACATAACTTCGAGGTAGTACAGGACTTCGTCTACCTAGGATCCGCTGTAGACACGGACAACAACATCAGTGCGGAGATCAAACGGAGAATAACTCTTGCCAACCGTTAAGAAGGCAATTGAGAAACAAAACCCTCTCTAGAAAAACCAAGGTGACCTTGTATAAGACCTTAATCATCCCAGTCCTGCTGTACGGCGCGGAAGCATGGACCTTATCGAAAGCGGATGAGGAAACTCTTGGTCGTTTCGAAAGAAAAATTCTCCGAATGATCTTTGGTCCCGTATGCGAAGACAATGTGTGGAGAAGAAGATACAACAACGAGCTGTATGAGCTGTACCGCGACATGGGCATAGCCAGAAGAGTGCGCATCGCGAGGCTACGATGGTTGGGACATGTAGAGCGGATGGACCCAAACGCTCCGGCTCGTCGGGTGTTCGAAAGCACATTGCAGGGAAATCGCGGAAGGGGAAGACCTCGTCTTAGGTGGCGCAATCAAGTGGATGAAGACCTCAACCGACTTGGAGTGCGAAACTGGAGAGAGCTCGCCCGAAATCGAAATCGTTATAAAAGGATGTTGGTTGAGGCCCTGGTTCACCCCGAACTGTAATGCCCACCTAAGTAAGTAAGATGGCAAGAAGTCCTTGAGGTCCAATATGATTTTTCTCAATATGTAGATCAGTCATAATCATTTCGACAAATGGATGCTTGTGTAGTAAGATTATTAGATGCTTGTCATATGGCAGCTCCAATTTTTCTAGTCTGCCTCCGTTTCGTAATAGTCCCCTGTCATCTAAGAATACCGCAAGACCTATCAACGGGCTCGCTTTGTGAAGCTCTTGTTGAGCTGCTTTGAGTGAACAAATGTCTCTTATAAATTCTTGCTCTTGCATTTCTTTCAAAATACAATGTAGTGCGTTATCTAGCTCTATAGTGGATAACGGGCAGATACTTTTTATGGGCTTCCCGTTATCTTGTTTAATGGTTTGCCTAGTGCATCTTCCCTTGAGGTTTCTTGTTTATTATAGTAATATAAATGTTTTACTGAAAGAACATTCAGACTTCTAAATAGCAATATTGAAAGGCTTCTGCGATTTTCAGCTGATAGTAAGCGAATAACTTTTTTTTGTAACACAACAATCATTGAAGATTGGTAGCAAAGGTCCCTCCCCAACAAGAGATACCATATTGTAGTCTAGAGTGAAAAAGTGCATAATAAACCGTCCTTAAGGAATTACTACTCAAGAACTTCTTAAGATGGTAGATGTAACGAAGAGATATTCGAAAATGTTGTTTCAGTTAAGAGATGTGATCTAACCAATTTAAATTTTGATCAATAATCACACTTAAATACTTAAACTTTTCCATAACTTCAATTTTTAAACAAGACGATCCGCAAATTGAATCATCCTTATAACTGATTCCATCATTAAATGGTATGCGAGAACAGTCTAGACAACGGAACTGTATGTTAAGGAGTGAAAGCAAAAATCTTAGTCAGGAGGATCCTTTGAAGATAGGCTAAAAAAACATCAGTTTCGTTTTGCTACTTATCATTAACTTGTGTGCCATGAACCATAAACCTAATAATCTAATATCATGGTTTATGTCAGCAACCAAATTAAGTGGACTGGACGAGGTATATGCAATCCCTAAGTCGTCAGCAAAAGCTGTTATTTTACCTAAGAAACCTTGCGAGAATTGGGAATCAATAAAGATTAAAAAAAATATTGGGCCGAGGACAGAGCCTTGGGGAACACCTTTGTTGATAAACAGGATGCAACTAAGATGATCATCAATTCTCACTAACTGTCTTCTATCCTTGAGGTAAGATGAAAACCAACTTAACATAAAGCTCCGAAAACCAGCAAGATATAACTTACTCAAAAGGATGCTATGGTCAACCATGTCAAATGCCTTCGTAATGTCAACGAAAAGAACTGCACAAAGTTTTTTTCGTCCAATCCTTTATATATAATGCTACTAAAAGCTAAAAGGGCATCCTCAGTGGAGAGTCCTTCTCTAAAACCGTACTGAGCAGCATTAAAGTAGTTTATTTTCTTTAGGTAACTCAGCATTCTTACCTTAAGAGCTTTTCCAAAAACTTTTGACATCGACGAAAGCAAGGAGATTGGCTTGTAATTATTTTTATCTTTTCTGTTACCCTTTTTAAAAAGAGGTAAGACATAGGCGCATTTCAATTTGTCAGGAAAAAATCCTGAACAGATACTTAAGTTAAAAAGATGAAATAGTATGTCGACAAGATAAAACGCAATTCTATTAATGGTTTGATTTGACACATTATCAAATCCAACAGCGTTAGAGTTATCTAAAGAATAAATCAATTTCAAGACTTCTGAGCCTGTAATTGGTTCGAAAAAAAGCTTCTAGAAAAATTTGTACTTTCAACTATGTCAGAGTGCAGTAGACAGGCATTCTTATCGACCATAGGCGATGACTTATCACCAACAGAAACAAAAAAGTCATTAAAAATGTTAGCTACCAATGTTTGATCAGCTATATCTTGACCATCTATCGATAGAGCAATGGAATTAGATTTATCTTTTGTATTTCTGTTTGTTATACAATTTATTACCTCCCATTCTTTTCTAGGATTACCCATAGCATTTTGAAACTTGTTATGGAAATAATTACTTCGACATGATTTCGCTTCACATTTTACCTTTTTGCATATTTTCTTAAACCGCTTCTTTAAATTTGGATTATAAGGATGTTTGTAACATTTTTTTCTTAATTTGTTTCTCAGTTTGATAAGTTTGAGGACATGGCATGACATCCAAGGGGCTGGTTTTCTTTATCTCAAAGTTTGGGTAGAGATTTCCAAGTGACTTGGTAAAATATTAAAAAAAAAACATTATAAGCTTTGTTAGCATTGTCTTGAGCAAACACGTCAATCCAGCTTTCAAATAAAAGCTCACCATTTAGTTTTTCAAAATTAATTTTCCTTGCTACATTGTTAGCAGGGGTTATCTGATTGACATATTTTAAACTATTTAATACAATCCCTGTCATACAGTGATCAGTTACACCCAAATCAAAGTTCACACCTATACAAAGGTCTGTTGCTAGTTCAGAAAATCTACCAAAGACATGATCTAAGCAAGTACTGGTTAGTGGTCACGTTGGTTCATTAATAAAACTTAAAAAACCATACGCAGCTAACAGGGCACTAAAAGAGTCAGACAAATTGCTGCTTGTTAAAATATCAATGTTGAGATCGCCAATAATTACTAAGTTTGAGCCTTTTTCTACCATCAACAGGTTTGAAAGCTCCTCCAAGAAAACTTCAGAATCACGAAATTGTAATCTATAAAAACACAGAAAATTTAAGCATTCATTATTAACTTTGCACGTAATTTTTAAGACATCAGCACTTTGCAAGCAAAAACATGCTCGAACAAATCACGTACAAAAACCCCTACACCACCTGCAGAGAAGCTTTCATTAGTGTTAGCGTAGAAATTAAATTCAGGAATATTAAAATCATCCTTCTCACAATCGTATATCCATATTTCTGACAAGAAAATAAGATCTGGCAAGTAAACAAAGGCTTCTAGATTACATATAAACAAATCAAAATTCTTCCGAATGCTTCGTATGTTTTGATGAACAACAGAAAAAGAATTTATATAATTTTTGAAATCTAAATTAAAATCGGTTACATTTCGCATGATGTTACTAGAAGGGTCACTGCTATATTGATAAAAACTATTATTTAAGTCAAACATTTTGGAAAATATATATACATATTATAAACTGACGATACATTTATCGTCTTCTAATTTCTCCAAATCTTCAAGCGATCTTATAGCAGTGATCCTCCCCTTATCTATTTTGCGCATCAAAATCTGAGAGTTCTGAAACCATAAACATTTGAATTTCTTATCTTCCTTAACTTTTTTTGCTTGCGAATATAAAGTACTAGTAAATTTTGTAAAACAATCATTTATATTGCCCTTACTACGTCCGTCAAACAACGAAGATATCAAATTCTTCTTGGTAGATCTCTTGCTCTTCATAACAGAGAGTTTTACATCCTTCGACGTGAATTGAAGACGAATAATATTTCCAGAATTGTACTTGGTGTTGTTACTATTAGAAGATCCAGGAGCATTTTTCTTCTTCCACACGCTTTTAACATAACACTTCTGGATATCATCAGAAGCAACGGCGACATTTAGCGCAAAATTAAAAATGGTTTGTATACGATCCATAACATTGTCGTCGTTGACGTCGGGAACACCACGAATCTCTTCGCAATTCTCCAAAGGTTTTTGTTCTCTCCAGTTGAGATTAACTTCAAGAGACGTGATCCTCTCTCTTAAAATCTTGTTTTTATTTTTTAGTTGCTGAACGGTAGTGAAAAAGTCATGATTCATTTTTTTTAGGTTGATGATTTCTTCATAGAGCATTTGAAGGGTTATCAACCTGTTTGGTTGAAGGTCGGCGGTGATTGTTTCATCGATAAGTGCATTCTCGTTCTGAGTAGATGACGACGATTGCATAGCAGGTGATTGTGCATTTCTTTTTGCCATTCCTCCTTTTGTTGTCTTCTTAGGTGGCAGTTCTCTTATTGTTTTTTTAATGTTCAACGGATTAGACGACGATGCTGTTGTTTTAGTTGGTGCCGACTACGTTAAAATCGGACCATCACGATGATGCAGATATTTACGCCAAAGAGAAATGCATTTATCACAGCGAAAATAAGTGTCTTTGGAGTTTTTAAAAAGTTCAAGGTCAGTAGCTAATAAGTTTACACGCGCACTATGGTAAAACAAATTACATTCAGAGCATTTAATTATGTCAACATCGATGAGATCGATTTTTTTATTGCAAACTGTGCAGACCATTGTAAATGCAAAATTAAATAATGAGCTAGACTTAAGCAAAAATGAATGTGCGCATCCCACGACACGTCCGTTCTCGGCAAGTTCGGCTCGATTCCGCTGTGCCGCGCCGTAAGCCTTTTCTGAAGCATCAGCAAATGTGTGTTTTTGGACTGATGAAGGAATCGTATCGCTGAAGACATGTCAAGAAATGTTGAACTTGTCTAGTTCTTGCAGTCCTTGATAGAACTTCTTCCACCTGGTGTACATTTCTTCTGGTAGCGCTGCATCCCAATCGTACTTAAGCTCCCATAGTTCTTGAAGAAACAATTTTGCCTCAATGACTACAGGTGCTATAATCCCAAGTGGATTAAAAAGACGAGCTATATCTGAGGCTACTGATCGTTTGGTGAATTTTTTCTGGGGTCTGCAATTTGTTTTTATGCTGAAGACGTCTGATTTAGGCCGCCAGGCCGCCATATCAATCCAAGAGTTTTGACCGTGCCTTCATTGTTGTCATCGGAAAGAGGAATCTCTTGATCTTCTAATGGAACGTGTGCGAGTAATTGTTGAGTGTTGGAGCACCATTTTTTTAATTCGAACCCTCCCTCCCGCAGCAATGCTGATAGTTGGGCTTTAATGTGTTTTGCTTCGAGTAAGCTGTCTGCACCTGACATCACATCATCTTGCGCGTATTTGCCGATACATTTTTTGAATGTCGGCCTTAATGACGAATTTTCGCAATCTAAAACGCAATAGTATAGTGAACAACTCATCTTGAATAGTTGGACCGGCATACAGAATGTCATTAAGCGAAAGATTGGAAGATGTCTTTGCCGAGGCATCAAAAACAACTCTTAGTTTTGTGCTGCTGCTTTCTGGTTTGAGGACGCAAAAATGAGGCAGAAAAAAGTGTGGCGTTTGAATGGTTTTGAAGTTGATCTCTACCATATGCCCCAATTTGATGTACTCGTCCATGAAGCCAATGTATTGATTGTATAATTCTTGATCTCGCTTCAATTTGTGCTCCAAAGCATGGAATCTTCTCAATGCTATAGATTCTCCTAATTTCTCTAGGTCGTCAGCAAAGGGTAGATTGGTAACGAACCTTCCAGTTGTATCTCTTGAAGTTGATCGGTTAAAATATTCTTCACATTTTTCTTCTGCAATCGTTCGTTTTGATGTGGAGCACGGCAATTCTTCTGTCTGCCAAAATTTGCTCATGATTTTTTCAAGAGCTGCTCCTTCGGTGTGTATTCCGCATGTGCTGATTGTTGGCGATCCTTCACTTAAATTGCCAGTAACAATCCATCCTAATAGTGTATTTTGTAGCAGTGGTAGATTCTCTCCTACGTTGTGAATCCTTTATGGATTTTCCTACCCCTTGAATGATCATAGGGCGGCACGATAACGGAATATTTAATTTTCGAATCATTCTTTCTGATATAATGTTGATCTGTGAACCAGAGTCCGAAATTGCACGGCAGTTAATGGGCGAACCGTCTTGACTTGCCAACTTGATGATGACTGTACTAAGAAAAGCGTAGCCAAACTTCTTGTTTTTGTTTAATGCGGCTAATACCGAGTTCTTACTCCCAGATATGTTAGGTGGGTTTGATTGCAAGATGTTTTGGTGCTGTTCAAAATTTGATCTTGATGGTCCTAATTTTCGTTTTTGGTTCTTGAGGGTGCTTGGTTAAGCTATTGTTGACAAGTGAACCAATGTGTTGTGTTTTTTTCATCACGTTTTCCTTTGCTGATTCTTTTTCAGCTTATCTTTCCGATGTCCCATCCTTCATCACGGACAGAAGGTGTTGTGTTAGCGATTGGTGGATTTGCTTGACCTTCCCAGCTATGTCGCCCTGGATATATGGTGCATCGTGTTTTACGTGATGATTTTGTGATTCTTTTCGAGCTCACTCCAAAGATCTTCAATCAATTCCAGCCGCTTCCTCGCGTATTCTGCTGTCTTCCTTCCCGGTCCGTCCTTTGCAATGTTGGTATGTTGGATTGCAAGCGCAGCAATTAATCAGTGATGGCCTTCTACCTGGCCAATATTTTGTAGACATCCAATTCACTTTCCGTAGTTCAAATTTAGGCGTCGTCTCTGGATGTCTCTCTGAAGTTTAGGTCTTCAATGAGTTCAATGAATTGAGCAGGTTTCAATGTTTGCAGGTTTGCCAGTGTTTCAGCCCTGGCAACGCTTATGTCGATGGTTTCAGTGTTTGCAGGTTTGCCTGTGTTTCAGCCCTGGCAACGCTTATGTTGATGAAAATTGCTTCTTACTGCTTGTGAGGGAAGCAATTATCACGTCGGGGTCACCAAATGTTTACGATGCTTCTATCGCAATTGAATTGTAGACCAGACCACAGTACCTGTACTATGACTGGATAAATTGACTACAGTGGATCACTATAACACCTTGTTCACTATGAGAAATAGAATTTGGAAACAGCTCCCAGCAGACGCACTGGAAGAGATAAATGATAAGTCTTGTACCCTGTTTCGTAGCTGTCTGAAAAGTCTTTATTTGTCACACAGTCATGGAAACATTGATAAACCGTCAACTTACTAAAAATATTGAAGAACGAAAGTCGTTGCAAACGTTCCACTGGTGATTTGATGGCTTTTCTCGCCGAAAAGTGGAACCAATCTTTACATTGTATTGGAGAAAGTATGATTATTGCGCTTGATATTTCTAAAGCATTTGATAGAGTTTGGCATCAGGCTCTTTTATCGAAAACGCTTGCATTTGGTATCGATGAGTCTCTTCTTCGTTGAATTAGAAACTACCTTTCCGAAAGTTCAATACAAGTTAAATTGGATGACTTCAAGTCTGATACACATTTCATAAATGCTGATGTGCCCCAGGGCTCTGTTTTGTCTCTGACTCTCTTCCTCATTTTCATAAATGATCTCCTGTCTGAAACTTCTAATCCTCTCAACTGTTTTGCTGACGACTCGACCCTCAGCTTTTCATATTCGTTTCCAAATTCACGTCCCTGCTCTTCCGATGTGGAACTGGAACAGTTGCGTATGATAAGCTCATTGAATTCTGACCTTGACAGTATTGTTACATGGGGTTTTTACATGTCTTGTCTTTAAAACCGAGTAGAATTCAAGGCTTCAAAAACTCAATGCTGTCTCTTGTCGTTGAAGCTTAACAATCCCCCATTGCAATTATCCATGAATGGTACCTGCATCCAAGAAACCGAAAAGCTGTCAGTACTTGGTATGTGTGTAAACGATGATCTTCGTTGGAATGACCACTTATTTGAAGTCGCCAAAAACGCTGCTAAATGCTTAGGCTTCTTGAGACGATGCAGGAAATTCTTCACCCTTATGATCTGGCTACAATTTATAATGCCTTCATCCGCCCAAAACTGGAGTATAACTCCCATATCTGGTCAGGTGCTCCTCAAACATCTTTGCGCCTACTTGATAGAGTACAAAATAGAGCGTTAAATTCGATAGGTGATAGTTCAATCGTGAAATCGATTGATTCTTTAGGACATATTAGAAACGTCAACTGTCTCTCTCTCTTTTATCACTTTTTTAACAAACAGTGCTCTAGTGAAATAGCCAGCTGCATTCTTCCCCTGAAACAAATTAGCCGCAACACCGGCCTCGCTAGGAATGCTCATCAGTTATACCTTGAGCCAAACTTCGGGCGTACAGTCAAGTATAGAGATTCATATTTTATTCGCCCCATCCGTATGTGGAATGATTTACCTGGCTCTGTGTCTCCCCTGCATTACGATTCACAAAAACTCAAATCAAAAGCAACGTGCATCGGTGTCTCCTATTTAACCCTCTCCTGCTTTCCTAAATGCTCGCACTGTGTTCTATAACATTATAAGGGAAGTCGTAAAACTGCGCGATAAAAAAAAAAAAAAAAAAATCTGATCTCGAACAAAATATACGTTTCGACGGAGAACGAATGCCTCGCCATTTTATGGGGCATAAGAAAGATGCGCCCTTATCTCGAAGGGTACCATTTCAAAGTGGTCACAGACGTCGAGCCTGGCGACCATGTATTGGGGAACAAGTATACCAAAAATTACGTGTACTTTCTTCGGGTGCAAATTATTTCGCCGAAAAAATTGCTTCACGATACGAAGGACCTTATGAGGTCGTCCGTCCCATTTCCCCAGTGATTATTATATTCAAAAGCAAAAATCAACGAGGAGGGACAACAAACAATCTTTGCGCTCATATTTATAAGCGATCTTAAGCGATTCCGACACGACCATGAAGACAATATTCCATCGGCAACAATTAAAAACGTCTCAACTATTAATTCATGCCTTTAAATTCACATCCAATCATGCCAAGAAAAATACATAAATAAAGGAATACCTCAGCACAAAAATGTCATTCATCGTCCGATCGCCGAAAAAGGTAGACCAGGTTGTAAACAAAAACAATAAGAAAACCCTCACATAGAAAGGAAAATGGAAAAAGAATAAAAAGGCGAAATGAGCCCCCGCTTTGATCACTTAAAATCGTTGGAAAGGATCCCAACGCCGAAATCCATCTGAATACAGATATGAAAAAAAACATATATATGTATATAAGAAAAAACGAATACTTCCCCGTGCAGTGTCGGGTTAGAATAGCACTGCAGCGCCTCCCCGCTTGTCGTAAAAGGCGACTAAAGGAACAATCATATCTAGACGACTGACATCAAAGTGAGTCTAGCGACACACATACCACCTAAAAACTCTCCCGGAGTATGCATGGAGATCCCGGGGTTTACACGTATGGAGATCACCGGTGTAGTAAAAAGGAAATCAAACTCATTAAATGGAGCATGCATGTGTCGAAAAGGATGAAAGGAACATTTTTGAAAAATTTTGAGCATTATGGAAGTACTTGCAAACTTAAGAAGCACTACCCCGCCAGGCAGTTCCATTGCTATGCATGGAGCTGATCCTGGACCGAGCAGCAATGTTCGGGTCAGAGCTTTACGGTTTCCGGGGGCTAGCAAAGTAATGCGACGAGTTGGACGAAAATTTAGAGTCGCGAGTTGGAACGTTGGAAGTATGACTGGTAGAAGTCTCGAACTCGAAGAGATGATTAGAAGGAGGCGAGTGGACATATTGTGTGTTCAGGAAACGAAATGGCGAAACACAGCAAATAAAACCCGTTTCTTAGATGCAAAGACCAAGGCTTACAGGATGTTCTACTATGGAACAGAACAATTTAGGAACGGAGTCGGTATCATCCTTGACCAAAGTTTATGTAACAGCGTGTTGGCCATTTTGAAGTCCAGTGACCGTTTGATGTCTCTTAAATTGGTGATGAAAGGAAAGGTCTGGAATATAATCAGTGCATATGCTCCCCAAATAGGGTGTGAGCAGGAGGAAAAAGATGGATACTGGCTTGATTTTCATAACCCACTTAAGAACATCCCAAAAGAAGAGTATTTGTTTGTTGGAGGAGATTTGAATGGACATGTCGGGAAGACAAAAGAGGATTATGAAGACTGCCAAAGAGGTTTGGGATTCGGCACCAGGAACACTCCTGGTGAAGATATTCTAAATATGTGCAAATCATACGGTCTAATCGTACTAAATACCATGTTCATCAAACTTCAAACAAGACCGACACCTTATCACTTATAGCAGTGGAGGAAATGAAGCCCAGATTGATTACCATTTGGTAACCAATTACATACAATCTCGGGTGAAAGACTGCAAAGTGATACTAGGAGAAGCTGCCGCTCAAAAACACCGTCTTCTTTTAACAGAATTTTTTACGGATGCGGTGAAGGAAGTCAAACAAACAAAGGCTCCTAGGAGAATCAAGTGGTACAATCTGGAGAAAACCAAAGGACAGCAATTCATTTCGTATATACAAAGTCAGCTGTGTAATACCATCGACGCAGTTTCAAATGCAATCACGGCACAAAATATGTGAGACCGCCTACAACGAACCTGCTTAGAGAGAGCCAAATCACTGTTAGGAGTCTCAAAAGGACACCACCAACAAGCTAAAGAAACCTGGTAGAGGGATGATGAAGCTAAAGCAGTGATTAGAAAGAAGAAAGCAGCTTTCAAAGCTTGGTCGAAGTGCCCCTCAAGAAATACAAATGAAAAAGCGCGTTTCAAAATGGAATACAAATACAAAATACAAATACGACCATGAAGACAATATTCCATCGGCAACAATTAAAAACGTCTCAACTATTAATTCATGCCTTTAAATTCACATCCAATCATACCAAGAAAAATACATAAATAAAGGAATACCTCAGCACAAAAATGTCATTCATCGTCCGATCGCCGAAAAAGGTAGACCAGGTTGTAAACAAAAACAATAAGAAAACCCTCACATAGAAAGGAAAATGGAAAAAGAATAAAAAGGCGAAATGAGCCCCCGGTTTGATCACTTAAAATCGTTGGAAAGGATCCCAACGCCGAAATCCATCTGAATACAGATATGAAAAAAAAAACATATATATATGTATATAAGAAAAAACGAATAGTTCCCCGTGCAGTGTCGGGTTAGAATAGCACTGCAGCGCCTCCCCGCTTGTCGTAAAAGGCGACTAAAGGAACAATCATATCTAGACGACTGACATCAAAGTGAGTCTAGCGACACACATACCACCTAAAAACTCTCCCGGAGTATGCATGGAGATCCCGGGGCTTACACGTATGGAGATCACCGGTGTAGTAAAAGGGAAATCAAACTCATTAAATGGAGCATGCATGTGTCGAAAAGGATGAAAGGAACATTTTTGAAAAATTTTGAGCATTATGGAAGTACTTGCAAACTTAAGAAGCACTACCCCGCCAGGCAGTTCCATTGCTATGCATGGAGCTGATCCTGGACCGAGCAACAATGTTCGGGTCAGAGCTTTACGGTTTCCGGGGGCTAGCAAAGTAATGCGACGAGTTGGACGAAAATTTAGAGTCGCGAGTTGGAACGTTGGAAGTATGACTGGTAGAAGTCTCGAACTCGAAGAGATGATGAGAAGGAGGCGAGTGGACATATTGTGTGTTCAGGAAAAGAAATGGCGAAACACAGCAAATAAAACCCGTTTCTTAGATGCAAAGACCAAGGCTTACAAGATGTTCTACTATGGAACAGAACAATTTAGGAACGGAGTCGGTATCATCCTTGACCAAAGTTTATGTAACAGCGTGTTGGCCATTTTGAAGTCCAGTGACCGTTTGATGTCTCTTAAATTGGTGATGGAAGGAAAGGTCTGGAATATAATCAGTGCATATGCTCCCCAAATAGGGTGTGAGCAGGAGGAAAAAGATGCATTCTGGCTTGATTTTCATAACCCACTTAAGAACATACCAAAAGAAGAGTATTTGTTTGTTGGAGGAGATTTGAATGGACATGTCGGGAAGACAAACGAGGATTATGAAGACTGCCAAAGAGGTTTGGGATTCGGCGCCAGGAACACTCCTGGTGAAGGTATTCTAAATATGTGCAAATCATACTGTCTAATCGTACTTAATACCATGTTCATCAAACAAGACCGACACCTTATCACTTACAGCAGTGGAGGAAATGAAGCCAAGATTGATTACCATTTGGTAACCAATTATATACAATCTCGGGTGAAAGACTGCAAAGTGATACTAGGAGAAGCTGCCGCTCAAAAACACCGTCTTCTTTTAACAGAATTTTTTACGGATGCGGTGAAGGAAGTCAAACAAACAAAGGCTCCTAGGAGAATCAAGTGGTACAATCTGGAGAAAACCAAAGGACAGCAATTCATTTCGTATATACAAAGTCAGCTGTGTAATACCATCGACGCAGTTTCAAATGCAATCACGGCACAAAATATGTGAGACCGCCTACAACGAACCTGCTTAGAGAGAGCCCAATCACTGTTAGGAGTCTCAAAAGGACACCACCAACAAGCTAAAGAAACCAAGTAGAGGGATGATGAAGCTAAAGCAGTGATTAGAAAGAAGAAAGCAGCTTTCAAAGCTTGGTCGAAGTGCCCCTCAAGAAATACAAATGAAAAAGCGCGTTTCAAAATGGAATACAAGAGCTGCAGAAAAGAAGCGAAGAAAAAGTGCGCCCAACTTCGAGCAAAAAGCACGGAGGGCCTGTATCGAGAGCTGGAAGAAATTTCTGCCCCAGCTGCTGAAGCAAATCAGGCAATCCAAGAGCTAAGACAAAGCAACTTGAATGAGGGAGCAACCATTTTCAAAATAGCCGCTCAGAGAAAGGCAAATGCGCAGGAGATTCGTTCGCCGAAGTTCATAAATGATGCTCAAGGACTGCTACTTGTGGATGACGACAAAATTCTTTACAGGTGGCGAAAGTATTGTGATGATCTTTTGAATGAACAGTTTCCTCGGCGCCACTTTCCAACAGCTGCACCTAACTTTACGGAAGTATCCGACGTCACAGTCGAAGAAGTTAGGGAGGCAGTTAAGAACTCCAAAAAAGGCAAAGCGATTGATTGTTTCGAGGTACCATATGAGTTTTGAAAAAATGTGGGAGACATCGGGTTGAGATGGCTCACGATTCTCATCTCCAAACTTATAAGAGGTGACAGTTTGCCTAACCATTGGAGTGAAAGTTTTCTTCTTCCAATGTACAAGGGAAAGGGAGATACCAGAAGCTGTGACAACTATCATTCGATCAAGTTGATGTCCCACACTATGAAGATCGTTGAGCGGGTTTTGGATAGCCGACTGCGGAAAATAATAAGGCTGTCTGATGACCAATGCGGGTTTGTCGCGGGTAAGTCAACTACAGACGCAATCCAAAGTATAGGGATCCTTATGGAAAAACACCGAGATGCCTTAGAGGATTTGCATATTGTGTTGGTTGACTTCGAAAAAGCATTCGATCGACAACCACGAGATCTGATATGGGTGGCCCTCAGACACCGAGGAGTTCCTGAAGCCTATGTGCGAATAATTATTTACATGTACGAGGGAGCAGTTACAAAAGTGAGATGCCCAGCTGAAGTCACCGAAGAATTCCAAATAACAGTAGGTGTACATCAGGGAAGTGTTTTGAGTCCACTGCTCTTTATTGCTGTTCTGGATTACTTGCTCGAAGGAAAAGTAACGGACAATAAAGTACAACAACTATTCTCTGCTGACGATGGAGCCATCATAGGCGAGTATCCAACATCCCTGCAACGAGCACTTGACGTTTGGATTGATGTTCTGGAAGGAAATGGGTACCATATTGGCGGTAAAAAGACTGAATGCCTGTGCTGCCCTTTTTCTGATCCAGACAAGCCTATTCCAGACATTTATTTGAATGGAAATGTGCTTCCCAAGTGTGAAAAGTTTAAATATTTGGGATCTATGATCAATAGTGAAGCAACAACAAGTTACAATGTGGATATTTTGTTCAACAAAATTCAAGCGATATATATATATATATAACCAACGCTATCAGAAACCAAAAATTACCACGTACTCAAATCAACGAATATCTTATCAAGCACCTATAGCAACACACGAGTTACATACACCCCACACGATACACATTTCTAGTTTTCCTATTTCCGCCTATTCGATCGTAATATGCAAGCACAGGCATTAACACGCGACATTCGATATGCACTCGCCCCACACGATGATCAATGGGTTTGCTCATTTATACAGTTCACATGTGCTTACAGTCACAAATGTTGATATTAGGATGTGACTCAACCATACAAAATTAAGTTTCTGCTCCGCTTCGGTCGAGTACACATCACAATCCAGTACCTAGTACTGATTCAACACGCATTTTTAGGAAGGCACTAGTTTTTACTAGACAGCTATCCAAGACTTTAAGTACCGATCCGAGCTTCTCTCGTGGATTTCCTTCAGGAATAACCACGGACATTGCAGGCTATTGACGCAAGGATAGCTTCAACGATCATTCCATTAATAAATTAATAATAAATTAATAAAGCAGAAAGCCTTTTTTGTATTTGCGCTGGGGACAGAGTCAAGTAAGACTGGAGTTATTATTCGCCCCGAGTACCTACCTATATGGAATTGCACCGACCTGACTTGGAAAGATCACCTTTACCCATGGAAATATATTATATGAATTAAATAAAGAATTGTTGTATATTAGATTACGCAACACCTGTTAGTATTAAGAAGATAAATAAAAAGGAATTGTTATTAAAAAGAAACGTTGGTTGTTTTGATTGTTTTTGGCAAACATTTGGTTGAATCTTTATCTCGACTTCTGGTTCTTAGTTGAGAATACCTTGGACGGACTGAGTTTACCTCAGCCTTTGAAAGCAAGCATCGCAAAATGGCGCCCGAGCAGGTGCTCGTTACAATGCGGATATTTTGTTCAACAAAATTCAAGCGATATATATATATATAAAGAACCAACGCTATCAGAAACCCGAAATTACCACTAACTCTAATCAACGAATACCTTTGCAAGCACCTATAGCATAACACGAGTTACATACACCCTACATTATACACATTTCTAGTTTACCCATTCCGCCCATTCGTTCGTAATATGCAAGCACAGGCATTAACACGCGACATTCGATATGCACTCGCCCCACACGATGATCAATGGGTTTGCTTATTTACACAGTTCACATGTGCTTACAGTAGGAAATGTTGATATAAAGATGTGATAATTATTATATCTTTACCCATGGAGATATACAAAACGAATTGAATAAAGAATTGTTGTTTAGTGGATACCTATTAGTATTAAGAAGATAAATAAAAAGGAATTGTTATTAAAAAGAAACGTTGGTTGTATTGGACCATTGGTTGTTTTTGGTAAACATTTGGTTGAATCTTTATTTCGACTTCTGGTGCTTCGTCGAGAATACCTTGGACAGACTGAGCTTACCTCAGCCTTTAAAAGCAAGCATCGCAAGCTGAAATATCGGTTACTATAAGCTATGACATAATCCTGAAAAAGTTCACTGAGGCCAAAAGCCGAAAAGTTCACTCTTTTAATAAATAATCAAATTTCGTTTAGGTACTCACACATTAGTTGAGCTGTAACTTATCGTTTTCTTAACTGGGCAATAAAGGAGGTCTTGCAAACATAATTTTGCCGACATCCACATGTTGGGTGTGGTCTACTGCCGCCGCCGCGCCGCCACTGAGAAGAAAGTTTATTTTATGTCATAAATTTTGTTTTATTTTTGTATTGCGTAAGTTAAAGCTTGTTCAACCACGAATTTACAGCAGCGAGGTCTCTTTGAATGCAATCTAATGTTGCTCTTGGGTCTTTCCCAAATAGCTTTGATTTTTTATGTCTAGTACTTTATTTATTGTTTGGCATGTTTTTTTTTATATAAATAATGATTGATAATTATGATGAATTTTATAGTATTTTACTGTCGATACTGTATATTGAAGCATAAGTATACATGGATCACAAATAATTTGCAAAATTATATCCAAAATTTCACTACCGTGGCATGTCTGAATTTCGTTTTTCGAACATAAATTTCTATAATAGTCGTATTATAATCTAAAGTTTGCTATTATAACTAAAACCTATTGTACATTTCATCAAATTATGATACAATTGTATCCCAATATTGACAAGTAGAAAGGAATAATGGTCATTGCTTCATGTCCTGGAATTTTCTTCAATTTTCAAATTTAAAACATTTCCCGCTTAAGCGCCATCTTTTATTCAGTTTCTGTCGCTCGCTCTTGTCCTTGTGGCATTCTGAAAAATGACTATTTGTGTACAGCTGTGAAAGCTGTGTGGTTGTTTTTAGACTCGATGTTATGACAGAAATAATTTGTTGTGTTTTTTAAAAGGTACTTCATTAAAATTACCGGTCAGTACCATGGTATTGAATTTCACGCGTGTTAATACAATGTTTAGGTCAATTATACTGAATAATTATTTAATTTCACGTGTGAATTCAAAATTATTTGGCCAATCATTTTAATTACATGTGAGAATTTAAGTTAGGTTAATAAAAAACTTCAGTGAATCTTAATATTTAACTAATGTTAAACTTTGTTTTATTCTTAGACTATTATAAAAGTTGTTATTTTAATAATTCTGCTGTTTTAAAGATGGTAAACATCAAGAAAGAAAATACCGTAAATGTCTCTGATCAAAATTCTATGATTTATCATTTGTTTTATTATTTTAAGAGATTAAGCCAAATATTCTGAATATTTCATTTTAATGTCAGTACCGAGGGAGTCAAGTCTTTTAAATCCCAAAAATCGCGCGATTTTTGGGTTCTAATTTAATCTAATTCTCTAAAACTTTTTTTGCATATGTAACTACATATAAATGTATGTTTCTGTTTGTTTTTAAATCTTTAAAAAAAACTCAAATTCTATTTGTTTATAATATAAAATTTTTAATGGCTATAATTTTATTATTTTGTTTTCCCCGATAGTTTTTTTGTGAAATAAGAAAAGATAATATTCTTGTTGTTTCCAATTCAATACGATTTGACTTTCTTGAAAATTTAAATATGAGACTCTATAATACTGTTTACCTATAATTAAAACTGTATACGTTATATTCGGAGACCCTTTGTAACCAATGATTAATTTTCGAATTCGATTGTTTTTATTTATATTGAAATCACTATTTTGTTATGGTATGACTTTTTGTTTTCTTTTCTTGTTTTCAATGAATTTCAAAAATCGTACGTTTTCTTATGTTTTCCGCAAAGCTTTTGCTCCTTTTTCCAAATATTTGGGGTTTGAGACCCACATCGTGCAAAAGGAAATGGGCTTTATGACCCACCTGTTCAATCGGTGCTTCTACCGAATGATGTAGGCTAGATCACAGTGTATCACTATGATTAGCAAGGGTGGTTACAGTGCAACACTATAACACCTTGAGATGATAATGAAGAGGTTCAAGCAGACTCACTTGAAGGTTCGTGTAAAAGTCTTGGTTGGTTATTTCAAAATCATGCTTTATTTCTGATTGACTTAATATTTATACCTAAAAATTGCTTACTCTACATATTTACAAATGTGCATAAGAAAACAAAAACAAAAGAAAATAATTTATAGTTTCGAATATCAAATGACGTTACTGAATTGAACATTAAAGAATTATTGCTGACAAGTAATGAACATAAAAAAGGTGTGAATGAAAACAATACAAATTAAATGATATTATTGCTGATAATGCACGAACGAAAAAATACAATTTTATCCCAAAGACAAATAACTGTTTTATTGCTGACAGCAGAAAAGTTACCAAATGCATACAGTGTGATTGAAAATAGAATGCAAAGAAAAAAGATAAATAATCTTAGTGACGTAGAAAAACTAAGAGTGCAAGAATGTAAACATCCTGCCCCGCGCTGATGATCCCAGGCTTCATCAGAAGGTTAGTTTCTAGATGGATATGGTACAACTTGATGAGTTGGTTGTCCGCGGAGACGGAACTGGATGAGGGGGCTTCTGTCGTCCCTTTATTTTCTTGTAAATAAAGAAGATAAGTGCTATGAAAATGATAATTAATCCAACTGAACTCGAAACAACATGAGGAGTGTTATGAAGACTGATTGTAGTAGGAAGCTCAAGCTGTTGAAGTTTAATTTGTTCTCGAAGTTTATTTAGCTCAAGACTGAATGAACTGAGGTTAAACATGTTGTACTGAGGAGAGGCTAGGCGAATTACGTCTTCACTGTGTATATTATTGTTAGTAATCCTGGTGTATGAGGCTTGAACCGTTGATGAATAAATTTGTTGGCCTTGAAGTGTTAAGTGCTTGTCTTTGGCTACGCAATTGGGCTGAAGTTTCAATAGCCCACTTCCTTTCAATGCTAAAAATGAGGTTTGATGATTACAAACAACATTAAGCACAGCTTCTTTGTTTAATGAAAATATCCATTGATTTGTGTCAGGAAGTTTCGTCCATACTGATTCCGCCTTGACAAATTTCAGTTCACAGGTGGAAATCTCTGAGTTATTGTTGAGTAAATTCATCTCGCACATACTCAAATTGGTTCCAGATTGATACACCGGGTGAGTTTGCATACATAAATGATGATTTCCATTGAGCGTTGAACATTTTGAAAGTTCACCTTCAGTGATTGGATAATATTGGTCATGATGAGCACTTACTGCTAGCATGTCAGTTGAGGGTTGAATAATCATGTAAGTATTATTAGCTGGTGCCGGAATGGGAATAAGCTTGTAAATTGAAAATTCCTCTAAGCTGAGTAATGGTACTTCTATTTTGAAAGTTATGTAATTTGAACTGATGTGACCCTCCACATTCATTAGGTTGTAGAGTTGTAAAATTTGATCGGGTTCTACGGCGATGCGAAGACCTGGAGGAAGATGATTTCTTATTTTTGCTACTTCGGTTACGAGTTGTTGATGAGTGATTAAAAGATGATTTACTCGTCCACGGTGCGTGTCAGTCAGAACGTCTGCTATAGCTGTCTGCATTCTCTGAATGTTGATGATAACTAGTGTTGCATGCGTGCACCATGATAAAAATAATTCCTTCATTTTAGTTTGGTACAATTCTTCAGTGACATTGCTTAAACTGTTGAACAATTGACTAAGTTGTTGGTCAAGTGCTTGTTTTCTTTTGATTGAATCTTCTTGACTCAATCTGACAATGTTGATAGTGGAATCTACGATGGAGGTATGATTTTTTAGTAGTCTCATAAGATGGTCTTCGTTTAATTCGATGCCTTTAAATTTTTGAGATATATCTTCAGCATATTTAGAGTCGAGGACTCCAAAAAGTGAGTTTGCTATATTTCCAACAACATCGACGGCGCCTCGTCTCCTTCTTATAGATAATTTGGTAGTTCCGATCAGGTTGTCTTCATTGAGCTCGTTTTTGATGACTTGAAACTGGTGAACCATTTGAAGACACAGTTCGTTACCGGATAGTTTTTTACAAATGTGGTTAAGTATTGTAGTTGTATTTTCCAAAGCTTCAAATTCCATTCGGTAAGGCTCGAGGTTGTAGAATACTATGATGTTCCATTTGTTATGAATCAGGCTGATTGTTCCGTGTCGGTGAAAATGCATTCCTGGTGAAGTGTTGTTGAAAGTTGTTACTTCAATGTCACTTGTCAATACTGCTGGTAAAAGAAGACCAATCAAAAGCATCGTAGTAAGCGGATTAAGATTTGTAGAATTTCTCGCTGCCTTTGACGTTGTTGTTTCATCAGGAGTGGATCTATCGCTTCTCCGTTTTCGATCTGTTGATGGCGGATTCAACTCGACTTCATCATTTTCTATGAGGGGGGCAAGCTTATGTATGGGGCGCCTCAACATGCCAGATTTAGTTCGCACGTCAGCGACACGAACCAAGCCGTCCTTTCCGACGTGGATATGCTCGATTCTGCCAAGTGGCCATTTCATTGTTGGCGTATTGTCTTCTTTCATGATAACAATGGTACCAATTTTGATATTGTTTGATTGTTTTTTCCACTTTGTTCGATATTGAAGCTCGTTAAGGTATTCCAGAGACCATCGATTCCAGAATTCTCGTTTTATGTGTGCTACTAATTTCCACCTAGTCAGTAGGCTCCCACGTACTGGTTCAGCCTTGGTATCAATGGTTGCCCTTAGTGACTCCCCAATCAGAAAATGACTAGGTGTTAATGCATTCAGATCACTTGGATCGTTGGACATTGCTGTCAAGGGTCGTGAATTAAGAATCGCTTCAACTTCTGCTGTGATTGTGCAAAGTTCTTCGTAGGTTAGTGAAGCGTTAGCCAATTTGCATTGTAAAAGACGTTTGGCGGACTTGACTGCGGCCTCCCACAATCCTCCGAAATGTGGTGCTCGGGGAGGAATAAAGTGGAAATCAATACCCTTTGAACTGCACGAAGTTGCGATTTTATTTTGCGCCTGTGCTGAGTATATATTTGTTTTTAGTTCTTCTAGTTGATTTTTGGCGCCAACGAAATTCGTGGCATTATCGCAATACAGATTTTTTACGTGTCCACGCCGACTCATAAATCTTCGTAAGGCTCCCAAAAAAGCTTCAGTTGTCAAGTCGCTAACAACTTCGATATGGACAGCCTTTGTCGCGAAGCAGCAAAACATTGATAGATAGCATTTTTGTGGACGACTTCCTCTTGTGCGGTAGTGAACCCATAATGGGCCGCAAAAGTCCACACCAGTATTAATGAAAGGACGTGCTGGTTGCACTCTTGTGCCTGGCAAATTTCCCATCATCTGGGAATACATATGTGGTTTTGCTCTGATGCAAAAAGTGCAATGTTGAGTGATGGAACGTGCAATGTTTTTGCCCTTTATCGGCCAAAATCGCTGTCTCGTGATTGCTAGAAGACCTTGAGGCCCAATATGATTGTTTTGAATGTGCAAGTCTGTCATGATCATTTCAACGTATGGATGTGAATATGGTAACAGGATCGGATGCTTGCTATCGTAAGATAATGATGACTCTTGAAGTCTACCTCCAACACGTAGAATATCGTCCGCGTCTAAAAATACAGCTAGGCCCTTCAGTGGACTATCCTTTTCCAGCTCCTTATTTGCCTTGAGGAAACAAATGTCTTTATAAAAGCCGTGGAATTGAATTTCCTTGACGAGGAATTGCAAAGAAGTCTCTAGTTCTGAAGTTGTTATTGGCCATGCAGATTTGTTCCTTTTTTGGTTCTGCCTCACTGAATTTAGCGACTCCTTTAATTTACCTGACTTGACGAGACTTGTAAATCGAAAGCAGTATGCCATTATTGTCTTGAGCTTAGGGAAGGAATTGGAATGTCTGATTCCTTCGAAAATATCGTGTTTTTGAGTGTCAACTTTACTGGTTACCAAGGCAGCGTTCTTCCTTTCATCTGACCACGTTTTACTGTTTTTAAATGGTGGTGGCCAAATTGCTTCTGAACCATGTAAAAACCGAGGACCAAATTTCCATAATATATGATCCTGCAATTTTTCTGGGGATATGCCTCTTGATAAGACATCTGCCGGATTTTCTGATGATCTTACATATCTCCAATTATCAGCGCTCGTGTGTGATTGGATCTTGGCCACTCGACGTCCAACAAAAGTCTGAAAGGAGTCTGCACTTGAATTGATCCAACTCAATACAATTTGAGAGTCAGACCACAGAAAGCTACTAGTATTGCCCAAGTTTAGGTCTCCCTTTACTCGTTGTGATAGTTCGGCAGCTAACAGTGCCGCACACAATTCTAGACGAGGTATTGTCATTGATCTCATACCTGATGCTGTTTTGGTAGTTGGTGCGACTCGAGATTTTGAGCATAACAGCCGCACTATGACTGTACCTTCTTTATTGAGGGATCTGATGAATACAGCAGCTCCGTAGGCCCTTTCTGATGCGTCTGCAAATGTATGGATTTGCACTGATGATGGAATGTGATGACTGAAGACGTGTCTAGGAATTTGGAATGTATCTAGTTCTCGGAGACCTTTGTAGTATTTATCCCATCTGGTGTGCATTTCTTCTGGTAAGGCAGCATCCCAGTCGTATTTAAGCTCCCACAGTTCTTGGAGGAAAAGTTTTGCGACAACTACCACTGGAGCGACTATGCCGAGAGGGTCAAAAAGACGTGCTATATCTGAGGCCACAGATCTTTTGGTAAATCTTTTTGATGTTCGATAATTTGTTTTAATGCAAAATATGTCGGATTTTGGTCGCCACATTAACCCAAGGGTTTTGACACTGCTTTCGTTACGATCGTCGCTGAGTGAAATCTCTTGGTCTTCTAATGGGACGTTTGCGAGCAATTGTTGTTTGTTGGAGCACCATTTTTTTAACTGGAACCCTCCCTCGCGCAGCAATGCTGACAATTGAGTCTGAATTTCCTTTGCTTCGATCATGCTATCAGCCCCTGTCATGACGTCATCAACATAGAAGTCCTTCTGCAATACTTGTGAGCCTAGGGGGTACTTCGTATTGTATTCTTTAGCCAATGCTTGGAGGCACCTTGTCGCAAGATAAGGAGCTGACGTAGTTCCATATGTGACAGTTTGAAGCTTATAACATTTGATTGGTTGATTCTGATGGGAGCGCCACCATATAAGTTGGAAGTGTAGGTCTTCTTCACGTACGAGAATTTGGCGATACATCTTTTGAATGTCAGCCTTGATTACAAATCGGGGCAATCTATAACGTAATAGAATCGTAAACAGGTCATCTTGGATTGTTGGTCCGGCATACAAGATGTCATTTAACGAAGTATTAGATGATGTCTTTGCAGAGGCGTCAAATACCACTCTTAGTTTTGTGCTGCTACTGTCTGGTTTAAGAACACAATGATGAGGCAAGAAGTAGTGTGGTGTAGACACTGTTTTGAAATCTATTTCCGTCATGTGCCCCAGCTGGATGTACTCGTTCATAAATTCAGTGTACTGTTTCTGTAATTCTGGATGACGGTTCAGCCTGCGCTCCAAGGCATGAAATCGATTGAGAGCTATGTCACTTGATGACCCTAATTTAGTTGGATCGTCAGCGAAGGGTAAGCTGACAATGAATCTTCCGCTCGTATTTCTTGATGTTGACTGATTGAAATATTCTTCACATTTCTCTTCTGCGATGGTTCGCTTTGAGTTGGAGCACGGGAGTTCTTCGGTTTGCCAGAACTTGGTAATTGCATTTTCGAGAGAAGATTCTTCAGCGAATATTCCACATGTTGTAGTTGTTGTTGACCCAGCCTTCACCCTTCCGGTCACTATCCACCCCAATAATGTGTTTTGTAGAAGTGGTAGATTGCTTCCAAGTTTAATCTGCCCAACGCAGAGTAATTGATGGAACAACTCGGCTCCTATAAGGAGATCAATGTGGTCAGGCTTATTAAATTGAGAGTCTGCTAGTTTGACATTTCCTGGAATTTTCCACGTTGAAACATCGAACGCTTGTGTTGGCTGAGGTGATATGATTTGAGGCAAAACTATGGCCTCAAGCCTGGCGGTAAAATCGGTAGTTTTAGACCTAAGACTAATGTTTGCCCTTTTCTGGGCACCTCTTTTGCAGCTTCCGACACCTTGGATGATCATAGGCTTGAAGGACAGTGGTATCTTAAGCCTTCGTATCATTCTTTCTGTGATGATACTTATCTGTGACCCAGAGTCCAACACCGCACGGCAGTTGATGGTTGAACCGTCTTGTCCCTCTAAGTTCACGATGACTGTGCTGAGAAATACATAACTCTCCTTCTTGTTTATTCCTGCAGCTGCTAGTGTTGTGTTTTTGTTGGTGGATTCTTGAATTGGTTGCCCAATACTGTGGTTATTAGAGTTCGGCAGCTCCCTCTTTGTTAAATGTACCAACGTATTGTGTTTTTTTGAGCATTTTGAGCAGCTTCCGTGACGACAATCATAGGAGGTATGACCATCCTTCAAACAATTTACACACAATTTGTTGTTTCTTACGTGACTTAATCTGTTCGATGGTGTTAGATCAAGGAAGGCACGGCACGCATATAATTGATGTGGAGCCTTACACAATGTGCAATCCTTCTTCTGGGTGGTTATAGAACTTGTCACCTTGAAGCCATGGACTCGTCTTCTTTCTTCTTCGTCTCTTTTGCTGCTCTTGCCTCTAATTGCTTCGAGTGACTGGAACCTTGTTTCCAAAAACTTCAAAAATATATCCAAAGGCTGCAATTCCTTGGGCTGTTTTAGGGACTGCTCCCAAAGGGTTAGAGTATTCCGATCCAATTTTTTCATCAGAATACTCATTACGAGTGGGTCCCAGTTTGCTATGTCAACCTTTAGGTTTTTAAGACCCAGCAGGCATTCGACTGTAGTGTCGTGCAATGCCTTTATTTGATTTGCTGTTTCCTGATGACAAGTTGGTTGCGCCATTAATTTATTGATAAGTGCTGAAACAAGTAGCCGAGGGTTTTCGAACCGCTCAGTAACTACCTTCCAAGCAGCGTGGTAGTTGGCGTCTGAGGTGGGGAAGTGGCGTATCAGTTTTTCTGCTTCACCTTCCAGAGTTGTTTTTAGGTAAAACAACTTTTGGCAATCGGCTATTTTTTGATTGTGGACCAATTCGGTAAACAAGTCGCAGTATTGCCTCCAGGTCAGGTAGTTTCCGTCAAACCTTGGCAAGGTTATTTTAGGTAATTTTGCCGTTTGCCTCAATGTGTCAGCTTGATGGGAATCAGGACGGCCTCCTTCGAGTTTGGTTGACAACATGAGGAGATTTTTCTGGACTCTGTCCTCGAATGCGAAGTACTCTTCGATGTCATAACCTGCTTTCTCTGGGTCTTCTAGGAGCTCAGCAATTTTTTGATGAACCTCCTCCATCTGTGACCAGACGCCTTTTGTTTGGTCGATCTTTAGGCGGCAACACGTGCTTGAATACTCTTCTGCGCTCTCCTCTATGTTTTCCAGCAATCGCTTCAATGACTGCAGGATTGCCCTTTGCCTTCGAAAGACCTTTGTTGTGTCGATGTCCTGGTTCGGTGTTGAGGTTAGCGAATGAGAAGTAGCTTCACAATGTTCCCTTGTGAATACCTTTTCAGCTTGTCCTTCCGATGTCCCAGCCCTCATCACGTTTTCCTTTGCTGATTCTTTTTCAGCTTGTTTTTCCGATGTCCCAGCCTTCATCACGGACAGAAGGTATTGTGTTAGCGATTGGTAGAGTTGCTTGACCTTCCCAGCTGTGTCGCCCTGGAAGTATGGTGTATCGTGTTTTCCCCCCTCCTCGATGTCATTGTGATTCTTTTCGAACTCACTCCAAAGATCTTCAATCAACACCAACCGCTTCCTTGCATATTCTGCTGTTTTCCTTTCCGGTCCGTCCTTTGCAATGTTGGATTGCAAACGCAGCAATTCATCGGTGATGACCTTCTGCCTGGCACCCTTTGTGTAGATATCCAGTTCATCCTCCATAGTTTAAATTTTTGGATCGTCGCGTCGTCTCTGGATCTCTCTCTGAAGTTTTAGTCTTCGATGAGTTCAATGAATTGAGCAGATTTCAATGTTGCAGTTTTGCCAGTGTTTTAGCCCTGGCAACGCTTTAAGATACGTTCAATTAAAATGCCAATGTTATAGCCTTGGCAACGCGTTTGGTAGCGAAAATTGCTTCTTACTGCTGGTGAGGGAAGCAATAATCACGTCGGGGTCACCAAATGTTCAATCGGTGCTTCTACCGAATGATGTAGGCTAGATCACAGTGTATCACTATGATTAGCAAGGGTGGTTACAGTGCAACACTATAACACCTTGAGATGATAATGAAGAGGTTCAAGCAGACTCACTTGAAGGTTCGTGTAAAAGTCTTGGTTGGTTATTTCAAAATCATGCTTTATTTCTGATTGACTTAATATTTATACCTAAAAATTGCTTACTCTACATATTTACAAATGTGCATAAGAAAACAAAAACAAAAGAAAATAATTTATAGTTTCGAATATCAAATGACGTTACTGAATTGAACATTAAAGAATTATTGCTGACAAGTAATGAACATAAAAAAGGTGTGAATGAAAACAATACAAATTAAATGATATTATTGCTGATAATGCACGAACGAAAAAATACAATTTTATCCCAAAGACAAATAACTGTTTTATTGCTGACAGCAGAAAAGTTACCAAATGCATACAGTGTGATTGAAAATAGAATGCAAAGAAAAAAGATAAATAATCTTAGTGACGTAGAAAAACTAAGAGTGCAAGAATGTAAACACCACCCAAGCGGGTAACAATCCCCAACTACAATTTGGGCCTTATGACCCACTCTGGTGGGTCATAAATGCCCAATTTTTTTGATTGGGGCTAAGTTCCTTGGTTCTTATGCCCTTGCGCCGCCTTCGGCAAGGGCATAAGACCCAGGGAACTTAGAATATAAAATTTTTGAGGGCTATAATTTTATTATTTTGTTTTCTCCGATAGTGAAATAAGAAAAGATAATATTCTAGTTGTTTCCAATTCAATACAATTTGACTTTCTTGAGAATTAAAAAACAAACAGAAACTTGCATACGTGCTTACACAATTCTAGTTTTAGAGAATTTGATTAAAATAAAAACCTAAATATCACACATGTTTCATTTATCATCCATCTACTTGTTCGGCATGAACAATGTATGTACATACACCGAAAGAAAACCTTGGTAAAATCAAACATGAAGCTTGTATGTTTTTGCGTCAAGCACGAACATACTTAAATTGAACAAGCTGGCATTTTCATTTCATTTATTTAAATGCTACAATTTTCATTGCTCAAATCAACAACGTCATTTTCAATTTCATTGTTAACCAACAACGGTTGTGATACTAGAAACATACATGTCCATGATACTTTAACAACGTTTGTGTTTCGTCAACAATTCTGAATTGTTGGTAAAATATGAACATTGTTGATCAAGTATGTTCGTGAGAATTCAGCCACGTTTTTATTTGCTCAACAGTTTTAATGTAAAATATTTATGATAAATGCCTGAATTGAAGTTTGACCTATACATTTGATAGGTCAAACATCAATTCAAGCATTTATCATAGAAATTTTTTATTTAAACTGTTAAGCAAATAAAAACGTGGCTGAATTCTCACGAACATACTTGATCAACAATAAAGAATAATTAATTATTACTTAAGATAAAATGGTCACGAAACTTATCGTAATGAATTGAAGTTCCGTTATGCGACCTCACGTTTTCTGTGGGCTTAAGTATGAAAAAAATTGGAATTCAAAATGTTACTGATACTTTAACTATTCTTTATTGATTAAAGAAGTATGAACATTGTTGATCAAACATATTGGTGATAGTTCAACAGTGTATTTGGTATTTCAATCACAAACGTGATAGTTTTTGTAATTTCAGCCTTAATTGTTAGTTAAATATGTTTGTTGTTGATCAAGTATGAAATCAACAATCACGTTGTTGGTTAAAAATTAGAAAATATTCAAATCAACTACGAACATACTTAATTTAAACATTTTTATGATACTTACCTGAAAAAAAAAATTATCACGGCAGCATACTTGATTTGAAAATGCGTTCTTATTTGTATTCATCACGAAACATGGTTAATTTCACAACTTTAGATGAATTGTTGATTAACAATGAAACATGTTTGAATCAACCAAGGTTTTTTCTTTCGGTGTACTTATATGATAATTTTTTGCTTGCATCCGCATGATAGGGTAGTACACTAAAAGTCATGTCAATCAGAAAGTGCTTTTCCGATTAAGGCAACTGGTTTTAATTAGCTCCACTATCTTTGGAGCTAAAAAAATACTGTAGGTATCTGAATTTTTGTTCTAGGATGGTATGCCTGTAAAATTGTTTTTGGTAGCAAGATCGAGCAATCGAATCGAAATCGAATCGACATTTTTCTTCTTGAGATGGTTTTAAAAATATGTACATATAACGTTGTCATTTTCATGTAGTGGGACATATCACCCATCATTTCTGTTTGGGCCTTACGACCTACCAGAATGGGTAATAAGGCCCACTTTCCGATTGGGCCTTAAGACCCGCTCTGGTGGGTCATAAAGCCCAATTTTTTTGATTGGGGGTAAGTTCCCTGGGTCTTATGCCCCTGCGCCGAGGTATCAAATTCAACGACAGAAGAACTGCTCTTCTTAAAACGCCCAAAGAAGAATACCTGGCGTTTTAGAGCTTAAAATGGATAAATTGAAAAGCGACGGAGAAAAACTGTTTGATATAGCTGCTTGCAAATGTATTGATTACGAATTTTGTCGATGTCCCAAAGAAAACAAAATGCCAGTGAAAGAACGTTCGTTCTTGGAAGACCAATGGTCTGAAAGAAAAATGGTTATCGGGAATATCGATGTTGCTGAAAACATCAAGCTTCAAAAGTCACTTAAAAGAAAAGTTATATGCCTTTCATCTTCAAAAAAAAAAAAAAAAAATAGGGTGGCGCAACAGAGCGAGGAGCCCCTGGGCCTAGCGCACTACTCACAACCATTCCTTGTGAGGGAATGGAGGGGACCTACAATTTTCTGCCGGTTCCGAACGGCTAATCGAGAAAGCGCTTTTCATGGCAATGAATACTAACGGAGGACTTGCCAATTCCTCGCGAAAGGCGATACCCGTAGAAAAAACATTTTTTCCTCTGGTGGGATTCGAACTCGAACCTCTGAACTAACAGGCGGACATGCTATCCATCACACCACGGGTACCACTTCATCATCATCATCTTCAAGCACATATAAAATACATACTGAAGCACAGACAGCTAACAATGAAATAGAAAACATTCTTTCAGATTCAAATACTGATGAAGAAGAGGATATTGAAGCTGAAGCTTCATTTTCAAAACTGATTGCCTCCACTAATGCTCTTAACTAAAATCCAAAATCTCTTTTTGAAGTTGCGAAGGTCACAGATAGATTTCAAATGTCAGAGAGAGCAACTGCAACACTGTTACAGCGGTCTTGCAAGATTATGGTTTAATAAATGAAACCAATCAGTCAAACATTATCGTTAGAAGTAAGATTCGAAGGGAAAGGACAAATTCAAGGTCTATACAAAAGGTGGTGGTACCAGTGGCGTAATGAGATAGATAGATAGACAAATTCACTTTTTATTCAACTTTCACTTAAAAATAAAAGCAATTATATAAGCATGTCCACCTGCTAACCCAGAGGTTTGAGGTTCGAATCCCACCAGAGGCAAAAATGTTTTTCCACGGGTATCGCCTTTCGCGAGGAATTGGCAAGTCCTCCGTTAGTAAATTCATTGCCATGAAAAGCACTTTCTCAATTAGTCGTTCGGAACCGGCAAAAAATTGTAGGTCCCCTCCATTCCCTCACAAGGGATGGTTGTGAGAAATGCGCTAGGCCCAAGGGCTCCTGGCTCTGTTGCGCCACCCTATTCAATTAAATTCAATATAAAAAGGTGTGGGCGAGCTTGACTTTTTTGGCCACTGAATATTTCGAGCATATTGATTGGTGGCAGATAGAGCAAGTTCGTTTAACTGATCCTTCATTGGTAATCGATTTCACAATAGAAGAGCTTTGGGATATTGTCAGACAAAATTACAAAAGCAAATCAAGTTTGTTGACAAGTTTTCCATGCCACAGCCAAGCAGTTGAAAGGGCTATCAAATTGGTCACCGAAGTTTCCCAAACAGTTTGTGGACCTACCAACAGAGGTTTGTTAAAAAATACATAAATATCCCGAAAAGAACTTCCAAATATTGAAACCAAAAAAGATTATTTTAAATCAGAGCTCGAAAATAATTGGAAACCATATTGTAGAGATGGAACCCATATTGTTTCATTCGCTTTCTCAGTGAGAGACATCACATTGTCGGCCAACATTTTGCTCTTTTACAGAGATTTAGTTTTATAACATAGTTTTTTAGGTCTTTGGTTGAGATTTATCATTTATTCAAAAAAATATCTCTCTTTGGTTGACTTTTTCTACATAAAATAAATGGAATTGGTTGAAATAAGACCTTTATGATAAACAATAAATCATAAGTGGTTAAATGGTAAAAAAAAAACATCTTTACACTATAATAAATATCGTCAATGTATACCAACAAAAAATCAAATAAATAAAAAAAAATGCATGTATGCTTGTATGTAATTATGTATGTATTGTAACGCTAGTTTGCAATAATAAAACTTAGTTTGCAATAATAAAACTTTTCCTTTCAGTTCAATTCTTACTACTTTTATTCGATATCAATTTTATTCGATCTCAACTCAATCTTTTCACTATAACTTGTAAACTAAAACTCATCTTAACATTATCACTTTGTTATCAAAACTGACTTCTGACTTCAGACTTCTGGTTGCATCAGCGGCATATTTATATAGAATAACATTACATCTAGAGCGTTCCAGTTTGTTCTACATTGGAGACCACTCCAGTATTTTGCTGTCACGCATTTCACCTCCTGGTATATTTCTATACTCACACACACTGACTTACAAGCAACGCCTTTCATTAGATGAACATAATAGTGTTGCCAATTGTGTTTTCGGTTGAACGTTTTCGATTAGAAAATTAGTATTAAATGTTGGGTGTACTCTTTAAGATTGTTCATCCCGAATAATTCCATCTGCAGCCTCGCCACTATATAGATGCAGCCGATCACAATGAACGACTTTTAACTTGCCTCTTAGTCCTCTTTGGATGTGGTAAACCACGTCGTTAATCCTCTTGACAACTGTATAAGGACCTTCCCAGTTTTGCTGAAGTTTCGGTGAAAATCCCTTTTGACGATGAGGATTATAAAGCCACACACGATCTCCTGCTTGGAATCCTGCCGTTGTCGCTTTTGTGTCGTACCGTATCTTCATCCGGTCGCTATAGGCTTTCCGTGCTCTTGTTCTTTTATGGATGTCAACGAGTCACTCCTTGAGGTCGTCCACATACTCGTTTGTGTCCTGTGGCTCCTCTGTGGGGCATCCAAATTTAAGTTCGCTGGGCAGCCGTATGGTTTTCCCGAACAGGATTTCAGATGGTGTTTGTCCTGTCGAGCTATGTACCGCACTTCGATTGAATCTTTCAACCATCCCATCATACTGTGGATGAAGCGGTGTGGTTCCCCTCTTCTTAATGCCAAGTAGTCCGCACACTCTTTGAAAGATGTTTGACTCGAAGTTCCTACCTCGGTCGGAATGGAGTTCCATAGGTACGTCAAACCTGCTCACCCAGCTAAACACAATCTGGTCGACCTCCGTTTTGGCTTCTTGATTTGGGATGGCACACGCCTCAGGCCACTTACTAAAATAGTCCATTGCAACCAGAATTTACTTGTTTCCAGCGTTGGTCTATGGAAAATGCCCAGCCACATCTACTACAATCCTCTCAAAAGGCGATCCAACGTTGTTCTGATGCATGTTACCTTGAATCTTTCTACCAGGTCATTTGGTTGCAGCACACTTGTCACATGTTCGGCACCACTTCTCCACGTCATCTCTAGCATGAAACCAGTAGAACCGATGTCGCACCTTCTCCAGTGTTTTGTTAACTCCCAGGTGGCCTCCAGAAGGTCCGTCGTGCATCTCCCGAAGAACTTCACTGACCTTCGATTGCGGTACGATCAGCTGCATCACATATGATTTCCATCTTCGCCTGAGGACACCTTCTTGCACATATAGTGAGTCCCATTGTGTCCACTGTGTGTAGGCTTGGAGAACTGGACTCCTGTCAGAAATGTCTCCCCATTCAGGTTTCTCTTCATTTTCTTTCCATGCGAGAATGGGTCCGATATCTGGATCCTCCTGTTGAGCAGTCCTCACTTCCTCATTGCTCCATCCACATATGGGATCAGCTTTTAGTCGCTGAGCGGTAATATTTTCTTTGTCTTCTTGCCGCCTACAATACCTGCAATCCACTTTTCAAGGTCTTCATGACAATGCGTCGGCGTTTGAGTGCAGCTTTCTTCTGCGGTGTTGAATCTGGTAATCATAAGCCTGCAGTCTTTCTATCCATCTTGCGACTTGACCTTCTGGATTTTTAAAGTTCAACAGCCAGTTCAGAGCACCATGGTCTGTCCGCAGAAGGAATTTCTGTCCATAGATGTACTTATGGAAGTGCTGTTCAAACATTGAACACTAATGATAAGATAAGTGATATGTTTGCTTAGGATATCTTTTCTAGCAAACATGAGCGCACATACAAATTAAGATAGCAAGCAACTGATTACTTGCGCTTGGGTCCAGAATTTGTGTGTGTGTTTTTGTTGTCTCTTATCGATATCACGAAAACAGTATAAATAAGCGTAGGTTAAGACTTTATATTTTAGTTTTGAATAAAACAGCATACCGACCGTACAACACGGTGTTTTCTTTTAACTCGCGGTTCTGAAATTTCTGCTAGGCCCAGGGGCTCATCGCTCTGTTGCGCCACCCTATTTATTTATTTTTTATTCTGAAATTTCCCCCATCAGAGGTAAGGAATTTATGAACACTTAGTCCTTCGAAACGGATCCTTATTTTATATTTTCTCAATCGTCATTAAGGCGAAGGAAATTTAAATAAGAATTAATAATATATTTTGACTGGTACAATTTTCTCAAATTGCTAAAAAGCAAAGAAAATATAGTTAATTACCGTTCAAAATTAGTATTTGCAATAGCGTACTTTACGGCTGACAGTAAAGTAAGTGTATTCGGGACTTAGACACCGACTTAAGAGTGCAGTGTTAAAAAAAAGTCGATAAATCAATTAAAATGGAGAAAAAAGATAAACTATACAAATCCCAAAAATAAGTAGGGGATGAAGTTGTGCTTATTCATAACAAGCTCAAAAATAAAACCAATCGAAAATCTGAATTGGAAATAAGGAACAGACTAAGTTCTATATGGAACGAATTCCAGCTAAGCCACTCAAAAATTTTGGAAGTTGGAATCAGCACAGATAGTAATTTCGAAATGAATTATTTCCAGTGCATTGAAAGTGAAGTTGGCAAAATAAATGCTTTGCTTGGTGCAGCAAAAACACCGATTCAGCCAGGAGAGGATGATGATTCAGCTACAAAGTCTTCAACAAATAATCAAGAAGATGATGCAACAACAACAGTAAGTGCTAGAACACTGCCGACATTTGCACCAACATTGGGAACATTAGAAACAAACCTCATTAAGATGTTTTACCGACGGCATGAAAACTTCAAACGTCAAATGGATAAGACGGTCGAAGCAGAAAAAATTTCATCCCGAGAAGAAAAAGACGTGGTGGAAAAATTCAATGATCTGAAATTGATTTATAATAAGATCACGGTAGACCTCGGATATTATGACAATGATATTGAGGACATCTACGAAGAATCGGCAAAGAGCGCCTCTAATGTCCAAAAAATATTTGAAGAGGGAGCAACAAAACCAGAGATCCAGAAGAAGTCCTCCAGACTGAAGCTGAAAGAAGTTAAAATTCCAGTCTTTTATGGCGATTTAAACGAATGGATGTCCTCCCGTGATTTATTCGTGAAATAAGTTCATGAAATAAAGCATATCTCGAACGTAGAAAAGATGTTCAGACTTAAGGCTGTAGTCAAAGGTGAAGCAGGAAAGCTCATCATGCATCTCAACGTTACTGAGACGAATTATGAAGCGGCATGGAGTATGCTCGAACAGAGACTCGAGAATCGATTGCTGTTTACAACTCTGGTTGACAGATTACTTGATCACCCAACAATTAATGGCGAGTCAGCAAGTTCTGTTAAAATGTTATTAGACACCGCAAATGAGTGCATATTAGCACTAAAAAATCTTAAGATACCACTAAATGAGGCATGTCCATTTATAGCTAGAGCATAGAGTGGTTAAAAGGAAACTGGACAAAGAAACCCTAAGGCAATACGAGCAAGGGGTGAAGAAAAAAAAAACGAGAGAAATCCAGAGCTTGGACGACGTTTTACAATTCCTGGAGCAACAGTATCAAACACTTGAGGCAATAAAAGGAAAAGCGAGTGGAAGCAACAATGCTCAAAAGAATAACCAAAAACAGCACAAGTTTTTTACAAACCAGATAAAATGTTTTTATTACCAAATAATGTCTGGCCACCAAACAAAAAATTGTCGAAAATTTTTACAGCTGAAAGTGGCGGAACGAAGAAGTTGGACTCGGAAATCAAAAGTATGCTATGGGTGTTTAGACCAGCAGAAAAATGCCAAGTTTGTAATCGTAGCCACAATACGATTCTTCACTATAAAGACTTTGCTGCAGAGAAAAAAGGAGAACAACTAACAGCAACAGTAACGAAGGAAGGTGCTTCATCAGCCATTTTGCTGGCAACTGCACAAATACAAGTGAAATTAAAAACCGGTGAATTCATGCTAATGCGAGCATTAATAGACCAAGGTTCCCAAGAAAAAACGATGATATCCGAAGAGGCCGCACAAATATTAGCCATTCACCGGACTAAAGATAGAACCGAACTTCAAGGAATTGGAATTTGGAAATACAATAGTGGGAATATCTAAGAGCAAAGTTTTGTTAGAACTTAAGCCATGTTTTTTGAGTACACATGTAATTAAAGTTGAGGCATTGGTGTTACCAACATTGGCTAAGGCTCAACCAAGCAGAAGCTTTGATTTTGATTTTAACCACTGGAGTAATTGTATGCTCGCAGATCCATTGTTCAACAAATCGGATAGAATAGACGTGGTAATAAGAGGTGATTTATACGGCAAAATTCTGGAAGATAAAATAATAAAAATTGATGGAGTTTTGGGACAATCCACGAAATTTGGCTGGATAGTGTCTGGAATAATTAAAAATGATAAACCAATTAATAAAAAACTAACAACTGCCGTTACAAATCTGGGTAAATTTTGGGAAATTGAAGAAGTATCGCAGAATGATTCACATTCAAAAACTGAAGACCAACTATGCTTGGAAGCTTACGCAAATAATAAAAAAGTGGACATCGATGGAAGGTATATAGTGGCTCTCCCGCTCAAAGAAGACAAAGAACTTGGATATTCTAAAAAACAGGCCGTAGCTCGATTTCTTAATTTGGAAAAGAAATTTGAGTCTGACAAAGTTCTAAAAGATGACCATTCGAAGTTTATGAAAGAATATTTAGAACTAAGTCATATGCAAGAAGTCGAAAAAGCTAACATGGGAAAATACTATTTACCTCATCAGGCAATAATAAAAGCGAACAGTCTAACTGCAAAGCTGCGGGTGGTCTTTGATGCGTCTGCTAAAACGTCAAATGGTCAAAGCCTGAACGATATAATGATGGTAGGACCTAGATTGCAAAAAGATATTTTTGATATCATCTTAAAGTGGATGTTATGGAGATATGCGATAACTGGAGATATTGAAAAGATGTACCGGCAAATCAAATTAGCAAGAGATGATCAAGATCCTGTGGAGAGACAACAAAAACAAGGCTTTAAAGGAGTATCGACTTACTACTGTAACCTATGGAACGGCAGCTGCACCATTCTTGGCTGTACAGACCTTAATGGACATAGCTAACAATTGCAGTAAAACAAACGGTGATACAGCAAAAATAATCCGAGAAGATTTCTACATGGATGACCATATGACAGGAGCAGATAATATGGAAAAATGCATAGAAATTCAACGGAATGTATCCACAGAACTTAAAAGGTATGGTTTTCCTTTAAGAAAATGGTTGGCTAATGATTTAAAAATAACTAATAGCATTCCTAATTGTGGCAACAATCAACTGATTGAAATTAAATATAACGAATCAGTTAAGACTCTAGGACTTAATTGGGATCCAACACAAGTGCACTTGAAGAGAACTTGAAGAATGAATGGAATAGTTTCATAGAACACATATGTATCTAGTCTTATTGAAATAAAAATTCCTCGATGGCTGCAATCATCTATTGGGACGAAAATTGAGCTACACGGCTTTGCTGACGCGTCCGAAAAAGCATACGCAGCGGTGGTGTATATGAAGATCAACTCATCAACTACACTGATAAGTGGGAAGAGCAAAGTAAATCCAATAAAGAACAAAAAACACTTCCGAAATTAGAACTCTGTGCGGCACAATTATTAGCAAGACTTTTGCACAGAATTATAAAGGTCATAAATAGAGATTATGAAGTACATGCTTAGAGTGATTCAACAATAACTCTTTGTTGGATACAAAATAATAAATCCAAAGACAAATTTGTTCGAACCAGAGTCGATGAGATTAATGCACTTATTCCTAAAGCTAAATGGAGACATGTTGTCTCTAAGCATAACCCAGCAGATGTAGCATCAAGAGGAATATATGCGAACCAGCTAAGCACACACACACTCTGGTGGAACGGGCCGGAATGGCTTAAGGAACCTAAAGAAAAGTGGCCCAAACAGTGTGAAGAAACATATCGACCAACTGTATTAATGATGGCTGCAGACAAAACCAATAAACACTTTTTAGATGATCTTATGACAAGATACTCCAGTTTTACAAAACTTCAAAGAATAGTAGCATTTATCATACGCTTCATTCGGAAAAAGATGCGAGTAAATGCATTTTTAAACTTTTCTCCAGTAGACGAAGTGGAATACGCTTGGAAACTCATTGTGAAACATCATCAAAAAAGCGAATTTGAAACAGAAATAAAATGTTTACAACAAAAGAAATACATTAATCCAAACAATAGAACTATCAATTTAAATCCGTTCTTGGATAAAGATGATATTCTAAGAGTAGGCGGCAGGTTGCAGTTATCTAACTTAGGGGCCAGTTATAGCGATCAGGAAAACGAACCAGGAAAAATTTTCAAATGGAATAATAACTATGTTTTCGTTGCAATTGAATAACAAATGTTATACCAATCGATGGAAAATCACCCAAAGAATTTTTTGTGCCCAAAAAAGATGTAATAGAACAAATATTTTCTGTTTAATTTGTATTTTTCTATTTTCCTGTTCCAATTCCATCAGGAAAATAGAAAAATAGAATTTTACGGCAAAGTATTTGTTCAATTGAACATTTTCTTGACAAAAAAAAATCTCTGGGCTGTTTACTATTGATTGGTATAACATTTGTTATTCAATTGTAACGAAAACATAGTGATTATTCCTTTCAAACATTTTTCCGGATTCGTTTTCCTGATCGCTATAACTGGCACCTTACAATACAATCAAAAGCATCCAGTCATTTTAAACAAATCAAATATCTATAACTACAGCAATAATTGAAGACACACATCAAGTAACATTACACGGATCCATTCGCGTCATGGAAACCATTATAAGGCGAAGGTACTAGATCGTTGGATTACAAAATGCTGTAAAAAAATGCATCAGACTATGCCCAAAATGCATAAGATATCGACAATGTGTAGCAGGACAGATAATGTGAAATATACCAAAATATCGAGTTACTGTATCACATTCATTTGAACATACTGGAATTGATTATGCTGGACCTGTACTGATGAGATGTTCGAAAGGAAGAGGACAGAAATCGTCCAAAGGCTATATAAGTGTTTTCGTGTGTATTTCAACAAAGGCAATACACTTAGAAGCAATACAACAGAAGCTTTTATGGCAGCTTTAAGACGTTTTTTTTCGGCAGAAGAGGAAAGAGTGCTCATCTATACTCTGACAATGGAGCCAATTTTGTTGGCGCTAACAGACAAATGGATAGGGAATTCTAACAAGCAATCAAACACAATTCAGACATTAGTCAGATGCTAGAATCAGAAAGGATTCAATGGCATTTTATTCCGCCGGCAGCCCCTCACTTTGGAGGAATTTGGGAAGCTGGAGTAAGGGCAGTGAAGCATCATCTACGGCGAGTAGTAGGAGATTCGAAGTTAACCTTCGAAGAAATGTTAACTCTCTTAGCCCAAATTCAAGGAGTTTTGAACTCCCGCCCACTCTGTGCATTCAATAGCAACAATGCTGAGGATTTAGATGTACTTACTCCAGGTCATTTTCTAATTGGAAGACCCTTGATCGATTGCCCTGAATCAGTAAGTGATCTTACAATTAATTCCACCGACAAACGGAAACTAATTCAAAAAATGAAGAGAGATTTTTGGAACCGGTGCGGTGGAAAAACGAATATTTACATACGCTTCAACAGAGGAGGAAGTGGGAAACACAACAAAATAATGTTAAAGAGAATGATATAGTCATCATCAAAGACGAGAATACACCGCCATCCAGATGGCCGTTAGGTAAAATAACGGAAGTGCACACTGGAAATGATGGAAAAGTACGAGTAGTGACTCTAAAAGTTAAAAACGCCACGTATTGTATGTCCTCAAGAATCGACAGAATCAAAACATACTGACATAAGTAATTCTAATCTAACAATGAAATCAGTAACAAGGATTCCAAAAATGAGCAAAATTGCCATTATGTTAATGCTACTACTAAAACTAATGACGACTGCTGTTCTTGAAGGAGCACCGCTGGCAATAGGCACTAAAGGGACTTACTTACAAGGCTTCAGCAAAATTCAATATATTTAGACAATATCGGGAAAATGGATGTTGTAAGATCAAATTGGAAATTAATCGTTTATTACGATCTGGATCCATTCTTCAAAGAGATGCAGGGAATCAATAATCTGACAACACAGTCAGAGACATTGCCATAAATTGACTTACTTCAAAGAATCCTGTCAATCAATGGTTCAATTAATGAGAAGGATGTTTCAAATTTGGCATCAAACAATGAGCTGTTTATGATGAAGTATAGAAAAAGAAGTTTGTGATACCCGTGGTGTGATGGATAGCATGTCCGCCTGTTAATCCAGAGGTTCGAGTTCGAATCCCACCAGAGGCAAAAATGTTTTTTCTACGGGTATCGCCTTTCGCGAGGAATTGGCAAGTCCTCCGTTAGTATTCATTGCCATGAAAAGCGCTTTCTCAATTAGCCGTTCGGAACCGGCAGAAAATTGTAGGTCCCCTCCATTCCCTCACAAGGGATGGTTGTGAGAAATGCGCTAGGCCCAGGGGCTCCTCGCTCTTTAGCGCAACCCTATTTATTTCATTTATTTTTTTATAGAAAAAGAAGAGCACCATTGGAATTTGTCGGATCAATCTTACACATACTCTTTGGTACGATGGACGCAGACAATAGAGAGGAAATAACGGAAAATATGAAAGCCCTGTTGGATAATCAACAACAGTTAAAACAGCTAAGTGAAAAACAGACATCTTTAATTGATTCTACAACTAACATATTAAAGAAAACAACTGAGGATGTGAATAACAACCTGGAAAGGTTAACTCAAAAGCTTAACACATTCTACACGCACTCAGTCCAATTCCAGAATGCTGAAAAGACATTACAATTTCAGTCACTGGCAATACAAGTTAATACTATGATTGAAGAATGTGATAGCATCCAATCAGATATCATCACGTTGCTCATAGACATGAATCATGGCCATGCAAATCCACATTTACTCAAACCATCACAACTCATGAAAGAGATAGACTTCATTGAAAGTAATCTGCCAAGTGATCTCACAATGTTGGGAAAAGAGGAAGGGAATATTGTTAAAGACACTTACAACTCCATGGTGGCTAAGGGTACTATTATCGGTACTCGATTAGTTATTAGAGCTGATATACGACTTATTAATTACGCACCATCAGAGGTTTACAATTTGATTCCGTTACCAATGGAATTTAGAGGAAAGATGATAATAACTCAACCAACTGCAGAATACTTGGCGTTGGCGTACAATACAGTAGACCTTGTGTATACACTGATTACGGAACCACAACTAAATACCTGCAAAAGGAGCCTGGAAGAAAGATTCTTATGTCAAAAGAATTGGGTATGGAAAGCTGCTACCGACAGATCCTGTGAAATGTCAGCCTTAAAGAATTCAAAGCTTGCTGTATGCCAATTCAAGGAAAATCCTTATCACCCATTTTAAAAAGAGTTGTCTGGAAACAACCGTTGGCTGTTCAAAACATACAACCAATCAACAATGGACCTAAACTGTAGCGATTATGAACAAGGATTATTGGAACTACCTTCTTTAGGTATATTGACTTTGGCGCCAGGATGTAAGGCACAAATTGAAGGAATCAAAATAACATCTGGGTATCAATTAGGATCAAATGTGAAGGTTGATCCTCTTGTTATGAAATGGATAAAGAATATAGATCTGATAACAGAGAACCAACTCACTCTAACGAACTCATTGCTAGTAGAGACTAGGAACAGCATCCGACAATTGATATCACAAGTTCGTGACATGCGGTAATATGAGTCAAACATTAAATTAGTAAAGTTTCATCAGATAAGCGGCCATGTATCTTTATTGATTACTATTGTAATAATTATTATTGTAATTATTTTGTATTTGAAAAGAAAGAATGAAAAATCTGAGATTGACTTCTCCCTGTCTGATCTATGAGGCGGGGCAGAATGTTCAAACATTGAACACTAGTGATAAGAGAAGTGATATGCATTATGTTTGCTTAGGATATCTTTTCTAGCAAACATGAGCGCTCCTACAAATTGAGATAACAAGCAACTGATTACTTGCGCTTGGGTCCAGAATTTGTGTGTGTGTTTTTGTTATCTCTTATCGATATCACGAAAACAGTATATATAAGCATAGGTTAAGACTTTATATTTAAGTTTTGAATAAAACAGCATACAGCTGTAAAACTCGGTGTTTTCTTTTAACTCGCGGTTCTGAAATTTCCCCCCCATCAGAGGTAAGGAATTTATGAACAGTGCTTTGCTGCCAAGATAAGAGCTAGTAGTTCCCTTCTGGTCACGCAGTATTTTTTTTTCGGGTTTCGAAAGGTAGTATGCCACCACTTTCTCTTCGCCATCGTGCACTTGGTATAGTACCGCCCCGATTCCAACCTTGGCGTTGGTTGCATCTGCGTCGATGATGAATTTTTGCCAGGTGTTGGATGTGCCAGCACTGGAGCGTCACAGAGGCGATATTTGAGTTCCTGGAAAGGTTTCTCACACTCACCTCACCATTTTAAACTCCTTCCCTTTTTCGGTGAGCTGATGTATACTCTTTGCAACTACAGCAAAGTTCTTAACAAAACGTCGGTTATATGTGGCAAGACCAAGAAAGCTTCGGAGTTTATGTTTGTCCTGTGGTGTTGGCCAATTTTTGACGGAGTAAATTTTTTCAGGAACAGTCTTCACTCCTTGGAAAGAGACGATGTGTCCTAAATACTTAACTTCGGTTTTGAAAAGTGCAAATTTTTCCGGATTCAGTTTAAGGTTAGCCTCTCGAAGTCTCTGAAACACGGCTTTTAGATTCATGCAATGTTGGTCAAATGTTTTCCCGTAAACAATGACATCGTCCAAGTAAACTAGGCAGGCTTTCCACGTCAGTCCATGAAGAACGCACTCCATCAAACGCTCGAATGTTGCCGGAGCGTTGCATAGCCCAAACGGTATAACTTTAAACTACCAGAGCCCATTACCTGTAGAAAACGCAGTCTTTTCACGATCATCAGGGTGGATGTCAACTTGCCAATATCCACTCTTCAAGTCCAGCGTCGAGAACTACTGGGCTCCCTCCATGGCATCCAGGGTATCACTGATTCTGGGCAGGGGATAGCTGTCCTTCTTAGTCACATCATTCAGCCTTTAATAGTCCACATAAAAACGAGTGCTTCCGTCTTTCTTTTTCACTAGCACCACTGGTGACGCCCAAGGACTTTTGGAATTTTCGATAAAACCGTTCCTCTTCATTGTTGTTATCATTTCCTCAACCTCACCTTGTTTGGCCAGTGGAAGGCGTCTTGGGGGTTGACGAATCGGTCTTGCATCTCCTGTGTTGATGCGATGCTGCACCAACTGTGTCCTGTCCTACCATATTGCCCCTATGGCCATGCGAAGATGTCAGTGTACTCTTGTAGGAGATTTTCAGCCATCCTTGTTTTTTTGGTGATCAGGGTTGGATGAATACAGTATTCTAGCTTTGATGGTTTTGAGCAACTCCGGAGTTATAGTTTTTCATGGGGCTTCATCAGTGATCTTCGCAATTGCTGCAACCGATTTGCAACGTCCAACGACTTCTCTTTCTTCAACCTAACATCGTATGGTCTGGTGTTTAGTAATCGTACGGGGACCATTTTGTTTTTCGGTGCCACCTGTGTTTGATGACGCTGTGGGAGGAACACTCTTAGCCTGGTTCCACCATGAGATATCGAAGGCTTCCCAACTCACCTTCCAGTTTTGTCCAAACGAACACTTCAGAAGAAGGAGGCAGAATCAGATCTTCCAGTCCTCAGTGTTGACGTAATTTCATTCGAATAGGCCATTGGAATTTCTTTATTTTAAACTTGATTGCCGATGTCCAAAATAACTCCGTACGGTTTCATAAAGTCGATTCCAATGATGCACTCGTCACATATATCTGCCACCAGGATTACTTACCAACTGGTAGAATACACAAGTAAGAGTAGACTAGATATTATTATGGGCTGTGACGCCAACGCACACCATGTGCAATGGGGAAGCACCGACACAAATTCTAGGGGGGAACTCTTATTTGAATTTTTTTTTAAGAAACAATCTTTTGGTTATCAATAGAGGTAACACACCTACCTTTGTTACAAAAAACCGTAAAGAAGTACTTGACATTACCCTAACTAATAACTCGGACACTTGTCCAGTAGAGCAGTGGAAAGTACTAGAAGAACTCTCTTTCTCAGACCATCGTCTGATAAATTTTATCATTCCCACTACAGATCGCCCAATCAAACCATTTCGTAATAATAGACGAACAGACTGGGCAACCTTTAGTAGGGAGGTAGACGATAACATAGATTCCCTAAATACAAATAGGTACCTTGAACCGCAAAGCCTTGATAAGTTGACTGCAGAACTCACAGGGATTCTGAGAAATGCCCTGGATAAAAGCTGTCCTCTGATCACAACGGTAAAAAAGAACAAAAAACCAATTTGGTGGACCAACGAGCTGAGCAGCATTAGGAAAGAAACTAGAAGACTTTTCAATGCTGCCAAACGAACCGGCTCCGAAAATGACTGGGAACATTACAAATCCAGCCAAAGGAAATTCAAAAATGAAACTCAACGAGCAAAACGCTGCTCATGGAGAAATTTTTGCAGCGAAATTGAGTGTACGAACAAATCGGCCAGACTACGGAAAATCCTCTCTAAGGAGACCATACCTCTTGGTTCTCTGAAGAGACCGGATAACCACTGGACTGAATCCCCGGTAGAGAGTCTGGAACATCTGTTCGATTCGCACTTCCCTGGATAAAGCCCTATAGAGAACGGTGAAGTAGATACCACTAATTGCTCTAGACATGAAATCCCGATAGATATCGTAACAGAAGAGAAGTTGGAATGGGCTATCAACTCCTTCTCCCCTTTTAAATCTCCGGGTCACGATGGCATTTTTCCTATGATGCTTCAAAAAAGCAGAGAAAAAGTCATCCCACATCTCAAGAACATTTTTGAAAGTAGCCTCATATGGTGTTACATTCCCAAAATATGGCGGGAAGTTAAAGTCGTTTTCATACCGAAAGCCGGCAAACCCAGCCATACAGAAGCAAAAGACTTCAGACCTATAAGTCTGACCTCCTTTATACTGAAAACTTTTGAAAGGTTGCTTGATTTACATATCCGTAGTTTTATGAAACCGGAAGTAATATCCACCTTTCAACATGCTTACACAAAAGGAAGAAGTGGAAACAGCACTTCACTGTGTAGTAAGAACCATAGAAAAAAAGCTGCAAGATAAGGAAGCAGCCTTCCTGGACATTGAAGGAGCGTTCAACAATGTACAAAACAGTGCAATTCAGAAGGCTCTAAATGATCTAGAAGTTGAAGAAACAATCACAAATTGGATCTTGAATATGCTAACAAAACGTCAGATCCACAGTGAACTGGGAGGTGCGAACTTGAAAAAGTGTGTGTTAAGGGGAACCCACCAAGGAGGTATCCTCTCACCCCTGCTCTGGATCCAGGTCATGAATGAGATCCTCGTAGCTCTCAAACATGATAGCGTAAAAGTCAAAAGTCGCCTATGCCGATGATCTAGCTCTTCTGGCAACGGGGAAATTCCCTTCCACTATTAGCGCACAATTGAGCTATACACTAACCAAAGTAAGCGCTTGGACAAAAAGGTGCGGCCTTGCAGTGAACCCCCTCAAAACAGAGCTGGTACTCTTTACAAATAGAAGAAAAATACCTACTTTCGAGTTACCAAGACAAAATGGGACCCCTCTTAAGATCTCTGATCAAGCCAGATAACTGGGTGTGATCTTAGACAAAAAACTAAACTGGAGTCCCAATATACAAGAAAGATATAAAAAATCTATGATAGCACTGTATTCGTGCAACAGGATTTTTGGCAAAAACTGGGGACCAAATCCCAAGATCATCCTGTGGATGTACACTGCCATTGTTAGACCTATCCTATCTTATGGCAATTTGGTCTGGTGGAAGGCGCTGGAAAAATCCACGCATTTAAAAACCCTAACCAAAGTTCAAAGATCTGCCTGTATTTGCGTAACTGGTGCAATGAGAACTACACCGACCGCGAGTTTGGAAATAATCCTCAATCTCACACCTCTTGATCTCTATGTTCAAGAAGCGGCAGCAAATAGTGCACTTAGACTAAACCAGTGTAATGTCTAGAAAACCAGCCAAATAGGACACGCACAGATTTTATCAAGATACGCAGATAACAATATCTGCACGGATTACATAATTCCATACCTGGACTTTGAAAAATCCTTCACAACCAGCTTCCCCAATAGACAAGATTGGGAGAATGCAACACCTTACCTGAACGAAACGTCTATATCAATCTATACCGACGGTTCAAAAATGGAAGTTGGAACAGGGGCAGGTTTCTTTTCAGAAAGCCAAAACCTAGCCAGTTCATTCAGACTTCCAAATCACAGCAGCGTCTTCCAAGCCGAGATCTTGGCAGTTACAAACGCTGCAAAACAGGTGTCCATGATGGCGCTAGCACATGCTGATATCACTTTTTTCATTGATAGCCAAGCAGCAATAAAAGCGATTTCTGCCCCTCTTATCAAATCAAAGCTTGTTTCTTGCTGTCGCGAAGAGCTAAGGGTTCTTGGCACGCAGCATAACGTTAGACTCTGCTGGGTTCCTGGTCATAGTGTTTTACCGGGAAACGAAAAAGCAGACGAACTAGCGAGGAAAGGATCAGCACTTGACCCTTCTGTGCTGATAAATCAATCAGGATTCTACCCTGTGCAATGAAACACATCATTGGTAACAAAATAATGCGAAAATCCAATGAAAGATGGGAATGCCTAGATTCCTGTGTTACTTCCAGGAAAATATGGCCGAAATATGACAAGAAAGAATCTGAAAAGCTGCTATCATTGAATAGACCTTCATTGCGGATGCTTATCAGTATCACAACTGGACATAACCTACTAGGTCATCACAAAAAGAAAATGGGTCTTTGCACCGATGACCTATGCAGAGGATGCAATGACGAAGATGAACATGAGGATACAACTCACTTCCTCTGTCAATGCCCAGCACTTTGCCATATTAGGAAAAAATTTCTAGGCAATTACTTTTTCAATGAACTAGAAGAATTATCAGACGCTTCAAAAAGCAGCCTGTTAAACTTCACTAAGGCCACAAAATGGCTAAATACTGACCAGACATAAACTCATAGGTTTCTAGGACGTTACAATACGCCAGGGTATCACAATGGATCTACATTGATCTAAGTGAGACGGAAATAAGATCAACCGTCAGCCCATTCTACCTAGCCTACCTAACCTAGAGCAAACTCATTTGTACACACTTATCTACGCTCTTCATCATTACTGCAAGTGTTAGTGGTTAGTAAATAACGCCAACACAAGCACAAAGAGAACGTATACGAGGAAAAATAAAAAACATTGCAAAATATAACAAAGTAAAACATAAATTAAATTAACATTAAGAGAACAAACAAACAAATGCAAAATGTATTGGGGCGAACAATGCGCTTTTAGATAAAATTAGTGCTTTTGAAAGTGCTTGTTGGTATTGTGAGGAGTGTAAAAAGATATCTCTATCCCACTTAGCAATTAAAATGTCTACGTTCAAACTAGATATTGAAAAGCTGTCGAAAGGTTTTGACCAACTTTTCAAAGTTTTTAATAAATCTGTTTTGAACTCAGCATCTACATTTCTACATCTACAGAGGACTTAGAATTTCCAATTCCCAAAAAAAATCTTGACTTGAAGGATCTTAATGCTCAGTCTATGTAGCGTCGTCGGGAATTAAAAGTTCTGTTTCGTTTCCAAATACGGGCACTTAAAGAAACCGTGAAGGCACAGTGGATAGCAAAAAATTGAGTCCTCCTTCAAAGCGCAAGACATTGAGAAGCAACTCTGTCAAAGTTGATGGTCCTTCTGTCCCTATGGAACTAGTAGTTGAAGTAGCGGATCTCGAAAATAGATCGTTATCAACTAATTCCAGTTCTGAACCTGAGTCTGGTGCATCTTTCACACCAATAGAGACGGTTCCAAACCCGAAATTAATTTTTGTATCTCGACTTAGGCCATAGATCTTAATACAAACGATGTTTTGCATTATCTCGTTCCAAAGAAATTGGTTCCTAATGAAAATTTTGTTAAATGTAGTAATTTAAGCAAAACTGATAGCTTTGTGTCTTCGTTCAAATTGCTTGTCCCGCCCTCGTCTTTCGACTCTATTCGTGACAGTAACTCTTGGCCTTGTAGTGCTCTTGTTAAAGAATTTTCCATCAACAGGAGGGTTAAAAACAAATTGGTTATTAATACTGCTCCAAAAAACTAATTAGATTTTCCCTCTGTTATCAAAACGTAAGAGGTCTTATCAGTAAAACTGCTGATTTATATGTTAATTCCCACGTTTTCAAACACGACGCGTTTGCTTTGACTGAAACTTGGCTAAACTCAAGTCACTTGAACACCGAAATCTTGAGCCCTGAATTCTCGGTCTACCGTAAAAATCGGCAGGTAGACAGACCAGATGATGTCAGGGGTGGTGTTCTGATTTCGGTCAGGAACACATATATGTCGTCTCGTATACTTTTTCCGTTTGAACTGTCTATTGATGTTGTTTGTGTGAAAGTCTGTACACTGTTAAAAAATATTTTTATGGTAAATGTATATATTGTTCAAAAAAGTTCAGATTCAGCTTATTCTGAACTGGCCCTGATTCTGGATCATATTGTAACGTGCGCTTAGTTCGCAAAATAAAACTTTACCTTTCTTTACTTTAATTCCACCACTTTTATTCAATATCTACTTTCGGTATACAACTCGACTAACAATCACGTTTACTTAATATTCACACTATCACTTTCTAAATAAAACTGACTCTGGTTGCGTCAGCTCCCTCTTTATATAGATCTCTGAACCATGGAGAGCTTTCTGGTAGTTTTGCTATAAACCATAATGTCTAGACACATTCTCCTCCCGGTATTTCTGCACACACACACTCACTCACAAACAACGTCTTCCATTATAGATTATAGCATTCCATTATAGCGTTGCCAGCACTTGTGTTTTCGGTTGAACATTTCGATTAGGAAATTAGCATTAAATGTTGGGTGCACATTACAATGCCCCCTCCTTAAGATTGTTCGTCCCGAATAATTCCATCTGCAGCCTCGCCACTATATCGATGCAGCCGGTCACAACGTACTACTTTTAACATGCCTCTTAGTCCTCTTTGTATGCGGTAAACTACGTCGTTAATCCTCGTGACAACAGTATAAGGACCCTCCCAGTTTTGCTGAAGTTTCGGTGATAATCCCTTTTGACGATGAGGATTATAAAGCCACACACGCTTTTTAACATTTTCCAAACTTTCATTTTCTTTATAATTGGCAGAATATTGATAACAATTGTTCTTACTCTCTCCTAGTTATTTACTTTCTTAAACTCTTGCTTATTAAAGAATTAGAAAGTAGAGAAGTAGTTTTATGATTTCCTCAGTGTCACTCTCTTACTAAAAAAAAAAAAAAATTACATAACTCATTTAGTGTCATTAGTGTTTTAGCTTCGAAAGTGTTAAGATTAAAATATAAAAATGAATGCGTCAATCGTTAAATCAAATAAAGGAAAAAATAAATTATGTGTGGATGGATATAAATGTTTTACTTTGAAAAGTTTAATAAGTGTAAGCATTATAATTGGGCATGTGCGAATCGTTTAAAAGATAAATGCGGATTGCGAAAAATATTGTTCTATTTGGTCTTGTATAGCTTTATGTTATGTTGTTTTTTTTTTGTTCATTCATGATAAAGTTTCTTTCTTATTGTTTTTTTTTTTTGTTCTGAAAATAAAAATAAAAAAAAAATCAGCAGAATTTTTTCCTTTTAAATAGGCAGAATTTTGAAAAGCAGAATTTTGGAAAGCAGAATTTTGTCAGCCAGAATGAAAAAAAAGCAGAATTTTGAAAAGCAGAATTTTCATTTTAAAAGCAGAATTATGAAAAGCAGTATTTTGTAGCCAGAATTTTGACCCGCTCCCTTACACAAAAGGAAGAAGTGTGGAAACAGCACTTCACTGTGTAGTAAGAACCATAGAAAAAACGCTGCAAGATAAGGAATACACTCTGGCAGCTTTCCTGGACATTGAAGGAGCTTTCAACAATGTACAGAACAGTGCAATTAAGAAGGCCCTAAATGATCTAGAAGTTGAAGAAACAATAACAAATTGGATCATGAATATGCTAACAAAACGTCAGATCCACAGTGAACTGGGAGGTGCAAACTTGAAAAAGTGTGTGTCAAGGGGAACCCCACAAGGAGGTATCCTCTCACCCCTGCTCTGGATCCTGGTCATGAATGAGATCCTGGTCATGAATGAACTACACACTAACCAAGGTAAGCGCTTGGACAAAAAGGTGCGGCCTTGCAGTGAACCCCCTCAAAACAGAGCTGGTACTCTTTACAAATAGAAGAAAAATACCTACTTTCGAGTTACCAAGACTAAATGGGACCCCTCTTAAAATCTCTGATCAAGCCAGATACCTGGGTGTGATCTTAGACAAAAAACTAAATTGGAGTCCCAATATACAAGAAAGATATAAGAAATCTATGATAGCACTATATTCGTGCAACAGGATTTTTGGCAAAAACTGGGGACCAAATCCCAAGATCATCCTGTGGATGTATACTGCCATTGTTAGACCTATCCTATCTTATGGCAGCTTGGTCTGGTGGAAGGCGTTGGAAAAATCCACGCATTTAAAAATCCTAACCAAAGTTCAAAGATCTGCCTGTATTTGCGTAACTGGTGCAATGAGAACTACACCGACCGCGAGTTTGGAAGTAATCCTCAATCTCACACCTCTTGATCTCTACGTTCAAGAAGCGGCAGCAAATAGTGCACTTAGACTAAACCAATGTAATGTCTGGAAAACCAGCCAAATAGGACACGCACAGATTTTATCAAGATACGCAGATAACAATATCTGCACGGATTACATAACTCCATACTTGGACTTTAAAAAATCCTTCACAACTAGCTTCCCCAATAGACAAGATTGGGAGAATGAAACACCTTACGAAACGTCTATAGCAATCTATACCGACGGTTCAAAAATGGAAGTTGGAACAGGGGCAGGTTTCTTTTCAGAAAGCCTAAAACTTGCCAGTTCATTCAGACTTCCTAATCACAGCAGCGTCTTCCAAGCCGAGATCTTGGCAGTTACAAACGCTGCAAAACAGGTGTCCATGATGGCGCTATCACATGCTGATATCACTTTTTTCATTGATAGCCAAGCAGCAATAAAAGCGATTTCTGCCACTCTTGTCAAATCAAGGCTTGTTTCTTGCTGTCGCGAAGAGCTAAGGGTTCTTGGCACACAGCATAACGTTAGACTCTGCTGGGTCCCCGGTCATAGTGGTATACCGGGAAACGAAAAAGCGGACGAACTAGCGAGGAAAGGATCAGCACTTGACCCTTCTCTCATTGATAAATCAATCAGGATCCCACCCTGTGAAATGAAACAGATCATTGGTAACAAAATAATGCGAAAATCCAATGAAAGATGGGAATGCCTAGATTCCTGTGTTACTTCCAGGAAACTATGGCCGAAATATGATAAGAAAGAATCTGAAAAGCTGCTATCATTGAATAGAATTTCATTGCGAACGCTTATCAGTATCATAACTGGACATAACCTACTTGGTTATCACAAAAAGAAAATGGGTCTTTGCACCGATGACCTATGCAGAGGATGCAATGACGAAGATGAACATGAGGACACTAGTCACTTCCTTTGTCAATGCCCAGCACTCTGTCATAATAGGAAAAAATTTCTAGGAAATTACTTCTTTAATGAACTAGAAGAATTATCAGACGCTCCAAAGAGCAGCCTGTTAAACTTCACTAAGAACACAAAATGGTTAAATACTGAACAGACATAAAATCATAGGTTTCTGGGACGTTACAATACGTCAGGGTATCACAACGGATCTACATTGATCTAAGTGTGATGGTAATAAGATCAACCGTCAGCCAATTTTACCTAACCTACCTAACCTGCCACCAGGAATTGATGAGTAAATACTGCTTCTCCTTTTGCGGTTCTTAGACGGTAGCTATTGGTATTATGAAGCCACGTCATCTTTACCAGGTCTCGACGTACTATGGATGCTGTGGCACCGGTGTCAATGGTAGCCACATGTTTGTTCCCATTATTAGTAGTCTCCATAGTCAGACTTTTGTTGTCTCGTTTGGTCTGAGAGCCTTTGGCCGTTGGTCTGAGAGACCTGGATAGTTGTTCTGGGGCCATCGATACAAGAAACCAGCATCTGCCCCTCGAAGTTAGTTCTTACTCGTTTCCCTAATGGGAAATGGATTGATAGGCAATGCTGGTGTTGTTGTTACCTTGGTCTGGGTTGGATCTCTTGCTTCCATAGTGTTGACAAGCGGCTTTATTTGGTTGTAGTCGCCATTGACGCTGAAAGTGCCCGGTCTTGTTGCAGTTCTAACATCTTGCAAGTCCGCTCCGCTGGTTCTTTTGTATTTCAGCTCTTTGGCACGAGCATTCTTCGACTATGGCTTCTCTAAGTCGATGTACTTCATGAGAAGCCTGTTCTGCTGCTTCAATTGTCAATGCGAATGCTAAAGATTCAGATAGAGTACGTGTTCTAGTATATCGGAAATGACACGAACGAAGGACTCAACAGCCAGCTGGTTGATGATTTCTTCTCCAGCATCCGGGTTTTCCAGGTGTACCAGTCTTTCGACGTCTGCTTGGAGCTGCTGTAGACTTTCACCCCTTTTCTGGACTCTGTTATTGAGTTGAACTCGGAAGATTTCTTTCAAGTGGCTATCGCCAAAGCGTTTATCTATAGCTGCCACGAAAGAATTGAAATCACCGCTCTTACCAGCTGGAACAGTTTAAAGTAATTCAGTTGCTGGTTCTCTTAGAGCAAGAGTCAGTACTTTTTGTACTTGTCTTCGTCATCCCAGCCATTTGTTGTGGCGGCTGTCTCAAATTGTCTCTTGTAGACTGGCCAAGAAGACTGTCCATCAAATGTTGGCGGTTTCATCTCCTTTTTCCTTGCAAACTCTCCAGCAGATTCTCGAATTATGATTTTCCGGATCTGTGCCCTATTTCACCAAAATGAAAGTTACAACCACAAATTTGTACTTGTAATTTACAATTACTAATTTAAAAGCCCACTTTTTGTTTCACCAATTGCAAAATCTTATTTCACAAACTTGTGATTGATTTTTATAAAGTTGTGGAAAAATGAATTGTAGGTCACAAGTGTTCAAAATTCCTGTTGCACCGGCATCAATATTGAAGAATAACTTGTTATTTATAACAGTTTTTTCACAATATTGTTGAACGTTGTGCTGCGTAGACATCAAAACGAACAAGGAAAATAAAATATTTTCAGCCTCTTCGACAAGAGACAAAAAAGATATATTGCTCGGAAAGTTTGCCGATTACTTGATTCATTCAGTATTCAGACAAAGTAAGTGTAGGCAATTAAATAAAAGATAACAGCGATCTGTTCAGTTTCAAGATCATCGATCGACTCATTTATTATCTCATCATACATCATTTAAATATTTGGTGACGTTTCGGTTAATTAGGCTATTAGGTAGCGAGACATGATTAAGTATATAAGGTGATTAAAGTCACTCAAGTTACAGTGTGTTTTGCAAGGTTGAATCTTATTCGCCTACAGCTCGGCCATCCTGATAGCATAATCGTCCCGATTACATTATGAGTTCAAAATTTAAAAAAGTTAATATCCATATGAATCTTAAACAAATTTAACAGTTTTTGTAATAGAAAAATTTATAATTCAAACATTTATATAGAAATTGAATTTAAGAAAAATTGAAATATGAAAAAATAGGCTTGGACGATTTAACTTCAAGTTTACTTATGATCAACGTCCTCAGCGAAGTCAGCATCAATCACTCGTTCTCCAGCAGCTTCATCGTCATTCAATTTTACATTGTACGGTCTCATATTACTTGGCGATTATATGCCTTTATATGGTAACCGTGTTACTTGCAAGCCGTCAATATCTCCAATGAGGTAACGGTCATTAGGAAGTGTCTTCTTTATTTCATACGGACCACGATATTTTGGGTGCGGGAACATAATGCCACGGGAAATAACCCCACTGATGGTTTTACTTCCCACTATGTGGGAAATAAACACACTTTGATGAAGTGGACTTATTTCCCATACAAGGTGGGAAATAAATTCCAAAAAAAGTGTGGTTTTATTTCCCATGAGTTTGAAAAACTTCTAACCGATTAGTAGAAAAAAATAAACTTTGAAATATGTTCTCAATTGTAATATATATTCAAAAAATAATAATTAAATTGTAACAGTATTAGAAAAATAATACCAAATTCAATCAAAAAAATTATGAATATTTCGGATCAAAGGTACAAATACGTTAATTAAACAACATTATAAACATAGATAAGGAGATAATATATGTTGATGGAATGTGTTTTACAAAAACACTTTAATAAATTTTTGAACGATTGTTCTACAAAATGGACATAATAATAAAGATTGCGCATTTGCGGTCATTTTTTCAAAACAATGTTCACATATTTTAATGTGATTACAAGGAACAAGGAGAATATTACGGGTGTAAACAAAACAAATAATGCACAAAGTTGTGTCCTCCAGGGCATTTACACTATTTTCCCCTTCTTCATTTTCGGGTTGAGAATCTTCTTCTTGATTCATTACAATTTCCATGTCCATTTTATAATCAAAAATTTTTATTATTTGTGGAAGATATTCAAATAGGCTAATCTTCTTAGCATCTACTTTCTCAATAAGTTTTTGAATAATTGCATTTCTTTGGACAAATATTGGCTTAGGAGGTTCAAACATGAACATCGTTTCGCCATCCATAGCTGCAATAAAATCTCGAGTTGTGTTATACTCCTCATCTATCAGGCATTCAATGAATTTAAAAAAATTTCCGTGCTTTTTCCCAAGCGACTGTTGTAGCCCTTAAAGCGCTTGTTGTTCGCATCCGCTCGTTATGGACAGAAAATGATTGTGGGGTTTCCTTCAGAACAGGTAAATATTAGAAACTTGTAATTTGCTTAAAATTTACTTTACCTGTTGCATCCATTGCCTTTAAAAGTAAGTCAAGTAATGTGTAAGTAATCAATACATAAATAAATAAATAAATAAAATAAATAAGTACAGGCAAAGCTAACATCTTTTTAAATAAATTTAAAATGTTTGTGTTTGTCCTCGTCGTTCTTAACAGGTTTGGTATCTTTGATGCTTTTCTCCTAAGAGCAGTAGTGTAGTGAAACCAACACCCTTTAATTGCGCCTGTTTCTAGCAAAAGTAAAAGCCTTCATACACAATGATCGCCGAATTTCACACTATTACTTCTTAAACTACTCAAAAACTAAATCTCATTTTTTTGTTTGTTCCAATTTTTCAAAATCTTACAATAACCTGTTGAAAAACTTTATTTTAAGATTAAAACAGTTCTTAAAACTCCATGACATAGTTTCAGGAGCTTTCAAAGAAAACAGTAAAGGCTTGAAGAAAAATATATGTAGGTATTTAATCAAAAGATATTTTATATCTAGAATTCGCAAAAAAGTATAATTATCATTTCCAAAAACTCTACTCATAATTATAATCTTCTTATATATTACATTTAAGTAAAGCTTGTTCTTAAAAATGACAGGTTGTACTTACATGTTCTGCATAGGCAAAATGAATTATGAGCAACTGTTTATACCCACATGACGTGGGTACAACATTAAAGGTTCCGTCAACATAATACCTTCTTGGAAAAATATTGGGTATTTTCTCTATTAAAGAAGTAATCTTTGTAGCCATAAATATGGTGTACGAAAATTCATTTTCCAATATGGTATGTTGATAGAACTGCGTTTTCTCACTGCGTTTTGAAATTCCATAACTTTGCATGAAAGTTTCATTCTCGTAACATTTTAAAACATCTGCTGGACTCGTGGGACATTTTGGCAAGCTTATGTTCTTAAGTCTATTCAATCCTCTTTTAACACTTTTGTAGTTATTATTAATTGAATCATCTTCAAATTGGCACGGTGGGTATCAAAAATTTCTCTAGCCGTTAGTCTCCGCTTCAAGGGCGTATTCTCGCAATCTGCTTTCATCGCATTTAAAGCTTTCATTTTTTTGTAAGTTTTTTCTTGGCTCTCGTGTGGATGATGAGCCTCATTTTTTTTATAATTTCTTTACTGCGTTCGTCCACTATTACGCTGCCTTTACAACTTTTGTCAAAGTAGCAGCAATATCTCGAAATGTTTTTCCGTGTATACTTTTTCGTATAAATTTGGCTTTCACTCATATCATAAATTAATATGCTATTTTTTCTATAGCCTGCAAAAAACTCGAATTGATTTTCCATTTCTTTTTTTTTACACAAGTGCACTTTAAACGACCTCTTCACTGATAATGACTGCAATAGATTGGAATCATTATGATAGCTTACAAATTTGTTGGAAGAAAGTTCTGACTAACGGTTTATCCCGATATTCATTTACTTAAATTTGGTCGCTCTTCGTATTTCATCATGTGTGTTTAGTTCCCATAAGAAAGTGGGTTTATTTCCCACCTTGTATGGGAAATAAGTCCACTTCCAAAGTGTGTTTATTTCCCACATAGTGGGAAGTAAAACCATCAGTGGGGTTATTTCCCGTGGCCTTATGTCCCCGCACCGATATTTTGCACTTAGTTTTTTATTGACGCCAGGAATGGTTGCGTCGTTTTTGATCAAAACATATTCACCTACTTTGTATAATCTCGGTTTCTTATGGCGACTATGGTAGTAGACTTTATTTATCAACTGATTTTTCTCTGTTCTTTCAATAGTCTCCTTTCTTATATCCCCTAGAGAAACTTCTTTTTTCCCAAAAGCATCTTGAAAATACTCACAAACACGATCACAAACCTCTCCTTTTTGACTGACTCCAAATAACAAGTTGCTTGGAGTGAAGCCAGTACTTCTATTGACGGTGTTGTTGATTGCAAATTCAACCTTTGTTAATTGCTTATCCCAGCCACTAGTCGTATTTGCATCACAATTTTTGGCTAACATAGGTACAATGATTCGATTTATGCGTTCGATCTGACCATTAGATTGGGGAGAGTGTTTGGCAATCTTTATTGTTCTTATAAAAATATTTTAAATTCACTTGACGTGAAACAACTGCCGCGATCGGATATAAGGCGATTAGGTCTTGAATAATTTTCAAAAAAAAACTTTAAGCACGCAATGGCCTCTTTGCTTTTGGTTGTTTTGACAGGGTAAAGCTTGACAAACTTTCTAAAACCATCAATAACGAAAAAGACATGTTTTTTACTAGAAAGAGAATTTGGAAGGGGTCCGAGGTGCTCGACATGAAGAGTGTCGAAAGGAATACTACCCTTAGGGATGGAATGTAAAACACCCTCTACCTTTCCCGAATGAAGTGAAAAATAAATGCACTTAAGGCACGACTTTATGTATGTTTCTATCTTTTCTTTCATTTTGGGAAACCAATAGCTTCCCGATAGATGAGCAAAACACTTATCTGCCCCCGAATGGCACATTGCTTCATGGTGTGTACGTATCACCTGTTCTTCCATATGAAAAGGTACATAAAACAAAACTTTGTCCTTACATTTGCGATATATAAGGCCATCCATCATTTCAAAATGCGGACTTTAAGCTTTCTCTAGCTCGGATCCGATTGAAATGATTTTGGAATCCTGTTTTTGAGCTGCTGCCAGAGCAAACTCGAACGATTCATCTTCTACAAACAAAACAACATAATTCTACAAACAAAACATTAAAAGAGCGACTAAGCGCATCAACATGAGCCATACGACTCCCACTTCTATGTTCCACAACATAGTCATAGTTCTGGAGTTCCAAGGCCCACCGGGAAATACGGGGATTTAAATTTTTTTTATTTAAAGTTAAAGTTAGCGCTTGACAATCGGTTATTATTTTGAAAGAGATGCCAGTCAAATAAACCTTGAATCTCGCTAAGGCGTAAATTATTGAGAGTGTTTCCAGCTCATAGCTATGAAATTTGTTTTCTGAAGCACTTGCTCTCTTCGTAAAATAAAGCACCGGATGAAATTTTCCATCGGTTTGCTTTTGTAATAAGATAGCTCCAAAGGACCAAAGCCTACACCACTTGCGTCGCAATGCAATTCAGTGTCTGCGTGGGGGCTGTAAATCGATAACACGGGTGAAGCAAGCAACTTTTCTTTCAACTCGTTGAAAGACTCAATTTCTTTGACGCCAAATACAAACGGTATATCTCTTTTCAACAAGTCGTAAAGAGGTTTAGCAATATTAGCAAAATTCATAATGAATTTTCGAAAATACGAGCAGAGACCTAAAAAGCTTTGAACATTCTTTACACATACTGGTGTAGGAAAATCACGCACAGCATTAAGATTGTTATCATTGGGCCTTATGCCATTTTTAGAAATCCTATAACCTAAGAACATAATATCTGTTTGCATAAATAGGCATTTATCAAACCGGAGCTGTAAGCCGCTTTCAACAATAACGTCAAAAACATGTTTCAAAATAACTAAATGCTCCTCAATAGACAATGTTGCGATGAGAATGTCATCCATGTAACTTATAACTTTACCATCTTTGATCAAATTCTTAAAAAAATGTTTCATGAATCGCTCAAAAACGGACGGGGCATTTTTAAGGCCAAAAGGCATGTGTGTATATTCATACTGACCCAAAGGGGTCGTAAAAGAAGATGTAACCCATTTTTAAGGTCCAAAGTTGTGAAAAATTGTTTGTCTCTGAGACGATCAATATGGTCCTCAATAAGAGGTAAGGGATAATTGTCACGCAACGTTAACTTATTTAGCTCGCGAAAATCTATACAAAGTCTAAGTTCTTTATTCTTCTTTCGGACCAAAACTATTGGAGATGCATAAGGGGAGTTTGACCCCCGAATTATGACTTTCTTTAATAATTCATCAAGAATTTTTTGTAGCTCTATTTTGTGAGCGTAGGGTAACCTCCTAGGAGGACAACTAAAAGGAGACTCTTTACTCAGAACAATGCTCATTTTAAAGTCTGAAGACGACAGCCGGTTATTAGATTGAAAGTATGCTGGTTTAACAATTTCTTTTACCTCTTGATATACAAATTTAGGTATGTTTTTATTAATGTTTAGATCAAAATCACCGCAGTTCCCGCTTGTATCGATATTTAATATTTGTTTTACAAAGTTACCATCTCGGCAATCTTTATCCGGAAAACTTTCCGAATCACAACAAAAAGCGCCTTCGAACGATGTTTGATCCCGCCGATCTTTACTACTGACGTTATCCATACCAGTTCTTTGAAGTACCAAACCCGTCTTTGCAATGAAATCTCTACCTAAAATTACAGGATAAGTCATTGAGAAATTTTTAACTACCAAAAGTTTTAAGTTAATTAATTGATTTTCAAAAGTGATACATGTATTTATACTTCCAAGTGTAATTAGAGGGCTGCTGTTGGCTCCAAAATATGATTGCGTTGTTTCGTTCAATGTTGATAGGAAAACGGGTGGAAGATAAAGTTCCTGGATGAAACTCACTGGGCTACCAGAATCAAGCAACGTCAATAACACCATGTTGTTTTCCACATCCGTATAATTCCAATGATATTTGATATACATTTCAAAATCATTAGTACCTCGCCGACTACGTTGTAAAGTTTGCACTTTCTTGGCACCTTCACTGGCTGACTTACGAGTAGTGCAGGTAACTGTGGTCTGATGCAAAGCCATAACAGTATCCTTATTTGAGCACTTTGTAGATATGTGTCCTTGTTTTCCACACTTAAAGCAAGTGATGTTTCTTTTATCAAATTTTGCACTTGCACTTTGTTCTTGAGCTACGGCTTCTACATTTGTATTTTTTTTTATTTTGTTCGGTCCATAATTGGAATTGAAGGGAACCAATTTTGTTTGCCTCTCTGCATAATTTTGTTTAAGTTTTTCATACTTGCGAAGTGCTACTTTAAGTTCAGCAAGACTATTTGCACTGTATAAAATAGTTTTGTTCACATCTGAATCCGGAATGCCTTTGATAATGAACTCAATCAAATCTTCGTCTTCAACCGTACTGTTAGATGCGATTTCTTTGCATGTGTATCACATATTGTTGCATATTTTCCTCACGACGTTTTTTGCGCTTACCAAGTTCCTTATAAATATCTGACTTAGTAATTACCTTCTTGAACTCACTTTCCAATGCACTTTTTAGTTCAGACCAAGAGGATACCTTCATTGTTCTCACAAATAATTTTGCAGTTCCAGAAAGAAGACGTTTCCCGTAAACGAACATATTCCTATCGTCCAGCTTGACGACTTGTGAAAACTCTTCAAATTGTTCAATCCAACGCTGTATTGGGTAGTTGTCATCGCCACTGAATGAAGGCATAGCATCTTCAACATCTCTAAAACTACTACCAGCGTGTGATCTTGGAATTGACACTGCTTCTTCCAACTGTAAGTCCTGAATCTGCTGCCTTAGCTTCATAATTTCTTGCTTCTTCTGATGGATTCTTCGCAATTTCGCTAGCTCCTCATCGAGGTCCGCCTCTTCCTGCTCACTACTGGTCTCCCTCTCAAATACCAACTCATTACCTTCACGGATCGTAGACTCATTACCTCTTTGACCTGGGCTTCTTAAAGATAGTTCTGCTGGCATCAATATACGAAGCTCGTCTTCAGACATGCTCTCGCCTGCCTGCTGCAATCGAATCCTTAATTCGGTTTTAGTACCTTTGGTCGACAGATTTAGGGACTCCAGAACGGTTTTAAATCGAGCAACTGTAGCCGAATTTAAAAATTGTTCCCACTCTTCAAACATTGTAAAAAAAAACTCTTAAAAGTCTTACGCGGAGCGATAAACTAATCGTTTGACAAAACGTGATCTTTTATCGTACACTCAATCTGTACATTTGGATCATTAAGCTCGATGGGCAAATCCTACTTCTGATTTTACTGTAGGCAATTAAATAAAAGATAACAGCGATCTGTTCAGTTTCAAGATCATCGATCGACTCATTTATTATCTCATCATACATCATTTATATATTTGGTGACGTTTCGGTTAATTAGGCTATTAGGTAGCGAGACATGATTAAGTATATAAGGTGATTAAAGTCACTCAAGTTACACTGTCTTTTGCAAGGTTGAATCTTATTCGACTACATAAGGGAATGGAAAAACATTCTTAATTTTTTGCAGTCTTCAAGCACTTCTCATCAATAAAACTGGAAATATTGATGTTCGTTAGGACAGCATATTACGTTTTCGAATATTAAACTGACGACTGCGGTGCAAACTCTATGTACGCATCAACAACCTGTTGACTAAGAAATCCCATGCATTTCGGCAACTCCATGGTATTGTCCTCTATTCCCAAACCAATGCAAAGCTGTTAGAAACTGCTGCCTTGATTTTAAAGCACAGTTTTTTTTCGTCCGAGTGGGCTAGTTGCGGTCCAATTATTAAAATTATTTCCTCTGCCTTGCATCGACTGAGTTGAAAATTTTCATTCAAATTAAATAACTTAACAGCCATATTATTCACTTATTTCGAAACTAGTTTTTCGTAGATCTAGTTTTCGAGTTTCAAGTTTTGAACAAATCGGTATTATTGAAAAGCAAAGTGACACATAAAACTCTAAATCGTAAAACTAGTTTTTGATAAAACTAGAAATTCATGAAACTGGAAATATCTAGTTCTGAGGACTTCAAAACTAGTTTTGAAACGTTTTTGTAGTAGTAAAGCAGTAGTAGTAAAGTGTGATTTTATTGAGATATAAATAGAAATATGTAGTTTTATATGTAGTTACTTTGTTCTTTGTTAACAATTTTCAAAAAAAGACATTGGCTTATGCCGTCAGCCGAAAAAAGAGTTATTTTATGAAGCAATAAAGTTCTTTGTTGATTTAGTTATCGCGAAATAAAAATACATAACTATATATACAAAAGTACTATCAAAATGACTCGTTAATAATTTGTTGTCGATATTTTAGAGCGGGTTTCAGGTAGCTGTATAGGATTTTCCAATTTTCTCCATTTAATATGTTTATGATTTCATTTGATGAAAGAGTATTTTTTCCCAAGATAACCTTCGGATCGAGTTCAGGATGGGGCAGATACCAATGACTCACATATATCTTCTCTGCATCGTAGGTTGCACAAATTAGTTGGCCTTAAAGATTGTTGATATAAAATCCAGACTGTTTCGGTCATGGAAATAATTTTTATCACCTTGGTCATAACTCACAAGGTATATACTAGTATAGGTACTTCTTGTTTGGCTTTGCTGACTTTGTTCTTTGAAAGCATTAAATATTGATTCTTCAATGTTTCCTAAAAGCATCTACAGGGTGCCACCAAAAGATCTTCCATTGTGTTGGAGAAGTTGAACATCATGGATGTCATTCAATCTCGTCGATTCCGTAAAGAATTGAAGATTTCTGTTTTAGAAACAAAACTATCTTATTGGTGAGTTGATGATTTGGTTGATTCATGATTTTCCCAATATATGAGAAATGCAGCTGAACTGTGTGTAAATATCACGTAGGTATACCAGTTTCGAGGTGCAACATGTAGGTTGGTGTATTTTCCGATAGTCTAAAGGTTTTCTTGATGAAATATCTAAGAAGCTTTTCTACTTCGTCGAACTCGAAGATACCCCAAACTTGTGCTGCGTAGCACATAAGAGATCTTACGACTGCTTGGAAGACGTAAAGACGAAACGTTTTTGTATTATTCATCAAAACTTTATTACCTCACATCATTTTCTGCTTTCATTTTGAAGCTTCGTTTCGGCATCGGTTAGTTTGGCAAGCATGTATACGTCTTCGTAGGTGATTCAGGTTATTCACATACACCGTATTTGGCTACCCCATACACAGTAAAACACCCCGGATAGGCTAATGACCCAATCAAAAGTCGGTGAAGGCCGGTTTCCGGTACTGCGACATAGGTAAAATATGGTTCAGAAACTAATAATTGCAGCACGCATTTTGCAGGACCAAGCTAATGCATTGTGTGCACCGATAATCAACTGGTAAGAACTTCTTTGTTGTGTTTCTCCAACTCCAACGATTGGAAGTAATTTGGCGGGTTTCTGCTACGGAAAAACTGCATGGGACTGCATGTCGATGGTTAGACATTTTAACAAAAGAAAGACAAAAGATTTTTGAGCAAGGTTCACAGACTCTGTGTTGCGGACTTCAAAGTCAGCATTCAAAAGATTTTCCCATTGCTCAGCGATGCAATATTGGAAAGAGTTAGCTACTGCTGCAGTTGGATATTTATCTGCCACAGTCAAAGCAGTTGGCAGGGTGTCTGTGCCAGTCAACAAATTTGGAATATCTGACTCTGACCCAAAACCATCTAAACCGAAAGATGAAAAACATCCGCGAGATCTAACATTGGGCTTGTCACCTGAAAACTCAATTTATCAACCTTAGCCCCCCGTTGTTATCATATTACGACGTTCTCGTGCACTATCCGCAAATGCATCCAAATGAATTTGAAGCGTCTTAGAAGGACTGATATGATTCGTGGTAGGTGCATCTAATATAGGACTAAAAGAGGTGCTATTTTTATACCTACTGAATTACGTTAATGTGACTGATTGGACAGTAATCTACTGTCTACTTGTCTCTTTGAACGAAATACCACTTCCACCATTTGATATTAACAAACCGATGCCAGAGTCTCCATTTTTGCTTCGGTCTATATTTCACTTTCATTGATCTTGAACCGTCGCGTCGCGTCGCGTCGATCACCCATATATTCTTATTCTTGAGAAGAATGGTAAGTTCAACGCTTACCTATATTTTATTTTCATATATTTATACAAACAATCAAACGTTTGCAAATTACAGTAGGTACTTGTTTGAATTTTCTATTTTGTTTTCAAAATCAAAGCAGCTCTTGATATGAATCTAGTTTCGATATTCAAAACGAGAATCCATTTTCAAAACTAGAATTTGTTTTTCTCCAGAACTAATAATACCGATTTCTTTTTAAAACAAGTTTTGATTATTTTTTGCAAAACTTGAAACGAAACTAGTTTTACCAGAAACTAGTTTCATTTCTAGTTTTACGAACTCTCAATAATATGGCTGTAAATATATCATAGGTTATACGCGGCCGATAAATTCTTTTTTCACTATCAAAATATCATCACTTTGGCTGTTATCGCTATTGCTATGCCTTCGTCGTAAGGACATTTTCGTTATGAAAGCAAGGAATTACAAATTTGTAATAAAAATAGCACGTCTACCTTTAGAATACCTACCTGTAGAATATTCTAACAAACTGAACAAGTTTTGTATGTCTATTTTCGTTGGTGAACTGAAAACTCACAAATTAGTGTTATATCAACAAGTTTGTTACTTGTAAAGTACAACTTTAATTTTTTATTGAGGAAACCGAAAAGGAAATTTTTCCACAAATTTTCTTTTGTAAAATACAACTGCAATGTTGTAATTAACGAAGTTTGGTGAAGCAACATTTTCACAAAAACTCGCAAACTTTGTTAAAAAACGCTTGTAATTACAAATTTGTGAGTTGGTGAAATAGGGCAATGGTCAAATTCCTTGGTCAGAACAGAAAACTGTTTATCACATCGGCTCTCTACGATTTCGAAACGATTCTCTACAACAGAAAGCTGTTTTCCACACCTTCAACGCGTTTGTCAAGAGCACATAATAACAATAATTAATTTTAAAAATATTTAAAAAATTGAGAGCGGTGAAATTTTTTTTTTTAACTTTTTTCTATAAATTATTCAAAACACATTTCCGAAAATTTCATAAAAATCCAAGGACTGGCCCTGGATTCCTAGGTGAAAAGCTTACGGCCCTCCACTATGTATCTATATAGGTATGTATATGTATTATTTTTTTTTTTTATTTTTTTTTTCACTTTACTAGTCAAACTCGTTCTTTTTATCATATAAGTTTTATTTACACTTCTGACACCAATGTAACGTGCGCTTAGTTCGCAATAATAAAACTTTTCCTTTCAGTTCAATTCTTACTACTTTTATTCGATAGCCGAGTTTTATTGGGATTCTATATTCACTTAAGCAAAACATCGCTCATGGAAAAACAGCAAATCCTAAGTGAATAGCGTAAGTGAACAAAAATAACTCACTTAGCTAAGTGAACAACAGGGATGGTTGGTAAATTTCTTTGTTGGAACCCAGAGGTTGGCAGTCTTTGGGATGCGTTCGTTAATATTTCTGATTTTCGACAAAGGATTTCAATAAGTCTGTTCCTTTACTTTTGTGCACAGAAATTCACAATCTGTCATATTTTAAGGAATGGTTGTAAAATTCTCTCAGAAACTCTCTGAAACAGCGTAATTGTCTTAAAAGTTAAGAAACGCCTTGAACAAAACATTCGCAGCAACGCAACGCTTGGAAAAACGTCTGTTTGACAGTTGTTGTATTTGTTTTGGCTGTGCACGATTTCTGTCCAATGTGCAGAAATTCGCAGGGAAATTTCTAACTCTCTCGAGAGCACTCTCTTTTGTGCACTGCTACGAAAAATCGCTGTGCTGGAACGGGATTAGACTGACTTTCGCCGAATTTCGATGCATTTCATTCGAATTTTCAGTAAAGAAACACACCTAATAGCTAATAGATGAGGCAGGTGGTGACTTGGTAGGGACATAAATAGATTCACAGTTACTAACACACAGTTACTAACACACACATACACACACACACACAAGGAAAGTTTCGCAATCGGCAGAAAAAAAATTTTCAAATAAGAACATCAGAACCAAGGCAACAAAAACATGAGTCACTTGCTAGCTTATGACTTCTGACCACAGAGGAGATACAAGAAAAGGCAAAACCACACACACACCACGGCATCTGTCCTCAAACTGACTTCACAAGCACCACTTTATTTTCAGCTTTCAAAACCAGTTTGAAATCCGAAAATAAAGTGGTGTTAAGGTGGTTGTGGCAGGAGACTTATTTAATTCATAAGTCACTTACTAACTTATGACTTAATGAGTTTTTAATTCACAAACTCGCACCAAAAAACCTGGATCAAAATCTGAATCCTAATCCGATTCAATTACCCGATCCTATAAATTAAAATGAAACTTTTTGAACACAGCCATTGCGAAAAAAAATTAAAGTGACATTAGTTTGTTTACTTCGAAAGTAAAAAGTTGAAACGCGGCAAATAAATTGAGAATCGAAAATTAAATTGAGAAAATAAGAAATGGAAAATAAAAGGTATGCATTTATATTGTTCTGAATGCAAATTTTTAATGTTTCTTATCCTTAAAACAAGTGCCAAGGTTACCAACATTTAAAGTAAAATTAAAAGTGAACTTGCTAAGTAAATATAGCCAAAAAATCGTTTTATTGTGAAGTGAATATAAGTGAATATGTATAGAAAATTTCCAATAAAACGCGGCTGATATCTACTTTATTTGATCTCAACTCAATCTTTTCACTATAACTTGTAAACTAAAACTCATCTTAACATTATCACTCTGTAATCAAAACTAAGTTCTGGTTGCATCAGCGGCCTATTTATATAGAATAACATTAGATCTAGAGCGTTCCAGTTTGTTCTACATTGGAGACCATTCCAGTATTTTTCTGTCAAGCATTTCAAATCCTGGTATATTTCTACACTCACACACACTGACTTACAAGCAACGCCTTTCATTAGATGTACATTATAGTGTTGCCGCTTGTGTTTTCGGTTGAACGTTTTCGATTAGGAAATTGTAGGTATGTACATGTACATACACTCATGGTCACACAATTAAATCATTTACTAATAAATATTTACAATCACAATCATTAAAAAAAGAAAATAAGTTCCACTATAACAATAGTCATTTCTTTAACAAAAAATCAATAATATGTATATAAAATAAGTGTGGCCATTAGGACGGCCCTTTTTTCGTTTTTTTTCGAATTTTTTTCCACGATAGTCCTAAACCGGTACTAAATCTATTAAAAAAATTCATGCCAAGTTATAGCTCTTAATTTTAATTTTAACCCGACCCACCCGATAGCCAAAGTTTTAAATGGAAATAACACAGGAAAAGTCATTATGAAATAATGAACAGATCATGTCAACTAATGATGGTTCTTATAGCAAATTTAACGCTCTACAAAAAAAAAGTCTTTTATGATTTCTTGCTAGCTCCAACGGTTTCTGAGTTATTTAAGGTCATAGTTGAAGCTCATATGGATATGTAGACCCCATTTTACAAAAATGACTTAATTGTGTGACCATAAGTGTATGTGTGTATGTCCGGTATAGACTCCTAAGCCACCCAACGGATTTTTATTGAATTTTCAGGGTAGTTTAGTCTAAAGATGGTTCCTGTCATGGTTTGATCCCCATATTCCCACAGGAACGGGGTTTCGAAAATTGGAAACTACTGGACAGATTTAAAAAATTCTTTCATCACTGGGATGCCACATAATCCCTCAATAACTAAGCGTAGATTTCATCCCTATAATCCCACGGGAACAGATACAGGATCGAGAACGGGAACATTACAGTTACTTGACCTTAAAACTATAGACCCGAGTAACGCCGCCGGGCGGCTCAGCTAGTTGAAAATAAGGAATGTGATTTATTTTTTTTTCACAAAAGAGTTTGGCTCACCCCTAATCTCAATTACTCGAAACATGCAAAAGAAAAAGCTAAGGAAGCTAAAATGGCGATAGGTATGATGTTGCCAACTTTTTTTGGTAACTTAAGAATAGACCATGCATCCAAATACCGCGTATTTCAGGCAACCGTTAACTCATGCTTGTGCTATGGTACTGAAATTTTTTGATACCACCATCTTGACGAATTCGACAGCTTTCAAAGACATTTTTTCAAACGTTTGTTAGCTAATTCGACTCCGAATTATACTTTCTGTACCAATATAATTATGTATATTCAAACCTTAAAATAACTACGAATATATTGTTAAATATTCAATAATCAGAAATAAAACAATCACGTATGACTTCTTTCGTAACTCATTTTATTCTAACCTCTTCCTTTTCTACACGTTTTATTCGTCGTATATGACATCTATCATCTGTCATTTGCCAATTGTCATTCCTCTACTACATTGTTTGTTGGTCGCGTTCAAGGAATAGTGCGTTCACGTAACACTACACCCTTCTTTAAAGAGTTGATTCATTTCAGAATCGACTATGTTGTCGTTCGATCACAGGGGCCAGTCGGTCACGATGTACAGTCGAAATTTTTCTTGAGCCTTCTTTTTTAATTCGGTAGATGACTTCACCTAGGACTTCTGTAACCGTGCATGAGCCTTCCCAATCTCGTAGCAGTTTTGGGCTCTTTCCTTTGGTCCGTTTCGGATTGTATAACCATACTTTGTTGCCTGTAACGAAACAAGATCCCCGAGATGATAAGTCATAGCGATCTTTCATTCTTCTGCTGACTGATTTCAGTTGACTTCTATTGAACTTATAGATGGTCTCTAGCCGCTTCCGTAAGTTTAAAATATAAGAAGAACTCGAAACGGGCTCTTCTGGGCCGGCGCCGATAATTAAATCCAGTGGTAATCGAAGTTCCCTTCCAAGATTGAGCATGGCTGGAGTTTCGATTGTACTGCTGTGAACCACTGTTCTGTAAGCAAGCAGGAGGAGTGGAAGATGTTCGTCCCAATCTCTTTGGTTTTGGTCCACGTATTTTGCTAAGTAATCCAAGATCGTACGGTTAAATCTCTCAACCATTCCATCCGATTGAGGCTGAAGAGGAGTCGTTCTGGTTTTTTTTAATACCAAAGCGTTTCATAATCTCAGCGAACACAGTGGATTCAAAGTTTCGTCCTTGGTCTGAATGAAGTGCAAGTGGAGCCCCAAATCAAGACGTGTTCAATAAGGGTTTCGGCTACCATCTCTGCTGACTGGTTTGGGATTGCGAAAGCTTCTGGCCACTTGGTGAAGTAGTCCCCAAAAACTAAAATATATTTATTACCTCTTGTAGTAAGTGGAAGTGGACCCAAAATGTCTACAGCAACCCGCTCAAACGGAAATCCCACGTTAAATGTCTAAAGCCGAGCCTTCTGTCTAGGGAGTGGACCCTTTCTGGATTGGCAAGTGAGGCAGCTTTGACACCATTGTCGAACATCGGCTGCGCAGTCAATCCAGTAGTATTTGGTTTTTAATTTTTTTATTGTTTTTTCTGTTGAGAAGTGGCCTCCCGTTGGGCTATCGTGCATTTCCTTCAACATTTGAAGTTTGAGTGAAGTTGGAACTAAGATTTGCATCCGCGTTTCAGGATCGTCATTAAATTTTCTCACCAGTGTGCCGTCTGTTGTGCTTTAATTTCCCACACCTTCACAGGAAGTCGCCGTGCGTTGAACTCAATGCAATTTGAGTTTACTCGTTGCACATCGTTTGCCCAATGCCTTACATTGGGTAAAACGTGTATGCATTTTAGTCATCAAATTGTGCTGAGTTTTCAAACGCATCGGCTATCCAATATTGAACTTGGAGTTCGCGATCGGTTCTATGACACGATAAGTCGAGTTGTAGTTCAACCATTCAAGTGCGCGGTTGTTTGTCTCTTTACTTACATTTTCATATTAACATTTTGGCGCAGCCGGTTCGTGAGCATACGTTTTCGGATTAAAAAAAAAAAAAAAAAAGTGCAAAATCAGAAAGCGGTTCGTTGAGTTTACTCTGTGTGTTTCTCCGAAATCTTTTTCTAAATTTTAGTTTCTAAATCGTGTGTTTTGACATCCATACTAAGTAAAACAAAATCACTGCAAAATTTTGTTTGAGTTTTTTTTTTTTTTTTTTTTATAATTAACGCGCACATCAAGGGGTTATGACTACCCTTATAATGTTATAGAACACAGTGCGAGCATTTAGGAAAATAGGAGAGGATTTGAAAGGAGACACCGATGCACGTTGCTTTTGAACCTTTGTGAATCGTAATGAGGGGGAAATACAGAGCCAGGTAAAGCATTCCACATTCGGGTGGTGCGACTGAAATACGAATCTCTATACTTGACTGTACGTCCGAAGTTGGGCTCAAGGTAAAACTGATGAACATTCCTAGCGAGGCGGGTGTTGCGGCTAAATTGTTTCAGGGGAGGAATGCAACTGGCTATTTCACTAGAGCACTGTTTGTGAAAAAAGCGATAAAAGAGAGTGAGACAGGTGACGTTTCGACGATGTTCAAGAGAATCAATCGATTCTACGATTGAACTATCACCTATCAATTTTAACGCTCTGTTTTGTACCCTATCAAGCAGGTGCAAAGATGTTTGAGCAGCACCTGACCAGATATGGGAGTTATACTCCAGTTTTGGGCGGATGAAGGCCTTATAAATTATAGCCAGATCAAAAGGGGTGAAGAACTTCCTGCATCGTCTTAAGAAACCTAAGCATTTAGCAGCGTTTTTGGCGACTTCAAATATGTGGTCATTCCAACGAAGATCATCGTTTACACACATACCAAGTACTGACAGCTTTTCGGTTTCTTCGATGCAGGTACCATTCATGGATAATGGCAATGGGGGAATGTTAAGCTTCATCGACAAGAGGCAGCATTGAGTTTTCGAAGCATTGAATTCTACTCGGTTCATAATACCCCATGCAACAATGCTGTCAAGGTCAGAATTCAATGAGCTTATCATACGCAACCGTTCCAGTTCCACATCCGAAGAGCAAGGACGTGAATTTGGAAACGAATATGAAAAGCTGAGGGTCGAGTCGTCAGCAAAACAGTTAAGTGGATTAGAAGTTTCAGACAAGAGATCATTAATGAAAATGAGGAAGAGAGTCGGAGACAAAACGGAGCCCTGGGGCACACCAGCATTTATGAAGTGGGTATCAGACTTGAAGCCATCCAACACAACTTGTATTGAACGGTCGGAAAGGTAGTTTCTAATCCAACGAAGAAGAGACTCATCGATACCAAAAGCACGCATTTTCGATAAAAGAGCCTGATGCCAAACTCTATCAAATGCTTTAGAAATATCAAGCGCAATAATCTTACTTTCTCCAAAACAATGTAAAGATTGGTTCCACTTTTCGGTGAGATAAGCCATCAAATCACCAGTGGACCGTTTGCTACGAAAGCCGTACTGACGGTCATTAAGAAGCTTTCGTTCTTCAAGATATTTCATAAGTTGACGGTTTATCAACGTTTCCATGACCTTGGAAAGAAGGGACGTAAGTGCAATTGGACGGTAATTGGAAGGGGAGGAAGATTCGCCTTTTTTAGGGACCGACTGGACAAATGCAGTTTTCCATCTGCTCGGAAAAATCCCAGCAGAATAGGAAAGATGGAAAAGTTTACGCAGTGGTTTTGCCAGCGTAGAAGAACACCTCTTCAGAATAACGGCGGGGATACCATCTGGACCAGCGGATTTGTGTATGTTGAGATCTTTAAGGACTCTCGCAACCGAGCGAGTTCGAAAAAATATCTGCTTCATCAAAGAATTTGCAGACTCGAGCTCAGGTGGAGCCAAAATACTATAAGGAAGTGTCGAGTTGGCAGCAAATTGAGCTGCCAGCAAATTGGCTTTGTCGATGGAGCTGACATACGGAGAGTCATTGAAGACGAGCGTTGGGACCGATGATGTGGTCGAGTTCTTAATATTCTTAACAAAAGACCACAAGTTTTTACTTCCTTTTGGACACAATAGTATTTTTTGCCTTACTTTTTGGTCATATAAAAACTTGGTCTTCTGTATATGAGTATTGCAGGCGTTCCTGGCGCACTTAAACTTATTTCTGTTTTCTTCGATAGGGTCATTTTTAAAAATCCGAAAACATTTTTCTCTTTCCCTAATCATCTCCCTACAGCTCAAATCGAACCACGAATTTTCTTTGGGGATGATGCTCTTTGATCTATGCGGAACAAAGTTAATCATGCCGTTGAGAATTACGTTAGATATCATATCAGCTGATGCATCCACGTTACCGTCGAGAAAGCACAAAGACCAGTTGAAATTTCGAAAGAAATTATTCAGGCCGTCCCAATTGGCTTTCTCATATTGCCATACAGTTTAACCGAAAACAACGCAAGCACAAAGACGAAAAAATTGTTCAAGGTAAGTATACCTTTATTTTGCTTTATTTTTTATATTGTTGTCTGTTTATTTTATAAAACGTTCTATGGTTGGTGTAATTTTTTTTGGTTGTTGAGTGTGTTTTCTGCAAAATAAGAAAAATAGTAAATAGATTCAACTGGGTTAAGTTTTAGGTTTTGTTTGATTTTCGTTGTTTTTCTCTTCCCTTGCGATTGAGTTTCATTGTACATGGCCAAAAGTCAAATTGAGGCCCAGCTTAACGACCTAATGGAAGAATCGGAATTGTTGAAAAAAGATAAAAAGAATCAACAGCCAGCGGCAAGTAAAACAATTGAGCGAACTACTTCTTTCAGAGCTCAAACAAATTTTAAATCCTGAGGTTTATAGCCTGATCAGTTTTCAAATTAGTTCTCAGTGGGGCAAGTTGACGCGTCTAGAAACTTTAGACGCTGTGTTGATTGAATACACAAAAGCCGTCAACGATTTGAAAGAAAACCACGCGAAAGAGCTAAATAATTTGGCAAAGTCGCTCGAAAAAAGCGAGCAGTATCGAAAAGCTGCCGAAAAGCGACTTAACCAAGTGACTGAAGAAGCTGATCAGGAAATAAATCAACTGACAAGCGAGTTAAATAAAAGTTTGTCAGCACAAAAGGAAAGAAGTGATTCGCAAAAACCTAGTTTCTCTAAGGACCTACTGCCGTTGTTCACACAACCTAATAAGACCAGTGAGAAAACACAAATTAGCAGGGCAGTTCAAACCGTAGGAGAAGAAATCAATTAAAATTATACAAAAAAAATATAAACTACGAAGCGATCAGTAAAATTGTTGAAGCTGATCAGGAAATAAATCAACTGGCAAGCGAGTTAAATAAAAGTTTGTCAGCACAAAAGGAAAGAAGTGATTCTCAAAAACCTAGTTTCTCTAAGGATCTACTGCCGTTGTTCACACAACCTAATAAGACCAGTGAGAAAACACAAATTAGCAGGGCAGTTCAAACCGTAGGAGAAGAAATCAATTCAAATTATACAAAAAATATGAACTACGAAGCGATCAGTAAAATTGTTGCCCGTGTGGTTCCTCAATTTTCGGGTTTACGGACGCCCGAACTATCAACGAGAGTTTACGAGTTTTTGAATGCGTGCCAACTGGGTTTCAAGTGTCTCAAGGACACTGACGAACAACTTTACGTTGAGTTGCTCTCGACAAAATTAACAGGTGATGCGTTCGAGTTAATTCGTAACAACTCTCCGAAGTCCCTAAAGGAACTGGAGTTGATTATTAAAAGTGCCTACTTGCCAATCACGACGTTGGATTCCGTACTGATGGAAATGAAACAGACCCATCAACTTTATTTATTTATTTATTTATTTATTTATTTATTTATTTCATCAATAGATTAAATCTGCTGACTACTTTAATACATTTATATTATTAACAATACTCTGATAATATTTACATAAATAATTAGATTTTTCTGGTATTTGCATACATACATTCATGAGTTTACAAGCAAAGACTTAGCAACTCTAAGACTTTTCGTTTAAATTGATCTCTATTCATTACAATGTCGACTTCATTGCATACGGAGTTGTACAATGCTAAAGACCGCGAGATGGGCTCATTTAAACCATAGTTAGTCCTATGACTAGGTGTATAAAAAAGTACATTCCTGTTTCGAAGTATTCTTTCCGGAACATAGAACGTAATTAAACTCAATAAATCGATGGAATCTATTTTATTGGAGAGAATATCTTTAATAAAAATTATACATTGAGCATTTGTTCTAACTTCAAGCGTTTTTAAATCAATTAGTGCACATCTTGAAGAATAGTTCGGCAAATCACCTATCCAATTCAAATTTCGAAGTGCAAATCTTGTAAATCTTTTCTAAATTCGTTCAATTCTTTGTATAGCATTAGCATAAAATGGGCACCAAACTATAGAACAGTATTCAAGATGCGGAAGTACTAAGGAATTATATAAGGTTTTAAGAGTGTAAGCATCTTTAAAATCTTTTGAATTACGTCTTAAAAAACCAAGCATTGAGTTACCTTTAGAGGTGATAAAATCGAAATGGTGCCGAAAATCAAACTTAGAATTTACGAGCACACCAAGATCCTTTACCACTTCAACTCTTAATAATATGTTTTGATTGAATTTATATGTACATATAATTGATAGTGTTTAATGATCTAGTTGCACTAAAAATCTTACATTTGGAAAAATTCAATTCTAGGTGATTGTACTTGCACCAGCCTAGAAAAAGGCATACATTAGACAAATGAACTTACAGAAGGTCAATGGTAAATCATTGATAAAAAGGAGGAAGAGCAATGGACCTAAATGGCTTCCCTGAGGAAGACCTGAGCCAACTTTAATTGGTTTGGAGTAAAGCCCATCAATATTGACAATTTGTCTTCTATTGGATAGGTATGACTTTAGCCATATAATAAAACGATCATCACAACCCAACATTTTCAGCTTATGAAGAAGTAAATCGTGATGGACTCGGTGGAATGCTTTAATAAAATTTGTATAGAGTACATTGACTTGGTACCCTTTTTCCATTTCATTTAAGCAATACTTAGTGAAAACAGAAAGATTTGTAGCCGTGGAGCGGCCTTTTATGAAACCGTGCTGACCCGCTGATAGGAGTTGTTTTACAGAGCAATAGAATTTATCGGTTATAATCTTTTCCAAAAGTTTTGGTATAGCTGAAATTTTCGAAATAGGCCTATAATTTTTAATTAACTGCTTGGAACCACTTTTAAAGATAGGATTAATATATGATACTTTCCATTCATCTACCAACTCTCCTGACGAAAGAGATTTATTGTAGAGGAAAGTGACTCGGTGGAATGCTTTAATAAAATTTGTATAGAGTACATCGACTTGGTACCCTTTTTCCATTTCATTTAAGCAATACTTAGTGAAAACAGAAAGATTTGTAGCCGTGGAGCGGCCTTTTATGAAACCGTGCTGACCCGCTGATAGGAGTTGTTTTACAGAGCAATAGAATTTATCGGTTATAATCTTTTCCAAAAGTTTTGGTATAGCTGAAATTTTCGAAATAGGCCTATAATTTTTAATTAACTGCTTGGATCCACTTTTAAAGATAGGATTAATATATGATACTTTCCATTCATCTACCAACTCTCCTGACGAAAGAGATTTATTGTAGAGGAAAGTGAGAGGAAAACAAATAGATGAGCAACATCTTGATAAGAGAAGGGGCGGAATTGAATCGTAGCCTGCTTTTTTAGTAACATCTATTTTACATAAGGCATCGAAAACTTCATCTTCAGATATCTGAGGAAGCATAAAATTAATACAAGGTTCAAAATTTGAATACATAGAATTTAGACCTTCGATTGAGTCTGTATTATATGATGATTCAAAAAAATCTGCAAAAAGATGACAAGAAGACTGTTCAAATTGTTGTTGCAAAGCCTTTTCAAAAACATCAGCAGGAATTCCTAGTTTTAAATTGACATAGCGAAATGTAGTAGAATCGGTGTCTTTTTTAACTAGCTTCATACAACGCAATGAACTTTTGGGAACATTTAATTTGACTGCAGCATAATCCATGACATTTTTTTCAGTTACATTGCTGTCCAATCGAGACAGATGCAAAAAACGAAGTTGAGGAACAGACTGCAATGTAATTTCACCTTCAACATAAGCAGCAGTTCCAAACATTGCTTTAGAGGAACGATGACCATTTAGAATTTTCTTTTGGTTTTGGTCTTTGGAGAAGGTACCCTTGCTGGTCGCGGTACCAGTAGCACCCATTCTAACCAAAGGCAAAACAGCTACACTTTCATTGTTTACACCTCCACGTCCCACAGCAACAGCTGCAGAGTCAGCGTCGACGGCAGCAGCAACTACATCACATTCATCATTTACAGCAACAAGAACCCCTAGGTTATTTCCAATATCCGAAATTGTATTTAGCAATAAGGTTTCATCAGTTCTATCAGAACCAGCGGACAGAGATGATGCACCAATTTGATCAGCTGGAGTCACCACATTTCCATTCGAAGTCGATGCTTGCACATTTAAAGCAAAATCTTTACTCTGCATGGAAGAGTTAGAATTGCATATTGATTTCGTGTTATGCTTAGACGAGGAAACCGGGTTTTTTTTTCGTAAGATTTTTTTTGTTGTTCGCACTAGATTTCGATGCAGATGATGGAGAGAGAGTAAGTTTAGGAGAACAAAGAAAGCGAGGAGAAGAAGTGTTGTTAGAAATATTTAATTGTTTGTTGTTTTTGTTTTGTCCAGTAGGCAGAGGCACTGATTTAACAATAGAGCGTGTTACACGTATTGGTTTCACAAGATTATCAAAATCAGATTTATGCTCAGCGAAGAAGCGATATAAGTCTTTTATAATTGGTATGCAATTTAAAGTAGGAATGTTTTTGCATATACTGCACTTCCAAAAAATATTATCATTAGATTTAAGCGTAGCTTGATCGGAATCACTCATTTTCGTACATTTAAAATGAAATCCGGACTGACAAACTCCACACGTAATTAAATTATTTTTGGAAGTTAAGAAATTACATTCAGAACATTGGATGTCCATAACGAATAATTAAAAGAAATGTGAACTTTAATAAGAACTGTCCGCCATGAGAGCAAGAACTGAATTGAACTTTCCACAGAAGACATACGGTCTTTTGCAAGGCGGCTTCTGTGCCTACAGACAAAGGCCAATGAAATAATTAGTTCCAGATATTCCTCCCCGCAATCCGAGGGTTTAAAAAAGGAACTGATGAGCTCTGCTGTTGTGGCATTTAAGAGAGGTCTTAATGACCCCAGTTTACGCCAACACATGCTGACGACATCAGACACGGACATTCAAAAACTTGCTGAAACGGCCCAAAAAACGTATCTTTTGATAGCGCCTACTGTTCCCTTGCCAACGTATTTACACAACATCAATCATCATTACCATCAAACATCACCTCATACACAATACCCACCTCAACAGATATTCGACCCTCATATGTATCCTTTCCCGAATGCATCTCCATCTACACACTCAACTGCGTACATTGCAACTCCCTTGCCCGGTGTGTCACCTGGGACAAGCGGCAGCCCCTGTTTTCAGACTGCCCAGGTCAAGGAAAAACATTCCAGGACACAAGGGCAAGATTTTAAAGTAAAATGCGGATTCTGTAATAAGGCCAATCACACTTATGCAGAATGCCGGCAAAGAAAGAGCACACCTTATTGTGAAGCGTGTGCCTCCTATGGGCACAGCATAGATGTGTGCCCAAAGTCCCATATTTTCACCATAAAACGCACGACGCAAAAGCCGCAAGTGAAGTGCAAGTGGTGTTCGAGACTGGGACATGTGGAGGATGAGTGTTTCTCGAAAAAAAATTACCTTCGAGAGCATTCGGGAAACGACCCGGGGGTCAGTCAGAAGGTAGACTGTGCCCCAAAACATGTATCATCCTCATTAAGAAAACTAAGAATTAACTCTATAGCTTCGTTGATATCGTCAGAAATATGCAATAATGAGTTGCCTACGATATCAAAAGCTGAAGAGACTTCTATAAAAAATAAAACAAAAACCAGCGGAAAAGGGCCAACACAGCGCTCAAATAACGAACAACATCTGAAAGTGAACGGCGACTCAAAGGTAAACGGCCGAGAGTCAAATTTCTTCACCTTTCAGTCAGTTCGTAAAACCAAACACACAGCTTAAGCGTCAGTATCTGAAGCTAAAGTTAACCTAGGTCAGGATGATCTCTGGTTACTCGTTGTGAGTGTTTGCTTGGTTTTGAATGAGTGCTGCGTTAAATTTAGAACTTTATTAACACAAGCAGTTGATAAGCTTAGGTTTTTTGTTGGTTTATTTTCTAATAGTTGGTTGATTTGGGGTATAGCAAGCAAGGGACAGAAAGGCAACAAAAATTTATTTGCATACAACACCATGGCATCACTGGTTTCTTGTGTGTTGGTTTACGTGTAAATTAGCTCCAATTAGTTTTTAATTTTTTGATAGTTTAACCTTTCATTTAATTGTTTTACCTTGCAAATTGCTTACTTTAGTAACACTCCTTATACTTTCTTACTAATAAATTCATTGTATAGTGTTGTGTGTATAGCATTTATGCTGTCGTGAATTTGTTTGTGAATTTATTCTTGGTAAGCCATTGCATGTTGTAATTAAATACCTACATTTTCCTAATCCAATCTCTCTTAGATCGTAGTTTACCACTAACTTTCTGAGTATTAACCACAAACTAAAAAAAAAATTGCTCTTGAGTGTTTTTTCTCTTTATTATTTTTATTTGTTGTTCACAATTTACACGTTTACCTTCTCTATTCAATAAATATAAATATTGTTTTATCAAAATTTTACACATTCAATTGAAAAATATTCTTTAGCGCAGGTGCTAAGGGCTTTGACTGTCATCAGTCGATCTTTGACTTTCGCTCAAGAAAGACTTCAGCAGAGACAGTGTGATTAAAGTATTTTTTCAAGTGTGTGCAAAGTAAAAGCGCAAAATAAGATATCGCTTCAATAACTGAAAAGTTAGCAGAGTGGTAGAGTGGCGGCTTCCCAATCCGAGGGTCGTGGGATCAAATCCCACTCGACGAAACTTTTGTAAGCTTTTTTTCACAACCGTGAGGTAGAGAACGTCATCGACTGGGAGGAAAAGCAGATGATGAAAGAGAAGAAGGCAGGGGCATCGAAAGATGCCTCTGCGAATACATCGGGTGAGGTTGCTGTAAAATCAACCGATCCGATAACAGCATTATCACCGACAACAACAGCAAAACCACAGCAAAAAGAGGTACCGCAAAAGCGGAGGCGGTCTCTAAAGGCTATCCCCAACCTGGTGAAGAGAAGAGCATCAGGCACCTCAGCTATGCTGCAAACTGAGGGAAGCGAGAGGCAGTCAGAGAAGGCCTTAGCAGCAAAAACAAAACAAATTCTCTTTGCAATTGTTGATGGGGACACATGCACTGAGAGCAAGTCCAATAATTTCAAAGTGAATTTTGATAACAATTTCTTAATTGTATATATTTTGGTTTTTTTATTTTTCTTAAAGTTATTCTAACTATTAAGATGAAGTGCAAATTTTGCTTGCTTAAAATAGATAGAATTGATCTTAAAATTCAGTGTTCTACATGCAATGAATTCTTTCATGCAAAATGTGCAAATTTTATTAAACAAGACATTGATTTCTATAAAAAAGGTGGTCAAGGTTACAAATGTGTTAGCTGTGTTGGTCTTCGAAGAAAGTCTCTTTTACCCGATCGTGCTCTCATCGATCCAGTTAAAACTGCAACCGCAACCGATTCAACTGCGCATGTCTCTATGACTTTAGATGATGTTTCCACTCCCTCCGCAATGGCGAGTGACAAATCATCATCATCATACACAAATTTTAATAAAGAGACGATAACTCTGGAAACACTCTTTGCGGAAATAATTAAACTGCAGAAGATAAACACCGAAGCGCTCTTAAAAATTAAATCTCTTGAAGATAGAAATGACTTTCTCAGCAACAAGGTTGACTCTTTAGAGATAAAAGTTAATTTGCTTGAGCAAAAAGAGCTGCAGTGTGATGTTGACATTATTGGCGTTCCTGATGTGTCTAATGCAAATGTTTATGAAAAAACGTTGAAGCTGTTTACTGTTGGTGTGGGTGTTCCTATTACCCGTGATGACATAACTTCTTGTTATGTTAAAAGGCCATTTAAATCGAATGCTAACAAAAGAAATAGCAACGCAAGTCCTATTGTTAGTGTTCGATTCTCTTCACTCCTGACTAAGATGAAAGTCATGAACAAGATGCGCGTGGATAAAAACAAACTCTCTACGAACGTATATGGTCGTATTAATATGGGTGGAGTTGGTGACATTGTGGTTGACGGCAGCGTGGGAGGTAGTGAAAGCAGTGTTGGCAGCAGAATCTACATAAACGACTCACTCACTGGCTACACTAGATCTCTTTTTTCAAAGGCAAAGCAGCTGAAGCAAAATAAGAAGTGCCAGTTTGTCTGGATTAGTAACTCTTCAGTTTTTGTAAGAAGAAAAGAAGGAGAAAATGCAATCAAAGTGGTTTGTTTTGAGGACTTTGTAAGACTTGATAATTAGTAAAAATATTTATGGCAAGTTCTAATATAAATAATTCTTCTTTAAGTCCTCTATTTAATTCATTTGATAATAGTTTTTCCTCTTCTACTTCTGAAAATTTAAAATGTTTTTGTATTGAACATCTAAACAACGTATCATTCTCGGGTTTTTCTGTAGTACACCAAAATATCCGTAGCTTAAGAAAAAATTTTGATACTTTTTTAACTCATCTTGCATCTTTAGATCATTTACCGGATCTTATTTTTTTATCTGAGATTTGGATTTTCGATTGTGAAGTTTCAAGGTTCTCAATACCTAATTATAAATTTGTTGCTACTTGTAACAATTCTTATTCTGCTGGTGGGGTCGCCGTGTTTTATAAAATTGATTTGTCGTCTGTTATTGACGTTAATTACTTTAATCTAAAAAGTGCTGATGTTATAAGTATTAACTGCAAGATCTCTGAAATTAATTACTGTTTTGTCTGTGTATATAGATTCCATTTTTGTTCAGTAAATGAGTTTTTGGAGGAGTTTTCTGATTTACTCGAAAACAATAAATGTAAAAATTTAATTTTGATCGGTGATTTCAATATTGATCTTTTGAGTTTCTCATCTGATCTTGATAATAATTGTTCGCTAATTTCCTCTTTTGGTCTGACTAGCTTGCTGAATGTGCCTACGCGTATTGTTGGTGATTCAAAGTCCTGTTTGGACCATATATTGATTAGATTTCATAGAAATAATGCAACGAACTATAAAGTGAGTACCTTTGACCTTAATATAAACGATCATTTTTTGGCCGCAATTCAGCTTGACCATAATGTGTCTAGAACAAATCAGCCTATATTCCAAGAAAAAACCAACATTAATTTCGCTGCTCTAAAATCGGCTCTAGTGTTTGAGTTTCGGGATGATGTTTATGGAACCCATGATCCTTCTATTGCTTTTCAATTGTTTCTTGATAAGTTACAATCCTACTTAATGTTACATAGCCAAATAATTAAAAATAGAAGCAAAAACATATTTGTTAAACAGTGGATGTCTTCTGCTCTTTTAAAGAAAATTCATAGAAAAAATTATCTACATAAGTGTTCTAAAAAGCATCCAAACAACTCTAGATTGAAAGGACTATATCATAGGATATCTAATGAATTGAAAAATGAAATTCCTCTTCAGAGAGATAAATATTATTGTGATAGGCTAGTTGAAAACATGGGCAACTCAAAAAAAGAACGGGAAGTTGTCAACGAAATCTTGAACTCGAATAAGCCAAACGGTGATCTCGTAGTCAGCATTAACAATTCGTCTGTATCCGGGCCCTCAGAAGTCGGAAATGCATTTAATGACCATTTTGTGAATATTACAAGCACAATTCAGGACACTGCAATTAATATTGATTCCGTTTGCCAATGTGACAAGGCTTTTATCTTTGACACATTCCAAAGACAAAGTTTTTTCTTTGAACGTTTTTCACCTCTAGAAATCATTAAAATTATAAGTTCTTTGAAAAATTCCAATTCTAAGTCGTGCGACAATATTTCAAGCAGTATTTTAAAAAATATATCTTTTTTGATCTCTGATGTTCTCTGTCATATTTTCAATTTAAGCATAGAAAAAGGAAAAAAGACTCTTTGAAAGAGGCTGTTGTTATCCCATTATATAAAAAGGGTGATCCTATGTGCTTAAACAACTATCGTCCCATCTCCATTTTATCAGTTTTTGCTAAGGTCTTTGAGAAAGGCGTCAAATCGAGAATGTTGTCTTTCCTGAATAAAACCAAGTTTTTTAGTGACTCTCAGTTCGGTTTTCGAAGTGGTAGGTCTACTGAAGATGCATTGTTAAAATTGTGTAGTGAAATCTATAGCAGTCTTAATGAATCTGATATCCCAGCTGCTTTATTTATTGACATTACCAAAGCCTTTGATATGGTAGATCATGAGATTTTGTTATCTAAGTTGCATAATATTGGTTTCAGAGGTTTTATCTATGATTGGTTTAGTTCTTATCTGAAAAATCGTAGTCAAAGAGTAAAGGTCAATGGTATACTTAGTGCTAAGAAATTGTTCAACATAGGTGTTCCTCAAGGTTCTGTTTTAGGGCCAATCCTATTCCTTGTTTTTGTAAATTCTCTTTTCTCTCAACCTTTTAGGGGTAAAACTACAGCCTTTGCTGATGACACTGCTTTGTCCTATAGTAATAAAAACTATTTTGATCTTTCGTTGGCCTTAAACCATGACTTAGAGTTGATACGCGTTTGGTTCAAACTACATAAACTGATTGTAAGTGATAAAACGAAATTCATGGTTTTCAATTTAAAAGGTAAAATACACAACGACATGCCTTTAAAATATCATTCACCCAATTGTGGTAAGTTTCTTATGTCAAAAAGTTGTTCTCATGTTTTTAATAATATTACTTTCAATTCTAACATATGCTGCTCTGGAAACTGCTTCGATATAGAGCTTGTTGAAAGCTTTAAATACTTAGGTGTTACTCTTGATTATAAAATGAGCTGGTTGAATCATACTTTGATTTTGAAGCAGTCTTTGAACAATGTAGTAAGACAGATTTATCTTCTTAGCCAATATTGCGGGTTGCCATTGTTAAAGCTGGTTTATAACGGTCTTTTTAAATCCAAACTTCAATATGGTTTGGTTTGCTGGGGTGGTACTCATTTCAATAAAGTAGAGCCTTTGCTTATAAAACAAAAACATGCTGTCCGTATTTTATGCAAAGTGAATCGATTAACTCCAAGCTTTGGTTTGTTTAAAAATCTTGAACTCCTTCCACTACGACATTTGTATTTCTATAAAGTCTTAAAAATATTTTTTGAGAAATCCGGGTATAACTCTTCTAGAGTATATGAAAATCGAAATTTGCGAGTTAATTCCAGTTATCTTGTTGTTGTACCCATCATCAAGAAAGCACATTTTTCTCACTTTTATAATATAACTGCGCCTCGTCTTTTTAATAATCTACCTGTATTTGTTAGATGTGAGAGAGTTAAAACAGTATTCCTCAAAAATATCAAACAATGGCTTTTTTCTATGAATTATAATGTTATTGAAAATTTACTGAATCCCCTAGAATGATCACTACTATCTTTCACTTGTTTTACTTAATTTTTTTTGCTTTACATTATTATGTTTTTGGAATTCTTAACTTATCGCATTCCCCATCGATAATGTATTCAATATAATTTTTTCTAAATAGTACTTCTCGCCACTTGTTTTAAACAACAGAATTGTACTTAACTGTTTCATTTCCTTAAAATGTTAAAGATTGTAGAACTGTGCCTTTTTAATACTTATAAATCTGTTATACTTTAAGGTTTTTTTGGTATATGAAATAAAGGAAAAAAAAAAAAAAAAAATTTAAATACCTCACCATCCGATGACGACATCGAATATATGTCTTATGATGGTGAAGTACTGTACAAATCCGGGGACAGCAACAGGTTTGCTGAACTTAGTACAGGGTCGTCTTCGGTAGAAGAAGAAAAGGAGGCAGAACAGGCCCAAAAAATAGTTGACGAGTGCGTGCAAGGAATTGAATGCCTAAAGAAAAAAATGGAGCCATTCCTGCAGCTGCTAAGAAAAAAGCAAGAAGCAAGCCGGCAGGCAGAGGCTGAAGCCAAAAAAGAGCAACAGCAGCAAAAGAAACAACAACAAGAGCAAAAACAACAACAGCAGCAGCAAAACGGAAAACAACAGCAACAGAATCAGCTAAATCAGCAGCAACAACAACAACAACAGCAGCAGCCAAAGCAAACTGCAACAAAGGGACAAATATCCTCACCCAAGCCACAAAGGGTACAACAACAACAACAACAAAAGCAGCAGCAAAAAACTCAGCCACCAAGATCTGCTCAAACATATGCAGGGGCGGCAGCAACAGGTCCCAGCACATCGGGGGCCAGTAAATTGGCAGTGGCAGCAGCACCAGAGCGCGCCGCACACGCATTAATAGCAGCAGCGCCAGAAACAGTACAGACAGCAACATCAACAGCAGCACCAGGAGCAGCTAAACAGCAACACCAGCAACAACCACAAGCCAAGTCGGAAAAAGTGCCACCGATTAGAACCTACAAGGTCGACCTGCAGGACGTAAAACAGGTATGTAAGTCGGCCACAAATAATAAGTTTTATATAAAAATAATAAACGAAAGTCAAAGACGCTATTCGGTTCAATGTTTTTCATTGGCCGACTACAAATTAGTTAAAGAATTTCTGAAGCAGGCGACAGCTGAATTCTTCAGCTTCACGCCTAGGAGTGAAAAGCCCAAAACGGTATTGTTGAAGGGCATTAGTTCCTACACGGAACCACAGGCGCTCCTTGATGAGCTCCGCGTTAAAGCGAGCGATGACCTCGAATTCATCAGAGTCAAGCCATTCACTACGGTCAAGTCCAGGCGGGAGGGGCATAAACTGCCAATCTTTCTTGTATCGTTATCGCCCCAAAGTAGACTGGAGAGTCTGAGAAATATTACTGTCTTAGACTACCAGGTCATACACTGGGAAAAATTAAAGAGGCACGACGACATGCTGCAATGCATGCGCTGCCAAAGGTTCGGTCACGCTGCAGCCAATTGCGAAATGCAGTTGCGCTGCGTGAAATGCGCCGAAACCCACAACAGGGGAGAATGCAGGTTAGGGACAGAGCGGGTCGAAGATTTGACTCAGCTGAAGTGTGTTATTTGCGGGAACGAGGGGCACCCTGCAAATTATCGGGGCTGCCCTAAGGTCCAGGCTATACGGGAAAAACAGGTCAGGCAGAAAGCTGAAGAAAGTCGTCCCGTACGACAAGTTCCAACACGAAATAATATCGTAAATCCCAATATCTCTTACGCTAACGTGGCGAAAGAGAGGGAAAATACGATATAGGCCCGACTACCGGTGGCCCCACAGGTAAAAGTGCCTCAGGTGCCGGTGGTTCAGCCCGACATTGTGGCCTTGTTGCTGAGCATTCAAGGTCAGCTAACAGGACTACAAAGTCAGATAAGGGAGCAAGGCGTAAGAGTAGATTACCTCTACTCTTTGCTGCCTGGCCAAGCGCAACATCATGGTTAAGGGCGCGCTGCCGAAGACGAGCCTTAGGATCCTAGCTGTGAATGTAAATTCGCTGATTAATATTGAACGTAGAGCTAATTTGTTCCAGTTGTTGAAAGACCACAGTCCGGATGTGTTTTTGGCTAGGGAAACAAGCTAAACCAGAAACATAAACTGACTCATAACAATTACAATATCGTAAGAAGGGATAGACCCGACTCTACTCAAGGAGGCGGTGTTGCAATCTTCGTACGTAAAGGCATTAATTATAAAGTTATATACAACAATGATTTGCGTAAGTTCAAAACGCTTGAGGTATGCGTCATTTGCATCTCTCTCACTCAAGGGAAGCGGGTGTATATGATAGCGGCCTATGCGCCTTGGGCTCCGCAGCCTACCAATTTAATTCAGAGCTCGAAACTCTTTTTAGGGTGCTCAAACTGGGATTGGAAGAGAACTATTTCATATTGGCCGGAGATCTGAACGCCAAACATGAAGATTGGGGAAACCAAACTAATAATTTAAGAGGTAATCATCTTTTTAACTTGATGAATCTGTGTAGCGTTGAGTATGGTGTCGACCTGCTGGCTACTAATAGACCATCGTTCCCAAGGAGCGGCTCTTTTCTGGACCTTATGCTATACGACATAAGACTCACAGTAACAGACAAAGTGGGTAATCACCCGCGAACTTGCCTACAGACAGTCGAGTACGACAGTGACCACTGCGGCTTGGCTGCTGTAATACAGATTCCGAACGAGCTTGTGGAGTTGGATGAATTCGTCCCAACGCACTCCTACAATTACAGTAGGATGTGGTGGCCACGTTTCACCAATGTACTATCAAGAGAACTACGTTCGAGTGATATAGCCCCACCAAACAACAGAAACATGACCAAAACTTGCAACAGATGGACGATATTATTAAACGAACTATGCAACGGACAATACCGAAATACAAAGAACGCGACCAAAACAACGTCTAGAGCAACCGGACGATAGACGCACTGCACAGACAAAAAAGTGGACTACTGACAAGACTTAAAAACATGTACAGACGTTTTACAGACCCGCACGACCTGGAGATTAGGACACTGAAGTCGTCTATTAAAAACGTCAACACCCTGATCAAGGAAAACTACAGGTTATCTATTAATTCGTACTGGGACAGCAAAATTCGGGCCGTTAACTCTAGTGACCCGAGTATGTTCCCTCAAATTAATAAGATATTTAGGTCCAAGAATCAGAATGACCTCCCGTGTCTTAAGCTCCAGAGAACAGTAGAGAACAGAGACGTACTTTTGACTGCGCAAATTGATCCAGAGGAGGCCATTTTGGACGATGACTTCTATATAATCGAAGATCCGCAGGAGAAAGTGGAAACAGTCGGTGCTGCTTTCCAGCAAGTGTATAAGGTGAATGCTTGCATTCGCCCGAGTCACGACCTGGAGAACAGAGCCTTCGTTCACCATTTCTACCTGAGGAACGATATAACAACTTGGCGATCCGAGAACCGCGGTTTCACCCGGTTTGATGACGATTTCTTGGCAAACACCATAATCGCCGAAAGAACGGGACCCAGTCCCTTCTTCGATTCCATGAAGAATAAGAAGTCAGCAGGTGTCGATGGTATACCCAACATTGTACTAAGACACTTACCGATTGAGGCTATTGACATTTATACTACACTATTCAACAACGCGCTGAATAATGCATATTATCCAGTGCGTTGGAAGACAGCTGTGGTGCATCCTCTCCCGAAAAAGGGGAAGGACAACTCCAATCCGGCGAATCTCCGGTCGATAAGTCTTCTTAAAAGCATCAGCAAGGTATTCGAAAAAGTCATTAATAGATCTTTGGCCAAATGGGCTGCGGACAACAACATCATTCCGGATAATCAGTTCGGGTTTAAAGCGGGACATGACACCATTCATGCCGCGTCCAAACTCGTTTCTGACATCCAATGGAACAAATGCAAAAAACAATGCACGGGTGCTGTTCTGGTGGACCTAGAGAAGGCCTTCGACACCGTATGGTTAGAAGGTTTGTATCTAAAACTCACCAGACTAGGCATCAGTAAACCAATGTTGTATATGCTTTATGATATGCTCAACGGTAGAAAGTTCGTTGTGAAAAATGGCAACGTAACTTCTACCACCACATTCGAAATCAAAAACGGTCTTCAACAGGGAGCGGTCAACTCGCCGATTCTCTTTAGCATTTACACAAGCGATCTGATAGGTAGTTTAACGCAAGCAATAGCGTACGCCGACGACCTGATTGCGTACAGAACGGCCCCGAAGGTCGAAGTTATTAGAATTCTCTTGCAGCGTGACTTCGAGAAGATTCAGCGATATTGTGACGACTGGAAACTGAAAATAAATGTCCAGAAGTCGGAAACAATTCTGTTCCGAACTCCGTTGGCCAAGGCATCGCGTGATACGTGTAAAAATTGGCGTAAAATGGTCATAGTTGACACCGGCGGACAGCGGTTGGCGAGGAAAAGTGTAGTGAAGTACCTCGGGATCTGGTTAGATCAGTATCTGTATTTCGATAGACATATGAAGGCTGCTCTGACCAGAGCCAGGGGAGCATTCACCCTGACAAAACGGCTGTTTTACAGCAGTCGGCTTGACCCCAGGGTAAAGGTTATTTGCTACATGGCCCTCATACGGCCAATGATCGTCTATGGCTGTCCTGTGTGGTTCAACATTGCTCCTTCCCAAATGGAGAAGATTCGGGTGTTCGAGAGACAGTGTCTTCGACGTTGTCTCGGTTTGCATCGGACACCGGAATCTTCTTATTTACACTATTATTCTAACGAGGTCCTGTACAACGGGGCTCGGATCAACAGGATTGACAATTTCGTGATAAAACTTGTTCGAGGCCATGTTGCGAGAGCAATGATTTCTGAAAACAGCCTGATTTTCGGGGCGTTCTATCCAAACAAGATGTACTTTGAGGAAGCACGCTTGAGCGGCTTTATCATACCAGAGGCATTCCTCTATCTTGACAAGTGCGGTCTGATACAAGATAGATTGGCAGTACCGCTTATCTACCACGTCAGACGAAGTACTGTAGACCGGCGGCTCCTATATGAACGAGACATCCTCGCTCAAGGCGGAGCGGAGCTCCTTCGGTTCAGTAGGGCTGTGTCCGAACAAGACCGTATTGATAGGGTGAAGCAGGAGAATCAGTTTTGGTGGCTTCAAACGGCATTTGACCATGGGTAGTCGTGGGTGGGGTATTTTTTGCCTTGGCCGGCTTACATAGTTGTTTTAGTCTTAGGTCTTAGTTTTAAGTAGAGTAGGCGGTGGCATTCAATCAAATTTTATATATATATATATATATAATTTATATATATATATATAAAAAAAAAATAAAAAAAAAGAGACAGAATTTATTAAAAAAAAAAAAAAAAAAAGTGTAAATATGAAAAAAAAAAAAAAAAAAAAAAAAAAAAAAAAGTAACATTAAAATATAAAAAAGGAAAAAAAAATAGACAGTTCAAAAAGTTATGGATTTTATGCTGCTGTGGTTGTTCTAGTTTTTAAGTAACTGTAGGTAGTTTAGGTTTATTTTTTAAGTCTTATTTTTATTTCTAGTTTTAGGTTTTATTATTAAGGACATAGTATTAAGTAGTATGTAAGGAAAACAAAAAAAAAAAAATTCAATGGCATTAGTTTTTTTCCACATTTTCTAATAATTAAAAAGAAAAATAAAAGATTAAAAAAAAATAAATAGTTCATAGGCCGAAAGGCAGTAATCTATAAGGTCATGAATTACTTAGAGCGCCCGCTTAGGGCCAGTTAGTTATACATAAGTAGTAGTAATTAGGCTAGTTTTTCATTTTTTGTCTAGCATACAAGTAGTTATAAGATGAATGAAATAAAACAAAAATTATGAAAAAAAAAAAAAAAAAAAAAAAGAGCTTTGACTGTGAATCCGATTAACTCAGGTTCAAATCCGGTACTTCTCAAAAGAAAAAATTTTTTTTTCTTTCTTTCTATCTTTTTTTATTTTCTTCTGTTTTCTTTTTGATTTATTTAAAACTTTTTTAATTAGAAAATGAATTGCGCAGCAGAAAAGTGCATTGGTAGCTCTAACAACATCCCCCTTTTTGCCTGCTTTGGCCCATGTGGCAAAGCATTCCATGCAAAATATGTTGGTTCTATGAGTGCTTTCATTGAAAAAATTACTGCATCGAAAATCGCTTTTTGGTACTGCAGCAACTGTAGAAAAATTTCTCTTTCTCAATTGGCCTTTAAGATAAAATCATTTAAAAATGATATAACTAAAATTTCAAAGGGTATTAATGAACTTTCGAGTTGTTTTAATATAGCAGTTGCTAATGTCAACTCATTCTTTAGCGCCCAGTACTCGGTAGATATTTTTACCTCTACTGATGACTTTAACTTTCAACTTCCTCCTAATCCTTCCACTTCCTACCAATCTGTAAAATCGAGTAAGGGCTTGAAAAGAAAACAGGACAGCGTGTCCTCTGTAAGTGTTGGTACGAAACGAAGTGGTTTGCGAAGTAATGTAGCTACACTTCTTAACTCAAATGTGACTGAAATTATCAACTTAAGCTCTTCTGTTCAGCCTAATCCAATTGAGACTTATAATTCAAACACGACTGAAATAGTCACTTTAAGCTCTCCAAACTCACCTAATCCAATCGAATCTGTCGCCCCTATGGTTTCGAACAATGAGGCTAGTATAATATCTGATCATGATAGACCCCCACGGTTTGTGGAATCAGTGCCTAAACCAAAGACTATATTTATATCTCGTCTCAAATCAGATACTACTCCAGAAGACATAATTTTCCACCTTAAAACTAATAAATGCATCACAAACGATTCGTTTGTTAGGTGTAATAAAATAAGTAAGCCTAACAACTATGTGGCTTCTTTTAAGATTATTGTTTCTCCAGCTTTTTGACCCTATTTGCAACCCTCAGATTTGGCCGGCTGATACTCTTATTAAAGAATTTTCAGCTCGTCATACGAAAAGTAACGTCAATAAGGGATCAAAAAACTTGAAAGTATCTCCCTCTTCTACCAAAATGTAAGAGGGCTTCGCAGTAAAACTGCCAATCTTTATAACAACTCCCAAGCATTCTCTCATGACATTTTTGCTCTGACGGAAACTTGGCTTAACTCCGCCTTTTTAGACACTGAATTATTTGGCGAAATCCACACTAATTGTAACTCTCATGGTTGTTCCTATGTGTTTGACTACCGCAAAGCTAATTTCGATTTGCTCTGTGGTGAATTAATTATGTCTGGTATCGAAAACATATCAGTTTTTACCAATATTGACGAAGCTGTTAGCAGCTTTTATTTGATTCTCTATAGATGTATAGAAAAATCAATTCCCAAAAAAAATTAAAAAATTCTGAATCCAACCATCCATGGTATACTAAAGAGTTAAAAATCTTAAGAAATAAAAGAAATAAAGCTTGGAACACTTATATTAAAACTCATTCCGTTTAAGACTATGAGTTTTACGTTTTTCTTTTTGAAGAATTTAAGACACTTTCTAAAAATCTTTATTCAAATTACATTGACCGAATGGGTTACTCATTTAAAAAGGATCCAAAAAACTTCTGGCAGTTTGTTAACTCAAAGAAAAAATCAGATGGTTATCCAGCTAGTTTTGTGTATGAGAACTGTTCTTATGAGAGCATCTCTGATATTTGTAATGCATTTGCTGACCAGTTTCGCAGTGATACTACTGTTGAGATTGATGGTGATTTCTTCAGATATCTTCGCAACTGTAATCAAGTATGTTTTAATAACATTGTTATCGAAATTGATAAACTTTTTTGGAGTCTTGAAACCTTAAATGACGATTTTTCTTCCGGGCCAGATGGAATTCCTCCAATTGTGCTAAAAAAATGTAGGTCATGCTTAGCATTCCCGTTACAATATTTGTTCTTACTTTCTTTGAAATCCAGTAAATTTCCTTTACTTTGGAAAAGATCATTTATCACTCCAGTTTTTAAAAAAGGGGATAAATGTGATATAAAAAACTATAGACCCATTGCCAAACTTTCTAGCATTCCTAAACTGTTTGAAAACTAGTATGTGACCAGCTGGCTTTCAGTGTAAAAAACGTTATTTGCACACAGCAACACGGTTTCGTCAAAAATAGATCGACTGTCACAAACCTGCTATGCTTTCTTCAAAAATGTTCTTTAGCACTAGAAAATGGTAATGAGCTCGATTGCATCTACACGGATTTTTCTAAAGCATTCGATCAACTTTCACACAATATTATACTGTTCAAACTAAAGGCTATGGGCCTCCCACCTGTGTTCACCGATTGGGTACTTTCTTATATGTCTATGAGATCTTACCAAGTAAAGTTTCGTAATATCCTTTCCAACCCTTTTAATGCTGGCTCAGGTGTACCTCAGGGAAGTCATCTAGGACCTCTTCTATTTATTTTAGCTTTCAATGATGTTGTGTCTTGTATTTTCTTCAGTGAAATATTAATATTTGCAGATGATATGAAAATTTTTAAAAAGATAACTGGTTCGCTTGATCGCTCTCATCTCCAATCCGATATTAATCATTTTGCTGTTTGGTGTTTTAAAAACGGGCTCAACCCAAACCCCAACAAATGCCAAAGCATGACTTTCTCTAAAAGGAAGGAGCCTAGCAACCCAAGTTTTTCTATTTCCAATAATATTTTGAGTCAAGTGAAAAGTTTTAAGGATCTTGGCGTAAATTTCAGTTTTAATATGGACTTTACTCAACATGTCAACTACATCGTTAGTAAGGCCAATAGTATGCTTGGTTTTATGAAAAGATGGTCAAAAGAGTTTCAAGACCCGTATGTTACCCCTGCTCTATACAATTGTTTAGTACGACCTCATCTAGAGTATGCTTCTCAAGTGTGGTCCCCTTTTTATGAAATACACAACTCAAGAATTGAATCAGTACAACATAAATTCATAAGATTCGCTCTTAAAGGGCTTCCGTGGGTACACCCTTATGATTTACCACCATATGAGCACAGAATCCAATTATTACATTTGCAACTTCTTTCTCAAAGGCGTACCATTAATGATCTGGTGTTTTTTCATCAACTTATCACCGGACATATCGATGCACCTGAGTTACTTTCTTGTGTTCAATTCAACTTTCGAGGCGGATCTTACCACCTGCGCAACTTAGTTTTGATATACTGCCCTTACCATAGAACGAATTATGGCATGAATGAGCCATTGACTCGTATGGGTAGACTATTTAATCTTAACTCGTGTTTAATTGATTTTAACTTAAGTAAATTTAGTTTAAAAAATTTGTTAAAAACCAGTGCTCCACTTTCTTAAGTTTAGTTTGCATGTTTGCATGTTTCAATTATTTTTAGTTTTTGTTATTAATTGTTAATTGTATCACATTTTGTATGTCTTGTTTGTTTTAATAGTGTACTTTATTTAAGATAATTTTGTAATTTATATTTGTATTTTTTTTCTATAATGTTTTTTTTTTCTTACTATCCTTACGTTCTCTATGTGCTGGTGTTGGTGTTATACTAACTAACTACTAATAGTGCAGTCAATGAAGCGAAAAATAGGGCCCAACCTCCGAATTTTTTTACTGTGAACCGATTTGCATGAAATTTTGGAATTAGGCTCATCTTACCTTTAAATTCAAAAGTGAAAATGATTTGCACACCATAATTTGCAAATTTTGGAATTAGGCTCATCATACCCTTAAATTCAAAAGTGAAAATGATTTGCACACCGACCGCCACCACCCTGGGGGTGGCTGCCACCCCTTCTCCGGGTTGAATGTTTTTTTTTTTTTTAAATAACCTTGGATATCGATAGAAGGTTTAATTTTAAGCAAAAAAACAAACATAAAGTTTTTTGTTAAGTCCAATACTTTTCGAGTTATTGGCAATTGAAAATTCGTAATTTATTCACGTTTTTCATCTATTTATTGCAAATATCTCCAAAACTATACGTTTTATAGAAAATTTTATAAAGAACAAAATTGTAGCAGGTAAAACAATGAACAATTTGGTTTTTTATAAAGTATTCTAAGAACAATATTAAGCTAGATATAAAAGATCAAAACCATTTTTTATTTTGTCTGAAATTTAATCGTTGCGGTCAATGCCATTTAGCGGCGAGCAGATGCATTTTATGCATTCTAATACAAGAGGATGTTTTGTAGTGCTTGAAAAAAGCTTTAAAATGAGTAAAACTATTAAAAGTCTTTTGCACGTAAAATAAGTGAGCTGTAGTGCAAATAAGGGGAGCATCTAATGTTTTTTTCTTTTAAATCAATGGCTTTCATAAGTGCCATTTCCACCAAAATTAAATTTAATCGTATTCCGCCTAAAATTAAGTTTGTTATAAACAGTTTGATAGATAGTATCAGTTTGGCTGCTTTTGGACACATATTTTTCAAAAAAGTCACGATTAAAAAAAACAACAAATTTTCAAATTCATTCAAAACATTCGTAAGCACGATGTCTTTGTTGAATTACCGATGTCATTGGCCAAGTCTGGAAAAGTTCTGGTGCTTGTAGACACGGGAGCAGACTCGAGCTTGTTAAAACGAAGCTTTTTAGCTAATGCATGCAATATAAATACCCGAGACACTAAGCAATTGGGTGGTGTTTTTGGAGGAGTAGGCACAACGGTTGGTACGGTTAAGACTTATTTGCCTTTCCCAAAGAAAATTTTTACGAAATGGAACGTTATCGACAGCTTAGACCACATGCCCGCTGATGGTATACTAGGCCGTGATATTCTCTGGAATCACACGATTATCGATGCGGTATCCAAGAAAATTAAATTTTTGGAAGGTAATAGAGTTTTGATTGGATTACCTCTTAAGTGTTTACCTTCGAATTCAACTTTCTTGTCCCCATTAAATGAACAAAGCAAGCAGTGCAAAATTGGAGCTCGTACACAAATAATTGTTAAGCTCGAAATTCCAAATTCTAAATCGAATGAGTTACTAGTTCATTCATTGTATATATAATCTATAGTACTATCATCAGATAGCTTTTTCTGAGACCTTTATTCACCGAGTGGTGCGCTGAAATCGCTTAAGCAAAGAGACACAGACAAGAGAGAATTAAGCGCTTAAAACTTAAATTCCAAAAAGTGCCGAGAGAACCAAAATCAAAGCAAATTATTTAAGGTGGGGAGGAGAATCGAAAACACAAGACAAAGTATAGAGAATCAGTAATCTTATGGTTAAGCAAAGCAGAATAGGTGTGAAAAAATAATTACATGAATTGTTTTGTCTTTCTTTTAGGGTGGGGTATAGTGGTGGTAGTAGGTCAAGAAAGATTTTACGTTCAATTGAACATCTGATCATACTGTTGTGATTCAGGTACTGAAATTTCAATTTGAAGGGATAAAATGAAATTGCTCTGTTGCAAGCAAAAAATTTCATTTCAAATTCATGAAAAATTTAAATCACAAAATAACACAAAACGAATTCAAATTCTTATAAACTTATAAAAAATCAACAAAAAAAGCATAACAACAAAATGACTAGCTAAGGGAATTGAATATTGCACATTCAAAAAAAGTTAATAAAAAATACAAAAGCGAAAGAAAAGGAGAAAAATAATTGCACTTCATATTGCATATAAAAAATAGGAAAAAAAGTGAAAGAAAAGCAGAAAGAATACTTATGTAACTAAGAAAATTTAAGGGTAAAGAAGAAGAAAAGGTAAAATAAATAAGAATTTACAAAAAACATATAAATAACAACAAAAATCAATATAAAAAACAACAAAAAAGTAAAACAAAGCAATAAAATGACTGGTCCAGGTTCAGTTTTAAGGTACCTATAAAGAAAAAAGGTTAAATTATTGATTTAAACAAAAATTAATAGGTTTTCCATATACATTTTTAATTTACATTTCAGAAAAATTATTTACATTGCACTTAAAAAATAATCTTAGAATACTTAAACATTCTTTTTTAAAAAAATAACCTTAGAATACTTAAAAATACTTTTTCTTATATTTTTTAGTCTCGCGAAGCTCCTTGTTTGTCTTTTTTATAGAGAACAACATCATTCCCTGCAAAAGGAATCTGACAATTGTCTCTTTATGTTCGGTGTTAGGGCAGGATATTTCCAGGTTCGCATCTCTGGAATCGCGTACAGTCTCCATCCATTTTTCCATGAGGTCTTCTATATGCTGTTTTCTTCTGAAGTTTTCCTCAAAAACCCTCTGCACTTTCTCAGCCAATTTTTCCAGCTGGATTGAGGGAACAGCTAGCGATCCGAATTCAGATGTAGCAACGGTGCTGACATAGGCCCTTAGTTCTATAAGTTGCAGTTGATCTCTCCTTTCAACCGAGCTGCTGATCATAAAGTTGGAACAGGCTTCACACTTCAGTTTGGACTTGAGCTTGCCAGCTGCAAAGTCTGCGTAGTAAATTGCTGCCATCTTTTGCATCTGCTCACTGGGTTCACTGGGTTCTAGTCCAACCTGTGGTGAGTCTTCTTCTTCATCCACTTCCATGTTCCACTTTATGCAGTCCTCGCATTGGCAGTCGTTGCCATCATCATCATCGATATCTTCAACATTGACGGGATCTTCTGGCGCTAGTAGATAGTCCTCTATAGTTTCTACGACTTTTGACTTCTCTTTGTCTTTTGTCGTTTTATCGAATTTCCGTTCCTCGGCCAAGTCAGCTGTGCTAAGTAGAGGCTCTGCTCCAGCATATTCATACCCCGAATGTTCTGGTGCGCTGTAGTGCTGAAACATGACCAGCTTCAGATTTCTTAGAACCTCCACACCGATGGTTCCTTATCATAGGATCCTCTGTTTGATCGCACCATCGAAAACAGGTTTTCTGCGGCATCGGTGTTGAGGTGCGCCAATAGGAAATAATTCTGTTCTTTGCTTTTCAGACAGTGCCACATCTGAATTATTCCTATTAGCGTTTGCTTTAATCCCTTAAAGCAAGGTGGAATTATATGACTGCTGCTGCTTCTCCAGCTTGAAACCCACTCAATACAGCTTTCTAGGTATTCCAAAGTGTCGGTGTCATCCGATAGCACTTTCTTGTTTGGATTTTTCGAGCATTTTTAGCCGGTATTCAGTACGTCAAACAGCACATTCATTCGCTTAATAAATGTAGCTTTTGACTCGGCCTGTTTCTTTAGCTGCTCTGTTTTGTATACATTGCATTTGATGGCGCATAGAATCCCTGTATACACGTTGAAGCTGAAGATTTGAGTGGCCAGCTTCACGGAAAACTTCTCAAATGGTTTCTGACTGATGTGAGAAGCTTCAAGTTTATAACAGACTTGAAAGTCCCCTTTCGAGTCTTCGTTATAAAGTTCTTCGATGGTTTTCCACGACACAACATCGTCATTGATTTTTATGTTGTGTTTTACTAATATATTACGGATGCTCTTGAATAGATGGCAGCAATCATAAAGTAGAAACACTCTATGATTGTCTACTTCTATGTAGGGCCTATCTATTGCATCCCAGTCGACTCCGAGTTTCTTATATGCGAGAACGTTGTTCGATCCCTGATCGCAACTTGTCGCAACAACGTTCAGCCCACATTCCAGTACTTTTTTCAAGGTCTCTTTTATAATCCTTGCAAGCATGTCTCCCTTCGGTGATCCAACATAGTAGGAGAAAGATTGTTTCCAGTTTGTGTTAAACCCTCGCAAAGTAAATACCATTACTTTGGAGGCTATCAGATTCGGCCGTCCATGCTCTCCAAAATCATTGTATGCGTACTGAATGTCGTCCTTGTTGTTGTTCTCTTTCTCCTGTTCAACAACCATTTCGTCGAACAAGAGTACGCATTTCCGGTCACTTTCCGTCATATCTTCCGCTTTCTGTCTGAGCATGTGCATCACAGTCTCAGTCAGGCCTGCCTTGAGTGGTATTTCTGAGTGCCATCGGTATATGGTACTCACTGCTGGTAGCTTAAATCCCGAACTAATCAAAAACGCATAGCACACTGGAGACTTAAAGAAGATTTTTAAGAAAACATTTTTTTCTTTAAGAGTCCAGTGTGTTTTCTTTTCGTGTAAAAGCTGTGCCAACACAAAAGTAAGAACTTCTTTTTTCGAATCTTCCAGCTTTTCTTCGACCGCTTTTCTTAATATATACCTCTTGCTCTTTCGAATATGGCGAGGGGTGTAAATGGTTACCCCGCAAGGTTTTTTGGGGGTCGTAGATAGATTTCTGGGGGGATGGGGACTTTGCAAAACGTTTGTGATTTGGAGACGGAAGGTGAAAGCGGAGTATCTTCCGGAAGGTCTTGAAAATTATATTCCCAGCTATAAGTCTTTGTGGATGTAGATGCCAAATTATGAAGAGGAACATTTGGACTTACTGGAATGTTTTCGAACTGTGTATTCAAACACGTTCTTGAAGTTTTTTCGGCATTTTTGGGGCTTGGGGAGTTTTGAAAGCAGAATCAGGAAAATTCTCCAAAATTGTATCTAAGGCCTCATTTGAAATAAAAGAAGTAGACGGGCCTGAACTGGTGAGAGGGGTTTCGAAAGTAACATTGGAATTTGATATATTCAAAAAAGAATCTCTAGCTCCTGCACTTGTATCGGCAGAGTTCGTAGTCGATTTTTGTGCAGCAGTTGTGGACGATTTTTGGGCAGAAATTGCGGTCTTTATGCTTTGAGCTTTAAGAGCTTCAGCATCCATTATTCTTTGACATGAATGGTCAACGGCAACATCCGTGCAACAGCAAATACCTGGCGAAGACATCGGAAGTGCTTTCTTTGACAGAACACATCGAAACGCTTGAACAGCAAGGTCTTTTTCATAAAAGTGCTTTTAGCACATACTTGCCGTTTTTGCAATGGCTTGATGGTTGAAGCATTTCCATGTTTCAACCATATTGGCCTTCTACAATCCTTTGGAATAAGGAAAAAAGAAATGCGGCTTGGATAGGTCTTAAACTGACCACAGCCTTTGAACACGCACTTTGACATATTTATTCAAAAGTATAAGGTATATTTCAGAAGTATATTTAATTAACTTAATATTAAAAAATTACACAGAGTATTACAAATATAGTGAATATACACACTTAACTTCACAAAATATCACTAGCTTATGATTCACTTATCACTTTTCACTATCACTTCACTCAAGTCGCGATAAATCACCTAACAAAATCGACTATTATTTCACGAAAATCCCTGCTCTAACAATATCGAATTCCAATTCGTAACGCGAAATATAAATTTTAAATAAATTATTGAAATTGAAATTGAAATGCTGAAAATAAAAGGAAATATTATGGATTAAATACTCTTACTCTCCAGTTTTTATCGTCTACAAATTTTTGTCTCGTTGAAACTTATGAATTGTTTCAACAGTAAAACAACAAAACACAAAAACAGATCACTATTTTAATATTTTATTTTTCAATATTTGTTTTTACTTGAATAAACTTCTTTTATTCTGCAAAGTTGATTTTTTGATTGTTCAAAGTATGGCTGATGCAGATGAAAGTTATTGTTTTTGACGCACTATCACTACACAACACTGTTTTTTTCGAACGCTTGTTTTTTTTTTATTAAACAATTTTTAATTGCTTTGGCAAAATTTGTTCTGATTTTAGCAGCTTAGAACTTATCCAATTGAAATCACAACGAATAATGTTCTTAACTTACGATTTATACTGGAGAGTTTTTTATGTACGCGCCAAAAAGTTGTAACTGCCAAAAATAATATACATTCAATGATACATTGCAAGCTCATTTATTCAACCGCACACTAAAAGCACACAAAAAAAGCCTACAAACGAATTTCTTCTACTCCTTCACTACCTCATTGCAACCATACAGGTAATCCACACAAGTCATGTCATTTGTCATATGATCAGATCCAGTGTTGCCGAAGTACTTCCATAGGAGTATTGTACTCCTTTCGAGACCTCGGTACTCCCGTACTCCTCCTTTCACATTCGTACTCCTATTTTTCTCAAAGACCTAAAGTATCTTACACTTACAGTAAAGTGTAACGATAACCTTAAAAAATTTAATTCACTTCACTCTAAATGTAAGGCAAATTTGGCAGCATTCTTATCTTCTCTGTCATTCTCCCCTCTTTGCTGATTTTTTCTTTTTCTTATTCGTAAAGTTCATCGTTCATGCAGTTTTCATCTGTCAAATAGGCGTTGGCGCGTTGGCCGTTGGGTATTTGCTTCATTCCCTCATTATAGCCTGGAATTTCGGTCTGCTTTTGTGTTTCTATTTTTTTGTGGGAACTATGTGAATTTATATCTGTAGTTTAACAAAATGAAGAGGTTTGTTAAATGAATGCTTTATTCTGGTGAAAATAATTCAAAGGACTTACACTTGTTTTGTAGATATATAGTGAAATTGGATTCCGATGAGGCGGCAAGAAAAAAAGTTGCAAATGTGTCTTGTGCTGCTGGAAGTACAAAAGCAATTGAGCCTGCTGCTGTTCCCATAAATTTAGCACCGAAATCTCCTGGTCCTGCTGCAAGAGCCAACGAAAATGATATTCAGTTTTTAACACCGACCAACGTCAATGTGTCTTCATCTTCATTTGCTGGTACAAACCCAATTGAGTCTGCTGCTGTTTCTGATCATCGCAATCGCAAGCAAATGTTTCGTCGAGGATGGTTGAGCGATTTTGCTTTTCTTAAAGAAATCGATAAAAAGCCATTTTGTTCGTATTGTAAAATGAAACTTACGAATAACAGAAATCATATAGAAAGACATGAAAAATCTCAACATCACAAAGAAATACTCAAGTCGCTTAAACAGCAACCAAAAATAAATATAGTAAATTCAGAATCGACCAACAAAAACGAAAATCTTAAAACATCGGAACTAAGAATAATAATGTTCATTTTGCAGTATAATCTAGCCATGTCTTTAATTGAGCCTTTAGTTGCGTTAATAAAAAGTATTGATTGTGAAATTATAAAAGATATAAAACTTGGAAGAACAAAGATCAAAGAAATAATAACGTCATGTTTGTTAGAAGAAGCAAATCGTGATATAGTGGATGTTTTAAAGAGACAAAAATTTTCTGTGATAATTGATGAGACAACAGATGTTAGTTCCTCAAAGTGCTTATGTATCGTGGTAAGGTATTTTGATTTCAGTTATGGTAAAGTTAGAGATCGATTTCTTTCCTTGATTATAGCTCAATCGTTTGATCTTTGATGCTTAATCCATTTTCAACGCAATATTCAATTGCTTCAATGATTTGTCAGTTTCGCTTAAAAATTGTGTTGGCTTTGCCTCAGACAATGCTGCTGTGATGGTTGGCAAAAAAAAAGTGGAGTTCGATCGTTTATTTTAAAAGAAAATCCAAATATGTTTACTTTAGGGTGTATGTGCCATTCGTTACACCTGTGTTCCTCAGCTGCAGCTAAAAAAATGCCACAGAATATTGAGGTTTTCCTAAGAAACATCTATGTTTACTTTTCACATAGCCCAAAGAAGCAAATCGAATTTAAAGAGTTTCAAGAATATTTTAATGTTGAAAAACATAAAATTCTAAAAACTTCTTTTACTAGGTGGGTAACTCTTGAACAGGTTGTGGCAAGAACACTAGAACAGTGGCCTGCATTGTTGCATTACTTTTTGGAAAACTCTTTTGCATCTTCTGACAGTAACCTAGATCTTGTTCACAAGATTCAAGAAGAGCTAAATGATACCACTCGTTTGTATTTATTATTTCTATCTTATGTTCTTCAGTTAACTAAACCGCTTAACTTAGAATTTCAATCACAGTCCGTCCGGATTCATAAATTTTTGCCATACGTTAAAACTTTCTACAAAACTATCTTGCAAAATTTCATCAGATCGGAGTTTTTACATGACGAGTTTCTCTGTAATCCGAATTTTTCTGAAAATTATTTAAAAAATATTGATTCTGTTTACGTTGGGGCTAAAGCTGAACTTTTTATTAAAACAAAAAAAGTTGAAAAAAATCAATTAATTGAATTTAAAGGTGTTTGCCGAGAGTATTATAAAACCCTGTGTGTTCAAATTTCACAGCGAATCGATTTTGATGACGAAATTTTGAAATCTATACAAGGCGTTGACCCTTTAAATTTAGCAGAAAGTGCAACTTCAATAATTTCTTCTATTCCTGATTTAATTAATGAAAATGAAATTGAAAACCTTGACATGGAGTGGCGAACACTACTTAACCAAACTATGGTTTCTAATTCCTTAGAAATAGAAAAATTTTGGTCAGAGATTTTTTCTTTAAGAAATGCTCTTAATGAACCACTTTTCCCTCTGACAAAAGATTTTGTAAGTGCTTTGTTGAGTCTTCCACACAGTAGCGCAGCGGCAGAACGAGTTTTTTCCCAACTGTTTCTCATTAAAGACAAAAAAAGGAACAGATTGGAAGCCAATACATTAAATGCAATTATGAGCTGCAATGAACTATTAAATGCAGTTGATTGCTGCAAATGGATTCCTTCAAAAGAACTTTTGAAATCTTACAAAAAGTAATGATAGTTTCTTTTTGTTATTTTTGTTACACTTTTTATGAATCAAAATACCTTGCTTGTGGGTGGCAAAGCCACTTGTACTTAATTTATTTAAACGTACACAATAATTATCCTAGTCTTAAAAAAATGTGAATTGAACTAACTGCCATAAGACAGATATTTTATTTTAAAAGAGATACATATATATTTTACCTTTTTTTAGAATTAATAATTTATTTATTTTTGTTATGTTTTCTTACTACAGCTGAACTGATTTTTTATTTAAATAAAGTTTAAACAAAAAAATTGTTTAAAAAAATGTCTGTACTACTATTTTTTTCAAAATGCTCCCCTCTTTTGGCTGCGGTACTCCCCTCAAATATTTTTGTCCGGCAACACTGATCAGATCAGTTCATGACCTATATCAATTGCACACACACATATTAACATGCTCTGTTGTCTTACCCCATGTCCCATGCAATAGCCAAAATAAATGCTTACCTATGCTGTGGAGAATGAAGGAATGAAAACCCATAAGAAAAAACAATAAGTTGTCTTCTTTTGCTTCGCTACCTGCCATACTCCATTGAATACAAATTTCGCATTTCGGCATTATACACAATTAAAAGAAGAAGAAGAAGAATTGTATTCTTAAGCATTTTAACCTACTACTTCTACTCCTCCGAATTTATATTAGCAAGAGAAATGGGCAAGGGAAATCATTTCTCTTGTGATTTCCTGCTCTTAAGCCATTTTAGTAGCGTGATTCACCGTCTTTAAATGGCGCTAGTAAGGCCGAAGTAATAGTACAATAGATTCTATATACAATGGTTCATTCACAAGAAATAGATTGCGGAATTTATTTGGGAAACACAATTGTTCAAGCGAAGAACAATTACGTCCATGTCCCTGTTATGAATAGTACAACAAGAGACTACTTCTTGGACAAAAACTTCGTCCCGAGCTACTCCAATTTTAAAAACTATAAATTTGTTGATAATAGTTCGGGAAACAAAATATTGGCAAATTTTACAAAAAAATGCGAAAATGAACGGATAAGTCTTCTCGTAGAGCAGCTATGCATACAATACAATGATGTATTTTTACTAGAAGGCGATCCCCTCACTTACACAACCGTTTTGGCACATAGCATACGCATCAAGTTTGATCAAGCAGCTATAAATACTAAGCAATATAGAACTCCAGAGGTGCATAAAAAAGAAATAGAGAGGCAAGTCCAGGATATGCTTGCTCAAGACATAATTTCTGAAAGTAAATCTCCTTGGAATTTCCCATTGCTCATTGTACCCAAGAAGTCTGTCGAAGGTCAAAAAATATGGAGGGTTGTCGTTGACCTCAGAAAACTGAATGAAGTCACAATTAAAGACGCGTTCCCCTTACCAAGAATAGAAGAAATTCTTGACCAATTGGGACACTGCCAGTTTTTCACTACTATGGACTTAGCAAGTGGTTACCATCAGGTATTGATCGATCCAGCCGATCGAGCGAAAACCGCGTTCAGCACTAGTACAGGGCACTACGAGTTCAATAGAATGCCTTTTGGTCTAACCGGTGCTCCGGCAACATTTCAAAAGATCATGAATCACATTCTGACTGGGTTGCATGGCATTGATTGCTTCGTATATCTCGATGACATCGTGGTATATGGTAAAAACTTAGAGCAACACAATCAAAGACTTTCAAAAATTATTATTGGCCAAACTCAGACAACATAATCTTAAATTGAATACTGAGAAGTGCAATTTCTTACGCCGTGAGGTGATAGCCGGACCCAGCTAAAACTCAATGTGTCACAGATTTCCCTGTACCTTCAACTATTAAACAGGTGCAATCATTCCTGGGACTCGCGAAATACTACAGGAAATTTATACCTCAATTTTCTGAAATTGCTGCTCCAATCAATAAGCTACTGAGAATAGACAGTGTTTTCGAATGGTCTCCAGACTGTGAGAGATCATTTCAGTCTCTCAAAAAAGCAATTTGTCCCCCCCCATACTTATCTATCCAAATTTTACAAAACCTTTTATTTTGACTACTGATGCCAGCAACGAAGCATTAGGTGCCGTTTTGTCTCAGGGTAAAGTGGGTGAAGATAAGCCTATTGCGTATGCAAGCCGACAACTTGGCAAAATACTCTACAATAGAAAAGGAGCTGTTGCGATAGTGTGGACATGCAAACATTTTCGTACATACCTTCTTGGTAGCCATTTCACAGTTTTTACAGATCACCGTCCTCTTATAGGAGTTTTCAATGTAAAAGATCCAACTATTAGACTTATTAGATTCCATCACAAGCTTTCTGAGTATGATAACAAAATTATTTTCAAACCAGGCAGAACCAATTGTAATGCGGACGCACTCAGCCGAATTCAGACGGATCCCGAAGAAATTAAGGTGGTTCAGACAAGGGGTAAAGCGAAATTGAACATAGAAAGCACAAAGGTAGATACCTACAGACGAAATGAACAAGAATGACATTGTTGTGACAGAGCAAATCCCTGAAGGTGAAAAAACAAAAACAGACTGTACAAAGGAGTCATCGTTCATTACCTTAACGGATCCTGCTGAAATTGAAACTGTTCTTCATGATTTTCATGAGTCTGCACTCGGTGGACATCAGGGAGTAAAGAAGACATATATGCGTATCCGAAATCAGTTTAGATGGAAACATATGCAAAAAGACATTAATCAATACATAAAAAATTGCGAAAAGTGCCAAAAGAATAAGTTCTCGAAAATTACCAAAATGCCCATGCAACTGACTGATACTAATAGTCGACCTTTCGACAAGGTATATATGGACATGATGGGTATTTTGCCACTAACTTATTCTGGCAATAGGTACATATTAACATTCCAAGATGACCTGACTAAGTACATGGCTTGCGTGGCGATCCCGGATGCAGAGGCATCTACAGTGGCCAGAGCTTTCTATTCGGAAATAATTACACGTTTTCGTATACCCAAAATGCTCGTTACGGATAATGGCTCTAACTTTACTTCCAGATTGTTTTCTGAATCATGTAAACTGTTGGGAGTTAAGAAAGTCAATATAACCGCCTACCACCCACAGGCCAACGGTTCGTTAGAACGGAGTCACAGACCCTTAGCGGAATATCTAAGGAGTTTCGTTGACAATGACGACCGAAATTGGGATCAATGGCTTAATCAAGCCATGCATGTACATAACAATACGCAGCATTCTTCCACTAAATTGACACCATTGAACAGTCTTTACGGCTTTGAGTTCGAAATGCCTACAAACTTGAAAAAAAGCCCGCTCCTTTATATAATACCGAAGACTATCCGCAACAGCTGCGATTTCAAATTTAGAAATCGCATGAAAAAGCTAGAAAAAATTTGGACAATGCTAATCTTATGTCTAAAAAGTTTTACGATCGGCATGTTAACTCCGCATCATTTGCTCCAGGGCAAAAGGTATTATTGAAAAACCCGGCCCGTAAAAACAAGTTTCCTTCAATTTGGTTGGGACCATATGAGGTGTTGTCTGTCGGCGGAGAGGTGAATACCCACATAAGAGTAGGAAAACATACAAACAGAGTCGTTAACAACCAACTGAAATTATTCCACTCATAAGCACTAATTAACCTTAACTTAATTGTATTCAGGCTTCACAGATGCTAAAACCTTTTGAAAATATATATTATCTTAATTGAATAAATAATCAAATACGTTTATACTTTCAGATATCCCAGAGGCTTAACACTAAAAATTAAAAATTAAATTTTTTATTTGGTAGTTTTTTTATCGACACATAAATAACTCTTTCAAATACATATTAAAAAAATGCTACGTTTTAAGTAAAATAGACTACGGATTATGCATATATGGACAATGCCCGAAATCAACATCTACCACCAAGCCGCTCGGAGAAGTATAAACGAATTTCCCACTTCACCTATCAAAAATATCCTTGTTGAAGCAGGACTCCCAAGCATCGAGGAACGAAGAGATATGGCAACATTAAAACTCTTTGCCAAACTCATGTTCTCTAGAAAATCCATCATAGATACCGATATCAATAGAGTAAAACACCACAAACTTGTAAAAAGAATCCCATCCGCAATCGCTACCGTGATTGACAAAGCAAAGATAATCAATCTTTCACTAACGCTACACCAGTATGCCACTCCACGACACCCTCCATGGAATCTCAATCCCAATTCCTTGATACTGACCCTAGCCGAATATAGGAAAATAAATACAACTAATACAACCTATCGCCAACTATTCGCAAGCGTCTCATCGGAATTAAAATCTGAAGGGTGGAATTTTGTATTCACGGACGGATCAAAGACCTCGACAAATACATCCTATGCTGTAGCTCTCGAAAACGGTACGATCGCCTCCATTGGCATTCGCAATTCTGCAAGCTACGAAAACGGTAACTAATAAGCCAGGCAAACATATCATATGCTCCGATAGTATCTCCGTACTAAACGCGATAAAAGATCCAAACAACAATAATGAGTTTATATCAGAAATCCGACACCAACTTACAAAATCACCAAACAGCATTAAACTGATGTGGACTCCTGGTCACGTTGGGCTTGTCGGTAGAGTAATTTGGGGTAATGTGGTATAGGTGGGTAATGTGGTACAGGCAGTTTTTTCTTAAACTAAGTAGCATACTTCAACGTCTTCTACTTTGTAAGGTGCAGATATTAATAAAACTAATAATGCGTGTTTCAACGAGTAAAAAATCTACATATCTGTCAGAAAAATAGTCAACAACAGTAATTCAGGGAGTTTGAGTTTTTTTTTGGGGTGATACAAAAAGTGTTTGTGAGGTTATAGAAGTTCTGTTTCAACAGTGAAAATATATTTTTCAAAAAAATAAAAGAATCTTCTACGAAAAATACATGTAAGTTTTGCTGAAAATGTGTTTAGATTATTTTTAATAATTATTTTTGTAAAAGTGTACAGCTTCGGCTAATATGGTATACTTGGCATGGGCTAATGTGGTATAGTATACCACATATAGTATAGTATACCACATTACCCACTATAAAATTGAGTTCCTTTCCAAAGTTGGCTGTTTCGTATTTTTTCTCATGATCTATTTGTTTAAATGCCTATACTTTTCAATAAAAATTAATTTAATCATTTATCTAAATTTTTTAATTAAAAAAATTAAGGCTAGGTAGTATAGTATAGTATACCACATTAGACAGCATAGTATACCACATTACCCTTACAGTTTCAAAAGCGATGATTTCGAGGTCATATCAATATTTTGTGTACATCTTTGTTAATTGATGTTAGAATTCAACACAAAGAAATAACTTTTAGGCTTATTAGTTTTTGGATAAATGTGCAAAGATAAGGGTCATTTGCTTCACTACTTTTTCTGTTAAGTGTTAAAAACAAACATGTATACCACAATACCCCAACTTCCTCTAATGAAAATGCTGACCTTGCTGCAAACCTCGCCAACAACGCTCCTGTATTTCTATTTGATACATACACAAAACTGGATGTTATAAAATATATACAGAAAGTAACAACATCAAATTCATGACTGGAGTCTTTACCACCATCACTACAAAAAGCCAAACCCCGAAAGACTTCAACTACGTTATCCCATAAATACTCCTAAGCAAAAAATTTCAAACTTCGTTCCCCTCAGACTTGGTCACACTGCTGCCACACACGAACATCTTCTCACAAAAAAAACAGTCCACCAACTTGCAATTATTGTAATGTCATCTCAGATTTAATACATATATTTGAAAATTGTTCTGTACTAACTCCTATATTTAAAAACTTATCAAAAAACAAACCTATTTATGATATTTTGAAACTCATTGCTGAATTTATAAGTAAACCCAATATTAACATCTAAGTTGTATATAATCAGAACCAATAGCCTATGTAGCTAGGTTCATCAAATTTTATATTACCATGTAATTTTAATTACTTGTGAATAAATTTTACAAAAAAAAAACTTTTAATTTTTTACAATTAAATAGATAAAAAAAAAAATAATTATTTTTGTTTTATAAATTTCGGGAATAGTTTTAAATAGTGTAAAAATTTCATTATGTAACTTCGAATTAAAATTAGTAAACAAGCAATATACATATATAAAAAAAAAAAAAATTATAAATTAAGAATGGGTTTAGTATAAAAGTTCGTTGGGAGATATTCCAAATTTCAATAATATATATAGCAATTATGGTATTCTAAATTATGAATATAAAATATTTAATTTTAAAAGTTTTGATTTAGATTTAGGTAATTATTAATTTTGTAATTATTAGACATAATTGCTATTCTTGTAATAAAAGTAAGTCGATTATCGATTGTCATTTGGCTGGTCGCGAACTTTTCCCAGGTAGGGAGGTGTATTAGAAAGGGTGGGCCTGTCAGATAGTGCTTGAAGTGCTGAACTGCTTTAGCCACTGCCAACAGTTCCTTTCTAGTCGTGCAGTAATTTTGTTATGGTCTTGACAAAGTTTTACTATGGTACTCTATAACCACTTCATTGCCTTCTTGGTGCTGTGATAATATGGCACCCCACGCATGATTGCTGGCATCGGTATCTAGCACAAAACAACCTTCCCCAGCAGGATGTGCGAGAATAGGTGCGGTGGTACGAACAGCTTTCAATTCCTGGAAGGCATTTTCGCACTGCTGGTTCCATACGAATGGGTGATTCCTTTCTGATAGCTTGTTAAGTGGTTTTGCTAGAAGCGAGAAATGTTTAATAAATCTCCTGTAATATGCACACAAACCTAAGAATGCTTGGACCTCTTTGAGATTTTTTGGTTGCGGCCAATTTTTAACTGTTGCAATTTTATCTGGGTCTGGTTGAAGCCCTGCTTTACTCAATATGTGTCCCAAGTACTTTACGCGCTTCTGGAATAAATGGCATTTTTTGGGAGATAATTTCAATCCTGCTTTATTGAGTCTGGAAAATACGGCTTCCAGATTATTTAAGGATTCGTCGAAGGATTTTGCGTGTACCACAATGTCATCTATGTAAGGCAAATCAACTTCTGAGGATAAACCCTTTAATATCAGTTCAATTACACGCTGAAAAGTTGCTGCTCCATTTGCTAATCCATACGCCATGACATTAAACTCCCAAAGTCCATCCCCGATTGAAAAAGCTGTCTTTTCCTTGTCGATCGCATCCATTTCGACCTGCCAGTACCCATTCTCCAAAGTTGCAAACCATATCGATGCTGCGACCGCATCAAATATTAAAACTGCTAACGGCAAAGGATAGGAATCTTTTTTCGTAACCTCCTTTAAACGCCTATAATCTATGCAGAAGCGAATGGTTCCGTCTTTTTTTCGAGCGAGGACGACCGGTCTGCACCAAGGGCTGTTAGATGACTGCACTACACCTTGTGTTTCCATCTCGGCAATTAGTTTCCTCGCTTCTTCTTGTTTCGCAAAAGGTAAGCGCCTAGGTGGTTGCTTCATCGGACGTGCATCGCCAGTATCAATTTTGTGTTTTAAAATGTTGGTCCTACCTCGGTCTTCGGGACCCTTAGAAAAAACATTTTGAAAACGTAGGAGGAAGCTTTTAAATTTCAATATTTGATGTGTATTTAGCTCTGTGCAGCATCTTTCAAAGAGATCTTGAACATAAGGGTGTAATTCAACTTCCCTTACATGAGCCGCTCTAACTTTTAGCACAGAAAATTCTGAATCATCAGAAGCTACTGCTTTGTTCATTTCCGGAGCATTTACTTCGGAGAATATGTCACCTGCGATTGTGGAAACTATCCTATCAGTAGCGATGCAAATTACTGAGCTACCTGGATATTCGCTCGCTTGAGTAATAGGTTCTACCAACACATCAGTTTCTGGAAGAGTAGGGCACTCCAGTTGTATTTCACCTTCATTTACTTTATTTGATGACTTTTCCATCAATTTCAATAAAAAACACTGCCCTGGTAGATTGTCGATCGGCAGTACTTCATCCTTGATGCGCAATACATTCGCTTCAAAATCCAATAAGCAGCTGAATTTTGCTAAAAAGTCCATTCCTAAAATTCCATCATCAAATATGGCAGCCACATACACAGAATGTTGGATAATTAAGCTCCCAAAACAAAGTGTGGCCTTAATGCAATCGAGAACAGGTAACTTTTCTCCTGTGACACTTGTAATAGTGACACCGGTCATCACTTTACGAAAAATTTTGTTTGTTACTCTAGGGTGGACGATGGTGTGCGTAGCCCCGGTATCGACAATGAACCTACAAGGTCTACCTTCAATCCTACCGGTGACAGAGACATGAGCTTGTGAAGAAGCTCCTCCTACACGAATTATGAGAGCCTGATTGTTGTCCGTTAGCGATGGCTCTTGAGTACTAACGGTTTGGCGTTTAAATTTTTTTCATTTCTCACCCGCGTCGGCGCAACACCATGGAAGACGTTTACTATAGAAGCTTGCTCTCCCCTTTCTGTATGCAATAACTTAAATTTGACCTTAGCGCCTGTTTGGATATGAGAATTTATTTCTCTCGGAATCGATTTTCGATGAAAATAAACGTCATCTTTAGAATCATTTCTTGTGATAAAACCGAATCCTTTCTTAGCATGAAGGAATTTGATTACACCATCAAAGGTCTGCGATGATAAATTATGGTTTGGAGCTTTATAAACTGATTGGGCTTAACTACGCTCCTTTAGTACAGCTTGACCTCGTTTCCCGAGAAATTGCCTTCTTCTGTCTTACCCTCTGGGTGGACTTCAACGATCGCTGATTTTAAAGACCGCCTGGCCATGCGTGTCGCCAGAAAACTAGATTCTACTTTCAATGCGTGTTGAAGTGCCTGTTCAATTGTTGTGCACGTCGCTTCTCACACTCGATGTTGTACACTTTGCGAAAAAATTATAAGTACAAAACAAAATTCGGTCAAATCAAATTCTTTATTAAGCAAAATAAAAAACGAAATTATTCTTAAAGTAAAAAACTAAAAAATATTTCGATAAAAAATTTGGATAGCCAAATTAAAAGTTTTCTACAAAGAAAACTTGTCTATTAAGTTAAATCAAAACGAAGTAATGATAAAGCCACAGTGAATTTTTGATTGTTTAAGTGCTATTCTCATACTTAATCAATTTTTAATATTTAGTACTTGATCCTTTTAGGGTAATTACATCTCGAAGGCGACGCGGCATCGAAGTTATCAACGATCGCACCGTATTTAGATCGATTTTTTCCCATTCTTCTTGTATGGCTCTTTTAAGGTCTTTAGCTGTTTCAAATTGACGTCCATTTTTAAAAACGTTTCGTGATAAAATTGCCCAAAGATTCTCAATGGGATTAAGATCCGGACTGCAGGCGGGCCAGTCCAACAAAGGAATATTTCGGCTCCTCATAAATTCTTTTGAGTATTTGGATACGTGAATAGCCGCGTTATCTTGCTGGAAAATTAGATCTGGACCAAATAAATCGTCGCCAAGGCCCACTAGCACATCGTCTAACAATTCTGTGTACCTCTGGCTGTTCATTTTAGTTGAAATGAAACAAATTGGCGACTTTCCAGAGCAACTTATAGCACCCCAAACCATCAAAGTACCTCCACCAAAGTTTCGTGCTTTCCTTTGCTGCTTTTCAGCCCTCTTATCACGCCAATATTTTTGACAACCATCTGGTCCATCTAAATTGAACTTTTTTTCATCAGAAAATACCACTTTATTCCACTTATCGTCCCAGAATTGATGCTTTTCAGCAAAAGACAATCTGTTAGTCTTGTGACGTGATGTAAGTAACGGTTTTGGACTTCTTTTGGCATATTCAATGTTCTTATCTGATGTTAAAATTTGTTGCACTCGCCTTGTGGATACATTAAGATTCAAAATATTGACAATTTGAGAATGGCTTATTAATTTGTTAACAGCAAGACGTCTTATCTCCCGAATATTTCTAGGTGTTAATGTGGGTTTCCTACCTGTACTTCGCCTTACATCATAATTTTCCCTCAGATTTAAGTAATTTGCTACTACAGTTTTACTCCTCTTCAAAATAGCTGCGATTTGCCTTGTTGTTTTCCCTTGTTCTCTGTAGACAGACACACGCTCCCGCTCTTCTCCAGTTAAAGGCTTTCCACGAGGCATTATAATTAGTAAGCTAATAAAATTAATTAATTTTGTAATGGATTAGGTTAATTGCCAGAAAAAAAAAATTTTTTACCGTTAAATTGATATATTTATGAAATTTTTCACAACTGTCTTGAATTTTAAACCTCTGGCCTTATCAATATTTCTAACCATAATGATTACTTTTACATGAGATTTAAGCAGGCAAAGCAACAAGAAAGAAATAACATAACAGTTATATGTAGAAATGATCAAATAAAAGCGCTGCCACTTTATTTTAATGTTTTGTGCGAGCACAAGAGAAAAATAAAGAAATAAATTTCGTCCTTATCAATATTTCGTGCAGTGTATTTCCGTATCACATAAACCATCGACAAATTGAGCAAACGCAATGCGATTTTTTGCTTCGTCTGGACAGTCACTAAATGCAAGATTTGTTAACCTCTGGACTTCAGTAGCAAACTCCGTAAGACGTTCGTTATTTTTCTGCACATGACATCTCAACTGCAAGTGTGCTCAATTTTTCTCTTGCGTTTGACTGAAACGTTTATCCATTTCTGTGCAGACGAGCTCATAGTCTGCTTGAATATTTTTGCTCAGCATCTCAAAAAAATTTAAAGCCGTACTCTTCAAGAAAGCCGGAAGGTACAGTGGTTTGAGCTCATAGTGCCATCCGTTTGCAGCGCAAACTGTTTCGAAGTGGAGGCGGTATTTCGACCACGAGGTACGGCCATGAAACTCCTTTGGGTTCAATGCCAAACGGGCTGGCAATTGTGTAGCCCAATTGTATGTCCTCCATTGTGCCATTGTGCTGGTCAACGGAGCAGTTGTCGACGGTGGACATATATTGAGTATTTCACTTGTCGGCGGTGCTATTGGGGATGTTTGTGAACGAGGTGAAGTGGACAAAATGCTCGCATCTTCCTCTAAATTGAGGAGCTGATCGACGGGCGGTTGGACTACTGTTGTTGGCTGCAGGCATTGGTGAGAAACTCTCCGTTTTGGTGGCTGATGGACCTCTGGTGTTGTACAATTAGCCAGAATTGAAGTTCGTAATGAATTGAGTCCGTCAGCCAGATTTTCTACCATCCGCTCCAACTTATCTAACCGATTATTTTGAATGATTTTTTTTCTGTGGGAAGAATAATGAAAAAAAAAATTTTTTAGTCTTTTACATCTGACACCAATGTTAAATATTTAATAATCAGAAATAAAACAATCACGTCTGACTTCTTTCGTAATTCATTTTATTCTAACTTATTCCTTTTCTACACGTTTTATTCGTCGTATATGACATCTATCATCTGTCATTTGCCAATTATCATTCCTCTACTACATTGTTTGTTGGTTGCGTTCAAAGAATAGTGCGTTCACGTAACAATATTATTAAAATTATGGAAAGAGATCAAAGAAATCACAAATCCTTCATGCTAAGATTGCTCCAATCAAATTCGACCCCATTTAATTAATGGAGACAGTTAGCTTCATCACATGGTGTTCACTTGTTGCTAACGGAATCTAACGTGAATAAATGGAGGAATATGTTCGGAGACGTTACTGCCAAAATTGACGAAAGTATTTACAATCAAAATCTTGCGAAAGCGTCAGCATCAACAACCAGAAGCACTTACATATACTTCAACCACCACTTAACATCAGAAGTAAACTACTTCAATGTTTAACTGCCGATCGAAGCAATGAATTTTATCTTCAGGGCACGAATGGAATTATTAAATCTAAACTATAGTCCCCATCGAGCAGATCTACCAGAAATCTGCAGTTTATGCAACAGAAGAGAAGACACACACCACTTCATTGCGGTGTGTCCAATCTTACAGGAAATTCGCCGAATACACTTTGAAGAAAGTTTCATTACTATACGAGTTTATTTTGTAAAAATACCTAGTTTTGAAATTTGAAAGCCAGTTATGTATTAGAATATATTCATATTTTTTTTTTTCAAATCATGCCGAATTTCGAATTTCGATTCAAATTCAAATAATACTTAGATATATGAATGACAAAAAATTAAATTCATATAAAATTCATAAATAAAATTTAAATTTTTCGAATATCTCATCAAAAACTTTTGTTATCCGTACACATAAAAGTTTGATGATGAATAACTTTTGAACGGTTAATTTCATCGCCAAAACATAAACCACCATTTATATAGAGCAGTTAATTTCCAACAAAAATTTGTATTGCGCATTTTGTAAAAGTCATTTATTGTCGAGTTATAAAATTCATAAACAAAAATCAAATTCGTCTTAAAATAATCAAAATTAAATCCTTAATATCTTTCAAATGGTGAGGTTAACGGAAAAAATACAAGATAATGTAGAACATTAAATTTCCTAAAAAAATTCTCTTGGAACATTTTTCCGTTCAATCGATAAATGATGAGGATTTGAATTTTTTTCTATTGGACTGAGAAAAATATACAAAACTGCGATGCGGAGGATCTTCCTATTAAAATTAAGAGCTCATATTAAGTGAGAAATTTTTTAAGGTGTATAGCAACCCATTTTTCCGTAGCATTTGTAAAAAAAAAATCAATTTTTTTGACCCACCCTAATGTACATGGCACATAGATATATGGCAACATACAAATACTTCCATATGAATTTGGCTACCACAAATACCTACCTATACACAATGTTGTGCCATATTTATCTCCCACAGTTGTCACACTTTATGCTGGTGTAATATTATCTACATTTGGAAAGTTATATTTTCTTTTCACCCATATTTAGTATCCGAAAACTTTGTCTTAAAACAGATAAATTATAAATTAAATCACTGTTCACTTAGTTAACCCGTTGAAACAAAAAAGAGCCTCTCGTTTCCCAACTGAGAATTGAATTAAAAAATTGAAAATTTGTAGCGAGTTTGTACCTACTTTGTTGATTTACTCTAATTACATAGTAAATTACAAGCCTTTAATGTTATTAAAAATATATGTTTTCGCATAGGTATACCTATTAGGAACTCAACCTTAAAGCTTTCATAATCGAAATAAATATCAATAAATTGCGGAGTTAAAAAAGACAGTATGACACCAATAAAATAGGTTTATCGTCGGCTTACAAGTGAAATTCATTGAGTCAAATATCGAAAGTTATCTATAACAGATGAACTTAATGAGTTTATCCTGACTAATTTTTTTTTAATTCTGACTTAGTGAAAAACGATTTTGCAGTTTGCAACAAAACTGTTCCCTTGATCTGGATCCCAAAACTGACTGGCAAATAAACAGGAAATTTAAAAAAATTTACTTACTTAATTTCACTTGTAAGCCGAAAATATGGCTCAGCACCGCAAAAAAATATGCTAAATACACGCTTTAGCAAAGCGTCAAATGGCCACAAGGAAATGAAAAGTGTCACGTGGCCTCATTTTGAAATATGGCCACATGATACATGGCGATGTCACGGCACCGTTGCTACATATTGTGCATATGTTTTATTTTAAAAGTGATCTTAGAACTGTGAATAATAAAGTAAGCAATCATACCTACCCTATTTATCATAAAGTGATCTTGGTAATTCAATACAAGAGTACAGAACAGAAGACGATGCGACGTGACTAAAAGCGTGAGCAATCTAGTTTCCCGCGTTGTTATTCTATTATTTTGGTATTATCTTATCTATGTCAAATGAAAATCTAGTTTTTCATTATAATATATAGCAAAATACATAGCTACCTGCCTAAAATAAAAATTACTAAAAAGTAACACATTCCCGATTCCCATAATCACTTCGAAAATCAACTTGCAGCTTAGCCTTTATATATATACCTATTCTCCCACACTAATGTTCATCGACTTTGTATAAATAACTAGAAGAAAAGTAACATACAATACAACGCCTCTTGCAACTATGAATAAACTGCGGAGCACACATCACCATTTCACCATTATCATAAACGACAAGCCATATCATACAACAATACAAACCCCGTCCCACTCCATTCTCTGTCTTTTTTCTTTTTTTGTTTCTATGCTGCTTGCACCTTGTCTTGACCCGAAGAAACACAACCCCCAATAGCAATGAAAGCAGTAGGGCTCGCTATCTACAGGGGTGTGACTTATTAGGTTTTTCCCTCGACGCCTTTTGTTTATCAAAAAAATTATTTTGATAAAGAATACAAGCAGAATAGTGTTTTAAGATTATTCTGTTGATATCAAAAAATTCATTCAGTGAGTTTGATGTTGCTGCTTTCGGAAACGGCAGTTGTTTTCGTCATTATTTTGGATGAAGAGTTCAAATTTTTTGTCTCGATAAATAAAGCGGCAATTTTTTTAAGTGAAATGGTTACGCACGCCGTGCTGTGGATTAAAATAACGAATATTTAAGCCGTCGGATTAACCACGAAAGCTAATAAACTTAGCCAAAGGAGGGCAATTATAGCCTTAATTCAATTTTTATTTGTGTGTAATTTATGAGTAAGCCATACAATACTGCTTCCATTCGTGCTAAAAGTCTTTCATGGCTACTCGTATTCAATTTAAATATTATTTTTCATTTTGAAATGTTGAACAAAAATAAGAAATCGAAGTTTATTTTAATATGCGTCACCATTTGAGTCTGAGTGTGTGTGTTTATAATTTTGATCAATATTCTCTTTACCTACCTATCTTTTAACTGCCCTAACTTCTTACCTACCTACAAATTTTAAAAGTGAACTAATTTAACTAAAGTGAACTTGAAATAGCCTAGTGAATGCGTTCCTTCATAATAGTGTTGAATTCGATAATCTTTTGCAAGTTTTAAGATTACCAAAATTTATAATTACAAGTGAGTGTTTTATCGAAGGTTTTCTAAAAATAGTTACTGATAGGTACCTACTTATATTTTTAGCAAAAGGATGAATTTCGATTTTATATCTTTAACTTTTACACTATATCTAATAATACAATACCGACTAAATGGTATACTTATAATATTTAATGGTTTCTGATTGGATACACAAATGAGTTTTGTGGTATGTAAATAGTCCTAGCTCCTAGGTATACCTATTTAGCTAAAAACATGATGCTTCCTATTACTTCGCCCAAAACTTAAAGAAAAGTTTTTTAGATTCTTTAAATTTTTTGAATTTTCAGCCTTAATCATGCCTAATCATGCTTAAACATCCATTAAAGAAATTTATTTTGTTTACTCATATTTAAGTAAATCATACATATCTACCTATAGAGCAATTGCGGGAGAGATGCCGGAATGCCGGTGTTTATGAAAAATCAATATAAATTAGTTTTTAGGTACTAAAGCGAAATAAACTTTATCCTACTAATATTATAAACGTGAAAGTTTGTATGTGTGGATGTATGTTTGTTACTCTTTCACGCAAAAACTACTGAATGGATTTTACTTAAACTTTCCAATAATATAGCTTATACATCAGAATAACACATAGGCTACAATTTATCCCTAAATTCCCACGGGAGCAGGAACGTATACGAGAACTTTGACACTACAGCACCGATTTCAAAAATTCTTTCACCGTTAGAATGCTACACTATCCCCGAGTAACATAAAAACTAATTCATCCCCTTAAATTACGGTTCCCCATATTCCTACGGGAGCAGGAACGTATACGGGAACTTTGACACTACAGCACCGATTTCCAAAATTCCTTCACCGTTAGAATGCTACACTATCCCCGAGTAACATAAAAACAAATTCATCCCCATATTCCTACGGCTCCCTATATCCCCACGGGAGCAGGAACGTATACGGGAACTTTGACACTACAACACCGATTTCAAAAATTCTTTCACCGTTAGAATGCTACACTATCCCCGAGTAACATAAAAACTAATTCATCCCCATATTCCTACGGCTCCCTATATACAACACCGATTTCAAAAATTCTTCCACCGTTAGAATGCTACACTATCCCTGTGTAACATTAACTTTAATTCATCCACTTATTCCTACGGGGAAGGGAGTCCTTACTAATACAATAAGTGTGAAAGGAGCTCTGTCTGTCCGTCGTTCTATGATACCATCTCCCGCCCATACTAATTAATAAACCGATTTAAATGAAATTTTAAACAAAAATTGTTCAGAACCTGAGGAAAGACATAAACTATATATTTTTTCCCTATATTTCCACGGGAGCAGGAACGTATACGGGAACTTTTAGACTACAGCACCGATTTCAAAAATTCTTCCACCGTTGGAATGCTCCATAATCCCGGAGTAACATTAACTTTAACTTATCCACATATTCCCACGAAAACGGTCACCATATTCCCACGGGAACGGGAGTCTTTACTAATATTGAAAATGCGAATGTAGCTATGTCGGTATGTTTTTCGTATGTCTCCCGTTCAAACTGCTAAGCAGATTTTATTAAATTAGCTACAGAGATGATCTAGAACATGCGGAAGGATAAAGGCTATATATCTGTCCTTATATTCCCACGGGAACGGAAATGGGAATTCAAAAACTACGGTCTCAAAAGTATTCTTAACAGGGCTACAAGGTGTTGAAGTAGGGGTTGAATGTTTTTTTTTTGGAAATACCGCCATTTTTAAGGCTAGAAGTTTTATTTCCTAAAAAGTTAAAAATGCTACTGAAAGTCACTATTCCACGCGGACGAAGTCGCGGGCACAGCTAGTTTAAGTATAGGTACATATATGAAACTTAATAATGGATATGCTTCCTACCATAAAAAAAAAATATTAACTAGAAAAAATAACAATTTTTATTAAAAATAACACAAAAGAGAAAAATATTACATGTGCCATCTCTCCCTGCATGTGTGGAAGAGATGCCCCATAGCAAGTTTATTCAATTCGAAACATTAAACATGCTTTTTCCGTTCCTGATCCCGTCTAAATAGTTTTCCCAACATTAAAATAAAACATTTGGATCGTCCTGGACTAAACTGTTCTCTTGGTTAATTTTTACCCTTTTTTTCTTTTCGGCAGCTTCAAGTTTTTCTTTTTTTCAATTGAAATATAGCCTACGATTAGAAAAAACCGGCACTAGAATTTCGGCAGCGCTGAAATTGATTGCACTAGTTTTGATGTCGTTAGTTTGTTGGATAATGATGAGGTATACGTTTCGTTTTCGGAATGACTGCATGATGTACCTATTATATTTATATGGCTAGTACATATAACATAAATATAGCTGTTGGTCCTTGAACTTCTGGATGGAACTCAAATAGTTTCTCTACTTTTCGGAGAGACATTCTTTTTTCAACGTTTTTTTGGGTTCTTTCAGCGCCTCTTCTGTCGAACTTGCCCTTGGTTATGTGCAGATCAGTGGCGTAGATAGGGGGGATCAGGGGGATATATCCCCTCCCATTGGGATCGATAATTGTTCAACATAACCAGTCATGAACCAAAAGAGTTAAAGAAACACAATGTGAAATTAAGTAGCACTCACAGGATTGTACATTGAATTAAGTAGCACTCACAGGATTGTACATTCTATACTTTCATTCTACATTGAAAATACAAAGTCAATTTCATCTGAAAGAAATTATTATTTCGGCAAATCACCTAATCTTTAGAATTTCTTTTTTATATCGATCTTCCACGACTGGTATAAAAAAAATCTCTTCTCTTAAAATATATAATACAGCAGTTTACCAAACATTACTGTATTAACAATCCAGGTGATGTTCTTGCAAATATTTATTTATTTATTTATTTATTTATTTCGTCAATAAGAGAACATATTCACTTGAAGACTACTTAAGAATTAGACTAACAATAGTATTAATAAAATAAGAATATGAATATTAATTAAACTTTAAATTAATTAAATGGTGGCATGTTTAATACATTAAATACATACTGTCTAAAAGAATCTCTACTACAGTTTTCGAAGAAATCTAATCTACTGCAAACTGAGTTGGCTACTCTGATGCAACGAGTAATTGATTCATTTCGAGCATAATTCGTTCGATGAATTTGCTCATGAAACACACAGTTATTACGAGAAGTTCTACTCGGAACGCGTAGGTTAATTAACAAAAGTAAAGGAGAGCATTTTATGTGGTATGCTAGTAAATCTCTAACAAGCATTATCCCAAAATAAGTACGTCGATTTTCTAGACTTTGCATGCCAAATAACAAACACCTGGTTTTGTATGAGGGAGTATCGATTCTCCAATTTAGTTTATAGAACGTATATCTAGTGAATTTTCTTTGAATTTTTTCGATTCTCACAATCGAGTTTTTGTAGCAAGGGTTCCAAACCGTAGAGCAATACTCCAGTCCAGATCGAACCAGAGAGTTAAAGAGAGATTTGAGTGAGTGTGAATCGGTGAATTCCTTAGTATTTCTGATAATAAACCCTAGCATTTGGTTAGATTTATTTATTATATAATTAAAATGAGGTAAAAATGAAAGCTTAGTATCTAATATTACCCCCAAATCTTTTTTTTGAGTAACACATTCCAGGTCTGAATTATTAATCTGGTATTTAAACTGAACAGGTAGAGTCTTACGAAAACAGGACATAGCTTGGCATTTTGAAACACTCGAATGGAGATCATTTTTACAACACCAATCAGCCAATTTTCCTAAGTCATCGTTAAGCAAAACACAATCTTCAACACTCCTAATAGTGCGGTACAGCTTAAGGTCCTCAGCAAAAAGGAGACAAAGAGAATTGGAGAATATTTTGGGAATGTCATTAATGAAGATTAGAAAAAGTAATGGACCCAAGTGGCGTCCTTGAGGGACGCCAGAGTGAACTAGGACTTGGTGTGAAAAACGGTTATTGATTTTAACTCTCTGAACTCTGGAGCTTAAATACGATTGCAGCCAATCAAGAAATCTTGAATGAAACCCAAATTGCTTCAGTTTATTAACTAGAACCTGATGCTTAACACGGTCAAAGGCTTTAGCAAAATCCGTAAATATAATATCAGTCTGGGAATTGCTTTCAAAATTTTTTACTGTGTAATTCGTCACCAAGGAGAGATTAGTCGTAGTAGATCTACCAGACATAAAACCATGTTGATGTTCTGAAATCTCTTCCTTTAATTTAAAGGATAGTTTATCACACACAATTTTTTCGAACAGCTTAGGTAACGTGGAGATTTTACATATAGGTCTATAGTTTGTAACTTCTTGTTTTGAACCAGATTTATGCACGGGAATTATAAAAGACAATTTCCAAGAATCCAGGAAGACACCACTAGATAAAGACAGGTTAAACAGATCCGTCAAAGGTTTAGCTAAAAAATTAACACACTTTGAAAGCAAAATTGGTGGAATACCATCAGGTCCCTCTTTTTTGGTTGGGTCCAAGCCAACCAAAGCAGTTTTGATTTCATATATCTCAAGCTTCATGGATCCTACGATAGCTGAAACTGAAATATAAGGTGGTTCTAGGTTAGTAGAAGAGTTGGTAGAATAGACGGATTGAAAAAAAATTGCGAAAAGATTACAGATCTCTTCAACATCACTAGTAACCGTACTTAAGTATTTCATACAACTAGGATAGCCATTAGATTTACGTTTGGAGTTGATAAAGCTCCAAAAACATTTACTAAGAAAAAAAATAAATAGGGTGGCACAACAGAGCGAGGAGCCCCTGGGCCTAGCGCATTTCTCACAACCATGCCTTGTGAGGGAATGGAGGTTGGATGTGGTACCCGTGGTGTGATGGTTAGCATGTCCACCTGCTAACCCAGAGGTTCGAGGTTCGAATCCCAGCAGTGGCAAAAATGTTTTTCCACAGGTATCGCCTTTCGCGAGGAATTGGCAAGTCCTCCGTTAGTAAATTCATTGCCATGAAAAGCGCTTTCTCAAAAACATGTACTATTACTCTTAATATTATGCTGTAAGGAGAGCATATAAGACTTGTACAAAAACTTATTAAGAGTGCCGAACTCATATTTAAGTTTTAAGTAATTCAAACGAAGTTGAAAATTCTCAAGATTTTTTTTATATAATTTAAATGATTTATTTTTTTTGTTTTTTAGGTTCGATAGTCTCTTATTAAACCATGCGGGGTTGGAATTTGATAAAGACTTTTTATGAGGAACAAATCTACGTACAGCCTCATTGATAATAGCCATAAAAGAATCACTAGCCTTACTCAAACTGACTTCACTAATAAGTGTATCCCACGGAAAAGACGAAAAAAATTCATTCATTGCATCAAAGTTCGCATTATTGTAGTTTGGTATCAGAGTATTATCACAGTTCTCAATTTTTGAATAACTATAAAAACTAATAAGCCCTTCAAGTGCAATGTGATATAGTTTATTATCGACAAAAGGGATATCAGACTATTCAACATAAACATTGAATTCCTTGTCAACAAAAACAAGATCAAGAATACGGTTAAGACCATTGGGAATCGAATTTAATTGAATTAAGTAAAATTGGCTAAAAAAGTCAACCAAGTTTTCTTCAATTTCAGAGGTTATATTGCAAGGAATTAAGCATTTATCGTCTAAGTCCAATATCCATTGAATATCACCCTGATTAAAGTCCCCAATGCAAATAACATGCTGAGAACTGCTTAGATTTTCTAAAACACTTTTACAATTTTCGAAATAAATGTTATAATAATCAAGAGAGCTTCTAGGCGGAATATAATTAAGTATAATAAAAACTTCACAGTCACTATTTAAAGATATACAAACAATCAATTGATCAATATCACATAAAGATGAAGAAATTTTAGAATTAGATTTCAACTCAATCTCCCTACAATTTAAAGACGATCGAATAGCAATTAGA